>CM052703.1:42542449-42565625 GCA_028551405.1 Uromys caudimaculatus
AGAAGACTCAGTTCCCAATGTATGCATGGTCTGGAGTAGAAGTCCTACAAAAAATATGTTTTCAAAGGTCTTTGGTTTTATCATTTCTTGTAATGAAATGCAAGAAAATGCAAGAAGCTAATCAGAATCCCAGAAAAGCTATGGCTCCTATCACTGGTGATAAGAGACTGTGTCTAGCATTGATAACCACTTCTAAGGGAACATCTTAAATGACCCAATATAAGAAACGTAAGAATGAGCACTGGAGAGGCAGGTGGAGCTCTGTGAATCTGAGACTAGCCTGGCCTACATAGTGAGTTTAGGGCAGCCAGTGCTACAGAGTGAGAGCCTGTCTCAAAACAAAAAAATAAAAAGGTAAGAATATCCATAGAGCATTAATTGTTGGACACAGCAAGTTCCTTCCCCTCCAACTCACCACTGTAAGCCAGGAATGTGCTACAAGGGCTCAGAGTTAAGGCAAATCATTAGTTCCATCAAAAAGTGAGTCATGAAACTAGAAACTGGTTTCAAGTATCTTTTTGTTCTAGCACCCAGTTCTTTCAAATTATTCACTTTCTTAAAATATATTTTCCCACAGTTTGAGTCAAGAAATCCCATGCAGTTTTATTGTGCAGCTCCACTTTCAATGCTGGTCTCAACAGAAACAGACACTGGGCATTCTCTAAAAACGTTAGGGAAGAGGGCTCAGGTGTAATTCGCTTACAGAACAACAGACCCAGCAAGCACCTGGTGTGGGGTCAATGCTCAGTGCGCAGGCCCATACTCAAGTCTTTTTTAGTGTCTACACTAGAGGACTAGGGATATGGTTCAATTAGAGGAGCATGCAGGAAGTCCTGCATTCCACCCCCAGTACCACACTGAGCATGGTGGCCCAGGCCTATAAACCCAGCACTTAACTTAGGAGGTAGAGGAATTCAAAGTCCTCCTCAGCTACACAGTGAGTTCTGCTACGTAATGAATTCAAGACTAGCCTGAAAAAGAAAAAAGCCTGCAAGAGATTTAAAGATGATGACCCCCTTAACAGGGGCTTAGACTAAAATGTCTAAGTTCTTTCTGCAAGACATGCCTCTACCTGAGTATGAATCTTTCTGGCAGCAATAGCTCATAACATTGCTTATCTTCCGTTGCTGTGAGCAACTGAAATGTGCTCTACTATAGGAGAAACAAGCCAAATAAAAGCATTTCCTAGACAAGGATGGCTCAAGACACACCTTCTTAACTTATTTCAGGAGAGCAGGGTTCTCAGAACATATTTCTAGGTATCTCAAGGAGTTAACAGAAAACAAAAACTAAGAAACGCCATGGTGCAGCCGGGCTGCAAACTTTCTTTTTAAATGTGGATGGCTCTTTCCAAGACTCTTCTGTGCATGAGCTCTGTGCTGAATATAGCTACTGTGCAGGAGAGTGACTACAACACACAGTCCTGCCTTCCATCCAACCCAAGCGTCCTTGACTGTGTATCTTCCAGTTCACCATCTGAGAGAGGAGCAGCACGATGAGGAGTGGAGGGAGATCAAGAGACCTCTAAGGAGAGAGCTGGAGATGCAGCACCAGCCTGCTCTTCCTGATGGAGGCCGGGGAGTAAAAGAGTGACATTTCTCCTTTGCTCTGTGCTCTCCTTCCAGAGACTAGTGAAGACACAGCCACAGGCCCACCACAGCAGCACCCTCTGCCTTCCACACCTTGGATCCCATCTCTATTATCTGCCCTGGGACCGTTCTGGCCCTAAAACTGTCCAACCACAAACCCAAGAGCAAAGCCAAGAGCCTGATACTAAAATAACAAGAAGACAGCAGCCCAAGGAGAGCAGGGCTTGGCGGTCCGATCTGGCACCTCTGGCTCTTCTCAGTTCTCCTAAGACCTCACTGAGACTCTTGATGGTGCTTCTTTGACCACGGCCCTTCTAGAGATGCAGACAAGTGACACAGGAAGTTGCTTTCTTAAGGTTCCTCTTAACTGTGCATATGCCAACTAGATTGCAGAGGCCAGGGCACCAAATACATCTAAAACAAAAAAGTATGAAATTCTTTCTCTACAGATCCCTGTCACAGATATTTTCCTGTGTATTCTATAAGCCCTAAGAAGATCGGGCACTGTGATATAATGGTGATAAGCACAAATGCTCTGCTTACTGATGCCTCTTTCCTGCTAGCTTCAAAAGTAAAAGAAGTCCCCCCCATCTACCCCCCACTACGCCGGGTCCCTCTTTGGAATATGAAGCCCTCAGTGCCCACCTCATGAGCCCTACCAGTGATCACTCACAGAAAATCGGGAGCAGAGATTATTTGTAAGCCAGCCCAGTGAGACAACAACAAAAGGACCAAGTCAGAGGAAGCTGGCATGGGTAGTTAAAAAAAAAAAAAAAAAAAAAAGACCCTTGCCTAAGCAGACAGAGCACAGCAAGGCCTCTCCAGCTCCACCCCTGTGCCGCCCAGGATACTGCCTTTCCTGCAGGAAGCAGGAGACCCATGCTGATATGACAGAAGGATTTTGATACCACTCCCTGTGAAGACAGAGCTACTATCAGCAGCACGCCAGGCAGCAGGAGGGAGCGCTGGACAGCTAAGGCCTCATTCTCAGGCCTTGCTTACTGAGCACCCTGTCCATCCTATTACCACCAACAGTGGAGCTGCTTGTATCACACTGAAGTTACTGCAACCAGAAGAGAGATCAAACTAGTCAGCAGGACCCACCAGCCTGACAACACTTCCTTGTAAAGCCCCTGGAAGGGGAGCAGGTGCCCTCCCCACTCCACATACTCAGACCCCTCATCCACAAAGCAAAGTAACAGAGATCCAAGGTCACAAAAAAAGAAGAGTTTCTAAGTTCACATGGGTCCTGGAATCTCTCTCCTCTAACTTTGTCATTCTATGTCACTACAGAAAAAGCAAACTAAGCAAATGAACAGAATTACCCTCTAAGATCACTCTACAGGGGAGAAAAAAAACCAGGACAAGTAGGGCAGGAATACCGACTGCCTTTTACAGGTTGGAGGAAGATATACATTACCATCCAAAACACACCATAATAGCGTTTGATATTTCACAAAGCCAACCTGCCATTGTTGCAATGTGACTTGTCAATTCTCAAAAATATACAAGAGCTACAGAGTGAAGAGTTAAGTACTTAAGTACCCTGCAATTCTTTTAAGAGCAAAATATGAACAAGAATTAAAAGTCATTCTGTATTATTAGAACAAGTCGCAGGAAATGGGTCATCTCTCTAGGACAAGAAGAAAATTGCATTGGCCATGTGCAGAAAGAATACACACTTGTTACAAGGCAAGCACTCTGTAAAGTATGGTAAATACCAATTCACGTGGCAAAAAGTACTACTGTACCTTTACCTTGAAACACACACATGCACCCCTAACAGAGTATACCGCTGGCTGACTGGATATAACAAAGACACAACCTCCCTAATGATCTGTACAGAAATGCAATCAGAAAGAGATGATATTCAGGCACTCAAGTAACTGAGACCGGAGTGCTCAAAGCACTGCATAACAAAGACGTGCTGACAGCCCACAGACCTTCCCTATTCCCGCAAACACACGGTATCCTATTTGCAAAACCAGCAGCCCACTAGATTATCCTGCACTGGCTCACTAACTCTCTGCTGGTAATCATGAACCAATCTCAAGTCCCTGCCCTCTGGAAAGGAAGGAAGAAGGAGTTGACATTCTGTTCGGTAATGACGTATTTTGCTTTGCAGACCATAGTACGAAGTGCAAAAGAAAGCCAATCGTCTCCTTTACTGATCACAAACCCTTTTCTTTTAATGTGTCAAAACACCCAACTTCCCGCGCCAGCTCACCGCCACATGTTGTCTGACAGAACTTGGGAAGTTCTCTAAGTCTGAGAAAATATTCATGCAGGGATGTGCAAGGACCCTCACTAGCGTAAGAGAGAATAAATGAATGGGTAACACTCATACGGGGTGTGGCACCCACGGCGTAAGCCCGAATAAGAGCTAGGCAAATCCCAAGCACCTCTCCAGACAGCTGCAGCTACCAAGTGCTAAATGCCAGCAGAGATGCTAAGGATAACGCTGCTGCCCATACAGCAAAGACAGTGTAAGAAAGAAATATTAAAAACAATGGCTCTAAAACACAAAAGAGATTCTAATTCCAGCTTTTAACAAGTAATGACTCCCCCCCCCAAAAAAGCAAATTCTTAGATGAAGCAATTCATTCATGTTTTCAGTTCTCCAAAGGGGGGGAAAAAATAACAAGGTTATCTCCAAGAAACATGCATACTAGGTTCTAAACATAACTGCTTACTTCCTATAGCAGAGCCAAAACACCTCACTCTACTTTTCCTTAATTTGTGGATCAATTATTGTTCCCTTCCGTGAGGTTTCAGGAATATAATGACATTAATAACACTTCAGACCCCAACGGCACCACAACCCATTAAACACTTACTTGAAACTACTCTGTTTCTAAAGCAACCCAACTGGTCACAATCCCAGATTAACCCTGCAGTAAATGAGCATGGGACTCTGAAATTTCAAAGGTCTTGTGTGTCTAACAGCACTCCAACTGAACAGCTGTATCTACTGCTTTTCACCCTGAAGCAATGTGACAAGGGAACATTCTCACCAGGAAATGAAGGAGAAGCCAGGGAACCGCAAGCATTCCACCTCCTACAACACAAGGCTTCTTACTATGTGCTCTCGGTGGCCCACTACTCACCAAAGAGGCGTGGAAAATGGCGAACATACAGATGATACCCATTAGAGAAGAGCAGGGAACTCACACCCATTCCCTTTGACTGCTCTACTTTCTTGTGGGAATCCAGCTGCCTCCACACCCCTAGTAACTGAAAATAAAGCCAAGGTAATTGATCAGGTATGCTCAGCATGATGCAGATCCAAGAGCCACCACCTTTACCCTCCAGAAGCTTCCATCCCAGTAAGACACAGAGCAACCGTCATCAACAGCTTCTCAGTTACAAGCAAAACCGACCTGTGGGGAAGAAATAATACATATACATTTAGGAGTTCACATTCTCCAGGCCATCTGCTTTCTCTGCCTGAGTGAATTCCAGAAAGGCTCCTACAGTGGACTATAACACGCTTTTGCCTTTTCTTTTGTATAAAGAAACACCAGAAAAACCAGCCAGCAAGGCAACACAGGCAACAATCAAGAAAAAACAAGCCTGGAGACTTGCACCGTCCTTCCTGTTGGCACATAACTAAGCAGCATTTCACGGAGCACAAAACTTTGCACACAGAAGTGCTTAATATTTCGTTATGTGGACAACATCTCATAGGCGGCTATTATTTCTTAATATATGACTAGGAAGAAATTCTGGAGGAAAAGTTTATTTTCCATTAATTGGTAAGTGTTTAGTCAGTGGCTTTGAGAGATCTTCATAATTTTATTTATGGAGAACACTAATTTTGCTCTTTAATACTGAACTATAAAGAGGCTTAATGTGTAGCTCAGCAGTAGAGCACATGAATTAGCACACTTGGGCCTTAGGTTCAATCTCCTGCACGAAAAAATAAAAAGTAAAGGCTTTTAGCAAAAATGCAGTGCTGTCTTCAGAAATGACACCTAGGTATGAAGGCTGACCACAGGCCTAACTAACATGGCAAATTCTGTTCAAGGCTCACAGTACCATAACATCAGCTTATTTTTCGGTATAATGTAGAGTCACAACCACTTTGGACTCTAATTCATCCTGTCAGTATGTGTAGGTCCTATTGCCTTAATGCCACTTGTTAGATAAGAAATCAGTCAGACGTCTACATATCAGTGACATAACAAATCAAATGTGATCATGGAATGTCCTCTATTACATTAGCTGCAGCTGCTGACACAAAACAGTTGTCCGGATCTGAGAACAGCTTTCCCTCATGTTACTCCATTCAGCAAAACGAGAGAAAATGCTCTGTTTACTGTGCAGCCAGTCACTGCCACTGATTTAATTACCAACAACCGTACATCTTACCTTCTAGTGCTATTTCACACTTCCCTAGGATTAGTTCTGCATAAATCTTAATGACTACCTAAAAGGCATTGTAGAAGCTTCCCTTTGAATATTGTCACTGTTTGCTTCTTCAGCCAGGAAATGAGAGTTTAAATCTATTACTACAAATCTATGCTTCCCCCTCAACCCAATACACCAGGTCTGCAGGAGAGACAGCCCCTCCACAGCAGGTCTGCAAAAGACAGCAGCCCCTCTGCCTTCTCAAGGAGAAACAGTCCCAACCTGAAAATGGCTTCTCTCTTTCAAGACATCTCCTTGGCATCCCTGCTTCAACAACCAATCAACAGTCCACTAACATCAACAGAGTAACAGGTCCGTCCCTTCAAAGAGAAACTGATGCGGATGCTAGGGACAAAATCATCCTGAAAAATCCTGCTCGTTTTTTCTCTACTACAAATCTTTCCTGGATCATGAAGAAAAATCTTTTCCCTTTTCCTGCTAAGTTTAGCATAGCACATGTAGCCAGCCTCATAGTTACAAAAGCTGTTTCAGGTCCTTAAATGTTCATCTGAAATACAAATACTATCTTTATTAAACACTCCTGAAAACTGAACACCTCCTAAAGAGGAACTGAGTCAGTTTTTCTAAATAAAAAAGAAGCTACCAAATTTATTCGTGGGAACAAAACAGCTACTAGATTGCTCTGGTTCTCTTTTCTACCCCTACATACATATGTTCGAACAGATTTACACAGAATAGCTTCACAGAAAAACCATCAGCAGGGTTTTAATTTAGGTCACAGTTCTCTGACAAGGAAATGACTTAGTGCAGGACAGGTATATGACAGACAGGCAATACACAACGCTCCATGAAAAGTCTTACTCTGATGGCTTGGTCACAGTCAGCCCTACAGTTTGGGTTTCTGAGGAATGTCCCATTTCAGCTTTCAGATAGAAACACTTTGTTTTCTCGGTTTTGTTTGTTTGTTTGTCCTAAGGAGGAAATACATCCCAACAAAACACTGATATTTAAAAACGTATTAAACACTTTAAAGATAAAAAAGCATTAAAAAGAAAAAAAAATGGTCAGTCTTTATAGCAACACCATATTTTGATATCTCCAAAATGTTTACATTAGAGGATTCAGGACAGCCAACCCTGACAGCTACTGAGGAGAATTGGAAGGGTACTTAAATGTGCACAAAGCAACTCTCTCTAACTCAAGGTGGGCACAGCCCCAGCTCCCAGCCTCCCAGGTCCCTTCCTGCTTTACACCTGCAACTTTCCACACAAATATCAGTTCCTAACAGTCTGTACTTAACCTGCTGAAGTCCCTTCATGTCGATGTATGTATTAATCACAAAAATCGTTTTGATAATCAGAGAAGGAATATTAAAAATTCACTATGATCAATGCATGGGAGAAAACATACATAACAGAATGAACAGTGTAAACTAGCCTTTCTATAATAAACAGCTACATATAAAATGGGCCGACTTTCCTCACACTGACAGTCTACAAGCATGGCTGACTCTGGGATAATGGTGCAAGCCTATGATCTGAACTGGTCAAGAGGATGAAGTAGGAGGACACAAAGTCGAAGCTTCCCTAGACAACTTAGTGAGATCTTGTCTCAGAAAGTAAAAAGAGAGTGGGGACTCCATGTTGGAACACTTGCCTAGCAAGCGTGAGATTCTGGGTTCGATTCCTAGTATCAAACGCTGTCCCGGTTCTAACATACCCAGCACAAACACAACATGCTGGGATGCACATGTAACATCTGATTTTTTTTTTTAAGTTCACAAAATCAATTATCAGCAAGTACTGATTAAGACCACTCTTCCAGATCTGTCTTAGAAGCTGGAATATAGAAGTGAACAAAAGAACACACTCTTACCCTCATAAGCTTGCAGAGTGGAACATACAAAAAGACTGAAATGTCTATCTTATTCCTTTCAAAAACCAAACACATATATTCTTCCATTTAAGACTGACCTAAACTTGTCTGCTTTCAATAGGAAGAATCCATCAATAAAAAGGTATTGAAAAACAAACACTAATATGAGGGAACTAAAGAGAATAAGACAAAAGTTACTAAGTTAAAATGAAACTCTTTACTGTATGAAATGTCAGAGATCATTCCTCAAGAAGGAGATCAAGCTGTGTAAGCTCTGTAGAATAAATGTAGAACACACGGGCATAAGTGCTGGATAATGACTCAAAAGAGCCCAAATTTTACAGGCACACTTGATTATCTAGTCAGATTACCAGTTAGTGATTCAGCTATATTTTAATAAGTAAATAATTACGTGACCCATACATTGCACCCCTGTGGAATAAGCCCTTCCCACTGAGTGTCAACCTTGAGTTAAAACTTACTTAGAAAACAATTTTACACAGAACTCCAACACAAGCGTGATCGCTCCACATAAATAAGTGATCAAAGATCTAAAAAGAACTTTAAAATGTGATAAAATGTATTCTGTAATCTCCTCTGGACGGGTGCTGGTAAAATGAATGAGAAAGAACTAGGAAATGAAGACTGCTCACAAGGTTGCAGACCAGGAAGGAGCCCCTCCCCCAAGCACTCCCTTGTTCAGCTCAACACTCATTTCCCTGCTAAACTCATACCCATACCCAGAGAGAGACATTTACACTTAATGTCCATCATGATTACACAAATAGTATGGGCACTGCATTTGGGAAAGAAGCCTATCCAGACTGAGAACAGCCGTGATTGCTAATGTCCAGGGCTCCCACTTCTAACAGAGAACTGGATTTTTTTTTTAAATATTGCCCATGAATGTAGGTGCTGAATAAACGACAGGTTTTCTACCACCTCCAACAGTCTGTCTTTGATGGGTGAGGTGGGGCCAGGTTAAACCCTGCTCAAATCTATAATCAGTGAGGGGAGAGCCGCCACACTTATGCCTACCACTTTTTTAGCTATGGGGGTTTTACCCTCGGGAAATCCTTTCCACGTTCATTTTTAAAAGCATGGTATATTATTAAAAAACACAGCATGTAATTAAGTAACTCTATAAGTGTATTCCCCTCTCAGGCATTTAATCCTAGGCCCTCTGACAAACCTAACTCATAGCTGCTGGGAAACCTCGAGCTGTCAAATTTCAGGCAAATAAGTTTGGTTAGCGAGACCTCAAATGCCCTGTTCCTAGCTAAACACAAACATATGAAGACTGTAAACAAAGGAAAATTAAAAGCCAGGTCTAAGAGAAAATCTCTAAAACACATGTTTTTCCTCTTAATTGTATACTGGAACACCATATATTTATTCCACTTGCCCTTGCTTTTCCCTTAAAAAAAAAAAAAAAAAAAAAAAAAAGATAAGCATTCTATCTTCAGCCATGAGAAGAAACAGAAATGATGAGGGTGGGCAGGCTTCTCTGGTGTCCCCATTCCCCCGGCTTATTCCCCCGAAACCCACCTTTCTATTCAGCCCCTTGCCTGCTGTTCTTTATGAGCACTTTATATGTGCACATCTACCTAACTGGATTTCAATATAAAGACCTATGTTAAGGCAAGGAAACAACATTGGTAACCATTTGTGATTATGATATTTATGATTGCTCCTGACTATAAGCGATCCAGTACATAAGCAGTTCAGTCCTTAAGGTAATGGGTTCCTGGAGCCAGCAGATGGAATGCTCCAGATAGCAAAAAAAAAAAAAGGGGGGGGTTGCTTCTCAAATCTCAACTAACAATGCAATATCCTTTTCTTACAGAAATGTTTGAGAAGTGTTATTTTTACTCATACAAATAAACACAAGTGCAGACATTTTTTCAGGCCTGCTCCTGCAAAGCAGTTCATGCTTCCTACCACAATAGCAATAGTTATGTCATGCTAACTTGTACATGAACCCCTGATCGCCTGATTCTGAACATTCTCTCAGAGATAATAATATAGTTCCTGTTTGAAAATAGCATTTTCTTGCTAATTTCGTGTTAAAGCAGAATGTTGGATTGTCTTCTTTTTTTTAAAACGAGATCAGAGGGAAATTTTCTCGAACTCTTCCCGTTTTTCTTGGAGCCCAGATGGCAAGATACTAAAATGTCCGTTTTAAACAAAAGGTTTCTGTTTGTTTCCAGGAGAGTAACAGAGAGGCTGTGCTGGTTTCCAGTAGAAACTGCTGTGAATTCAGGCATACATCTGGGTCGCCTCATTAAACAAAAGATACCCGTCTGCTGTCAACAACCACAGTACAACACTCCCGGATCTTTCATCTTTATCCGGAAGGAATGGTGCAGAAGAGACGCCTGTCACCATTCACTGGCCATGCAACTCTCTGGGGTCACTCCTGTCAGTGGCCTGGTGGCTACAGTAGAGCACATTTAGGCTAGTCTTCCCGCCCCGCCCCAGCCCAGTACATTAGCCCGGGTTTCTTCGGAGCGACAGCCAAGGCTTCCTCAGCACCTTTCCTAGCAGAATCTAGACCCGAGTCTGCTCCCTGTTTCCACCCTTCCCTCTCCACGCCACAACGCGCCACAATGGACGCTGGCCGGCCACCGCACAGCACGCCATCGCCCACCCGCGCCGCTCGCGCGGACGCTCAGCCGTCCCGCAGACGCGGCGCACAGAGCACGGCCCTAGCTGACACCAAAGGCGCACGCCGCGGCTCCGCGCCGGGGAACCCGGGTCCTCGGCCCCTGTGTGCGCGCGCGCGGGTGCGGGTGCCGGCCGGGGACGCGCGCGGGGAGGGCAGCGGCGAGCCGGGGCAGGGGGGACCAGGGCCCAAGGGCCGCACTCACCCAGGAGCAGCAGCTTGAGCTCCCGGCGGGCGTCGCGCTTGTCCCTGCGCAGCTGCCGCTCGATCTCGTCGTTAATCCTCCGGGCTTCCTTGGCCTCCTCGCTCAGGCAGCACGCCATGATGGACTCCAGAGTCATTCTTCCGAAGTGCTTCACTGCAGCCCCGCCGGCGCCCTGCTCACACGCGCGCACACACGCCCTCCGCCCTCGCTCCCCCGAGGCAGCGGCGGCCGCGGAGCCCCGCCGCCCGGGCGCGCGTCAGGGACGAGCTCAGGGGAGCCTCGGTGAAGACGGAGGCCGGGCCCGCAGCCCAGGCGGGCCGGGGACGAGCGGGGCCGGGGGGCTGGGACGCGCGAGGAAAGGCCGCCGCGCCCGGCCGCGCTCACACGCCGCCTTCTCGGAGAGCGCGCGGCCCTGCAGGCGCCGCCGCCGACGCTGCCCTAGGCTGTGCGCCCAGCGGCCCGAGCTCATCCACCGAGGCGGCCCCGCAGCGAGCGACCGCCGACGGCTCCGCGCGCCCGGCGCGCCCGCTCCTCGCAGCCGCCTGACTCGGCTCCGGGCGCCCTCGGCCTGCCCGCGCCCACTCGGCTCGCGCGCAAACCGGGCAGCCGGCCGCCGCGCGCTCCCCGCCTCCGCCCCCGCCTCCGCCGGACGCCCACCCGGCCCGATTGCCAGGCGCGCCGCGGCTGCTCAGTGCTCGCCCTCCCCCTCGCCACACACACACATTTTCTCCTTTCTCTGAACTGGAGCACAGATCCGGGAGGGAGGCGGCGGCGAGAGGAGGGCGGGCGCAAGGGGCGGGCACAGCGCAAGGGGCGGGGCCGCGGCCCCTTCCTGGACGGCTGGCGCTCTCCACGCCCCGCCCCCGACTGCCCGCCCCGTTCTCGGGCGCCTCCCTCCGAGCGAACCCCGGAGCGGCGGTCAACGCCGCTCGAGCGGGGCCGGCAGGCGGACACCGACCTTCGGCTGCCGCTGGCCGCCGGGGCGTGGTCGACGAGAATATGGCGGCCTCAGCCTGGCCGCAGGCCGCTGGCGCCGCGGGAGCCCTGCCGGGAGCCCACACGCCGCGCCTGGAGCCTCTACAGCCCTGCTGCCCTTTCCTATTTCTAAAACGCCATTTGGGGAAAAGCTGCTTCGAGTGGTCTCTGACCACAGATCCGTCTTAGAAGATGAGATACTCTTTACTAGGGAAGAGTAAGGATTGTCACTGGCTCTCTGGGGGTTACCGAGAGATCTGTGGTCGGAACTGTCCTCGGTATCTCCAGATAGGAATCTGAATCCTAAAGAGAAAAACGAAACTGCCCAAGTTTCCAAGAGCCTCCTGATCCGTTCCAACTTTTCGGGTCACTGAGGTGGTTTCTGATTTCCTACCAGCACACTATGTTAAACAGTCTGGTAATGTGGGATTGACCCTTCTACACCGTGACAGTTAAGGATGACTTCTGGGAGATCGCCAAGTAGTACAGAATGAAATGAAAGAGACGGATATGATGGCTCACACCCATAAACTCCAGGACTCAACAGGCTGAGGCAGGAGAATTGCTTCCTGAGCAGTATGATACCTTGTATCAAAGAAAAGGGGGAGGGGAGACAATAAAATAGGAAAAAAGTGGAGAAACTAGTATCATTGGAGTAAAAGTCTATTTGGTTTTTACACTTCTAATTTGAGACAGTCTACTAATAAATAGAAAAAAATCTTGTTCATTCAAGGTTGTATTTGGAAAAAATGTTAATTCAATTCTGTGTGTCTCAAACATCAAGAGGAGATTCATACTATTTTTCCTGCCTAGGTAGAAGCGGAGGCCTCCACATTTTGTGCTTTCCATGAACTGTTCCCGTTGATGTAGGCTGCAATGTAAGGTCATATCCATTGCTACAGATTAAGAATCAAACAAGACTTGTGCTTCAAGACCTCTGGTTTGCCTTATTCTCTACCCCCTTGATGCACTGCACGCATACATTCACCCTTTGTCCCAGGACTCAGATGGAGTTGTGGAAGTAAAGTCTGTATGTTATTATACTCTGCTGTTTTAAAAGATGTCTTGCCAAGACAACAAGAAGATGAACCTCTCACCCCTTTTATATGAATACCATCGGAGCTGATAGACTTGCTGGGAAATGAAGGCGTACAGAGTAAAGATTCAAAGTCAGTAGGCAGAAATGTAAAACAGCTTGGGGGAGAATCGCAAGTAGTATACCCTGCCCCCCACCGTGTGTGTGTGTGTGTGTGTGTGTGTGTGTGTACTAGAGGGACTCAACACGCTGGAAAACAAAATGATCAACATTTCATGTCTGGTTTCTAAGGAGCCCCTGAGATAAACTGTGCTTTCATGGTGTCACTAATATATTTTTGCTTAACTGTCCTCTTGTTTTGTCACTTCTGTCTCAACTTCAAGGACAACCCCTGGCACAGATATTTAAATTGGTAAAAAAAAAAAAAAAATCAGTAGGAGAACATATCACTCATTGGAAAGAAATCAGGAAGCAAGGAACACCAGCAACGCACAGGATAAAACTATATAAGGACATCAAGAAGGAAACAGGAAGAGAAAATTCCAAGCATGAGCCTTTGAGGGATCTGGAAAGCATTTGCTAAGCAAGTGCCCCTGTAACCTATATCAAACAATGGAGTCCAGACAGAAACTCACCATGGTGTTGCGTGTGTTCTAGAAGAATAGACTCTAAATTATGCAAACAAACAGGGATCTTATTGCAAAATTCCAGTTCATTAAATCAACAAGCATGGATTAACTGCTTAAATACAGTTAAGATGCAGAGAGGAGAACCCAGGCGCCTACAGCCCGTCCTCAGACTCTACAGCCATGTGGTCTTAAGGCGTGGTGCAGCTCTCGACTCATACAGTAGGGAAAACTGGAGTAAATTTGTGTGAAAGTTGCGGTAAAGGTAATTAATAGTCCTGTTTGGAAGAGTTGGAAGACATTACAGAAAAGAAGCATTTCAATGTACCCTCAAGAACATATAGGCTTAGCTAGGTGTACAAGTACACACTCCTATCTGTAATAGCAATCTGGCCTACTGAAGGAGCTACCCTGTGGAGAAGGAAGGAAAAGAGGGAGGGAAGAAAAAAGAAAGAATGGAACAAAGAAAATATCTACAATAAATGTGTATGTACACCACTTTAAAATAACAATTACAAATCAAAATCACTGGAGACAGACTGTGGGTTGATAAGCCATTCTGAGAACTCGAGGCTGATTACTGTAAGGCTGAAAGGCAAAACCCACAAAATCCTACAAGCTCTGAACTTCAGAGAAATCAGACTGTTATCTCCCTTGCGGTGTCCCAGTTCAGAAGCCTACCTACCCCACACACCCCAATTTATGGTCCAGCCTTCGGAGACTGGAGAAGAAAGAAAGAAGAAAAAAAAAAAAAAAACAGAAAAGGCATATTGATGTCTCACGGAGGGATTCCAGAGTCCAGGAAGAAAAGGAGAGCCTGAAGGGGAACCCAGAAAGCAGGCTATATACAGTGCCTTTGTTCCAGTCACTTAGCATGGCTGCTTCATAATATGTGGGGTGTGTGTGTGTGTGTGTGTGTGTGTGTGTGTGTGTGTGTGTGTGTGTATGTGTGTATGTGTGTATGTGTATATGTGTTTCTGTCTGTCTGCCTGAGAGCAAGGACTTTCCTGCTCACAAGGACCCAAAAGAGTGCTGAGACTAGAATTGGGCCCTGTTTGGCCTGGAATTTACTAGCTTTGAACTCACAGAGATCCATCTACCTCTAGTGTGCTGAGATGAATAGAATTCACCACCATACCCAGCCTAGGACATACATTATTTTTAATTGATTACTATTTGTTTCCTGTACATGGGTGTTTTACCTGCTTTTATGTCTGTGCCACCATGTGTGTGCTTAGTTCCTGTAGAGGCCAGAAGGGGGCGTTAGATTCTCCGGAATTCGACTTACAGATGGTTCTGAGCCATGGTATGGGTGCTGGGAATTGAGCCCAGGAATGTCCTCTGCAAAACCAGACGGTGCTCTTAATCTCTGAGCCATCCTTTCTCCAGCCCTAGGACATATATTATTTAGATGCTGAATAAGCACAAGCATGCCACCGCCTACATCACTGGCAAACACACTTGCAGACTGCTTTTTCAGGCAGGTGCTTGAGCCATGCAGAGTTCCTACAGATGTTTTAGTTTGTTTGAGTAGATAATCCACACAAATAAAAGAATAAACAATACAAAATTAACAGCTCACATGCCTAAGAAAACAATGAAAAATGAAAAATATATTACGTAATACTAACCAAATGTATCAAGAAGGAACTGTTAGCACGACTCAGTTGTAGTGGTAGTCCCAGGGACTCTTAAAATCAACCAGGGAGCATGGGTAAGAATGCATGGGGAGCCTAAAAGGCCGATTGGAAATAAGTCTGACACACTGCTGATCTTAGGTTAGCTGGGAAAGAGCTGCTCTGTGCAGAATTGCCAGCACCACTGTCTGGCCAAGAAATCAAATAGGTTTATGCCTTAAGAAGGAAGTTGACCCAGGTCAAATGAGAAAACTGCAAAGGGCACCACCTAGAGGAAGGTTCTAACCACAAAAAGTATGATATGACATCTAATGGAAAGCCTTTCAGGATCAACTTGAAGATGAAAAACCTCTCAAAAAGCAGTATCTCCTGCAAGAAAAAATACATATATTGCACATCCAAAAGATACTCTTGGTGAAACAGGATTCCTCTTGACATCCTTGTGTTACCAAACCCTGAAAATGCATGTAGACAATCCACTGACTTTATCCAAATATAGTTTGTGCCTGCCGAAGTGTGCTCTTTTTCTGTTTTTTCTGTAGGCAGGGTCTGACTATGTTGCTCATGCAGTCCTGGAACTCCTAGACTTAGGCAAGCCTCCTACCTCAGCCTCTTGAGAAGCTGAGACTCTAAGTCACCACAGTGCCTAGAAATGTTGTTTTTTGACTCTGGTGCTTACTTAAAAAAAATTAGCTAGTGTCCAGAACTTGAAGATCAAGGGAACAATAATGTGGGAGCAGGCGTGCAGATGAACTAGTGAGTGCTTGCCTGGCTCGCACAAAGCCCTGGGGTCCGTCCTCAGCACCCCATAAAGCAAACACTATAGCAATGTCTGTAATCCAAGAGGTAGAGACAGGAGAATCAAATGTTCAATGGCATCCTTGGCTGCATAGATTGAGGCCAGGATGGGCTTCTGAGACCCTGTCGGGGATGCGGGGAGAGAGTTGAAGAAGAAGAAGAGTAGGAGAAGGAGGAAAGGGGGAGGAGGAAAGGGTGGAGAAAGAAGAAGGAATTAGGAGAAGAGAAAAGAAATCTGAATTTCAGTTTCCAACCAAGAACTAGAAACTCCAGGCTTACAGCTCTGACTAGTACAGGCGATGCCCCACCATGAATCATCCAGACCAGTCCTTAGGCCCTGTAGTAACATACCTACCTACCTGTGGGCACTGCACGTGAGACACTAAGTAGAAAGTAGAAATTTTGGATCAATGTGCTAGAGTGATCACAGCATCCATTTATTTCTCCTTATTTCCATATTTCTAAGTCAAATAGTCACCTCTTTATACTCATCTCCTTTCATGAGTTTTATGTACAACTCTAAAAGGCTGAGAGTTTTTTGTCTGTTTTGTTCCCTCCTGAAACAAGTGCCTAGAAATAGCACCTGAGTTTAATTGATGCTTGTGATGGTTTGTATATGCTTGGCCCAGGAAGTGGCACTATTAGGAGGTGATTTTTCATGTCATTGGTTACAGTTGAATGTTGTATGGAAATAATGACTAATTATATTTTTATTTTGAGTTTATTGGTTTTGGTGGGGAGTTTAGGGTTGGTTTTAAAGCCTTCTCCCATTTATGGTGGGCTTGGTTTAATTATTTGTGGTTGTGTTGGATGTTTTATGATTTTAGGGTTTGGTGGTTCTTTTTTAGGTTTGATGGTGTTTTTAATTTATTTGGGTGAGATGTTGGTTGTGTTTGGTTATACTGCTGCTATAGCTACTGAAGAGTATCCTGAAACGTGAGGTTCTAGTTGGTTAATTTTTTGATTTTTGGTTGTTGGATTTTTAATGGAAGTAGTATATGTGTATGTTCTTAATTATTATAATGAGGTTGAGTTGATTGATTTAAGTGGGTTAGATAATTGACTGATGCATGAGATTGATGATGTGGGTGTAAGGTTAGAAGGCGGTATTGGAGTCGCAGTGGTTTATGGTTGTGCTACTTGAATGATAGTAGTTGCTGGGTGGTCTTTATTTGCTGGAATTTTTATTATTATTGAGATTACTCGGGATTAATAATATGCAGGATGGTGATGAGTGAAATTGAGATTAGGAAAGATATAAAGTAGAGTTTTACCAGTCCTTTTTGGTTTGTTAATATTTTTGATGTGTTCATGTGAATTGTGGAGGTTGATTTTGGAATAATCTTTTCTAGTCAGATTAGATCTAGTATGGTTGATGATACATTGAAGCTTGTACTTAAAGTTTTTAGTGGGAAGATTCGGTGGATGACTGGTGGGAAGTATCCTAGTGATGTTGAGAATGATGTATATAGGTTGTTTTTGACTGGAGATAATTTTAGGGTAAAATTATTTAGTTCTAAGGCGATTAGGAATCCTATAGTGGAAATTAGTAAAGCTATGGTTTTTAGATGTAAGGGTATTGTGAGAATTTGGATATTGGTTGGAGGGATGTTTAGTGAGATTATGAATCCAGCTAGAATACTTCCGAATGCTAATCGTTTGATTGGGTTGATGATGTCTGGGTTATTTTCATTAGTGGTAATTATTGGTGGGTAACGTGGTTTTGTTATTGTAGCGAAATAGATAATTCATATGCTGTATATAGCTGTTATGGATGTGGCGATGAGTGTGATTAGTCGGGCTCAGGCGTTTGTGTTGCACGTGTTAATGGATTCGATGATTGAGTCTTTTGAGTAGAACCCTGTTAGGAAGGGTACTCCTGTTAGAGCTAAGCTTCCGATGATTAACAGGATGAGGTGGTTGGGAGTGTTTTTATTATGTTTCCTATTTTGCGATTGTCTTGTTCATCATTAAGGCTGTGGAAGATCGATCCAGAGCATAGGAATAGCATGGCTTTGAAGAATGCGTGTGTGCAGATATGTAGAAAGGCTAAATATGGTTGATTGATTCCTAGTGTTACTATTATTAGGCCTAGTTGACTAGATGTGGAAAACGGTGTCTTGTTGGAGTAGGTGTGTCACTGTGTGTGGGGGCTTTAAGACCCTCATCCTAACTGTCTGGAAGCCAGCATTCTGCTAGCAGCCTTCAGATGAAGATGTAGAACGCTCAGCTCCTCCTGCACCGTGCCTGCCTGGATGCTGCCGTGTTCCCACCTTGATGATAATAGACTGAACCTCTGAACCTGTAAACCAGCTCCAATTAAATGTTGTCCTCTATAAGACTTGCCTTGGTCATGGTGTCTGTTCACAGCAGTAAAAACCTACCTAAGACAATGCTTTTTTAAAAAAAAAACACTTATTTATTAGAACAATTAGGAGTAGATATTTTAATCAAAGAAATTGAATATTAGCCGCAGGAAAGATGGCCTCTAACCTTCCCACCCCACTTAGCCATTTGTTATCCATCAGAGTTTGACTGTTTCCCTCAGTCCACTTTGTCAAAACCTAGCCTCAAGTGGGGTCTCCAAGGAAAATCAACCATCATCAGGGAATCAAAAAAGCTAAGGAAAGCATTGTTGCTCAAACCCAGACGGAAACATGTAATATTTCCCAGTCAACTTATAGGAAAGTTGCTATTTCTGCCATGAACTCAGTTTATACCTTGGCAATCAAGACACAATATAAGGTCAAAGTTGCTAATCGCTCAATGATAAATTAATGTGTGATAAATTAATGAGACCCAGAATATGTAGATAGAAAACTTATAAGTAATTAAATTACCTGCTATTCTTGTTTGTGATTTAATATTAACTTTTCTATTGCTATTATTCTTGTGTTTCAACCTACCAAGGTAAGCGGTGTTGAAATGTGATAGCTATTCAATTTTGGTTTTGGTTTTGGTTTTCGTTTTGGTTTTGGTTTTTCAAGATAGGGTTTTGTTGTAGAAACTTTTAATCCCTGGGGCAACCAGTTCTTGAGGAACCAGTATCAGCATTAGAATACAAGTAGCATCAGGCCAACCCACTGTATAGCCCTGGCTCATCTTGTAGACCCTGCTAGTCTCGAACTCAGAGATCAGCCTGCCTCTGTCTTCCAATTGCTAGGATTAAAGGCATACACCACCACTGCCCAGTTGCTATTCAATTTTTAGATAAATATAAAATGTCTTCTCTAACTACAAAATTGGACAGAAAATACTCTCTTGTTTCACTTTTTTTCTTTCTTATTTGGCAAAACCACCAAAATCTCTTCAAGGCACCAAATTTCTGTAAGTCAGCTTTCATGTTCTCATCACAGTTGATTTTCAAATTATTTCCATCTTTTCATCCTTTGGGCAATTTTTAAGAATCAAGTTTCTGATGAATCCATTGGGCTACACATTGGGCTCCGGAAGCAACCTCTCCTATGGCTCAGCACCGACATGTTTCTGCTTCTTTTAAATATCGTGATGGGTTTTCCATTCATTTTTATTTTAAAGCCATGTATTAGAATATTATTTGTCTTGATCGTTGAGGCTTTTGAAATTTTTGAAATTGGAAATTATGCATTGAGAGCAAATTCCTAACCTTATCCTAATCTTGATTTAAAGTTATTGGTTAGGGCTAGAGGGATGACTCAGCAGTTAAGAGCACATTCTGTTCTTGCAGAGGACCCATGTTTGATCACCCACAGCAGGCAGCTAACAAGTGCCTGTAGCTCCAAGATCAGGGAATCCAATTCACTCTGGTCTTCAATGACACCTACACTTGTGAGCACAGAAACTCACACAGGCACACACATACACATAAATATTAAAAATAAATCCTTAAAGTTACCAGTAAATTGAAGTAAAAGTGGAGAGTTGTCATCTTTTTAGAAAAAGGAATGTGCTACTGGGGAACCATTATCCACGCTCCACAGCATAAAAATGTGTGCTATTGCTGCTTATGGAGCTGGAACAAAAGAAGTGGGTCGAGGAGGCTGTCTAAATGGAAAAGGTAAAAATTTCTGCATCCCCTGCAAAAATACATGATATTAAGGAAATAAACAAAAGCAAATGATAAGAATGTGTAGAAAATGTTTGGTTTTAGGCTCCCTACTTGGCATCCATTAACACTAACTGCGTGGAAGCACATTGTGGAGCATGACTGTGTTGCAGCACTGGAAAGATCAGAGAACCAGGAACTCAAAGTCACCTTCAGCTACATCGTGAGCTCAAACCCCGGCTGTCCTGGAATTCACTCTGTAGACCAGGCTGGCCTCAAACTCCGAGACCCACCCACCTCTGCCTCCCAAGTGCTGGGTGGGATTAAAGGTGTCCACCACCACCACATGACTATGAATCTTTTCAATGAAAGAAAAAAAGTGAGAAAAAGTGCAATTTATTTTGATCATATTCACCCCCAATTCCTTCAAGACCCACTTCCCAACCTCCCCTCCTCCCAACTTCATATCCGCCTTTAAAAATATTAGCTCCTCATCAACTCCAATTTTGCTAGTCCATATTTTTCTGTGTAGAAGGTTCATTCATTTAGAGCGAAGTTGACCTGCCAGGAGCCCCACCCTTAAAGAAAACTGAATCTCTCTCCCCCAGAAGCTATCATCTGTCCACACCTCCTCGGTTAGGGGGCTGTGGAATAGCCCTGCTAGAACGTTCACTGACTTGATCTTGGGCATTGTGCAGGAAACCACAGATTCGTGATGAACTCACAAGAGCAATGTCATTTCCGGGGAACCCTGTCTCACCCCATTCTGCCCTGACCTCTGGCTCTTACAGCTGTCTACTCCCTCTCCTTTGGTGGTCCTTGAGCCTTGAGTCATGTGATATAGATTCCCCATTTGTGGCTGAGCATTCCACTGACTCTTCTTTGTGCTTTGATCAGCAGTGAGTTTCTGCATTAAGCACAATCCACTCCCTGCACAATCAAATGTCTGTGATAGTCCAAAGCTGCACTTACCCATGATGTGGTGGTCTGAATGAACATGCCCCCTTAATATTATAGATCTGAACACACTTAGTCCCCAATTAAGGGAACCACTGGGGAAGCATTAGAAAGTGTGTGCCTTGGAGGAGGTTTCAAAAGCCAACATCAAGCCCAGTGTTCTCTTTCTCTCCCACCCCCCTCTTTCTCTTTCTCTCTCTCTGTCTGCTGCCTTCAGATCATAATGTAAAGCTCTCAGCTCCTGCCCCAGCACCATGCTTGTCTACTTCCCACCGTGACGATCATGGACTAACCCTCTGAAACTTTAAACAAGCTCCCAATTAAATGCTTTCTTTTATGAGAACTTGGTCATGGTGTCTCCTCACAGCAATAGAACAATAACTAAGTCACAAGGGTAGAGAGATATGAATTTTGAGACCAGTTTGACACTATGCCCATTCAGAAGAATAATAGTAATAAGTTTACCTTGGTATCTGTGAACTCTCTAACCGTGAGTGGTCAGATTTACAGTACCAAGCATTTGTTTCTTCCTGTAGAGCAGGCCTGGACTAGTCAGAGAGTAGTTGGTTAGCACCATAATATTCATGCCACTATTGTATCGTATCCCCACGTGTCATTACTAGAGTTCCCAAGGTTCATAGCGGGGGTAAGACTGTTGCTGACTTTTCTCCTCAGCAGCCTACACAGCACTTCTATTATTATGAATCAACAGGGGGGAAGCTTCCTGGTCAGTGCCAACTTTATTTCTCCAAGTCTTGTGACATGCATGTGGTGATGTCAGCAATAGGATCTGACCATCAAATTTTAGTGTGATGTTCCTTACTTTAAAATCAACTAATTTCCATGGGAAGCTACCCTGGGCCTTCAGATTTCCTGGTCTCAAAACCTGTACTCAGACTGTGGTGTAGCTCAGTGGTAGAGCTCTTGCCTTCATCCCAGAGGCCGTGGTTTCATCTGTAGTACTAGAAAATTTTCTTCTTTTTTTCTTGTTTGTATGTGTGCATGCGTGTGTATGTGTTCCCATGTATATGGGTACAAATAGATGTATGTGCAGGTGCACTTACACATTTGAGTACACACATGTGGGGGCTCAGGATTGATGTGGGGAACCTGTTTTCATCGATCCCCATCTTGCTCTTTTTAGGCAGGGTTTCTCAGTAAACCCAGGCTTCCCACGTGCCTACACAGCTGACTCTGGGAAATCTTCTTTCAGCCTTCCAAGGCTGGAATCACAAGCTGGCTGCCACACAAAACTCTGACTCTCCTGCCTGCATAGCAAGGCTTTTAACTACTGAGAAATCTGCCCAGCACATAGTCATCTTTTTTGGAAAAATCAGTGTTTACTTAATCCTTTACCTGTTCTGAGGAAACTCATACTAATAACATAGTGCGTTTGTATCTCCCGTCAAATCAAGGCCTAAGGTTAAAACAGCAGGCTGGCCCCTGACTGCATATTACGGTTACCTGGGGAGCATTAAAAAACACTAGAGGGTGAACTCTGGGTGAGTTTTGGTGTATATTTAGTAATTTTTCTGCCTCCAGGTATTCCAGAGTGCAGACAAGAATGAGAGCAACAGCAGAGTTACAGTGAGAAACAACCGGTTGGTAATGAAGCCAGAATTACCAATCCAGCCGGGAAGTAAGGTCAGTCCTGTTGAGAACTGGCTGCCTTCTCTCAGCTAAACTGGTGTAGCTCCCTGGCCCACTGACCTCCTTCCAGGCCTTTAGCTCTAGTGCTTCCCTTTCCCCTCTTTATTTTCTTTCTTTCTCTTCCTTCCTTCCTTTTTTCCCCTTAGGGAACTGGTGTTCCTAGTTTCTTTGGCAGACTTCCAGAAATGTGTGCATCTATAGATACAAGTATGTCTTTCAAAGCAGTGGTAGATTGTTTGCCTAGCCTGGGTTTATCCTCAGAAACTTAACAACAACAATAATAATAAATATTATATTTTATTATTATTGAGAGTCTAAGGATTATTATATAATATAGTATACAATAATATTATTATTATATTACTACACATATATATTAATGTGTTGTGTATAATTATGTATATATTACTATATATAATATATATGATATGTAACTATAAATATATATTATAAATATGTCATTAAGGATAAGTCACCTAAATGCTGTATACCAGTAAACCTAATCTGCAGTTTCTTCTTCTCCCTCACCATGCATCAGGGGCAGCCTTATTGAGTGCTACTCTTCCGACATTACATGGTACTCTGTTAGAGATCCGACATTACATGGTACTCTGTTAGAGACCCGACATTACATGGTACTCTGTTAGAGATCCGACATTACATGGTACTCTGTTAGAGATCCGACATTACATGGTACTCTGTTAGAGATCCGACATTACATGGTACTCTGTTAGAGATCCGACATTACATGGTACTCTGTTAGAGATC
>CM052703.1:42565725-42652037 GCA_028551405.1 Uromys caudimaculatus
TTTTGGAACTTCACTGCTTATGTTATAAATATTTATGTACCTAGTTTGTTGCTTTTCATGAGTTTTTAATTTATTATTGATGCTTTAAAAATAATGCCAGTGCCTACTTGGTATTTCACTGTTTAAATTTATAAAATGTTTAAACAGTATTTTATTTGACATTTATGCTGTTTTCAATTTGTTTGCGTGGTGAATAATACTGAAAAAAAAAAACTCCTCCTTATATATAATTCTACATATACAATACCATGTTCTAAAACAAACTCCACAGAAGAGAAAATCAGTAGCAACATATGAAAATCTTCTTCACCATCTTAGCTAAATTACAAATTCTGATTTTAAGGATAATGGGTGTGGTGCTTTAAATGAGAATGGCCCCATAGCCTCATACACTTGATTGCTTGGTCTCTAGTTGGTGAGAGTATTTGGGAAGGATTAGGAGATTGGGCCTGGTGAGAAGAAGTGTGTCATTAGAGGTGGGCTTTGAGATTTCAAAAGCCTATAACCTTCTCAGTTAGATCAGTCTCTCTATCTCTCTATCTCTGTCTCCCTCTCTATCTCCCTCTCCACCTCTATCCACTTCCAACTCCATCTCCACCCATCTCCATTTATCTCTGGCTCCATCTCTAACTCTCTCTCTCTCATCTCTCTTTGGCCCCAACTTGAAGATGCAAGCTCTCAACGTCTGTTCCAGCACCATGACTGCTTGGCTTGGTCTTGGGGCTTCTTCACAGCAATCGAAGAATAATTAAGACAATGGGTTGGCTTGGGAACAAAATCATGAAGGGCTTTTTTCTTCTAATTATAATATTGAGGTTTTTCTTCATCATTGTAAGATAGGTGGAGATTTTTAATAATTTCCAAGATTTTTACAAACCTGTGCATCTCTCCATAAATCATAGGCAATATACTCTTTTTACTGAGTAAAAAATTGGTTGAGATTAAGAAATCACAATTTTATGTTAAGGAACTCTTACAAGAGCTACCATTCAGTGAACAATCTTCCTCATAGACCTTCTAGAATACTCCAGGCTTCCTTTGAATACAAGCCCACCAAACAACATAGGTGAAGCACATCCTTGGTTTTTATTTTTTCTTTCCCTGTATAGATTTCCAAAACTTCATGCTGCCAGTGCCAAACACCCTTTTAACTCATGCATCTAGAAATAAAACTTTCCCAAGGCAAATAAAAGGTCTCCTGGTTAAGCCTCCTCTTTCATCCTTAAGAAATCCAAAGAGGAAGGATCGGTTTATTTGGCTTCAAAAGGATTAGACCTCAGCACTGATATTTTGCAGAGATGAGTGGAAGAATGTCACCAATTAGTCAGGAAAAAAAAGTGCATCTCAGGAAGATGCGGAGTCCTGTTTTTATCCCTCTTGCTGCGCCAGAAGCTACCTACTCACTTGTGCTCATAGGGAAAATTGAAAAATACGGTACCTTTGAATTGACCTTAAAATCAAGCTCCATATTCAGCAAAAGAAAAGCAATTTCCGAGGGACCTTTCAACCCATTCCCTGCTTAAATCTTTCTAAAGTCATCACACACCATTTCTCTCGGACTCTATGTTCTGCCAAGTGATTAGCATCTCAAAGTCTGGAATCACTCAAATGAACCTCACTCACACTTAGAATTAACCCGAATGCATGCCTTGCAGAGGTTTTTAGTAGGACCTGCCCGAAGAAGTTTGAGACTTGTGGTGGAATGGAATGGAAGATTGCTCAGATGACTATTTGCTCTGAAATCCCATCTAAGCCATGCCGTTGCATCAAAGGTATTTACTTCAGGGTACGTCCTTCCGTAGGATGAACACAAGGTGCCAGTTCCAGTCACAGCAGCGGTCCCAGGACTATAGATTACAAGCTTCCGGGACTCCGGTAGGAAAAGGGTGGTCACAGAGGATTTCATAATGGTTCTCTCTTCTCGATGAGAGGCTGGGTTGATCTGTTCCCCTCCCTCCCAATGTAAGAAAGAGTATGGGAGTATAAACCTTTAATTACAGTTCTTGGGAAGAAGGAAGGGCTTAAGGAGGGGAAGAAGGAGAGAAAGAGGAGGGAAAGAGGGAGGGTAGAAGAGGGAGGGAAGAGTAGGGAAGGTAGGAAGACAGAGGGAGGGTGGGGGGAAGAGGGAGGAAGGAAAAACGAAAAATAAAGGCAGGAAGAAGGAACAGTCCAGGGTACATAAGAACTAAAGCTTTTTTTCACAGCTTAGCTTTTAAAAAATAAAACTTCTGGGTAGGATGGTTCAGTGGGTAAAGGAACAGGCTGCTGAGCCCGAGTCTGGTGACCTGAGTTCAATTCCTGGAACTCACCTAGTAGCAGGGGAGAACCAAGTCCAACAGACTGTTCTTTAACCTACACACACACACACACACAGAGTGGCACATATGTGCACTCACAATATACACATTAAATAAGTAAATAAATGTAATTACTTAAGGGTTTTTAGTGAAATCTCATGGGACTGGAGAGATGGTTCAGGGGTTAAGAGCTCACACTGCCCTAGCAAAGGAGTTGAGTCTGGTGACTAGCTTCCATATCAGGCATCCCACAGCCACCTCTAACTCCAGTTCCATGGGTCCTGACACCATCTTCTAGTCTGCACATAGGCACACATACCCCACATACAGACAAACATAACCAAACAAACATAAGAAAGTTTAAAAATGCAATCTCAAAAGCATTAATAATCCTCTCAGAGTTATATTACACTTGTTCTCAGGAAAACATTTCTGGGATTCTGGGACTTTGTTTTATATAGAAATCAGTATGTACTGGTTTTCTTACATTTTCCTCCGAAGGGCTGGAGAGATGGCTCAGTGGTTAAGAGCATTTGATGCTCTTGCAGAGGACCTGGGTTTGGTTTCCAGAATCCACATGGCGGCTCACAACCATCTGTACCTGCAATTCCAGGGAATCTGACTACCTCTTCTAGTCTCTGAGGGGAATAAACACATACATGGTGCACATGTCACATGTAGGTAAAATACTCAGAACAATAAATTTTCCTCTGAGAGGTACAGCAAAACCGAAGAGAAGTAAAACCTGCTGTGAAACTGCCATCACACTCTGCAGGAGAGACAGGCCAGTGAGGCTACACCCAAAGCAGAAACCACGCTTGTTTCTCATCATAGTCCAGTCCATAAGGATGCAATATTACTTATTTATTTTTACATTATTTACTCATGAATATGTGCATGTATGTGCATAGGCTGCGTAGCTAGATTGGCCTTGAACTTGAGAACCTCCTGCTCTCAGATATGAAAAACATATACCATTAGGGAAGATTCAGTTGTGTGTGTGTGTGTGTGTGTGTGTGTGTGTGTGTGTGTGTGTGTGTGTGTGTGTGTATGTGCGTGTGAGAAAAAGAGATAGAGAGACAGAGACAGGGACAGAGAGACAGAGAGAGATGTGAGTTACACGATTATGCTTTGAACCTTCAATAGCTGTATCTCCAAAGCGTGGGGAGTTGGTGGTGGTTTTGCTTCTGGTTTGTACTGCTGTGTGTTTGCTTTTGAGATGGGCTCTCACCACGCTGCTCAGCCTGGTCTTGAACTTCTCTAGAATCAAGTGACCTTCCACCTCTGAGACCCATGGAGCTGGAAGCACAAAAGCATGCCTCTGTGCCTGGATGCCAGTCTGTATTTTAGTTCAAAGTGGAACTATTTTGTTTGTGAAATTTGAAAAAATGCTAATCATTGAATCACATTAAATTTTTTATGTGTGTGAGGTTGGAGGGTCCTTGTATGCCACGGAACAGGTGTGGAGGCCAGAGAACAATCTGAAGCACTGGGTAGCCCTTTTCACCACGTGGGATCTGGGAATCAAACTCAGGTCATCGGGCTTGGGATGATGGGTCTGTCCGTGGTGACTGCCATGCAAGGGTAAGGACTTCATTTCAAATTCCCAGCCCTTATTAGCTGAGTGGCATACGTCTGTAAACCTAGCTTTCGGGGAGAAGATACATCTGCTTCCTGGAGCTCACTGGCCAGCAGCCTAAGCCAATCAGTGAGTCCCAGAGTCAGTGAGAAACCCTGTTTCCAAAAAATGAGGCACGTGACTGAGGAAGATACCTGATAGAAGTCTCTGCACTGTCCTCATACGGATATCCACATACACTGTACACACGAACTTTCACATGGTAGATAAAAAGCTGCAGCTTAGCTATAAGAGGATAGTTAAGGGGAGGAAGACCAAGGCTCCTGGAGCCTGGGCTAA
This sequence comes from Uromys caudimaculatus, assembly GCA_028551405.1. NCBI lineage: Eukaryota > Metazoa > Chordata > Mammalia > Rodentia > Muridae > Uromys > Uromys caudimaculatus. The sequence goes on from CM052703.1 coordinate 42,569,941, forward strand.
GCCACGCTTGACGCCTGACTAGAGAACTTCTCCTAGGCACAGTGCCTGGTGCTCACCCTCTGCTGCCACCACCATTACTCCCTTTGGCATGATCAAGGTAGCCATATCCATTATGCAAAGCAGCTGTAACCATTGCTACCAAGGGGCTCCCTGCAGCTGCAGGAGAGTCACCACCAGCAAACCGCTATTGTAAAGGGACTCCGGAGACCCTGACTATCACCCTATGCCTATAATTTACCCACCTATCACCGCTTCATTCCTGCCCAAACTGCTGTGGCTACTACCACACAAGTCCCACTATTGTCACTCCTATTGGTGCTGGGCCTGTGGCCGGCCACCTCAGCCACCCTGTGAGTCTGCAGACTGGGTTGGTTTCTACAACCCACAAAGGAGCAGAGTCGTGAACGTCAGAGAGAACGGGGCTGGTGAAAACAAACACGGTAGACCAGAGTAGAGGAAGATAAGTGTGCGCGCATAAAGTGTGTCCAAGGAAGCCCAGCTAGGCTGTGAGCCAGAGGGAACAGCCCCTATTCTCTCACGCCTGCCACAGTTGGATCTAGAAACGAGCGCTGTGCCTTCGAACCCAGGGCTCTGCTGATATACATCCTCAGGTGGGCGGGCTCTCCATTCCCTTTGCTTTACCTGTGCTTAGTCCCTTCCCTAAACCGCAAACCCTAAGATGAGGAGTTTCTGGCAGAAAGTCTTCCCTCTAGTCGGGAAGGATGCTCTAACTCACTGCCGCCTTGAAGACTGATACCCACAACAGTCCCAGGAGCTGCTGCGTATTCTCAGTGACTGCCTGCATCCATGGTGTAGCTCCCATTCCATGTCACCACGTTTTTTATTTTTATTTTTGGTTCTAGTGTTTTTGTTATTTATTTTCTTTCCCCTAAATTTGCTATCTTTAGCAAATGGCATTTACAGCTTTGTAGGGTAGTTGTTAAGCTACTGTATTTTCTTTGTGCCAAACTGAAAAAGACATTTATGGCTGTCCCTTATTTATCTCTATCTGCAAAATCGTCTTTTATCTATCTCTACATCCACAATTGTCTCTCAACTACCTCTCCTATCTTAAATCTATACACTTTCCTAATTCTTAGTCTGTTTATCCATTATGTCCTCCTCTCCTTCCTCTGTCTTCTCTTTACTACCTAACATCAATACCATTAAATAATCTATAAACTATACATTCTATACCCATTACCCTATCACAGCTGTCCCTGAGCCTTAACAGAGACACAACAAAAATATAGAGAAGTATGTAAGCATCTCCTGAAGCAAGGTAAGGCTCAGACTGCTGACAATTAGCAAAGGCCACTAATGTTCCCACTACCACCCATCACCACCCACCAACAACGCCCACCAACACTCAACAGCAACCAACAACACCACCCATCAACACTCAACAGCACTAACACCTATCACCACCCAGCACTGCCCAGCGACACCTATCAACAGCACCTACCACCACCCACTACCACCCACGACCATCTGCCAACAACACCCACCACCACCCACCACCACCATCTAACACCGCACACCAAAACCCAAGCAGATAAGCCAAAAAAGTATGGAAACAGAGAAAAATTAAAACTGGGAGATGCATCCAGACAGCAGATGTCCAAATTACAACTAAAACACAGAGACTATGAGATGACAACCTTTGTTTTGATCCAATCTGTTCAACTCACCCAACTTTAGTGCATCCTCACCGTACCTAACCTCCAGACCTTCTCCAGGGCATTCATTCTGTAACAATGTCTAGCCTGGTGAGTTCTGTGAATTCTGACCCACCTTGCATAGTCTCCAATCCTCAGTCTTATTCTGGATTGCATATCCCATACATTGGCTCGGTCTAGCAAGCCCCACTTATGCCTTTCTCAACCTCCAGGCTGGGCTTTGGTTGCATATCCTCTGTGCTCCCCAGGTCTGATTAGTCCCACCTTTTGCCCACTCCAGGCTGAATCTTAGTTGCTCATCCAATGAGCTAATTTAGTCCAAACAATCACAACTGTGCTGATCCCAGTACATAAGTGTGGCCCAAGTGACACATTCTGTATGCTGTCCAGTCTAGTGAGTCCTGGACCCTACCCCACTTGCACCACATCCAACCTGCAGGCCTAGCTGGAACTCAGGAATCTGGGCATGGACTCAGCCTGATTAGCCATTGGATCTTTGCCTGTTTGTGCCAGTCTGAACTCTTAAGCTTGCTATAGTAGCAGAGACTGTACACCATCTTAACCCAAGGCAGCATAGAATCTTACCTCAGACAGACAGTCAATGAAAGAGATCAACATATCCATCCTCCAAACACACAATATGAAAGGCCAAGATCATATATCTTCCCCTCAAATCTGCCAGTCCTGTAGAAATATTCTCCAATTATTTAGATGAGCCCTAGGAGACAGAATTTAAAGGAACAACCATAAACTTTGTCAAAGAATGTAAGAAGTTTAAAGAAGACACAAATAGTTTAATGAACATGAAGATAGCAATAAACAACTGAGTGACACCCAAGAAAACACAAACATACAACTTAATGAAATGACAAAGACATTGTAAGACTGGAAACCCACATTTTATGAAGAGAGAAACATCTAACAGAGCTCAGTCTAAAATGCAGATGGAGCTGAAGGGCTCTATAATCCGAAGAGAAAACTCAGGGGGGAACCTTACACACAGAATAGATCAAGCAAGAGATACTACAGGAAGCAAAACTTAGACAAAGAGAGGAATAAGCATAGCCCATCGAGTTGTCTTCTGTGTTTATGTCCAAAGATTAACACTGTTGTCAGCTTTCATAAGAGAAGCTTCTTTTTGCTGTGCTTACTTGTGGCAATGGAGAATCATAGCTAGTTAATGTACTGAGAAGGAGTACTAATTGCCCAGCCATAATGGAACATCCATATCACCCCTTCCAAGGCTCAGGAAACAGTGTGGGAGAGGAGCTGGAAGGATTTGAGAGGCAGGGGGGAAGGGAAGGAGAGTGGGGCGGAATGCTGCCTTCCAGGGATGACAGCCACGGCACTCTCCATTCACCATAACTGGAATTACTTGTACAAGATCTGCACAAGATTAGACTAGTGTATCAATAGTCTATCATGGAAGGAGTTGGGGCTCCCACCCCCCATGCCTGAGGATTTATATATGGGTAGTGATTGATGGAGAAGGAAGAGATATTCTAGTCAGTGTTGTAGTGACTGGTAAAGTTCCCACGCATTTGTTAACAAAGTTTCATTAATGTTCTTGTAAATAATCTTAATGAAACTCAACATACATACATACATAAACACACACACACACACACACACACACACACACACACACACTCATACGTTAAAAGGGGGTGCTACCTGGAAGAATAAATGGGATCATCAGGACAAGGCAATAGGTTTGTGTGAAAATGATAGAGATACAATATATATATATGTAAGAAAATGTCATAATAAAACTCACTAATATATAATTAATATGTGCAAATAATAATGTTTTCCGAATGAGACCTTGGCTTCTAATTGTTTGACTCCTATCTTGATTCCATTTCTCTGTCCAGCTTATTGACTTTCGCCCTGGCTTCATTCCGGTCTTAGCACTGGGGACCCTGGCTTCTGTTTCAGACACAACCCGGAATCTAATCTAAACAGCTACTATACTCGTGGTCTTTAAATTCTGGAGCAATGGAATTCTTACCTAAGACTAAGACAGAGATTTTTTTCTGTGACAATGTTTTTCTTGTGTTAAATCTCTATCATTATCTTCATTTCATAAATGGACAAAGGAAAACCATACCAAATTAAAACTAAAGCTGAAGGCAGCAAATAATGCTTTGGTGATGTTGATATTATAAGTCAATTTGCTATCATCAGAAGGTGGCATTTATAATCCTAGTTTTTAAAAGGTTCAATAAGAACATAGAACTTAAGCTGGGTATTGAAAGCTGAGGCAGGAGGATAGCATTTGAGAACAACCTATAGTACAGATAAAGCAAGTTATCTTTAAAATATTTTTTTATTTACTTTAAAATTTTTTAAAGATTTATTTATTTATTTATTTTATAAGAGTACACTGTTGTTGTCTTCAGACACCCCAGAAGAGGGCATCAGATCCCATTACAGATGGTTGTGAGCCACCACCTGGTTGCTGGGAATTGAACTCAGGACCTCTGGAAGAGCAGTCAGTGCTCTTAACCTCTGAGCCATCTCTCCAGCCCCTAAAATACTCTTAAGACTATATTCTTGCTCTTTAAAGCTGCATTTTTGTTGCCTAGAAGCCATAGGAAGCCTTGCTGAAGACCTCAAGCATATGATCATGTTACTGGAGTAATTGTCAGTTTAGAGTATCACAAATATTCTCAATATCATTCATGTGATAAATGTCACAAGACTTGTGCACCACTACATAGCTTCCTTGCTTGGCTTCTGTGCTCACCCGAAACACATCTTTTGGCTATAAGCATCAGGACACATGTCTTAAGATAATTGGCACAGCCACATCTCAATTCAACAAGACAATTCAGTACGGAGATGGAGACCTCAGGCCCTATTCTAAATTCTTAATAGAGAGTTGTGACTGTCCGTCATATCCAGAAGCCACTGGCTTCAGAAACAGAAAAAAGTAATAATAATATGAATTGGCTCATGTCATTTAAATCATAAAGGGCAGTTTCTTCAAGGAGAAGCAGGGACATAGCCAACCAATGGTACCCTGGGGAAGCAGGGTTACAGATGTTGAAAGTGAGATGGTTTACTGCTGGGTTTGGTGCGTGTGAAAGAAGAGAAAACACTCAAAGAAACAAAGGTCACTGACAGAGCACGCTCACGCAAAAGAGTCTATGAGAGAATAGTCTCAGAATAAATGAACTACTCTTTTGAGGCCCTGTCCCTTTAATATTTTGGAACTACCAATGAGTCATGACAAGGTTGGTAGGGATACCATCAACACTTACTTCTTCATTTCACTTAAGGAAAACTCAGGGTATAACCTGGCCTGGTAGAGTTAGCAATCTGCCACCAGGAAGGCAGCCAATTCATTAGTCAAAGGCAACTGACGCTAAAGGGCTTCAGAAGTCTGGAGTGCCGTACCTAGGAAGTAGGAAGTGCCTGCATATGGTTGTGTAAGGATGTTATTTTACTGTGGAGACCAATCTTACTAGCTAGAAATGGGTGACAAGTGACTTTTCTACCCAGTGCAGGACAGAACAGTGCAAAAGAAGAAGAAGAAGAAGAAGAAGAAGAAGAAGAAGAAGAAGAAGAAGAAGAAGAAGAAGAAGAAGAAGAAGAAGAAGAAGAAGAAGGAGAAGGAAAAACAAAATTAATTAACTCCTTTTCTTTATAAACCACTTTTTGTTTTAGAACATTTTAACACTTGCAGAGGAGTTGCAGTGGAGTGGAGATTTCCCGAGAGCTGAAGGCAAGGGTTCATACGGCATGTCCAAAAGCATGCCATATCCTCTGTGACATTAGCCTCAGTGCCCAGAAATGTCTGGATCGGAACCTTGTGGAACCTTTCTTACGCACGTTCCATTCTTCAAAGGATTTTTGGTTCACACTGTAAAATTATAACACGTCTAACAACTTTGAATTGAATAAAGATATGCATCAAAATGAGCTTTCTTTGTCAGGACGATGTGCATGTGGCCAGTACATTGTTAACACTGTTCTGTGCCCTCTAAGGGCCTCAGGTGGTCATGAGAAAGGCAGAGGGGCGGTGGTGAATCTGATGACCCGCCCTCCAGTGTTTCATGAAGAAAAGGCTTGTAGCCTAGCTTTCAGACATGGCTGTGCTGCTGTCCCCCCAGGGATGATGTACACAGGAAAGATCCACCTCACAATAATGTCACACCATTTTTAGGGCAGCTGTTGCTGCGTTATTGGGGAGGAACAACTTCAAAATTTTCAGTGGCATGTAAAAACAAACAAACGAACAACAACAACAACAACGCCTTCCTTCCTATATGCCTCACTGCCTTTCTTTTAAGATAGAGTCTTACTATAGAACCCAGGCTGACTTTAAATTCATGATGCCCCTGCCTCAGTCTCCCCCATGCTGGCATTACAGGCATGTTCACTACCCATTATTTTCTTGTGTGTCTATCTGGAGGTCAGATAAGCTGTAGGTTTATATTGATGTCATCTGGGATAGGTACAAAGTCACAACTCCCTCAGGCCCCAGTCTTTCACTCTAAAATGACTAAAAGAGCAACAGCTATTTAGGGCATGTCCTGCCTTCAAGTGAGTGAATGGTAGAAGGTTCTGGAAGGCTGGAATGAGTCATGAGATCTCAGCTCAAAGCTCAACCTGTCACAACTGCTCTTATTCCACTGGCCAAAACAAGTTCAATGTCCTTAGGGGATGGGAGGTACAGTCCATGAATTACAAGGAAAGAGAACAAAGGCCCATGAGCAAAAAATTCTGTCTACTACAAGCATCCTGAAAGATGAGAGGATTTTTCTAAATCCAAGGAGCCTTCTTGGAAAAGGGAGAATGGGAGCCCAGCTTGTTCTCTTGGAGAATTTTAAATTAGGAAAGTTTTATTAGGATGAACAGGAAATATTCCAGCAAAAGTTAAGTGCAAGGAAAAGCAAGTCCCCGCATCAAGAAAAGAGAAGGAAAATCAACCTAAGGACAGAAATAAATAAAATTAGGAAGCTGATTCCACATATGCAGTTGACTTCTACCACAACACTTCACAAATACTGTGAAAGTCAATGGTAATTTCTTTATATAAAAGAATTAGAAGGTTAGGAGTATAGGACCATATTGCATCCCAGCGGAGAGCAAGGCTAGTTCACTAAGTGGAGACTTGCCCACCTTGCATCTCAGCAAGGGCAGTCATAGAGGGACATGTACAAAATGTTTTCATAGTAATACTGTAAAGTATGGGGATTTCAAATTATTTTCTCTTTCTACTTTTGACCTCCATAAGCAGGGTTGACCCATTAGCCACAGTAAGCACTAGGCCATTTGAATACATGGCCTTACCATGAGGTACTTGGTGGGGGCAGGTTGCAATAAATGAGGAAATTTCTTTCTCAGAAGGGTTATAATGTCAATAATCCAAGTTATTTTGCCAAGTATCACAAAACTAGTGATCTTGGGTAGGTGGAAATAAATAAGACGCTGTCTCTACCCCTCAGAAGTTTGATTTTTACAGAAAATATTTTTTAAAAATGTTTATTTGTTGTGTTGTCTCCACTGCTTTATAATTTTTGTTTTGTTTTGTTTTGTTTTGTTTTTCGAGACAGGGTTTCTCTGTGTAACCCTGGCTGTCCTGGAACTCACTCTGTAGACCAAGCTGGCCTCAAACTCAGAAATCCACCTGCCTCTGCCTCCCAAGTGCTGGGATTAAAGTTGTGCACCACCACTGCCCCCGGCATGCTTTATAATTTTAAGAAAGGAGATGTCCTCCCCGTGCAATGCTTGTTCAGAAGGATCAATGTGAGACAGAGGACGGAGTATAGCAAACTCCCTAGAAGATCAAGATTTGGGTATCTATTGATCTGAAACATCAATAATGCTGCCCTCTGCATTATCAAGCAGCAAGCTGAAGGCCTGCAAACTTAAATAAGAAAGAACCGGAAACATCAAAATGTAGAACTTGCAGCCAGGCTGAGTCAGGAGGACAGACAGCTAATGATAATTACTGCTGTCGTGAGAGTAGGCTAGTCACCATTTTACCTTATGACCTAAATTAGTGATTTAACACTGGGCATCGAGAGATGTATGAAAGTAAAGTAGAACTTAGTGGGTCCTCAGCTTTAATCTAGGTGCCGTCAAGACTGAGCCAGGCAAGCCCTGAGCAGTACCTAAGTCAGCTGAGAGTACAACAGTGAGCTTGCATTCAGTGGGCTTAAAAGCTACTGTTTTCTCTACCCATGGGACTGGCTTTCTGCTTTGTCTGATATCACCCCAGGTTCTGGCAGGCACTGGAGTTTTAGGCTTAGTTCCACACCTTTTTCCTGGACCCTCTTGAGGTGCCCAGCTCTTTCCAGCTCCCTCTCCACAGAAGAGAACTTCAGCTTCTACATTATGAGTTGATGAATAACAACCAGTTGAGACTCAGAGGCTATCAGGAAACCCTTCTGGCCTTGAAGCAAGCATGTTTGAAACCAGACTGAATTAGCTACCCTTGACACTGTGGTTTGTATGATTTGCCTTTATTATTTGTTGAATTAGAGGAGTGCTTTTCAGTCCAGAATCAGTACCAAGTCCCAACACACATCCAAGGTTGCCTACCAAAGTTGAGAAAACAATCCATAAAATAATGAAGCCTTATCTTTGACTGCATGAACAAGGATTCCTTTTCGTCCAACATTTTATCAGGGCTTCGGCTATTGCCACTGTTCTCTGGCATGATGTCCCTCCATCATGTCACCTGAGGATGACAAACAGAAGAAAAGCATTTAATAGTCCCTTGAGAAAATAGACAAACACAATGTGCAAGGCCCTTTGAGCAAGGCCCAAACAAAGGCATGGTCCGGACCAACCTCAGTAACCATGTCTTATTTAACATAGCTCCTTGCAAAAGCCCCGAAGGAAAATTCCCAATTATAAGCTTAGAACCCCTGGGATAGCTTCTGAGAGATGGGCAGTGTTCAGTTTGGAGGCCAGAAGCCCCTCAGGAGCTTCTTAGCTTCTTGACAGACCTGCATCAGAACAGAGTTTAAATAATTTACCCAAAACACCAAGAGCTGCCTCAGCAGCTGATGAAGTTGCAGGAACAGGTCAGCCAGCTGTAAACTGGGAAAAATACATTTGTACTAAATTTCTAAAAATTATTTTATGTAAAATGAAGATCCCAGCAGCTAGTTCTTCAGTATTCTAATGCTGAAATATCAGAAATGACAGAACTCTTAAGGTTCATGCATATATATAGCTGTATTGCTTCAGGCTTCTGTTGAAACATTTATTGGAATCCTGAGAAATGAGAAGCCCAAGAGCCTATGATTATGGTTTGGTTTTCAAGTTTTTAAATTTTCATGGTATATATTCATTTTATATAAGGATACCTTCCCACAGGGATCCATTGAACGAGCATACTCCAGCCATATCTCCTGCTTGATTCTTCTTTAACCTCCCTTGCCAGTGGCTCACATCATTTCCTTACACCATTTCCCATCTACATTCATGGCACATATACACATAAATGTATGTATCTGTACATAAGAACAACAAATGAGAAAGGGCATGTGATACTTGTCTCTGTGTAGGTAGGTGAGTGTGTATGTGTGTGTGCATGTTCGTTTGGGTGTGGGTGCACAAGTAAAACAGTGCAGTGCACACATGGGTACACGTTGAGGTATCTCCTTTGATTGCTCTTTGTTTACTTTATTTACTGAGGCAGGGGCTTTTGCAGAGCCCAGCTTGTGCTCGGGATGTCTTGTCTCTCCCTTCCAAGCCCTGGAATTACAGAAAGTCCACAGCTACTACATGAATTCTGGGAATCATTAGTTTCAAACTCCAGTTCTAAGCCTTGCATAGCAAGTGCTGTCTCCACTGAGCCGTGTCCCCAGCCACTGTCAATTGTTTCTCTGAGACTGGCTGGATTTCCTTACATTGATGATCTTTAGTTTCATCAAAGGGACAAAACTCGATTCTTTGGAAAAATTCTAAAACCTTTCCATTGTGTGTGTATAATGCACTGTCTTTGACTCGTTGCTGGGTTGGTTCTGTAACAAGACTATTGTGAAAAGAACAGCAACAAACCTGCATGTGCAAATGTCGCTGCGGCCTGTGGACTTGGAATCTTTCAATAAACAACCAGGAGTGGCAGCTGGGTCATGCGGCAGACCTTAGATTTTTAGGGAATCTCCAAACTGGTCTCCCTTCTTTATGGCCCAGTTTACACCGTCCCAGAAGTATATAAAGGCTCCTCTCTGTCTGTATCTTCACCAGCATATTTCTCCTACTGCCTGCCCTTCTGACTGGGGTGATAAAGAATTTCAAAGCACATTTCATTTACATTTCTTTGGTAGCTAGTGAGGTGGAACTTTTTTTTTTTTTCATGAATATTGGTTATTTGATTTTTACCTTTCAAGAGACATCTGTTCATCTTGGTAGCCCATTTGTTGATGGTAATTTTTCAAAATTTCTTTAGTTTTTTTTTTTTTTTTTTGAGTCCTTTGTATATTGTGGGCATTAGTCATCATCAGATATATAGCTGGCAAAGATTTTCTCCCATCATACAAGGTGTCTCTCTGCTCAACTCTCTTCTTATCTGTTCAGAGCTTTTTAATTTCATGAGGTCCCATTTGTCAGCTGTTGATCTTTGCTAAACAGCTGCAGTCCCCATCAGAAGTCCTTTCTACCTTCGCTACCTTGGCGTGCTTTCCCAGCATTCCTCTGACAGTTTCAGAGTTTCTCATTCAGCGTTGGAGTTGATAAGAGACAAGAGCCTCCTTTCCTTCTCCTACGTACGGGCACCGTTTGCCGGCTCCATTTGTTGAAGGGACTGTCCTTTCTCCAACGCATATATTTTAGAATCTTTGTAAAAAGTCACATGGCTGTAGCTCTGTGGAATTTTATCTGGATCCTCTTTTCTATTCTATTGAACTGCATGTCTGTTTTTGTGCAATGACATGGTTTTGTTTCTCCATGGCTAAGTATAATTTTAAATAATGAATGATGATGCCGACAGCATTTTTTTCAAGATTGCATTTACTACCTGGGGTCTTCTGTGCTTTCATATGAATTTTAAGGTTTTTTTTTTTTCTTTCCTATTTTTGTAAAAAAAAAAAAAAAAGGCATTGAATTGTTGATGGAATTTCTTTAAATATTTAGATAGCTTTTAGAAGGATGGCATTTTCACAGTATTAATCCTTCTAATTCAGGAATTTAGGATATCTTTCTGTATTCCAGTGTTTTCTCTCTCTTCAATGTTTTAGCACTTTCATTTTAAAGGAAAGGCATTTCCATAGTTAGGTTTAATCAAAGGTATCAAAAGTTTTCTTGTGTGTGTGTGTGTGTGTGTGTGTGTGTGTGTGTGTGTGTGATGTAGTGAGGTGGCAGGGAATACCATGTAGCATGTGTGGAGATCAGATGACTTTATGAAGAGTTTTCTCCTTCTAGTATGTGGGTTCTAAAACCAAACTCAGATTGTCAGGCTTCTGTGGAATTGTTTATATTCATTGAGTCATCTCACCATCTCTCCAAGATATTTTTTTTAAAACAATTGTATATACAATTATGTCCCTGATTTCTCTTTGTGTGTGGTTAGCATTGTTGTATATGAAGGATACTGATTTGGGGTAGAAATTATCCAATGTTGATGAAAATGTTTACGAGATCTATGAGATCTCTGGTTGCATCTTTTTCATTCCTTATTTGTAGAAGCATACCAACAGCAAATAAAAATGCTTTAATTTCTTCATTTTCTTTTTATGTCTCTTTTATTTTCTTCTCTTTCCTTACTGTTTTGGCTAAGACTTTAAGCACTATCAAATAGAATACACCATTTTATTTGGTAGTTTCCAATTGTAGTGAAATGCTTTGATTTTTTTCTTTATTTAGTATAATGTTGGCTATTGATCTATCATATAAAGTCTTTATTATGTTAAGATATGTTCTTCCTATTCCTAGTTTCTTTAGGTTTACTTTTTAGTCATGAAGTGATGTTGGATTTTATTACAAGTCATTGATGGATCTTTGATTTATATCCTTGAGTTCATTTATGGGATATAATACATTTATTGATTTCTGCATATTGAACAATACCTGAATCTCAATAACGAACCAACATGATCACGGTGAATGGTATTTTGATTGATGTATTAGGAAGATTAGTCTTTAATTTCTTTTGCTGTTGTTGAGTCTTTACCTGGTTTCAGATCAATGGCTTCATAAAAAGTTTGGTAGCTTCCTTAATTTTCTGCTTTTAAAAACAGTTTGAGAAACATTGGTGTTACTTTTTAATTTATATTTCATACAAATATATAATGTTTTCTGACCGTATCTAGCCCCAAATTCCCCCTCCTGCACACTTGAAACCCCATAACATATGTCCCTCCCACCTTTCATATCCTTTTATAAAAATAGTAAACCACTAAGTCCAATCAATCCTGCCTGTGCAAGCATGAACAACCTACCAGCAGTCACACTCCTGAAGAAAAATGGTTCCTTCTATAGCAGCCATCAATGTTAATAGGTACTCAGCTTGGGGGGGGGGGGGTTCATGAGCCCTTCCCCATCCATTCTGGATTCCCTGAATGGCTTGTTCTTGTTCAGGTAAACATAGCTACTGTGAGTTTATAACAACTACAATGATCATGTATAGGGCATGTGGGACCATGCTACCAGATAGCCATAAGAACTGGTAAGGTTGAGTGAGCTCAAACTCTGGGAATCTCAGAGATTTAAGAATGACAGGAGTTAAGCTGCTTCTTCCTTGTCTCTGTACCTGCTGTGGAACACGTAACCACAACATCAACCGAGAAGACCACAAGCACTCAGTCAGGTAGCATAGAGTTCTTCTCCATGCTAATGAGGTGTCTAGAGAACCTTGAGCCTTCAGCCAATGATGCCTAGCAGGTCAGTATTACAGCACGCAGGATCCACTGCTGAATACGTCTGCTGATGGCTTTTCTCCTCCAGCAGCCTGAAGAGTTTCAGCACGCTGAAAAGCTAACCAGCCGGGAGGGCATCTCCAGATCAATTCTAGCTGGATTTCCTTATGTACTGCAATGAAAATGTGTTGTGTCTTTACCAACATGATCTTACCAGATACAGTGAACAAGAGCAATAACAACAGCTTGTGTTGTTTTGTGAGACTATGGGGCCTTCCTGAGCAACAACTCATAGAGAAGTACTAAGCACTGAGATTTTCATGTAAGAACCTCTGCCTTCTAGGTAAACATCATCCTCCTACACAGAGTACTTCCATTCAAACTCTTTCTTTTCTAAATTATATTTTTGAATTAACTTATAAAGTACTGAGTTTCCATAAAGCTTTTTTATACTCTTTACTTTGAGCTAACCCAGCTCTTCTCTTTCAACTCTAGTTCAATCCCAGCAGTAGATTCTTTAAAATTCTTTAAATGTAGAATTCAGTAGTAAATCTCTTGGGCCTGGACTTTCTTCAGTTGGAAATTTATTTTTAAAATTCTGTTCATGGGGCTGGAGTGGTAGCAGTAAAGAGTACTTGCTTCTCTTCTAGGGGACTCGGGTTCAACTCCTAGTATCTACATGGTAGGTTAAAGCCACCTGTAATTCCAGTTTTAGGGGATCTAGCCTCCAAGAATACCATATACACACATGGTACCCAGAAAAACAGGCATCTCAAACACACATGCACATAAAAGAATAAAAATAATAATAAAATGATTGTTTAAAGCTCATAGTGTAAGGGTCCATGATTTGCTGCAGAATGACACCCCAGACTCAAATATATGTAAACACAAAGAGGGATTTATTCTGCAGAAGTCCAGCATGTTGGGGTCTACCATCTACAAAAATGGAGAGACCCCAAAGTGAGCTCACAGGCCCAATTTAAAGCACATTATGGGAATTCCAGGGAGGAGTAGGTAACCTCTATCTTTATCTGTTGGCTCTATCTCTAGGGACACTCCAGAACCATTGCTGAGGCATGGGGGGTTGGAAACTGTTGCTGGGGAAGTCTGGAAACTGTTGCTGGGGAAGTCTGGAAACCGCTGCTGATCCATTGTCCTTGCCTCAGGCCAGGTGGCCGGCAGCTTCTGAGGCCTGGACTTGCCTGCGCTTGCCCAGTTCTTAGAAACAGAGATTTAGGCCTTGTCTCCTAAGCTGCCAGTTAGAAGCCTGTCATGGAGTCAGCCAACCCATCTCAATAGCTGGTTATTAATCTATTTAAATTACTTAACTCTGCTTGGTTTAATTTTGGTGATTATATACATCTAGAAATTCATCCATTTCATTTAGATTTCCCAAGTTAGTGCAATACGTGCCTTCAGGGCATGTCCTTCCTAATGGTTTTCTGACTTTTATTGGTATCTGCTACATGGTCTCCCTTTTCATCTCTAATTTTATTAATTTGAAGTCTTCTTTGTTTGGTTAGTTTGGCTTAGGGTTTGTTCATCTCTTCAAAGAAACAACTATTCAGCTTACTCATTCTTTGTGTAATTTTTTATTTCTTTGTATATTTTTTATTTCACTTCTGATCTGCTCCTATTTTAAATATTTCTGTTTACTATTTTAGATTTGGCTTTTTCTTGTTTTGCTAGGCCCTGAGGTGCAGCACTAAGTTATATCTCTGATTTTTTTTTTCTTTTAATGTAGGCATTTATAAGCTTCCTATGACTTGTTTTATTTTATGTCTAGGTTTTGGTTTGAGTGTCTCCACCGTCATTTGATTTTGGGAATTTTTAAATTTTCTTCCTCCAGTCCACAGTGTGTTGTTAAATCTCCATTCATTTTTGCATGTTGTGTAGTTTCTCTTACTTGAATTTGTGGTTAAATTCCAAGTGATCAGATATAATACAGGAAATTATTTTAAATTTCCTACACTAGATGAGACATGCTTTGTTTGGAGAATGTAGATTTTGCAAATTTGTGGACGGCATGTTCTACAGACTTCTGCATTGGCATATATATATATGCCAATATATATATATATATATATATATATATATATATTTTTTTTTTTTTTTTTTTTTTTTTTTTTTTTTGAGATCGCTGGCTCATTGGTGAGAATGGGTTACTACTGAAGTCATCCACTATTATTATGTTGGAGATAGTCTGTGACTCTGAGGGACCCTAAGGGCCTTTTCCAGTCCCACACCCTCCTTACAGCTTTCCCCTCCTGCCTGGGGTCAAGACTAGACCAAGTTCCATTCTCCACCCACAGGAACATTCTTGAGTAAAAAATTCTCAGAATGTACTGACTGATAGTCACCTGACCCTCTGGGAAGTCCCAGGTTCAAATGCCTGTCATGCTTGCTAGCCAGTAGATTTAAAGGTCACTATGCTTAGCCAATAAGTTTGAATTGTAACCTTGCTGATGTAACCTGTGCCCCTAAAAAGTATAAATACTGCTTGTAATAGCCATTTGGGGTCGCCTTCTAGTCACTCGCCTTGAAGGTAGACCCCAGAAAATAAACCTCTTGCCTTTGCATAGATCTGCATCTTGGTGACTCACTTGGAGTGTCTAGAAGTAAGTACCACTGACCTAGGGTCAGGGTCTTACAACGCTACATCTAGTCGTATTTGTTTTATAAAATTGAGTACATCTATGTATAGTATGTATATGCTTAGAACCATAATGTCCTCTTGGTAAAATGTTTCCTTTTTTTATTGGATATTTTATTTATTTCAAATGTATTTCAAATGTTATCCCCTTTCAGTTTTCCCTCTGCAACTCCCCTATCACATCACCCCTCCCCCAGCATCTATGAGGGTGCTCCCCCACCCACTCACCCACTCCCACCTCACCGCCCTGGCATTCCCCCTACACTGGGCATCGAGCCTTCACAGGACCAAGGGCCTTTCCTGCCACTGATGCCAGATAAGGCCATCCTCTGCTACATATGCAGCTGGAGCCATGGGTTCCCCCATGTGTACTCTTTGGTTGGTGGTTTAGTCCCTGGGAGCTCTGGGGGGTCTGGTTGGTTGATATTGTTGTTCTTCCTATGGGGTTGCAAACCTCTTCAGTCCCTTCAATCCTTTCCCTAACTCCTCCATTTGAGTCCCCAGGAGACAGAGATATTAGGCTCCTGTCAGCAAGCACTTCTTGGCCTCTGCAATAGTGTCTGGGTTTGGTGTCTGTATATTGGATGGATCCCCAGGTGGGGCAGCCTCTGGATGGCCTTTCCTTCAGTCTCTGTTCTACACTTTGTCCCAGTATTTCCTTTAGACAGGAGCAATTCTGGGTTAAAAATTTGGAGATGAATGGGTTGCCCCATCCCTCAAACAGGGACCTTGCCTAACCTCTGGATATTGTCTCTACAGGTTTTCCCTTCCCTTTGTTGGACATTTCAGCTAATCTCATCCCCTTTGGGTCCTGGGAGCCTCTTGCTTTCCTTGTATCTGGGACTTTCTGGTAGCTACCCCCAGTTCCCCATCCCCCATTGCTACACACGCTGTTCAATTTCCTGACTCTCTGTATATCATCCCCGTCTCCTCCCATACCTGATCCTTCCCTCCCTTTTTCCTCTCCCCCTCCTCTCTTCCTCCTAAGTCCCTCCAACCCTCTATCTCCTGTGAGTATTTTGTTCCCCCTTCTAAGATGGACTGAAGCATCTACACTTTGGTCTTCCTTCTTCTTGAATGCCATATGGTCTGTGAGTTGTATCATGGGTATTCCCGGGCTTTTTGCCTAACATCCACTTATCAGTGAGTACATACCATGTGTGTTCTTTTGTGACTGGGTTACCTCACTCAGGATGATATTTTCTAGTTCCATCCATTTGCCTAAGAATTTCATGAATTCATTGTTTTTAATAGCTGAGTAGTATACTCCATTGTGTAAACATACCACATTTTCTGTATTGATTCCTCTGTTGAGGGACATCTGGATTGTTTCCAGCTTTGGGCTATTATAAATAAGGCTGCTATGAACATAGTGGAGCATGTGTATTTATTACATGTTGGAGCACGTTTTGAGTATCTGCCCAGGAGAGGTATAGCTGGGTCCTCAGGTAGTACTATGTCCAATTTTCTGAGGAACCACCAGACTGATTTCCAGAGTGGTTGTACCAGCTTGCAGTCCCACCAACAATGGAGGAGTGTTCCTCTTTCTCCACATCCTTGCCAGCATCTGCTGCCACCTGCGTTTTTGATCTTAACCATTCTGACTGGTGTGAGGTGGAATCTCAGGGTTGTTTTGATTTGCATTTCCCCGATGACTGAAGATGTTGAACATTTCTTTAGGTGCTTCTCAGCCCTTTGAGTTTCCTCAGCTGAGAATTCTCTGTTTAGCTCTGTTCCCCATTTTTTAAAAATAAGGTCTAACTGGAGTCTAGCTTCTTGAGTTCTTTGTATATAGTGGATATTAGCCCTCTATTGGATGTAGGATTGGTAAAGATCTTTTCCCAATCTATTGGTGACTGTCTTGTCCTATTGACAGTGTCCTTTGCCTTACAGAAGCTTTGCAATTTTATGAGGTCCCATTTGTTGATTCTTGATCTTAGAGCATAAGCCATTGGTATTCTGTTCAGGAACTTTCCCCTGGGTTCTGATGATTTCAAGTAGCCTTGGTTTCTATTGCTTAGGTTCTTGTGCTTGCCTCTTGCCATCTGGTTATTTCTGGTGTTAGCTGGTCTTCCTGCCTCTGACTGGGACTTGTTCCTCCTGTGAGCTTGTGAGTCTGTGATCTTAGGTGTGTCAGCACCCCTGGGAGACCAGCTCTCTCCAGGCAGGATTTGGGTACAGCGAGCTGTGGCACAGGCTTATCTCCGGGGCACAGATGGAAACTGGAGGTAGACTGTTTCTTAATCAGTATGCAGTGGCATTGTCTCTTTGACTAGTTTTGGTTTACTATCTACTTTTTCAAGCATTAGAATTTCACACTAGCCAGTTCCCTCACTCCCCTTGCTTGGAATACCTTTCTCTAACCTCTCAACCTAAGATTGTTTCTATATTTGATGGCAAATGTGTTTCTTGGAGAGAGCAAATAGATCAACCTAGCCTTTAAATCCAATCTGTTAATTTTCGTCTTTAACAGGGGAACTTGAGATCATTACTATTAAGAGTTATTATTAAAATGTGTGTAAATCTCTGTCATTTTGTGATTGTGAAGTATTTGGTGTTTTCCTAATCCCCATTATTTAATTACTTCTCCAGCGTCTTTTATTTTCCCCTCTAGATTCTTGGGAATATTTATCATTTTCTTCTGTCTGAAGAATTCCTCATTGCCTTCTGTAGAGCTGGGTTAGTAGTCATAAATTCTTTGAGTCTGCTTTCATCCTAGAATGTATTTCTTTATTAATTATGTAGGATAGTGTAGTTGGTATAGTAGTCTAGATTGGCAACTGGGGTCTTTCTAAGTTTTCAATACGTATGCCTTTTGGCTTTTCAAATTTCTGTTGCGATATGAGTTGTTATACAGATGGGCCTGATTTACACGTGGCTTGGTGTTCTCCCTTTACAGTGCTCCGCACACTTTCTTCATTCTGTATATTGTTTAAGCTATAACATGACATGGGGAAGGTTCTTTTCTGGTGCTTCCTATGTAGTATTCTGTGTGCCTTGTGTGCTTGGGTAAGTCTGTCTCACCTAAATTGGCAATTCTCTGTTATGATTATATTGAAAACATTTTCTACAGCTTTGACACAGATTTTTTCTTCTTTTATGTTCATAATTTCTGGTTTTGGTCTGATTTGTGTTGCAAAGCTTTGCCTTTTGTAATGCCATTGTCCTTGGATGAACATACTAATTTTTCTACCTCATCTTCAAGCTCTATCATCTATTCCATGGTGAGACTTTCTTTCAAGTTTTTTATTTGACTGTGGAGCTTTTCATTGGTAGTATTATTTAAGATTTGTTTTTCCTCACTACCTCCTTTTGTTGAATTCTATTTCATATTCTGCACTGACTTCTGTATTTCATTCAGCTGTTAATTTTTTCTTGGAATTCATTCTCGAGTTCATTCACATCTTATTTTTTCCCTTTGAACATATTCATCAATAATCTTTTAATTCTTCTTCTGGAACTTCTATGTCACTCATATTGGGGCACATTCATCTAGAATTGGTAGATTTGGCAAGAGAAATGCTGTTTTGGTTTTCGTGTTACTTGTGTTTGTATTTTTGTTTTGGCTTGGTTTAGTTCAGACTTTCACGTTATGAATTAGATCATTGACTGAGTTCTTTTTGTTTATTTAGATGACGTTTTTTCTTTCAGTAAAATCCCTTTCAATATTTGAGAGGAACTAGGTTGTGGTAGGGGATTAAATGTCTGTGTTTGAGTGGTGTTTAAGGCACCAAGTTCTACCCCCTGTCTTCTCTCATGAATATAACACTGCCTGCAAGAATAGTCATTACCCATGAGTAGAACCGCTTCGAAAAAGAAGTAACAATCAGCTGCAAAAATGATAATCCCGTAAACACGAATTCTTTTAGAAAGTAAAGGAAAGTTGACAGTGTTATATGCACTGATGTATTAGTTATTGAGAGTATGAGTGGAAAGAAAAAGACGAAAAATAATAAGACTAATTTATTAATATTGAGATAATAGAAAAAAGGTAGACAAAATGACCACAAACACAGGGGAACTATAGTGGCAAAAACAATGGAAAGTATGAGACGGTTTTCATAAAACAGACTGAAAAGAAAGATAAGCTATTGGATAATGTGGAAGAGTCTCATATTTTAGGAGGTGGAGGCACAGCGACCCTGCAACTTGGCTAGAGTATATTCTTTGAGAGAGGAAAACAGGAGGAGGAAAAGTAAAGACAGGGACAGAAAGGGAGAAAATATAAATACAGGATGAGAATAAAATGGGAGCACATTGATCTACGAAGATGATACTGAATCTTAAATATGCAACAGATGTAGAGAGAGCTGGATGGAGATAAAGGATAGAAAAATGGACTGGCCTCTTGCCCCACATTCCTTCTCCAGATTCTGAAACCATTTCTCAGTTTTACAAGTTCTTTGGTGGTGGGTGGTCCATTCTCCCCTCTGAGTCATTTTTTGTTACATGGGTCATTGATGCTGCCCTGATCTACAGGTAGAATCTCAGATCTAATCTTTTCTCTGCGAAGTTCTTTAGGCTCCATTTGGGAATGGAAGACAAGCTTCTATCTTTCCTAGAAGCTACCTACAATGAGGGAGACTCTTACATGTAGAGCTCACAGGGAAACTTTCTTAGGAAGAGGAAAAGAAAAACTGGTATAAACTATAAATTGTCCATTGCTCTATAATGGGAATTTGTTTAAGTTTAAAGTGTAGAATCCTTGTTTCTACTTCCAAAAACACTCTGCTTTGGAAAGCTTCAAACACCAAGAACAGTAGACAAGAATGATAAACTCCACGCAGTGGTCCCTGCCTCAGTTTTGCCAGCTTTCATTCATCATTCATCAGTTAATCTTACTGAAGTATTCTAAAGTGCACTCCAAGCAGTAAGGTTTTTACAGACTTCTGCATGCATTCCTAACTGGTACCTAGTGTAATCTCTAACTGACATTGAAAATGTAATGATGATGTTTAATTTTTGTTATACTATTTCCATTAAAATTCTTGGGGTGTTGATTTGGACCAGGTTTCAACTGTGATCATATGCTGATTCCACTGATGAAGTTTCCTTTTTCAATATCCCTTCTCAGCTCAGTTTTTTATGTCCTTGATTGTCAAAGAAAAGGTGATTGTTTTACAGGTTTGTGTCTCATATCCTGGATCACATCACTTAATCCTGTTCCTCCATCTCTCTTATTCTGATCTGTAACATGATTCACATTATTTTTTTAAGAAGGTCATATGTTATAGGAGGTAATATAAATAATTTATAGTACATAGGTCAAATATGATCCATGAACAAGGTTTGTTTGTTTGACCCATAAGGTGAAAAAAGAAAGTGTTAAATAAAACTTACAATTATTTAGCTTTGTCAGTACCTTCAAACAACGTCTTTATAATAGTATGATCAAAGTTAAAAATTAAGACAGAATAGAAAAAAAATCCAATGTAGAGGGATTTTAATCCAGCAACATGGCCACTCCAGCTGGAACACATACTTAGTACATGCTTTTAATCCCTCTGGCTAGAATACAGACACACCCTTAGTACACATCCTTAATCCCAAACAATGAAGGTAAAGTTAATTTGTAGAAGGAAACATACATATTTGAAAATATTGTCTAATTGAAAAGCAGGCAAAGTGATAAATCAGAGAAATATTTGACAGAATATGATATGTCCAACTCTCAGAAGAGCAGAAAAGAGAGGGAAATACTCATGTAGATTCTACCTTGATATTCTGCCCATATTCTCCTTTTAGACTCAGCTTCTGTCTTTGCCTTTAGAAGGTAAGGAAAACTCACTGAAAGGAGAGGTTACTTAAGAGATACACCAAGAAAGGAAAGGAAAGAGAGCAGCTTAACCAGGACAGTTGTACAGAGACAGGTTCCAGAGAAAGAACACAGGTGAAGACAGAATGAGCCAGAGAATGAGGAGGAGCCAGAAGATTAGAACATATTGCCAAAGTTGATATGAGGCTAACCAGATCAATTCAGTCAGAAGCTGAAAGAAGTCAGTTTGAATCAGTCAGCTCAGACAGGAGTCAACTCAGAGCTGAATCAGCCAGCCAGAATTCAGAAAGAGAAAGGATGAGCTTATTCAGAAGTAAGCCTTCAAGATGACAATTACATCAGGTAAATAAAAGTTATTTTACAAGTCCCAAAAACTTTGAGTGAAAAATCTTACTGGTGTGACTGGAACTATTAGAATAACTAAGTGTGATGGTGACCTAGCTAAATATAAGATTACTAGTCATGGGTAAGTGCAGAATGTAAGAAATGAGAGTAGAAGAGGCAATGAGTTTTCCTTACCTTACAAAGACAAAGACAGAAGCTGAGTCCAAAAGTAGAATATGAGCAGAATATCAAGGTAGAATCTACACTAGTGAGTCCCTAGTCATCTAAACAATTCTCCATCTGTATTACTTAAGGGGTAGTGTACTATTCTTTGGAAGCTTTCACAGGTAAAGACAGGAGAAGTTACTAATGTGCTCTGAGAGCTTACTGCCTGCTAAAACTTTCCCTTTATCATCCACTGTACTCCTTTAACAGCCATTAGATCAGCATCACCATTTTGTTCATCTCATTAATAAAAAAAAAAAACTGAGAAGGAATGTGTGAGTCTAAATGTATGCATGCACATCCACATCTGCAGGTATGTATGCAAGGACAGCCTTATAGGTTATTCCTCAGGAGCCATATACACCTTGTTTTGAAGAAATTTCTCATTAGCTTGGAGCTTACTAATTAGGCTAAGGTGGTTGGGCAGGGAGCCCCAGAGATCTGTCTGTTTCTACTTTCCATCACTGGGATTACACTTGCCCAGCCATCAGGTCCTGCTTCTTAACATGGGTTCTAAGGATCAAACTCAGGTCTTCATGCTAGTAAGGCAAGCACTTTGCCAATTGAGCTATCTCTTAAGGCTCTTGAAAAGAAATTTTAACAAGAAAGAAAGCCAATACCCAGATCCTAGTTCAGTTTAACATGTGTGACTGAGGTCAGGAACTTTCTATGAATGTCTTGACTCCATAGCAAAGATGAGAGAAAAGGGAGAATGTGTATCTACCCCAGAACTCTGTAGATTAGGGGCCTATTGCCTAATTCAACAGCTAGTAAATATTGAGTGGCATGAATGTCCAGACTGTGGGTGAAAAGCAAGAGGTAGGAAGAAAAGTAAGCAAGAGACAAGAGACAGAGCTAGGAAATGAAGCTTCTGCACCCTAAACTGGCATTCAGTGTCTTTCTGTATTCCTACAGCCATAGCTTTGACTTCTCTGCTCCTTATCTCCCTGCTGGATTGTTGCAGAAACCTGGAGCTGATTATCTCAAACTGGGTTAGAGGATCAAACACACACACACACAGAGAGAGAGAGAGAGAGAGAGAGAGAGAGAGAGAGAGAGAGAGAGAGGGAGGGAGAGAGAGAGAGAGAGAGAGAGAGAGAGAGAGATCTCAGAACAAAATGACTCTCTGAGGCCTCCCAAAAAACAGAGCCCATGGATCTCACTAAATTTACATGCATGAATGTAGAAAGTAGATTGAAAAAAAGGTTTGGGAATCAGACACTTTAAGATGATGATTAAATCCCTTGGGTGTAATGTCACTTTTATTTCCTCAGATTGAAGAATGAGATGAGATCTGTATCCAAGTGTTACAAATACATGGCTTGGGCTGAACCCAGAGAATATCTATCTAACTATTCATAGGCTTAGGCCTGGAATCTTCTAGTCTCTGTACAATCTAATCTTCTTCAAGCCTGGATATTGAAGGCTTCAGCTTCCAGCCTCCATCTGGCAACCTATGCCTAGAATGTTTCAGATTTACTGCTGAATAAACTCATTCTTTCTAGCTCTTTCTGAACTCTGGAAACTGGTTCAAATCAGCTGTTCTGGCTCAAACTCTTCAAGCTGACTGATTGAAACTGGTTTCTCTCAGCTTCTGACTGAATTGTTCTGCTCAAAAAAACTGCATTGAATTCAGTGAACTGCAATACAGTGACTGCAGGAACTGAATGGAACTGAATGAAACTGCATGGAACTACAGGAACTCAACTGCATTCAAGTCAACTTCTCTCTGCACTGCTCTTAAATGGCTTCTCTTTCCTTTCTGTTCTCATGAGAGGTGTGTGTATCTTATCTCTGACTCATTCTGTTAAATCTTTCTCTGATTCATCACTTTGTCTGCCCCTCAATGAAATATTATTGTTTGTGAGTAAAGGTGTGTGCTAAGGGTTTGTCTGCATTTCAGTCAGATTACACAGACCTAGGTCTTTGGATGTGATCCTTTGTCAGAGTAGCTATGTTGCTGGATTAAATGTCCTCTGTACTTGTGCTGATGGTAAATGGGTAGAGAAACCTAAGGTGATTATTTACGTCAAGCAGTAGGCATAATAGGGTACCTTCCTTTCCTGTTTAAATTATTTAAGGGGTCACATCTTACAAGGGGGTCAGTTCTAAATTCTGAGCATAAATTTAACTATGGTTACTTATGCTCTGACTTTTTTTTTTTTTTTTTTTTTTTTTTGTGGTTTTTCGAGACAGGGTTTTTCTGTGTAGCCCTGGCTGTCCTGGAACTCACTCTGTAGACCAGGCTGGCCTCGAACTCAGAAATCCACCTGCCTCTGCCTCCCAAGTGCTGGGATTAAAGGCATGCGCTACCAACTGCCCGACCTGACTATCTTAATTTATCATTTTCGACTGCAAATCTGACTATATCTCACCCCTGAATGAAATTCCCCAGAAGGACACCCAGCAGGATTTTATCAAGTCTCTTTGGACCACTGTTATTTCTGTTAAGTCACACTAGACAGTGTAGCCTCATCTCTTTAGATGTGTGTGGACCACAGCCACTCAGATATGAGAAAAGTAAATGAATTTGAATCATATTAGAACAAGGGTGTGCCTGACCAAATACTCACACACTTAGAGGAGAAGTAGGGATGTTCACATCAGGGTGTTGTTACTAATCCTACCAGGCAAAAGCCCTCTGCTGGTTTCATTGCTATGAGGAGACACCATAACCATGGCAACTCTTATAAAGAACAACATTTAATTGGGGGTGGCTTACAGTGTCAGAAGTTTAGGCCGTTATCATCATGGTGGGAAGCGTGGTAGCAAGCAGGCAGTCATGGGGCTGGGGAAGGAGCTGACAGCTCTACATCTAGACCGTCAAGCTGCAGAAAGAGACTGTGAGCCAGAGTCGCTTGACTTGCTCAAGCCTGACTTGGCATCTGAGACCTCAAAGCCTGCCCACACTGATACACTTCCTTCAACAAAGCCACACCTACTCCAGAAAGGCCACAGCTTCTAATAGCACCACTTACTATGAGTCTGTGAAGCCATCACAGCTGGCCATGTCAACTTTCCAGTGTTATTTTCTGCCCTATCTGGGCATGCCATTTACTCTTACAATGCGAGAAGCCGTGGATGATAGCTCCATTTTTTTTTTATTTTTTATTTTTTTTTTATGTTTGGTAACTCCTGTCTGCATTCCTTTCCGCATCCCTGATTTCTAGAACTTTCCTTTGATGATTCACTCACATGCCTTCTCTAAAAATTATGCTTTCTTCCTTTACTGTCCCCTCCTAAACAGTTTCTTTCAGTTTCTCATTTAAGGCTCTATTATTTTTATTAACTACAATTGAATTAATTGCACACAAGAAGGAAAGACAAAGGGAAGGAGAGGGGCGGAGGGGAAGTGGAAGAAGGCAGAAAGTGAAATTTAGAAGAAGAGGGGCAGGAGTGGAGAGACCTGGGGAGGTTGTTTGTGTTTGGCAACAAAAGGCTGTTTTAAATGTAGTTTAGGCTTCTGTGAAATTAGTTGAGTCAGTGGATCATGATCAAGCAGATCTTCCCAAGCCGTATACCTCTTCACAGTCGACAAGTGCCCAACAATCCCTCATAACCTACACACAGCTCGCTTCCCAAGCCGTAGCTCTTCACAGTCAACAAGTGCCCAACAATCCCCTCATAACCTACATACAACTCAGGGCCACAAAAACTGACCTCAAGGTTTTCTTCTGACTTGCTCTCAGGTTACAAATTGATCTTTCTCATGAGAACCCTGGCTGGTTTGTGTGGATATCTACCCTGTCCTTCTCATGATGAGAGCTTTGACTCCACCCTGGCCTTCTTTACATCATAGGGCATCCTAAACTTCTTTGACGGCGGACGCCATCTTGCTCTCTTCTCCATCTCCAGGGATAAGCAGCCATCAGGTTCTCGGGCAGAACAATTCACTGCTTTGTGGATAGATGTGTCCCCTATCCCTTTGCTAACTCATGCGACATCAGCTGTGTTGTACTAAATGGAAGGTGCTCCAGCCAGGAAGAGCAGATAGGAATCATTGTTTGAATCTGTTTTTCTAAGGCTCAAGTCCTGGCTCCATTCCTTATTTGCTGCAATATGCGACTGAGAATGTCACTTGACCACTGATTGTGTGCCTCCATTTCCCTGTCTGTAGAGTAGATGCAGTGAGAGTGTCCATCTCAGACATTAGCTTGAGGACTAAGAGATTAGTATGCCAAAGATACAAACTCATGACTACAATTAGATGTGTTCAGTTGCTGATGTAAGCTCCTAGCACTCCAATGACCACACTTACACAACTGCACTATTCAAATAGGACATAGCTTGCAACAGTAGTAAAATAAATATATCCATTCCAATTCATGGCTACCTCACAATGTGGATCTTCAGAGGTCAATGACCTTCATCTGTTTTTCTGCTACAAGAGCTTCGGTGCCTCTCCTTTCAAATGAAGAATCATTAACATACAAAAATCCTTGGGACCAGAGAAAGCCAGTAGAGGCTGTTGTTTTTGCATGTTCTGGTCCCTTGGTATATTTTTGTGACTGAGAATCTTAACAGCAAAGCCTTGTTATGGAGGTGGGAATGGAATTATTGATATTATGACTTCATTTTTAGGCTGAACCACACATTACTATTTTTATAAGTAAAAATGATGGGATGTCAGCAACATCATATGGTACAAGTTAATACACTTACTATTTTTACTCTTGTGGATAGAATTTGGAAATTTCATTTTTTTTTCTGTCCTGTCCCATTGGAAGGTGTCTTTTAGTGCCCACTCAGTATTATTGCACTGTGTTCATAGCTGGCAGTACCTTTTCCTTGTGGTATATTTAAAAGCACCTAGAACTCTCTGTAATGATTATCTTGGGAAACAGAATGGATCTATTATGTAAATGATACGCACAACAAGTAGAGTTTAGAGACTGAACAAAAGCTTGGCTTTACCAACAAGGCACCTGCCTTAGTGTTTCTACTGCTGTGATAAAACACCATTACCAAAAGCAGCTTGTGATGGAAAGGGTTTATTTCAGCTTGCAGTTTCACATCTCAGTTCATCACTCAGGTACATCAGAGCAGGAACTCAAACTGAGCAAGAATCTGGAGGCAGGAGTTGATGCAGAGGTCATGGAGAAACACTGCTTAGTGGCATGTTCTCCATGATTTGCTCAGCCAGCTTTCCTGTAGCACCCAGGTCCACCAGTCCAGGGATGGCAACACCCACCGTTGACTGGGCCATCCCACATCAATCACCAATTAAGGAAATGCCCTATAGATTTGCCCACAGGCCATTCTGATGAAGGCACCTTCTCTGTTGAGAGTACTTCTTCCCAAAGGACTCTAGCTTGCGCTGAGTTGACATAAAACTAACTAGCACAGCATCCAATACCTAAGCAGATTGCCAGAGGATGTGAAGAAATTAAAAATCTGTCACAAATGTTCTGTGTCTATTTAGGCATTAATATGTATGGAGAAAGGTGGGCTGTCAGAGGAAATACTATTTGGTCTTCAGATAGGTAGGTGGTAGCTCAGAGTTTGTATCACAGTTATGATTTAAAAATAAAGAAAACCAAAAACAACCAGCTACCAAATCCATGACACTCTAGCAAGTACAGTGAAGCGATGGATTTCTGGAGGTTCTATGGAGCCCTCGTTATCTTGTGTGCCGTGATTTTTACTTCCTCTCCGAATTCAGCCTGGTTTCTTCCTCATCTTCATCCCCATCCTCATCTTCTTCTCTTTTTATCCAGTTTCTCCATCAGGACCAGAACAGTCTTCTTCCCTGTGATCTGGCGGCTTCCCGTTTACATCTTCATAGCTATCATCATTCTCTTGTTGACCTTTCTTTCCCATGAACATATGGAAACATCACTAGTGTGTCCAATGTTTATTTATTTATTTGTGGGTTTTGTTTTTGAGATACTGTCTCATTTAGCCCTGAATTCACATTGTAGCCAAGGATGAGCTTTGGATACCTGATTCTGCCTCTGCCCTCCATAGGTTGGCACTACCATGCTAACTTGTACATTTTTAAATTTTGTTTTGCTTTTAGTTCAGCTTCCAATTTTGTGTTTCTATGTAACACTTTTAAAAATTAATCATAAAAGACTGGCACAGCAATGTACACTTATAACAGCAAACTTGGGAAATTGAGGCAGGAGGATCACAATTCTGAGGCTAGCCTAGGCTACATAGGAGACTCTATTTCAAAACAGCAATAACAAAACACCCTAAAACTAAATAAGCAAGCACACAAACAAAACAAGGCTGCAGAACGTTGGTTACTGTTGAAGTTTCTCCATAAAACATTAGTATGACTTCAAATCTTCTTTCTCCTCATAATCCCCCTCTGCCTTGTGTCCCTGGTCGTCTTCTTCACCCACACCATCAACCTCTGCTTCCTAGTCAGTGGCCTGTTCTGTAGTCACAGGCATTTGGATCCAGCAGGAGGATCCTTTGTGGTTAGTGGCTTCGTTGTTAAAGAGATCCAGGCTACACAGATGGCTCAGCTATTTGGAAGGTCCCATGGTACTGATGTTTTTCATATGGTTTTCGTATCAGCCCAGATGTGGAGATTTGGAGTTTTTTGTTTTTTGTTTTTTGTTTTTTTAACTTAGGTGGCTTGGGAAGATTTGAAGCTAAACTAAAACCCACATTTATAAAACTAAGGAGCTCACAAACCCAGTGGTTACTCTCCACATTTCTCCATCACTTGTTGAGTAAGCTGTCCAAGACACATGCTAAACCAAAGAGGGGCTTTCATACCACTTGGGTCTAGGAGCTGGTAGCCAATGGAAGCCATAATAATGTGCAGAGGAATGAAAGATGTCATAATTTAGTTTTTAAATCTTATTAGGTATAAAAATTCACTAAAGCATAATTTTATAAAGATTTCTTTGTATATACTGCATAACACTGTGTTAAGGGTGATTGACAAATATAGCTATCTGGTGAAAGAAAAAGTGAACCATACACAAACTTTGTAAATCTGGATAAGTCATAAACACCTGGTCAGTGCCACCTACCTACCATGTGTGCAGTCATTTGTCTGTAATCCCGCCCTCAGCAAGCTAAAGCAGGAGAGTCACAATTTGAGGCTTTTCTGGGTGACATAGCAAGCCCCCATCTCAAGCTGTACTCCCCTCCCAAAAGACAAGGAACGTCTCTCTAGCAGGAGAACTGGAAATCACTGTTCTAACAGACAAGAACTCCTCAGCAGTGTATCCGAAGATTGGCCTTTGTAGGATGTAAACATCTCGGAATTTGATTCATACGAGGATTCACATTGACCTTTTTTCCTCAGTTTGCCTTAGAAATGTCCAAGATGTGATACATCTAAGCATTAGCAAATTATTTTCATAAAACAAATTCCATTTCTCTCAGAAGTGAGAGGTCATATTTTGTGTTTAACAGAGTAGAGAGCTGTAAGAGAAAAGAAGACCACAGAGGAATTGCTATTTCAGAATTATTGTCCCTTTACAAGAATTAACTTAAAATTTTTTCTTACATATCTTTATGCCTTCCCAGGGTTCTAGGGCACCCACATTAGCTCTCTCTTTCTGTGTGTCTTTCTGTCTCTATCTGTCTGTCTGTCTGTCTCCTTCCTTTGTTTACATGGTGCTGCATGCTAGCCAAACACTACTACTGACAACATCTTAGATCATAAAGCTGCTCACTTTTAAAAACAATGTATTTACTTGTTTATTACTGCTGCCGATGTATACACGT
Organism: Uromys caudimaculatus; assembly: GCA_028551405.1. NCBI lineage: Eukaryota > Metazoa > Chordata > Mammalia > Rodentia > Muridae > Uromys > Uromys caudimaculatus. Next base: position 42,599,116 of record CM052703.1, read on the forward strand.
GTGATGTATGTGCGCACGCATGCCGTGACACACATGTAGAGGTTAAGAGGATAACTTTGTGGAGTTGGGTCTCTCTTTCCACCTTTATGTGGCTTCAGGGGATACAAGTTAAGTTGCAAGTGCCTTTACCCAAAGAACCATCTTGCTAGCCTGAGTTATTCATTTTTGGATGTACTGTGACATGCATCTTGAAATAGATACTGGATATACCAGATGATTGGCTTCTCATAAAAACCTTGTGAGCTTGGTAGGACTGTTAAGATTCTATTTCATTGAGTGGTTTAGTAGGCCAACTTCTAACGTTGACCCCGTTGACCCCTACAATCTAGGATGCATGCCATTTTGTGATTCTTCCCTAGAACAGACCATCATCAACATATTACAGCAAAGCTGATGGGACTCACCTTGTGATTGAGTTTTAAGAGATTAATTTAGACTGACATGGTGGTACTCTGCTACAGTTCCAGTTCTCAGAAGTTGAAGCAGGAGGATCTCAAATTTGAAGCCATCAGACTACCTCAAAATAAACAAAGACTGTGGTTTATATCTTTCAGGCAGATTTGCCCAATTGATCCTTAACTTGCATGCTTGGAAGAAGCAGGTCAATATATTGAGTATACCAAGACAAAGAACTGAATCTACCAAGAACTTTTAAGCCAGTCTTCTTCAGTGAGGCCCAGAGGTAACTGCAGACCAGCCAAACTCAACAGCCTGTAGGAGCCTCTGAAGAACAGAAATCATCTAGGCCAAGACCAGATTCCTGGCCTACTGAAACTATGAGACAATAAATGGGTCTTGATTTAAATGTTAAGTTATGTGGCAATTTGTTATTTAGCAATAGAAAACTAATGCCAACATAGAGGGAGGCTAAAAGTCTGTAGAAATACTAAAATATGGAGTATGGTCCCAAATTCTTCGATGTATCTGCCATCCTGAGCTGATCTCTGCCTTTCCCCTGCCTACAGGTATTTTAGGGATTCTGTCAATAACACACACACACACACACACACACACACACACACACACACACAATCCAACTAACAATCCAGCTAATCCAATAATGGGAGGCTGTGAACGGAAAGTCCAAGAATCTAGTACGGCACAGTCCATGAGGCTGGGCTTCAGTATACACTGGGATCCCAAGAAGTAGACGCTAATGTCAGTGAAGGATATCGGATATGCTATCAAGGAGAGGGAAAAGCAGGCAAAGAGGTAATGTTTCCTTTTTTCATGTCCTTATATAGGCCTCCAGCAAAAGGTGTAGCCTGGATTAAAGGTGTATCTTCCTGTCTCAAGATCCAGATTAAGTGTGTGTCTTCCTACCCAAAAAGGTCTGGATTAGAAGTGGATCTTTCTGCTTCACATTAAGCAAAATATCCTTCCCAGGTGTGCCCTTCATTTTTGGATTTTAGCTAATTCCAGATGTAGTTGACAACCAAGAATAGCCATCACAGCTGTATACGGTCATGCAGCATCTCTCTGTTTCATCTTGATTGAAACACTCCCTGTTGAAGCTTAGAAACAGAATGAAAAAAGCCCAATTACCACTTGGTGAGAAAGTCCACATAACTTGAAAGAGCCTCAGCCTACAGCCCTACTGAATCTAATCACCTAACCCAGACCCCAAACAGATTGTTAAAGCAGTCTGCAGTTGATCCCAGGTCCAGCCACTCAAGTCTTCCAGACTAGACAGAGCAGGAAAAGCCATACCTCTGTACAGTTTGAATTCCTAGGCATGTTGACAGCCATACCACCCTGAACGTGCCCGTTCTCGCCTAAATTCCTAGTCAGGCCATTTCTGGGCACCACAAAAAGATTATTGTTTAGCTTTACTGACTTTTGTGTGATTTCTCCAGGGCAGCAGGAAGCTAGAATTCTGCCCCATGTCAGAACACTTTAGATAAACATTTCCAAGTCTGACTTTAGCATTCTTTCCACCCTTACAGATGCTGCCTTTCTATCTGGGATACTTAATGTTTCTTCCCATTCATTCTGGAAGACTACAGCAGCAGTAGTAGTTCATGTTGCCAGTGTACCAGGGCCACTTGGGGAACACTAAAAATCTCCATGTTTGGGTCCTTTTGCTAGAGTTGTTATGCTGTCTGAAGTGCAAACTAAGTACTGCAATTTCTACAAAATGTCTGAGATGTTTCTAAGACACAGCCACATTTGAGATGACTGTCCATGTGAGCATTGTGAAGCACTACACTTGGGAATGGTCAAAGCCATTCTCAGTGACCTACCCTAAAGAAATGAAGACACATGGAGAATCCAAAGGCCATCTGTAGATCCAAAGGAATCTGTAGATTCCACAAGAGTGTGCCTGCTTGTACAAGCATATGTTTGACTATTCTGGAATAAGGTTAGTTTTCTAGTATATTCAGAGCACCAGAAATTATAATCCTGCAATATTATTGAGAACCAATATGGGTTGCAAGTGAAAAATTCCATACAATAAAAGTTTGTTTTATGAGCAAATATTTTAAAATATTGTATAAAATTATCTCTAGGCTATATTGTAAGGTATGTATGAAACATAAATGATCTTTGTGCTTAGATTTACTTTCTATCTCCAAGGTATCTTATCATTTATGTCCAAATACTCCAAAATCCCCACACTTCTGGCCTCACACACATTTTGGATAAGAAATATTTAACCCGTATATAAAGGGACTGACTGCCTAGGAACAAGAGCAAAGGAAGGTCTTTGGAATCACAGATGCTCTACACTTTGATGCAGTGCCACCATTGAGAGCTGAGCCCACCAGAGACCACCAAATGGACACTCTTAAAGCCAAAAAGAAAATCTTTATTGCCAGCCAGTGAGTGCATGAGGAATTTGCCTAAATCGTGCAGCTCCCAGCCTTATAGCTCTTTGTCTTTTGTGGGAGAAAAATACCACACACACAAAAATCAAAACCACAAAAAAATATCCTGGTGGCCACACTTCAGTTAGCAAGAAGAAGAACTGCAGAAGCCAAAGCAAGGTTAGTACATTTAGGGACTTTCCTGGAACTATAGACTAGGTCTTTGATGGATTAGGTGTTTGCTCCCTGTGTGTTTGGTTTTATGGTCAGAATGAAATGTCCTTCTAAAATGGTTGGTCATACTAAGGTCTGGAGGCCTGTTCCAACCCCATTCCTATAGATGGAATGTCTGTGTCATCCCCACTTATACTCAATGTTGAACCCTAATCCTGAGTGTGACAGGATTAGAAGACCAGGCCTTTGGAGATGGTTAGGTCAATGGGGCAGAGCCCCCATGAATGGGTTTAGTGCCCTTATAAAAGAGATCTGGGAGAACTCATGTGTCTCCATGTGAGGAGACACTAGCAATACAGCCATCTATTTGCCAGGAAACAAGCCTTCACTAGAGAAACCTCATAAACCACATGGGGGGGGTATTGATCTTGGACTTCCAGGCCTCAATGACTTTTGCGATAACTTTCTGTTGTGTTCAAACCATCCAGTCTACTATATTTTTCCTCTGTGCAACTATTTAGTATGGCTTACAGTGAGCGTGTAGAGGTCAGAAGACAACTTGCAGGAGTTGGTTCTCTCCTTTACAGTGTGGGTCCTGGGATCAGGCTTGGAGACAAGCACTACAGTTGAGCTGCCTTGCAGGCCTCAGTCTCCTATATTTTTGGTACTGTAGACCAGTAATAGGACTTATCACATCTAATAGCACTCATCACATGTGACAACTGTAGAAAGTGAAGAACCATGAGGTCATGTTAAAACCTTAATGCTGGGGTCTGGAGAGACGGCTTAGTGGTTAAGATTGCTCTTCCAGAGGTCATGAGTTCAATTCCCAGCAACCACCTGGTGGCTCACATCTATCTGTAATGGGATCCGATGCCCTTTTCTGGTGTGTCTGAAGACAGTGACTCTGGTGTTTTTGAAGACAATGGTGTTATACTCAAATAAATAAAATGAGTAAATAAATCTTTAAAAAAAACCCTTAATGCTGAGCCTTGCTTCATCTCACTTTCCAGCTAAATGGTATGATTGCGTATGGTGGCTTTAATTATGTCAAATGGCAAATGGTTACAGGTCACACCTCCAGGATCACTTACAAACATGAATTCTTAAATATGGATGGATGGTCTTCTAAATCTTATGAGTTATAATCCAATGTAGATATAAACAATCGAGGCCTAATAGTGAGCCCTGTAATCTCAGCACCCAGAAGGTGGAATCATGAGACTTTGGTGAGTCCCGGCAGAGGTACATACTAAATGCCACATCTTGATCTGATTAAGGCACAGAATATTCACTTAGAATGTGTATGTGTATGTTTGCTCATGTATTTTATGAACCGTAAGAAATAGAAAGGGGATCAAGCTGTGGGGAATTACACTGCATTAGCCGAGATGTAGTTGAACCAAATCACGGTTTCTGATTGTCAATGTCTTGCTGTTCATGGAAATGGGGCTCTGACATCAACAACAGACTCTTCTTTTAATAGAGTCTGCCTGTGTGCTGATGGGGCAGATTAATTCTGTCTTTATCCCCTACTTCCAACACCATGGGTCTATGTGTTTCATTAGCTGGCTTCCCAATAAGTTAGAATGTCATTCACAACTTGCTTTTGTTAGCTGTTAGCTTCAGACTGTGCCTGGGAATCACTGTGCTTGCCAACCTCAAATTTGCATTTCGTTGAGTGTCTGCAGAACACACGGATTTCATGGCTCAGAGGGACTATCCAAGCTCCTATTGGAGACACTGAGAAGCAGCGGTGCTCACATCACCATGTGGGAAAACTTACATAGGAAACATACTTTTTGAGTTGATTTGAGGAAGCCCACTGAAAACTGCCTGAAGTTTCGCAAACACAGTGCAAAGTCTAAGGAAGTTCATATGCTAGCTTGGTATCAAGAAGTAAAATGGATCGGCAGGATGCTTCATATCTGTATCTTCAGCACCCGGGAGGCTGAGATGGGGTGAGATGTGTGTGTGTGTGTGGTGGGTCTAAGGCAGGGCAGGACAGCTCAATGGCTTGCTCAATAGTGTGCACGAGGTCCTGGGTTCAATCCATGTATGAAAACTAAAAGGACATTTAAAATGAATTAATAAAATGAAAATTTCACCTTGTTCTAGAAAAGTGTATGTAATAACTGGTTAAATATTTAGCTAGTGCTCATAATAGGTAAGGCAGATATAAGGTTGGCAGAGAGAGGTTTTGGCTTGTTTGTTTGAAGACAGGGTTTCTGTGTGTAGCCCTGGCTGTACTAAAACTCACTAGACCAGACTGGACTCAAATTCAGACATCCCCCTGCCTCAGCTCCCAAGCGCTAGCATTAAAGGCTTGTGCCATTGCCTGGCTCAGAGAGAGGTCTTAATAAGATGGCATGCAATTGTAGTAAGTGGGTTTGGCCAAGATGCTAAATTCTATGTGAACTCAAATACACAGAAAAAAACAAAATAAACAAAACCAGTTTCTGTAGAAATTCAGAAGCACAGAGCCTCTCAGGATGATGCATCTACGCCTATTCTGGTAGAGTAGGAATCCTTAAAAGGCATGAAGGTATGACATCATCACATTGGAGTAGATTAATACACTTTAGTAGTGAGATCCACATTGACTCTGGAGTTGACTGCAGGGTTCTACTTGTGAAGGCCGTCCCTTCCATATCAGTTCCTCTTTCTGAGCTTGCACAAGATGAAACGGTTTTGTGAGTGAGCAGGCAAAGAAAGGAGGAACAGCCCGACTATTCCCACTCATGACTCACTGCTGTGCTCGTGAGCAGGGAGGCGACACCAGGATCTGCTGACGCCTTGGAGATTTCCGGCTGCACTAAAGCCGTTCTTTCTTCCGAGGCAGTCCTTTCGGCAGATGTGCAGTGGTCAGGTTAAGGGGATACTCTTGTGCTATGCTTTCCAGTTCTTAGCGCTCTACACAGACTTCCCATTGTAGTGACGGACAAGACAAAGACAGAGCCATCATCGCTCTGGAATGATTGTGCTTTTGGAGATAGTTCAGGACAAGCTTCATTAAAAAAATACTTGTGCAAAGCAGCAACTCTGAATCAAGTAACACTTAAGTAGTGTACATGTGTCACAAAGTAGCAAGTGTATGTGGGGGCGGGGAAAGAGGGAGAGAGGAAGTCACAGAAAGTCCAGATGTTTTGCAGGAACAAAACAATTAAAAGACCCTTTCGCCAAGGTGGCACTCAAAGAGAAAGAATCCTACTGACCTGAGTGCCACAGGCAAAGCCAAGATCAAGCTTTAAGCTAAGAAGGCAGCGCCGACAGACGCAGTTATCCACGTACCACTCATTTTCCTGAGAAAGTGCAGTATACTGAGAAAGGCAAGCAGGGCCGTTATGGATTCGGGCCCTGAGCTTCCCTGACCACTGAACTGCACAAAGAAGACAGGAGACAGCAACCCACTGTGCTCATGGTGCTGGAAGAGCTGAGCCACGAATGTGCTCAGGCCTGACAGAGAGATGAAGACACTTAATGTTCCACATGCTCCTGATAATGGTCCTTTGGATGTTATCAATAAATTTGGGGTTATCTAGACTGATTCCAGCTGGCTAATAGTATATTTTTTTAACCATAAAACATTAAGAAACAAAAATTATGTGGGTATGTATATGAATATATATGTATATACTATCTACTTATCTTTTTATTCAGCCACACAGAAAAATCTCTAGAAGAATTGTTCTAATTGTTACTAACAGTTCGATTAAGGAGGTTAATTTGTTAGAAGTCTGAGGGGACAATGACAGGTGTGTGCCTCTATGCATGTCCAGGCACTTGATCTCCTAACTATGACAAAGACGTTCTTAAATTGAAGACTGATATATTGGACACATTCTGTATTATTGTTATTTTATTATTATTTGAAATTAATTCAATCTCAAATTTAAAGATGATTTATATAAAAAGATACCCAGTGAGTCATCTGGGATGTAAAATAACAGCTTATTTCATGCTTATCAAGAGCAATGTGAATGAACCGCTTTGATTTGCCATGGTATGCTGATTCAAGCATGGGGAAAATAACAAATCTGGCTGGTTGTAAAAAGGTCTTCAATGGCAAGTATATTGCTTCCTGGAAACAACATGGAAACAATCAGGAGATAGGTGAGGAAGATAGTGGCGCTACAGAAGGAAGATCTAACTGCAATAAGTATGTAAATATGCATATGACGGCATTAAGAATAAAGCAATAAAAACTGATTTGGCTGCCCTGTGGGAGCATGGCTGTAGGGACACACTACAAATCATCCCTACTTTCCCAGCTTTTTGCTTTCCATGTGTCACTTTCCTGGTGTTCATGTCATTTAATTCAGAATCTTCCAGAACTCAACATGACAACCTTATGATTATTCTCCAGAGCTGGCTTCACTGTGTGTGCCTCAGCCCTGTGCCAGCAACACTTGCTGTACTTTGCACATCCCTATGTGGTTTTTTTCCCCTCCACATTTGCTTATAATCTTGTCTAATTTGGTCTCGTTTCCTTCAGTGTCAACTATACTACGTATTCATTAAATGAGAAAATAGTATTCTCTGACTTAAAAATTACCTGACCTCAAATGAAGAACAAACTCCTCCCAAACAAACAAAAGATGGAAAGCTAATCTAATAGAAGTCCAGAGAAGTGTGGGGTGAGGGGGTAGGGGAAGTTGGTCAGTAGGCACAATGCTAGTCTGAACTGGCCTGGGCTGCTTTACAGCACAGTGGTCTGACCATGGTTAATAGGAATAGACAGTGTAATATCCAAGAGTATACAGAAACTATGAATTGGAAGTGATAGACTTAAAAAAGAGAGTAAAATGTAAGGTTGGGTGCAAAGAGGAGTCAGGAGTTAAGGGAGGGTGAAGATGGTCAAAACACATCGTGCAAAATCCTCCAAGAACTGTTTAAAGCAGGCTGAGCACTACAAATAACTAAGGCAGAAGTTTTCACTTTAACTATTAAGATATCCATTCACTGTACAGTGACATTGCACTGTGACCTTCCCACGCGTGCTTCCATTGAGTCCACCCTTTCTTCTGCCCTTGTCTGCCCCCAGCCCTGATCCCATTTCCAGTTCTTACTGGAGCCCTACTATTTTCAGGTTGCTTTTTTTTTTTTTTTTTTAAAGTTTTTTTTTTGTTTTTGGTTTTTTTGTTTGTTTGTTTGTTTTTGGTTTTTTCGAGACAAGGTTTCTCTGTGTAGCCCTGGCTGTCCTGGAACTCACTCTGTAGATCAGGCTGGCCTCGAACTCAGAAATCCGCCTGCCTCTGCCTCCCGAGTGCTGGGATTAAAGGCGTGCGCCATATGTACCAGTTATCTCCATCTGGTTTGTTTTTCTTAATAAGATGGCTTCCACTTCCATTTATTGTCCTCTAAATGACAGAATTTCCTTCTCCTTCCAGGTAACATTCCATTGTGTATCAATGCCGTCTTTCTTCCCTCTCAGCTGTCAATGGACAGACACCCAGACACCTGAGTCATCCAGGACAAATGTGTGTGCGGGTCACACTGTTCTACACTGCCTTCCACGCCTTCAGGTGGACGCTCAGGACCCAGGTAGCTGGGGCAGTTTTGTTCGTCTGCTGAGGAACCCCCACTCTAATTTTCATCACAGATGTACTAATTTGCATAGTAGGTGACGGTAGGTGACAGTCCACATCCCAACAGCATCCTTATTATTATTTTTGTTTTGTAACCTGATAATAGGTTTTCTAATTGGGGTGAAATTGAATCTCAGTGTATCCCTGGCTAGCATTTCCCGATGGGTAAGGATGCTGAACATTTTTTCCACTTATTGCTTTGCTTTATTCATTTATTTTTTTTATTGAGAATAAAGTGAACTTCGTGCAATATAGTCTGATCACAGTTTCCTCTCTCTCATTTCCTCCCAGCCCCAGGAAAACAAACGGGAAAATAAAGGAGAGAGAAAGACAAGGAGAAAACACATGAATGTAGTGACAAACAAACAGAAAAGAGAAACTAAGGAAGAGCACAGGACAAGCGTGCACACACAGATTTATTTTCATTAATTTATTTAGTCCACTTTACATCCCGGCCACACACATATTCCTTAACAGTTTGCACTTCTTTTTCAGTCCCTTCAGCAGTTCTCAACCTGTGACTTGAACGACCCTTTCTCAGAGGCCGCCTAAGGTCATCAGGAAAACGCAGATATTTACATTATGATTACACAGATATTACATTACAATTACAGCTATGTAATCATAAAATTACAATTATGAAGTAGCAACAAAATAATTTTATGGTTGGGGAATCATCATAGTACAAGTTATTAAGGGTCACAGAATTAGGAAGGGTGAGAACCACTGGGTCAGTGGCCCATTTGTATTAGGTCATTTGACACACACACACACACACACACACACACACACACACACACCCCAGAATTTTAAACATTTCTCATTGGGAAGAAATAATAAAATAATAAAACTTGGGGCTCGAGAGATGGCTCCCCAGTTAGGAGAACTGCTGCTCTTCTAGAGGACCTGGGTTTGACTTCCAGCACCTACACAGCTGCTGTCTCCAGTTCCAGAGGATCTCTGCCCTCTCCTGGCCACCAGAGGTACTTCACACATGTGGTACACAAGCATACAGGTGGAATACCCATAAAATAAAAATAAATAAGTCTTTTAGAAGCTAAAATAAAATATAGACTGTCTTTTGCAAATCAGTTAGTAAAATGTAGGTATACCTAATTTCAGGTCTGTTCCTGAACTGTCAAATTTTAAATAATAGTAATTTATGATAATTACCTTGATTTGATCCTTATCCAATGTATCAAAATATCAGGTTGTAATATTATGAGCCAATCAAAGAATTGCCCAAGAGACTTTCTTAGAACGACCTAACTGGGGAAAGTCGACTCTTCTTCTCCTTTGTTCTTCTCTGTAAACTAACCTCTGGTGAAGCATCATCAACTTTAACTCATTTTAGGTATAAGATCTTAGATTTTGTGTTTTCTTTCTTCTGACTATGTAGATCTGATTGAGAATGCCGTGCACCACTTGGGGATAAATTGCCATTTAAAATAGAATAACATTTGTCAGCAATATCACAGACATTATTATTTTTTCTTTAGTGCAGTAGCTGGAACCACACTCAGAACATTGCACGTGCCAGGTAACACTCTACCCTTGAGACCAGCCACACTTAAAACTTCATTTTTACTTGTTATTGACAAAAAAAGTCTTTAATAAAAGATTTTATTTATGTATTTATGTGTGTGCTCAAATGTGTGCTGAGACCTATATGTGTGTTTGTGTGTACTCACATGTGTGCTGTGGCCTGTGTGTGCATGTGTGCTCACATGTGTGCTGAGGCCTGTGTGTGGGGTATGTATGCATGTGCGCACATGTGCTAAGGTCTGTATGTGTGTGTGTGTGTGTGTGTGTATGTGTGTGTGCCCACATGTGTGCTGTGGCCTGTGTGTGTATGTGTGCTCACATGTGCCCTGAGGCCTGTGTGTGTGTGTATGTGTGTGTGCTCACATGTGTGCTGTGGCCTGTGTGTGTATGTGTGCTCACATGTGCCCTGAGGCCTGTGTGTGTGTGTATGTGTGTGTGCTCACATGTGTGCTGAGGCTTGGTTGTGTGTGCTCACATGTGTGCTGAGGCCCGTGTGTGTGTGTGTGTGTGTGTGTGTGTGTGTGTGTGTATGTATGTTTGTGTGTGTGTGCTCACATGTGTCCTGAGGCCTGTGTGTGTGTGTATGTGTGTGTGCTCACATGTGTGCTGAGGCTTGTGTGTGTGTGCTCACATGTGTGCTGAGGCCTGTGTGTGTGTGTGTGTGATGTTAGCTCCTCTCTTTTATATATTCCCTTGAGGCAAGGTCTCTCCCGAGCCAGTGATCTTTCTGTGTCTGATCTCTTAGAAGCTAGTCTAAGTTTTTCTGGACACACTTCAGGCTCTTTTAAGAGCATGAAGGACTCACACTAGTCATTTGAACTTCTGCCCATCATTTTTTCTGATTATAAAACGTGCATGTTGGACTCAGGCCTGTTTGTCAGGCCATATTTGACTCAAAGACTTTACAATCCCATGGCTGCTTTGTAACTTTCTACAGAAATAAGTTTTATGGAAATAAAGTTTATACTAAAATGTTGATAAGCTAAAGGCATTATCATGTTTCAAGACAACTGTGAATGGGCAGTTATTACAGGATGCCAGGGTGAGGAGATCAGGAAACTGGCTGGCACATGCTAGTATCTTTCACTATTTTCTGTTTGAACTGTCAGAAAAGCCGGAGTGGCCAATATTGTACATTTAAAAGATTAGATGTATTATTCCAACTAGAATAAAAATGATAATTCATATAAATAGAGAGATGGGGCAATAAGCCACCTGTAGGGGGAAGTGAATGGCAGAGATAAGCAAGCAGGAGTGTGAACTCCTCTATTGTGGTTGTCTGGTTTCCCACAGTCTCTTTGTTGTGACCATTGAAGCTTCACATTTGGTCACACCTTAAATTTTATCTGATACAAGCCAGTTGAACCATCATTGATAGAGCTGTTAGCTTTTCTGACTTGAAATGCCTCAGAAGCCAAAGGAAAATAATTCAATTTAGATGTTCTAGTACACACACACACACACACACACACACACACACACACACACACATACACACACACCACACCGCATTAGAAGATATTTATCAAAACTTTAGAATGAGAGCCAAGAGTGGAGCTCAGTTGGTAGAGTGTTCACCAAGCATAGACAAAGCCCTAGGTTTGATCTCCAGCAACATATAATCCAAGCATCATGACACTAGCCTGTAATCCCAGCACTCAGGAGGAGGAGGCAGGAAGATCAGAAGGTTGTCGCCAGCTACATAGTGAGTTCAAGTCCAGCCTGATATACAAGTGTGGGATGTCAAATCATGCCCAGAAGTTTGGTAAGGTAGAGCAGGCCAAGACCCAGAGACTCCATGGCACACACCTGAGGCTTAGGTGACTCCCAGCTCCCTGCAGATTCCTGACTTGGAACACACACCATGCTTCTCACATAAGAGAAACATATCCTATGGTCATGTTGGCCTAAAACAGAGTTCTCCATGCTAATGAGATACCTAGAGGCCTGGAGGCTTAGCCAATAAGCTTTCCTTCCTAGACACTCCTCCCTGCAAAGGTATTTAATCTCAGACCCACCCTGAGAAGTGGGGTATGGCTTTACACGTCCATTTTCTGCCATGACAATAAACTGTTTAGAATCATGGTCAGTTTCTTTTCACCAGCCTTCGCCTACAGAGTTGCAACCTAGTCTTCCATAGAAGGCCTCTCTGAGCTCCCAGCCACAACTGCCACCAAGCCTGCTGTGCCAAGCTAAGGACAATCATCTCCTCTAGGACAAACCAGAGCTTCCCTTCTCCCCCACAGCCCCCCATGGCCCTGGCCTTGGCATAAGCCCAGGGACCCTCAAGACAGTTCTGGCTTTTCTACATCTCAGACTGCATTTCCCACCCTCGGAGTGGTATCTCCATGCTTCCCTACAGCCCAGCACCTGCCTAGTGATGGTATGGGTAAGGCAGTCAAACTCCCTGCATTCGGCCTCCCCAAGTGGCTGTGCCCTGGGGCGGAGCAGACACGGGTCTACATACAAGAGTCTGTCTTAACAACTCGTGCTTCAGAAAGCTGTACATTTAGATGAAATGAAAGAATCTTGGTGTTTTGGTCTCTTTGGACATCTTAAAAATAATTAGCAGCTGAGTGTAATGATGCTAGTCTGTAACACCAGCTACTTGGGAGGCTAAGGTAAGGTGATTGGACAGTTCAGGGCCAGATTGTCTCAAAATGTGGGCTGGGACTGTGGCTCAGTATGTGCAAAGCCTTAAGTTAATTACCCAGTATCTCGACAACAGTAACAGTAAAATTTAGTGAGTTTTCTTGAAAACAGTATTCTGGTTCTGTGTTTAAACTGCTGGGTTGAGTTCAGGGTCTTGTGCATGTGAAGCAAGGGTTCCAATTCCAAGTCATGCCATCAGCCCTGAGGGTTCTTTCCCCATCTGATTATAGCTAATTATGTAAATAATAATCACAGGCTACATTGGTAACTTTTAATTTTCTTGTGGAGAAGAACCCTTGTTTAAGGCTGACTTTGACAGGCTGTTTGGTAAGTCATCCATTTCTGTTGTAAAGATTACAGGATTCATCTAAGGGCTAGACAAAGATGGGAAAACGTACGATCCTACAATGCTACCCACGGCATCATCCTCACTCTGTTAGGGACCGAGCACCAACACATGCTCTTCCCTAGGACTGAACACACCAATACATGCTCTTCCCTAGGACTGAACACACCAGTACATGCTCTGTCCTGGGACTGAGCACTGATGCACGTTCTTCTCTGGTTTAAATCTAGACCTGGGAATTTCCCTTCCTGAAAGGTATTCCTAGCCCTTTCTGCTGTGTAACTACAACTCTATTTTAACTACTTTCATGAATTTGAATTATAGACCAAAATTTACATGAAGAAATACTACTAAAATGCTAACCACTTAAACAGCATTATTTAACTATTTAAATAATTTTAGGTATCATTAGAGTCCAAGGCAGTAACTGACAAACAATCCAAGATTAATCAATCAGGGCAAATTTCTTCAGTGTAAGAGAACTTGAGATAATTTCAATGATGACGTATGCAATCTGTTTGTCTTCATCTTGGTATACTTCTTTAAGAAAAAGGGCAGGTGCTTCTTTATTACAGCGTGCTTTGAGTGCCCCTTAGCATTTGCAGCTCCTCCTGGTACCCAAGTCAAAAAGTTGGCCAAGTTGAGGCTTCAATCCAGATGCCTTCAGCTACAAGTTTGGCATCCAGGAGAGGGGAGCAAACTAGATTTGAAGTTGCTTCTGAGTTGGCAAGGGAAGGAAAGGAACAGATGTATAAGTCCCAACAAGTCATCAGAGAATGTAGATGGAGAAGCTAGAGGAGTCAGAGAAAGGGCACAAACTCAAGGAATCAGAGTAAGAAATAAGGAGGGAAAAGAGAAGGAAGAAGAGGGGGAGGAGGGAAAAGTTAAGAAGCAAAAGTTGAGCTGAGCCACAGCATAGAAAAGCAGCTGTTTGCTGTGACAGTTCTGTGGGCACCATCCCAGGTCCCTGTGACTTCAATCTCTTTTTTATCATAAGAAAATCCAAGTCCTAAAGGCTTCAGAGGAATCTGAGATAAACTCCAATATGTTCTCTTCATCTTAATAACGCCAGGTGGGATGTTTTGCCCAAATCCGTTCACTGCTTGGAAATCCCCACAGCTAGAGAATTATAGTTTAGTCTCTCATGTATACTTCCCAAATGCTTATGGCATTATCTGATTATATAAAATATCACAGCATGTGCCCTTAAGACTTAGACAATACAACACAATTACCTCCTGCCAAAGTACTAAGTGTGTCAAAACATGTTCTGCGGAAAGGAGGGGCTACTTAGCAAACACTGGACAAGCTGAGTGGTGTCCCAGGAAAAACTGGAAGAGACTCTACTTGTAAACAAACAAATAAACAAACATTTTTTTAAAGAAAAAAATATTGAAGATCCTCAGGAGATTTTATTTGAAAAATTAGGTTCTGCTCCCTCTGTAATGTTTGAAAACTGTTGCTTTATAAAAGTAGGTTCTGCCTTTTGGAATGGGGACAGCATGTAGGTAAGATGTAGCTACTAGAGTCTCCTGGTATCATGGCGGATCTGCAAAGATTCGCCACCAGAGGAATCAGATTTTGATACAAAATTAAGATTAAGTTTTAGTTGTTGCGCCCAGAGATCGAGTTGTTTCTGAGCTAAGTTTGTGTTGTGTTTTCCTTCATGCAGTGGCTTGTCTGGGCTCCAGAGAGAAAGACCCAGTATGAGATGGCATCAATATTTAAAAAAAATCATTCAAGAAAGAAGTAACAAGAAATATTCTCAAGGAAGCCATACTAAAGCATCATATCCGAAGAATGATGCTGAATTTAAAAAGATATTTGGTCTCACTAAAGATTTAAGAGTATGTCTTACCCAAATTCCTGACCATCTGGGCTCTAGAAAAGGTTTTGATTCATTTAACAGTTTGGCAAAAAGTAGTTCTTACAAGGATTCATGCTTTGTGGTGAAGGAAGAAGAAAAAAACAGAGTTTCTCTAAGAAAAGAAAAGCAAAAAATCATGGAGAAGACAGATAAACACAAAAAGGAGAAAATTGAGAGTGCTGGTGACACTGTCATGAACGTCATGAATGGAACTGACACTGCTAGTTCCCAACTTCTTAGTAGTATTTTTACCAGCATCAGACATATCCCAACATAACACTGTCACAAGCCATAGTTCAACCAGGGAAGACAAGAGAACTGAGGCAGAACACTGTTCTCATGAGAAGCAGGGAAAAGGCTCATTAAGTTCAAGCACATCTTTTGAACAAAGTAATTATTCTAATAAAAACTATACTGAAGATATTTTTTCAATGACACCACCAGAACTAGAAGAAACCATCAGAGATTAATAATAAATAAGAAGAAGACCTAAGCAAATTGTAAGAGAAAAAGAAGCAGCTCTTGAAGAATTTTGAAAGAAGATGTACCAAAAACAATAAAATGCCTATGAGTTAAAGACTTAACACTGCCTGTCATGGATCCCCAGTGAATGCTTGAAACTGGAGATGATACCAAATCTTGTATAAAACCACTGTAAAATCATGACGCTTGTTAACAACTAAATGTCTACGTAGATAAATAACAAGCAAGTTATATACAGTATAAATATACTGAATGAAGAGGATACTTGATATCCCCAACAGAACACTGGAATTTTCGTCATGCTACTCAGAAAGATAATTTAAAAGTTACGAATTCATTCCTTCTGGAGTTTCTCATCTATACTTAGACAGCTGTGTGTGAAGGGGAACTAAAAACAAAAGCAACTGCAAGTTATAAGGGACTGCTCTGTTACTTGTCAGTGCACTCTGAAAGTGTCCTTATATATGAAACTTAAGGAGTTCCAAAAAGGTTTGAGTCACATGACTTGTCAATAACCTACATGAAGTATTTTGACTTACTTGTTTTGGAAGGAAAGTTTGAGTATTCTTCTGTGAAATGCAATTCTCCAAATTTGAGCATTTTGTACAAGGTTTCTGTTAAAGTTTTCAACTAAATTTCCTCAGGTCTTACCCTAACAATATTGTGTACTACAGTTCTAAAATCCAAGATAAGAAATCAGCTGGAAGCATAACTTTACCGTTGAGTTTATATGTGGACTGTTTTGGTCTTCTTACCCATAAAAATGATATGATCTATTTGCTATTGTTATTTTTATTTAATCAATAAAATCTATTATAATAAAATAAAATAAATAAAAGTAGGTTCCACACTGAAGCATTATCCCAGACCCCAGTAAGTGTGTGCAATAGAATCATGTTGCTGTCACAGCTCTTGGTAGAGCTGGAGAGGTAGGAGACTGGAAGAAAACAGGAATAAGAAAGCAAAGCTGTATGGCTCGTACTTGGCAAACACAGTCCATCCCTGCCATTGCTCAGTGACCATCAAACCCAGAAGGTACCCAGAAATTCAACTATTAGATTTAAGCTGCAGAAAGAGAGAAACTAAACCCATAGAAAGCTTTGTATAGTCTGGTTGTGATGGTGCATATCTGTAACCCTAGAATGCAGGAAGCCAAAGCAGAAGAGTGGCAAATTTGAGGCTAGCCTGGACTACGTAGGGAGATTTTTGTCTCCCTTGTGTCAAAAAGAAAGAAAGAAAGAAAGAAAGAAAGAAAGAAAGAAAGAAAGAAAGAAAGAAAGAAAGAAAGAAAGAAAGAAAGAAAGGGAAAGAAAACAGTCTGGAGAGATGGGTCAGTGGTTAAGATCACTGGCTGTTCTTCCAGAAGACCTGAGTTTGATTTCCAGCACTCACAAGGTGGCTCACACTCATCACAAGGTGGCTCACACTCATCTGTAACTCCAGTCTCAGGGGATAAGACATATCCTGGACTCCAATGGTAGCACACATATGGTGCACAGACATACATACAGAAAAACATCAATATATATAAAACTAAAACTAAAACAAAACAAAACAACAGGAATGTACTTAGTAAATTAATTCACACCAGCCCTAGACTGGAAGCATGTCCACTGTGAACCCACCAGAGCTTCTGACTGATAACAAAGGGACTAGATGACCCAACCACACAGTGATGTGAATTACTCTCAAAACTGTCATGTCAAGTGACATAAGCCAAATCAGACACAAAAGTGCACAAGCTGTATGAATCTGTTAATGTTAATTCTGGAATTGGCAAATGTAAATAAACTGCAACAGGAAAAAAGCAGATCAGATCAGGGCTGGCTTCAGGGAATCGGGTTGACTATCTGGGGACGTAAGAGACTGCCTGGGGAGGGGTGTTATGAATTTTGATTGAGGCAGAGATTGCATGAGCACATTTGTCAGCACTGAGTAAACTGTATACTTAAGATTTATGAATTTCACTGTATAAGATGTTGTATCATAGACTTTGGGGAAAATACTCAACTGAAAAATTATATGTGAAAAAACTATATAAGAAAATGTGGGGAAATGTCCTTAAGAGATCTTTGTAAGGAAGATGGTGTGGTGGCTTAAATAGGTTCGGCCCCACACAGTCAAACGTTTCAATGCTTGACAGTAGGAAGTGGCACTATTAGGAGGTGTGGCCTTAGTGGAGTAGGTGGGGCCTTGTTGAAGGAAGTTCTTTACTGTGTAGGTGGGCTTTCAGGACTCCTATGCCCAGGCTATGCCTAGTTTGTAGAATCTAGTCTTCTGGCTGCCTTCAGATTAAGATGTAGAACTCTTGGCTCCTCCAGCGCCATGTCTGCCTGCAGGCTGCCATGCTTCCTGCCATGATGATTAGAGACTGAACCTCTGAAATTGTAAGCCAGCCCCAATTAAATGTTTTCTTTTATAAGAGTTGCCTTGGTCATGGTGTTTCTGCACAGCAATAAAACCCTAACTAAGACCGAAGTTGGTATCAGGTATTGCGTGATAGGCCTGACCATGTTTCTGTTTGGAGGAATGTAGATTTTGGGACTTTGGATTAGTAAACCAGTGGAATGCTTTAAGTGGGGGCTTAATGGGCCACAGGAATAGGAACATGGAAGACAGCTGTACTGAGGGTGATGTGAACTGTGGGGGCTGGCTCGAGAGGTTTGAGAGGAGAAGAATTTTAGTATGTTGCCTATATATCATTCTTGTGATATTTTGGAGAAGAATGTGGTTGCTTTTTGCCCTTGTCCAAAGAGTCTGCTAAAGTAAAGGAATTTAGATAATTGTTTATGGGTTTGGAGTTGTACAAGGGATAGTTATATCATGTTAGGCATTATGACCTGTTTATTGTTTTCATTTGGACATAAGGAGATATGATTATGTATCAAATTGTTTCCTCAGAGCACAAAGAAGCTGTGTTCCAGAGGCAGCCAAGGTTGTATATCGTGCAGGCAGCCGGACTTGGTAATGTGTAAGAATTTCCCCGGTGGTACTGGTTTAGAAAGTGTAAAGGAGTCATGGAGAGCAGCTGAGGCTGGCCACTGTGAGAGGCCATGGAAGGCCACTGGTGAAGGTGCAGCCTCAGTTGCAGTTGATGGCCCAGGATGAAGGGGTCATGCAAAGGAGTTGAGGCTTGGCACCATGAAGAAAACCGATGAGAGGCTATTGGTGAAAGTGCAGCCTAGTTGCAGCGGAAGAGCCCAGTGTATTGGAGATGCCAGTTTCATGGGATGATCACCAAGAACAGCAGCAGTGGAGTGGAGTCAACCAGAGCCTAGAGTGCTACAGAGGGCAGAGCTGGAAAAGTGACCCAAGCCTTTTAGAGGAGCCCCAAAGAGCATGTATGAATCCCAGACACTGGAAAAAGAAGCTGTGAAGTTGAAGTTGCCTTGAAGACCCCAAGATGTAAGAGATGCTAGAGCCATGGGATACCCGCCAAGGACAGCTGCTAACAGGGAGTGGAACCAGCCCAGGAGAAAAAAAAAATGTGTTGCAGTCAACAAAGCTGAAAGGAGTTGGGCATCAAACATGGAGATGCAGAGTTTGGAGTTTACCCATCTGGTTTTTGGTCTTGCTTTGGTCCAGTGTTTTCTTACTGTGACATTTTGAAATGGTAATATATATCCTATGATGTTGGAAGTATGTGGTCTGCTTTTTTATTTTGATTTTATAAAGGACTATAGTAAAGAGATAACAAGAATCTCAGAAGAGACTTTGAACTTTGGACTTTTAAACATTATTAAGACCGTGATAAATTGTGGGGACTTTTGACGTTGGACTAAATGCATTTTGCATTGTGTTATGGCTACAAGCCCATGGGGGCCAGGGAGTGCAATGTGGTGGTTTAAGTAGGTTTGGCCCCCATAAATTCATGTACTTCAATGCTTGACTATAGCACTATTAGGAGGTGTGGCCTTATTGGAGCAGGTGTGGCCTTGTTAGAGGAAGTTCTTCACTGTCGGTGGGCTTTGAGGAATCCTAAGCTTAGTCTCTACCCAGTGTGTGGAATCCTGTCTCCTGACTGCCTTCAGATCAAGATGTAGAACTCCTGGCTCCTCCACCACCATGTCTGCCTGCAGGCTGCCATGCTTCCTGCCATGATGAGAATGGACTGAACCTTTGAAACTATAAGCCAGTCCCAATTAAATGTTTTCTTTTATAAGAGTTGCCTTGGTCATGGTGTCTCTGCACAGCAGTAAAATCCCAACTAAGGCAAAAGTATTGACAAAGTTCTATACAAAAAATATGACACATTTCTTCATCAAAATAAACAACTTAGTGGAGAGGAGACTTACAGGAAAGGCCAATTCAGAAATAACCGATGTCTGACCTCATGAGCAATCAAGTGGTGCAAGTTTTTGAAGAGATACGATTACTTCATTCCTATTATGCTGACAGTAATTTCAGAGTCTTGTGCTCTGGTGAAAGGGTGGAATGTAAAACACTCTGTACTACTGGATTCTCACTTGATTCAGTCCTTTTAGTAAGGTGGCCTATCTTAGTACCTAGGAACTGAACTTCTGTTTTTATCCTAGACACACACATCTTACAAGGCACAGGGACCGTGTACAATGGCAGTTATTGTAATAATGCCTTCACTCATAAAGTGGATTCTATCATAATGTCCATCAATAAACAATAAATGAGTAAAGATGATGAATTCATATAATACAAAGAGAGTATGGGTTTTAAAAGATGAAAACTAGATCTATATATACCAACATGGTTAGTTATCAGAATTCAGTACATGTGAAAATAAAGAGTGTGTGTGTGTGTGTGTGTGTGTGTGTGTGTGTGTGTGTGTGTTTATGAACACAGTTATTTTCAAATACATGGAATCTAGATCATGAGAATATACATAATTCCAGTCTTCATATTAGAACTAATAATGTAGCAAAACCTAAACAGAGGCCAGGGATGGTGTTGAGTTCCTGCTATCAGGGAGCAGAGGCAGTGGCTCATTGTCACAAGTTCAAGACCAGCCTCCAGACAACAAATGTCAGGCCAGACTGGGCTACATAATGAGACCTTTACCCCAAACCAACAAAACCCACAAGGACTAACCGGAAGAAATACCCTATTATAAATAAGTAATCTCAAGTCAGTTATCATCCCATATGCAAAGACAACCCAAAGAATCATAAATAAACATTTAAATGTTGATCCTAGCTTGTGGTCACAAATTAGGCAAATTTATCTACAAAACAAAAAAGTCATTTAAAGACCAAAAAATGATATGTTGGACAGCATCAAAATGAAAAACATGCATTCTGTGAAATACACTACTACAAGCAAGAAAAGCCAAGCTATGAACTAGGATAATGCATTTATAAATTATTGATTATACAATGAATTTGCAACCAGATATATGAACAACTATCACAAGTGAGTCAGAAACTTACCACCCTAATTTATTTATTTTTCTCTGTTTTGAAGACCTAATCTTTTAAACTGAGCAAAGAGATACACAGTCAATAAACAAGTGAAAGATGGTCAAGGCCCTTAATCATCAGGAACCCGTTAGAATGTAAAGAGACCACACTGTATCTGTCAGAGTAGTTTCAAAGTAACTAAGAACTCAGTGACATCCAGGGCTGTGGAAGCTGAGGGGCCCCCAGAGCTCTCAGATACTGCCAGACTAGATTCACAAGGACACAGCAGCTTTGGCGAAACCTTCAGCGAGACAGTTGACCTGCAGGTGAGTCCAGGCAGCCAATGTGGAAGTGGTGGGGGCTAGGGCACCTGACCTCTTCCTCTTCCCATGTAACTGTTTTGGTTTTGAATTCACTAAACATGATACTGGTCGCTTATAAGTAGGACAGTCCAACAGCAAATGTCATTGTTTTGCATTTTCAACCTGCTTTTCCTCCCTTAATGTTGACTAAGAAACATGGGGTTGGCAGGGGGTGGGGTGGGGTGGTGGAGATGTCTGGGTACTGATGTCAGGTACAACCAAGGATCTACAGCACCTAGGATCTAGTGGCAGATTCCATGCCCTGCTCAAGGAATGGTGTCTACCAGAAATGCAAACTTATTGCCTATTGAGGTTCATGTGTAATGAGCCTAAGGAAACAGGAGGAATAAAGGAAGAGAAAGAAAATAAGAAAGACTGCGTCTACATGCCTGTGATTCATCAAGCTTCTGCGCTAAGGGAGGCAGACTACTCTCTCCATAGGACCAGCTCTTCTGGTTAACTCCATTCACAAGACCCCTCCAAAAAAATTATTTTTTCCAACACACTTGACCCCGTTGGATCTGCATCTTCTACCCCAAGTTATTTTGTCTCTGGGAGACAACCTTCCCCCACTCTGGATTAAGAAATAGATCAGAAACAGTAAACTAGAGAAGTCCACACAGGTAATGCCAAGGACAGAAGAGCTCTGCTGTGAGAAAAGAAAAACAAAAACATTGAAACATTAGATCCTCTTCTTATGACCTTACTTTCCAAATAAATATTTCATTTTCCTTGCCATTAGGAAACCACAAATATAAGATTATGATAAATGGGCAAGTAAAACTCGGTTTTGATTTGATAACAATAAAGACAGACGGGAGTCTTGGCAAACTACAGTCATGGCCATCAAAGGAAGTGGTTTTGCGATGTAGGACGAGGCGCCATGTTTCATCCTTTATTATTCTGCAAACAAAGGAAACCAGGGTCTGAATGTGAAACCTGCATTTTAAATGTTGAACAAAACTCAAATATTATTAAGACACTGGGCAGGCCAACTCTGTTCAGGCTAAACACAAGTTTGGAGGCCAGATGGGGAATGTCCTCTGATATAGACAGATGAAAAATAGCCCAAGCCACCCGTTCCACCTGTGTGTCCTAGTGAGACCTCCCAGTTCCTCATAAGCTCAAGGGATGACTTACCTCCCATGTGGGAAAAAAGAGATAAGCATTCTGAAGTCCCGAGAAGATAACAGGAATAGAATATTTATTATAGGCTAGTTGTTCTTCTAATTTTTTCCCTCTTTCCTACTCAAGCAATGTGGCAGCCTATGCATCAGAATTCCTCCAGGTAGAAAAAAAGCGAGTTCCCCAGTACCCCTCTGATTTATGTAGCCAGAATCTCTGGTGGTTGAGAGTCTAGAAGTTAGACTTCATAATAGGCAGACAGCTAGAGGGGCCATGGATAGGTATTAAAGATGGTGAACTTCCAAGATGGTGGCTTCTTTCTCTCCCTCATGACCTGAGACAAAAGTCTAGAAGCTTAAAACAGAAAGATTTTGTGGGTTTTTTTTTTTCCTGCCAATGGGCCCTCCACTGATTCAGTGTTTCAACAAGTTCAAGGCCAGATTAGGACATGTCTTTCTCAAACTCACCAAGCCTATATTGCGGAAGAAGACCCTTCAGAAACTTAAGCAAACAAACAAACAGTGACGTAGAATTCCCATTGCTGTGATTAAAATATCAAGGTGGGGAAGAAAGGGTTTTGACTTATCCTTCCACATTGTAGTCCATCATTAAAGGAAGTCAGGACAGGAACTCAAACAGAGCAGGAACCTGGAAGCAGAAGCTGATGCAGAGGCCATGGAGGGGTGCCATCTACTGGCTTGCTCCCCATGGTTTGCTCAGCATGCTTTCTTATAGAACCCAGGACTACCAACCCAGGGATAGCACCCCCCCCCACACACACACAATATGCTGGGTCCTCCCCCACAGATCACTGATTAATAAAATGTCTTCCAGCTAGATCTGATGGAGGCCATTTCTCTGTTACGATTCCCTGCTTTCAGATAATGCTAGCTTGTGTCAAGTTGGCATAGAATCAGCCAGCACAAATAGTGTTGGAGATTTCTCCACTGTTACTTGTTGGGCTAGAGATTTTTTTCAGCCTTTTAATTCTTTAACTAATGGAAAAAAAAATATTAAGATCCTAGACAGCAACAATTGGGCCTCCTGTGAATCCAGGTTTAAAGATATTTTTTATATTTTTCTTTATTTGTTTTATGGGAATGCAAGCATATTTGCATGTGAGAACAACTTTCAGGGGTTGATTCTCGTCATCCACCTGAATGAAAAAAAATGAAATAAAAAAGGAGGAGTGTGAAACCAAGAACAGGAACAAGAGCAGCACACCCTGACCGAAACAGGAAGAACATACCTTGCAGGTTAAGGGTTCTGTTTGCAGTTAAGACAGGCATAAGTTCCTGTTTGTCTTATGTTTGTTTGACCTATTGCACTGGACATGTTTGATCACGAGCTGGCAGAAGGTATGTGGACAGGAAATATGTCAGGATGTACGCTTGCCCCTGATTGGACATAATGGGAAATACAGTGGTCTGGAGGGGTTTAAACTCCTGCAAGGTGTGACTCGTGACCATTTTCTGGGAACCCAGAAATGGACTGGGACATACATCTTCCTGGCCAGTATTTAACTAAAGCTTGCTTCAAATATGGCCTTAAAGTTGTAGTAGTGGTCCTATTTTCCCCCAGTGGGATTAACAGGACATGACTACTCCTAGAAGATTTTATTTGCAGGTATAGGAAAGAAAGCAGGGAAGAGTCTAGGCTGAACGCGTTGACAGACTAAACCAGAACATGAAGGAGAGAGGGGGACCGTGAGAGGCACCCAGGATAAGAGACCAGAGTAGCCAAAATGGCTGAGTTATATAGGGAACAGGCTGGGAAAGGGAAGTGCGCTCCTCCCTCTCCCCCTCCCCCGAGGTTTGGCGTAGGGACTGGCTGAGAAGTGCTGGAAGAAGCCACAGGTACTGAGTGACACGTGTCCTGGGCTTCTTTGAGACCTAACTCCGCTATGCAGGATGATCTTTCTTGTTTCTGTCCACTGCCTACTCCCGGAGCCGTCCTAAGGTTCCAGCCATGTTCCTTCCCATCTCATCACAGATGTACTAAGATTACAGGTCAGAAGGGGTGCCAAACCAGTGCTTTCACCCACTGAGCCACCTCCCTGGCCCGGATCAGCATTTTAACAGGATCAAGAAATTCTTGTCCACACAGACGTTTGACATCCACTGCGTTGGACCTTCGAGCCTTTCAGACGAAGGACTATTTGCACTGGGAATCCATTTTACCTTATATCTAAAACTGACAGGGAAGAAAGTCCTCGCGCGCCCTCTGGAGGTCATCATAGGAACTGGGCAGCTTTATAGTGAGGTTTTGTTTTCTTTTTTTTTCAGAGACGTTAGGTATAAAAATACCAAGTGTGACTTTGAGCCCTTACTAGCACCAAACATTGTGATTAGGAATTCACACAAATTATGTCATTCAGACTATCACGCAGGTGTTCTGCAATTCTGGCATTTGATCACCTCCTTTCAACATGCTTTTTCTTGGCATCCAGAACACCCACACCCTTTTTCATTTGTCTCGGGTCCCTCTGGCTCTTCCTCTTCTGTCTTTGTCTCAGTACCCATCTCCCAGCTCTGCTCATCTTACCCCAGGGATCAGCCCTTGGGTTTCTTTTCCTTGTGCGCTCAACTTCTTAATAAATTCTTTCATCTATATGTCAACAAACCCCACATTTCTATCTTGTGACCAGCGTGCCTCTTGAGACACACAGGCAGCTGCCTTCTGGACATGTCTGCTGGGACGCCTCAGAGACGCCACAACTGTGTCTAAAAACAAGGTTTTCCCTTTCTTCCTTAAACCTCTTCCATTTGAGATTTCTCTCATCTCAGATGATGGAAATTCTCTCTCACTGCAGTTGAGTAACTGTGTGGTGTTGTCACTGGTCCATCTCATTCATAGACCTGCTCCATCCCATAGCTCTCTCCAGGCCTGGAGTCTTGTACAGCCTCCTCCTAGGCTTTTTTTTTTTTTTTCTTAAATCAAACTTTCTTTCCAAGAGACAATTCTCAGAAACCAGAATGGCTTTTGTAGAACGCTTCTCAGCTCTGATGGTAATTTCTCTACCTACTGTCCTACCAAGCCTCTGGTTTTACTCTCATAAATGTCAAAGTCCTTAATATGGCCAGCAAGGCCCTGCACAGGCAAGGTCCCTGATGCTTTTCCAACTCTGGCTCCTTTCAAATTCTCCTTCATCCACCCAACTCCAGCCACACTGGTGCTCTTCCTAATACATGCCAGGTAGGAGCACCCCTCTCATCCACCCATCTAACTCTTCAGCTCCTGCAAACACCTATTCCAGCATCACCTGGTCCACAGAGTCTACTCTGTCATTTCTGTTTAAATTTGCAACTCGCCCCATCCTCCCAAACCCCTACCACACTGTGCCCTGTCTGTAGCATGTTAATGGCTTTCCAACATATTGTCTAATCTAATGGTTATGTTCCTGGGTATTAGTTTTCGTCTCACTAGAATTTTTAACCCCAAATAGGCAGATATTTCTGTCCCCCTTGTTCCTAGCATGCCCAATACATAGGTCACTGACTGAAAGGCTTTTAAAATGTTTGCTGAAGAAGACGTGACCACATCCTTGGCTCTGAGTGCTTCAGTAATTCATTTAAAAAGTGAATCAGAATAATAAGCATATTTGCTCTTATAGCATTGCAGTCCTATAAAGCCCTGTTTTGACAGCTTCTGCAGAGAGCAGTATGGCTCCTCCAGTTCCCAAGACAAATGACATACATCGGGGCTGTCTGTGCTCACACACTTCTCCTGGAGCCAAGCTGAGGGTGCCACCACTTGGGTCTTCCATAGCAATTCAGCACAGGTGGCATGTTTATGTATGATTCTTATTTAAATATGAGTCCCAAGAAATTGTGATTCACACACAGAAAAAAAGCTATGTAAAGTTGCATGGGGTGGATTTTCTGTAAGGTTCTCCTGAGCAAGACTGTCTCACCTTCAGATAGATCTTCATAAGAGAGGCAACAAACAGCCACGTTGCCAGTGTCCTGAGTTGCCAGCAGCTGTGTTTGTCATAGGGAAACAAGCCTGCTCATTGCTCTGAGAACAGTAGAGGCTGAATTTGGAGAATAAAGCTGCCATGTCTGCACTGGCTGGCATCTGGATACAGAGGGTGGGTCCTGGACCTTGTGTTTCTCAAGTCTTCTTAGCTGAATTAGCCTGAGTTGCTAATGCAGATTTTGTCTCTTAACCTGAAGGTGCATTGTTTCCTGGAGCCTCGAGATTCTGAGAGAACTCAGTTGCTGTGTCCTTGCTTACTGTCACTAATCCCACATTCTGTCCTGGCCAATGCCAGCCTGACCCAGGTCCTCTGGTGCTGTGAACACGGCTGCCGCCATCCAGCTCTGCAAATGAACACAAACCCAAGGGATTGCTCAGAACTTAATGAATGAAGCATTTCGTTTCCATAATTTGTTTTTGCTTCTAAAAAATGAGACTCCCAAGAAGCACTGCCAGAAAATGAAAGGACAGAACAGGAAAAGCCCTGCCCTCTGAAAAATCTATCAAGCGCGCCCACACAAGTTCCCAGCAGTCCGACCACACACACAGCTCTTTGGATTTATAGCTTAATCTTACAAAAATGGGACCGATTGCTTTGAGAAAAACAGTTAACCAGACAGACTGCCTGAGGGTGAAAGGAAGACTTCTGCCTGTGTCCGTGATTAACTTGTGCTAAGCGTGAGTTTCAATCGTAAAAATAAAAACAGTGTAGCGGCCTAAGATATCCATCACAGTTGCCATTGTACCCAAGGTGGAACTGCTTATCTACGGGAGTCACTTCAGAATTTGCCCGATGCCACGCTGCTAGCTAGCGCCTCCTCTGCAGGGTACTTTGTAATTGTTAACACAAGGTGAGCCGGAGCTGAGGAAACACTTGCTTCCCTTGACCCCAGGACTCCACACTCGCCAGGCTGTGTTCTCACCTTCCTGGCCACCACTTCTCAGTCTCACCACAGGCTCCCCAACCTACAGCTCAGGGACCCCTACCTGGTGCATTACTGTATCTCCACTCTTGCCAGGAATCATCTCGGCCTGTTATCATGGCACTGAGTGTACACTAATAAGCCATGCTTTTCTACTTAGAGACCTGAACTCATCCTGGAGATCCAGGCTGCTCTAAAACAGACTCACTTGTGTTTCTGTATCTTTAAAGGAATCACAATTCAAAATGTTCTGCACCAAATCTCTGAATTCTCCCCTTTCCCTGAAAGTCTTTCTCACCTCACTATCAACTCCTATGACCTTGTTGCTTTGTCTAAAATCCTGTACTCACTTCAGTCTGTCATAATGGCTAATGGTGTATTATTCTGAAAATCCCCATGATAGTCATTCGAATCCTGTCCAGAATCCAATCTCTTCTCCAACTTCTAGCCATCACCTGGTCTAGTCAAAACTGTTGTCTGTAAGTAGCTCTCCTCTAATGGGATTCCTTGCTTCTAAGCACATCCTCCTGAACACCAGTCTAGACCGAGTAGTTCTGACCAGTGGCTCCAGATCAGCAATATCCATAGCACCTGACAACTCACTAGAGGTGAAATTCTTTTGAACTCCTTAATCAGGGACTCTGAGGACAAGGTTGGATGATATGTGGTGTAAGAGTCGTCCAAGGTGATGTTGGTACAAGGTCAAATATGAGAACCACTGATCTACAGAGCTTCCAAAGTGATCCTTTAAAAAGTTAAGACTTTCCCTCCCACAATCCCCTGCGCCTATCTGCTAGGGGCCAGTCCTGGAGGTTGTTCTTTCTTGTTCATGGTTCTTCTTGAGGCAATAGAGGGGGAAGAGCCTTGGCTGGGGTAAGATGTGGTCTTACACAATATTTAGGGTTGCTGTATAATAATAAAACGTTTACTTGCTTTAAGTCTAAACCACTTTGCTGCAGTAGCTGACCTGCCTGTGTGAGTTCCTCCAAGGCCAGAGATGGATTAGCACTTCATCATAAACCTCCAGGGATAAGTGAAAAGACTTATTGCTGGTGCTCCTTTCTCTGGTCACTCAGCCCGAAACCTCTCTAGATCAACTGGTTAGCTCTTTGCGAACCAGAGAGGGAAGAAAGGAAAAGAATTAAGGTGTATACAGGCAAATATGCAGACACATATACATTCAAACATTCACACACCTACACTCTGGCCCAGCCCAACCACTGTCACAACCAACTCCACAAGTATTCATGCATGCTTACACACATACTTGCATACCTACACCCAAACATAGAGTCAAACAGACATATACATTTGGGTGGATGGATGAATGGATGGATGGTGGGTGGGTGGATGGATAGATGGATGGATGGATGGTGGGTGGGTGGGTGGGTGGATGGATGGATGGATGGTGGGTGGGTGGGTGGGTGGATGGATGGATGGATGGTGGGTGGGTGGGTGGATGGATGGATGGATGGATGGATGGTGGGTGGGTAGGTGGGTGGATGGATGGATGGATGGATGGTGGGTGGGTGGGTGGGTGGGTGGATGGATGGATGGATGGTTGGTGGGTGGGTGGGTGGATGGATGGATGGGGCAAAGCTCCCCAGGCCAAACCATTCAACCAACCACTTTATTTCTTTTCTCTGGTCTTTAATATCTTCTTAAACAAAAAGTTCTTTAGAAAATTGCCTCAGAGATAAAATGCTACATAGAATGGGAGTGACAGAAGAATGTTGATATTAAGTTCAAAGCAGTGTTTCATTATAATATACTCATTAAAAGTTCAAAACGACAGCTTTTTCGTGGCCTTGCTTTATCATGGTATTATGCATACCTATGACTTTATCCTTGGATCTAAATGTTTTTCCTTGAACACAAATTTGTCCTATTTCTATTTCTCTTTTTAGTGTGACTATGAAAGCTCATTGTGTTTCTTATTATGCAGCCTTTACCTACTATTCTGAGGAGTGGGCACATTCTATTCTTGATTCTAACTTTATTACATCTTTCTAGCAATTAAGACCATCTCTAAAAAACCTAAAATTATTTGAATCAAATAAGGAATTCTCTAGAATTATTATCTATTTGTCTATATAGCATCACTACAAGATAGTACATCTTCGTTGTTCTGCAGAGATCTACTCAAAAAGGGTGGGCTAATACCTAGTGATAGTTATATATTTACTAAGAACAGGAAAAGCATATTAATAGCAGGAATCTTTCCTACAATGAATTTCTCCTGGACCTTGCCTACCAGAGCAAATTCATCGTGGATTTTATTCCGAGGCAGATTCATCTCAAGATAATCACCTGCTAGTTAATAACTTCTCCTATGATGGCTCCTGATACCTGTCCTTTCCAGCTGGACCCAGCAGAATGGCTCCTACAAAGAAGGGTGGCAAGAAGAAGAAGGGCCATTCTATCATCAATGAGGTGGTAACCCAAGAACACACCAACAATATTCACAAGTGCATCCATGGAATGGGCTTCAAGAAGTGTGCCCCTTGAGCACTCAAAGAAATCCGGAAATTTGCTATGAAGGAGATGGGAGCTCCAGATGTTCACATTGACACCAGACTCAATAAAGATGTTTGGGCCAAGGGAATGAGGAATGTTCCCTATAGCATCTGAGTACATATGTCCAGAAAAATGTAATGAGGATGACGATTCACCAAACAAGTTCTACACATTGGTAACTTACATGCCTGTTACCACATTTTAAAAATCTACAGATAGTCAATGTGGATGAGAATTAACCTGCTGAATGTCAAATAAAGTTGCAGAACTGCCAAAACAACAACAACAACAACAACAACAAAATGAAAGAAAGGAAGAAAGAAAGGAAGGAAGAAAGAAAGGAAAGAAGGAAGGAAAAAATGTTAAGCCAGGGTGGTGGTTTGAATGAAAGCATCCCCCCATAGGCTTGGTCCCCTGTTGGTAGAACTGTTTGGGAAGGACTAAGGGGCATGGCCTTGCCGGAGGAGTTGTATCTCTGGGAGCTAGCTCTGAGGCTTCAAAAGCCCACACCATTCTCAGTTAGCTCCCTGACTCCTGCATGTGGATCAAGACATGAGTGCTCAGCTACTTCTCCAGCACATGCCTGCCTGCTGCCGTGCTTCTCGTCATAGTGATTATGAACTCTAACCCTCTGGAACCATGAGCCTCAAATTAAATGCTTTCGTGTAAAGGTGACTTGGTCATGGTGTTCCATTACAGTAAATAGAAACATAGGTAAGGCAATCAGTTTAAAAAAACAAAAACAAAAATAAAAACCAAAAGCAAAAAGAGAGATCTATGAAAACAGACTGATCTGGTCTGCTAGAGTCTCCAGGGAATAAATTGGGTAGAGCTGGATAATAGCTACCAGAAGATGTGGGGACAGCCAAAAATCTCAAGTCTAATAATGAAGTAAAATAGGAAACTGAAATCAAAACAAGAATAAAACCAAAATCTGTCCCAGAGAGATTGGTTCATTCTGGGTCACTGACTCCTTCCATGAGACAGAGTCACTGGAGCCACACTCAAGACAAAGGATCACAGACAATAAGAATTGTACTTTTACCAATGGCATTTAAAGAGGGAAAATAATAAACATTATTTTGTTTTGTTGTTATCACTTTTATTCTCTCAGAGGAAGTGTTTTCAATATCCCAGGAGGAAGAGGTAGCAGTGAGTTGGAGGTGTTGTACTCAAAAGGAAAAAAGACAGAAGTCTGCAGCAGAATGGGCGATGCAAAGAAAACCATCTCCTCTCAGCACTCAGCCCGAACAATGGGAAGATGCCTTTAACAAGACTCCCGCTGAGACACAGTTTGACCGCCCCAAACACCCAGTGAACTGCACTCTCAGGAGCTCCAGAACAAATGTCCCAGAACTGCATAGCAGAGCATGGCCACAGGGAAGAAGGTTTGCCCTGGAGCCTTGCAGGGGTTAGTGACAGGAGAACTTCGACACAGGTTCCAAGCAGCGTGCCCGATGTTGGTAAGGAATGCTCAGGAGAGGGACCAGCATTTGCGGTGGGACTTCCGATGGACCACCCAGACCAGCACCTCTGGCCTGACCTATGAAGGGCCACCACTATCAATCCAGCCTGTGACCCATCTGTTCTAAACCTTAAAAAGACAACTCAGAGTCAAGAATAGTATTTTCAACCTGAACTCCAAAGGACTTCCCCATCCAGAGGGCTGTCCAGAGCTGGGACCAACATTAGTGTCTTGATCCATGATGGACCATCCAAGAGTGTGACAAGCATCAGGGGTCCTCTGAAGGGACACAGAGAGAATGAGCAAGGCTGTAGCCATCAATTAGGCAAAGTGACAATTATTCTCTAGCCCCGCCCAGTGCTCTCTCCACATTCTTCTTTTATTTGTACCCAGTGCCACTGCTGCAGGCAGCTCTGCCCTACTCTGTCCTAGGATCTCACGTCATGATCTTGTTTCCTTTTATGCCATCTCTGTTTTTCTCATTTCCTCTTCAATGGACTTTCCAAACATACATAAGCTAACATGCTCTGCAGTCTCTGGGGCTCAGCCTCCCGAGACCCGGATCTCTTTGTCTTTGCATCTTTCTTTTCACCCTGAGACCTTTAGCTAGCACCACCTTCCCCTCCCTTGTCCTCACTGCTCCCCTTTGCTCTACTTTTCCTCTCTATACTTTTCTCCACCATTCTGAAATCAACCAACATTTCCCTCTTTTCTCCCCCATGCTACTCATACCTACACTAGCTCAAATCTCAGAGGACACCATGTTATCTGTGTTCCCTGACTTCCCCCAAATGATTAGAGTTTAAAGGTTTATACTTTGTTATTGCATTGTTAAGCTTGCTCATAGTGGGCCTACACTTTGAATGTGATTGGTTTTGTAAGCAGAAATCGATCTCCAGAGGAGTACTACAACTGAGCCTGATGCTCCAGTCACCAGCCTAGCAAAGAAGTACAATGCGTTGAACTCTGCCACCTGGTCGTTCGTGAACACTTAAACCACTTCCTCTGAGAGAATAAGAGTGATCAAAACAAACAAACAAAAAAATCCCTGAGACCTGACCACCAACATGGAAGTCCAATACAAAAACACAAGAAGCATGAAAAAAGCCAAGCAATACAATTCCTGTAAGATTGCTAATTTTAGGGGGCTGGAGAGATGGCTCAGTGGTTAGGAGCACTGGCTGCTCCTCCAGAGACCCTAAGTTCAATTTCCAGCCACCACAACTATCTATAATGCGTTCTGATGCTCTCTTCTGGTGCACAGGTGTACATGCAGATAGAGTGCTCATATACATAAAATAAATTAATTAATTTTTAAAAATCACTAATTTCGTAGGTTCGCCAATGAGAGTAAATTCAATGAAACCTTTGACAAATGATAAGTCTGTTCAAAGAAGACTCAGACTCAAAATATAAAGAGCTGAGTGAAATAAGGAAGTCAATACAGAATAAGAAAGTAGAATTCAATAAAGAGAAAAATTTAAGAGCTCGGAATAGTCAAAAGAAAAGGCTAAATAAACCAAAGAAAAAGCGGGAGGGAAGCTTCAGCAGCAGATCATGGGTGTGGCAGATCATCAAAGTTAGAAGATGCATTGGAAGACATGCAGACAATGGGAAAGCATGAAAGGACATTCAAGATCTGTGTGACAGTACGAAAAGACCAAGTCTATGAACTGTGGACATAGAAGAAAGAAGAATATTATGTTAAAGCCATAGAGAAATAGTTTGAATAAAATCATAGAAGAAAAGTCCTCAAATCTAAGGAAAGAACTGCCCATCTAGATGCGAGAAGCCTTTGTAATACCAAACAAGACCAGAAAAGAATATCTCCATGTCATGTTATAATTAAGACACTTTCCAGAGCAGAGAAAGTGCACTGAAAGTTTCAGGTCACTGACAACAGCACATTCAACATTAACATTAACGGGGGAGTTTAGGAAGATGTACTCTGGGCTGCTGAGGTGGCTCAGCAAGGAAGGGTACTTGCTACCTTATGACTGGAGTTAGATCTCTGAAAGCCACCATGGTAGAAGGAAAAAAATCAAAGTTCTGAAAGTTGTCCTCTGACAGCCATGCTCACACTGTTGCACATGCATGTGTGACATACACATGGATAATAAATAAATGAAACAATGTATTTCAAGCTCTGAAAGACAACTGTCAGCCCAAACTAGTAAACTCACAAAACTACATACCATAATTGAAGGAGAAAGAAAATACTTGCACAGTAAAAAACAGACTAAAGGAATTCACAACCACAAAATTAGCTCTACTGAAGATCTGCAAAGAATCCTTTGGACTGAAGACGAAGATAAACTCGTCCATGAGGCAATAGGAAGGAATGGCCTATGCTAGAACAGTACCTAAGCAAATGAATACTGAAAAACACCAACC
This sequence comes from Uromys caudimaculatus, assembly GCA_028551405.1. Classification (NCBI taxonomy): domain Eukaryota; kingdom Metazoa; phylum Chordata; class Mammalia; order Rodentia; family Muridae; genus Uromys; species Uromys caudimaculatus. The sequence continues at coordinate 42,632,714 of CM052703.1, forward strand.
GCTATCAAACCAAATAAATAATAGAAATTAATACATAATTCGCATAATAACCCTGAATATTAATGAACTAAAATATCCAATCAAAGGCACAGATGATCAATTTGGAGTCTAAATAGGATCCATGTATCTGTTGCTCTAAGAAATGTGTGTTACTATAATAAACAGACACGACCTCAGGGTAAAAGGATGGGAAAAACAAGTGGAACTAGGAAATGAGCAAGTCCTAATTGTTGACAAAAAATATTCCAAATCAGAATTAGATGGAAGAGATAAAGAAGGCCATTTCATACTGATTAAGGGGACAATAAAAAATAAATTACAATTTTAAACAGGTGACCACCAAACTTGGTGCACATGGTGTACCCAGTTTCATAAAACAAATGCTACTGAATGTAGAAACACAAATTAATCCCAACATAATAATACTGTGTGACTTCAATACTCTATAGTCACAAATAGAGATGTCTCCTGGACAAAAAAACAAAACAAAAAGTGGAAGCATCAGTTAAATGATATCACAGGTCAAACACCTAACAGACATCTACAAAACATTTCATTTGAACAGAATGGAATGCACGTTCTCCTCAGCAGCTTGTACAAATGTCTCAAAAACACATCATGCATAGGACAAAACACAAATCTGTTTGTTTGTGTTTGTTTGTTTGTTTGTTTGTTTGTTTGTTTGAGACCAGGTTTCTCTGTGTAACAGAACCCTAGCTGTCCTGGAACTCCCTTTGCAGATCAGGTTGGCTTCCAACTTACAGAGATCCACCTGCCTCTGCTTCCCCAATGCTGGGATTAAAGGCACACATGTGCTACCCTGCCCAGTTCACAAAGCAAATCTTAACAAATACAGGAAGATTGAAACCATTCCTTATATTCTGTCTGACCACAATGGACTATAACCAGAAATCATTAGAAAAATAGGCTGCAGAATATTTAAAAACTCATGAAGATTAAACAAAACATTATTGAATGGGTCATTGAAGAGATCAAGAAAGAAAGAAAAAATTTTAATTATCTAAATGAAATGAAAAGAAAAACACAACATACCAAAACCTGTAAGATATAATGAAAATAATCCTAGGAGGGAAGTTATAAGATATAAATACCTACGTCATACCTATGTTATAACTATAAGTGCCTATGCAGTACCTATGTTATAAGTACCTATGCAGTACCTATGTTATAACTATAAGTACCTATGTAGTACCTATGTTATAACTATAAGTACCTATGCTGTACCTATGTTATAACTGTAAGTACCTATACAGTACCTATGTTATAACTATAAGTACCTATGCAGTACCTATGTTATAACTATAAGTACCTATGCAGTACCTATGTTATAACTATAAGTACCTATGCAGTACCTATGTTATAACTATAAGTACCTATGCAGTACCTATGTTATAAGTACCTATGCAGTACCTATGTTATAACTATAAGTACCTATGTAGTACCTATGTTATAACTATAAGTACCTATGCAGTACCTATGTTATAACTATAAGTACCTATGCAGTACCTATGTTATAACTGTAAGTACCTATGTAGTACCTATGTTATAACTATAAGTACCTATGTTGTACCTATGTTATAGTTATAAGCAAAAAGTGGAATAATCTCAAATAACTTAATGATGCATCTTAGGACCTTGAAAATAAGACCGAGTCAAATTCAAAATTAGTGGATGAAAAGAAATAACTAAGATCATGGCAGAATTAATGGAGTAGAGATTTTAAAATCCATGCAAAGATTTCCGGAAACAGTTGTCTCTTGGAAAAGATAAGGAAGATCAACAGGTCTGCCAGAAAAGGGGGTGGGGGAGGAGGGTTCGGAGTTTCAAATTAATAAAGTTAGAAATTACAAGGAAACCATTGCAAAGGATACCATTGAAATTCAGAAAATCATAATCAGTAGTTGGTTTTGTTCTGGATGGTCTGTACCCTATTCTTTGGCTATACATAGCTGCTACGTATGAAGCAAGCCTTCTGCCATAGAAAGGAGGCACCCTAAATCACTGGATTAGAGTTTCTAAGCCTGTCTTTAGAAAGATGCTATTTTGTGTTTTACTGCAGACTGGGTTCACAGCATGCCTTGTGTTTCGACAATATAAACTACTCATAAAGGACCTGCAGTTATCTGAACCTGGCTTAGAAATTCATTGATTGAAGCAAATATGTGTAAGAAAAACAAAATGATGCAAGTAAGTAATAGTAAGTACTCTTTAAAGGCACATGTTTCACTAAATTGGAAAATCTGAAAGAAATGGATGATTTCCAGATGCATATGATCTATCAGAATAAACCAAAGTGAGATAAATAGTGTAAGCCAATGTGTGGCGAGCAACAACATTGGAGCAATAAGAGAAATGCAGCCCTCCTAACCTGGCAAGACTGTAAGAGATGAGAAAAGTGAGAGGAGTAGCATGAAGTGCTGACTTCTGGGCAGACAAGGCAGTTACAGTCCTGAACCATGACTCAACCATGACTGCCTGCACAAGCTCTACGCAAAATCTGGCCCATCAACACCGTGACGGAGCAGGAGGAGGAGTTCATGGAACCCTACCTTTAGGCAATTAGTGATTGGTGAAGAGGAAGAGATTTTCTTCAGTAGTGTAGCCACTTGTAATGTGTCCATGCTCTTATGAACATGTGTGTGTGGGGTGTGTGTGTATGTGTCTATGTGTGCCTGTCAGTCTGTGTGTATGTGTGTGTGTGTGAATGTGTGTGTCCCTGTCTGTATGTGTGTATATGAATGAGTGTGTGTGTTTGTGTGTACATGTGAGTGTGCATATGTGTGTACGTAAGTTTATGTTTGCGTGTGTGTATGTGTGTGTATGTAAGTATGCGTATGTGTGTATTATATGTGTATGTATGTGAGCGTGTATACATGTGTGTATGTATATGCATGTATGTGAGTGTGTACATGTGTTTGTATGTGAACATGTAGTGAGTGTGTGTATGTGTGTATGTATGTGAATGTATGCACATGTATGTATGTATATGTGTGTATATGAGTATGTACATGTGTTGTTTGTGAGTGTGTGAGCATGAATACAAGGGCATGTGTGTGTATGTGAGTGTGTGAGTGTGTGTGCACGTATGTGCATGTGTGTGTGTGTGCATGTAAGAGAGGGACTACTTAGCATGCGGAATAGGATTAGTGGGAGGGGAACCACGATAGGGTAATAAAGGATAAATTCAATCAAATTGCATTCTGTACGAGTATAAAAACATGATAATGTAGACCATTCGTATCTGTGATTAATATGCATACTAACAAAACATTTAGTCTCAACTCAAACAGTCCAGGTCCAGATGGATTACAGACCAATTTCCATGATGGACATAGATGTAAATATTTTCCGGAAAATTAACAAATTCGAAAATGCAGCAAAAAGATTATGCACAAGATAAATAAAACTTAGGAGTCAAAGAGAAGGCTTAAGCACAGTCTGCTTTGACAGAGGATCCAAGTTCAAGTCCCAGCACCCATGTTTTTAGCTGACAAGCAGCAGCACCTCCAGCTCCAGGGGGAGTCCAATACCTCTGTTTCTGTGGACACCTTTCCTCACATGCGCATTCTCTCCCACACGCAATATGTAAAGTTAAAAATAAACCAATTAATCAATAATTTAAAAAATCATTCAATATGCTCAAGTTGGCATAATTCCAGAAATACAGGATGATTGTTCAATATACAGAAAGGACAGAAAACATTATTTCCATTGATACAGAGAAGGCTTTTGAGAAAATCCAACAGCCCTTCACAATAAATGTTCACACACACACACACACACACACACACACACACACACACACACACTTCCAGTTCTAAAGGAAAGTAGAGGAAACTACTTTTGTAAAGCAGTTTAATAAGGAACACTGTCCGATTTAGAGACGAGAAGAGAGGGTTGGTATTGTTAAGCTCCAGTAGTACAAACACGCTTCCCTAAGAAAATGTGCTCACTTGTTATCGTTTCTAATACTCTTGCTTGATTTAGATCTTGAAAGGGGGTCAGGTGTGGTGGTGCGTGCTTTTAATCCCAGAAGAGGCAGGCAGATATCTTAAGTTCAAGGCCACATGATCTACAGAAAGAATTCCAGGACAGTCAAGGCTATGAAGAAAAATCCTGTCTTAAAAAAAGTGTGTGTGTGTGTGTGTGTGTGTGTGTGTGTGAAAGAGAGAGAGGGGGAGAAGAAGCGAGAGGGGGAGAGAGAGAGGGTCTCTAGGCAATTTTCTTATTTATTATTTAAAACAGGATCTCATATAGCCCAGGCTAGGCATGAACTCACTGTGTGTAGCCCAGGATGACTTTGGATCTCTGATCCTCCTGCTTCCAGTACAGGATTACAGATCTGAGTCACCATAGCCAGCATATGAGGTACAAGGATTAAATTCAAGCCTTTGACCACCTAGTACCAGAACATGTGGTGGATGTGACTGGACTCTGAATGTAGCTTACATACAGACTCAATGGGTAAATGTCACTGTTTAAGTCACATAGAAACAAGGCTCAGTGGCTAATACATTTTTATTAGTTCTTTAAGAACTTTATAGATGCACACAATGAATTTTGATCTCTTCTCCTTAACTCCTTCCAGATCCACCCCTCCCCAAATTCCTCATCCCAACTTTGGATCTTCATTATTTAAAAAAAATTATTACTCCCTGAGTCCAATTTGTGCTGCTCATATAGCAAGGATCTAGGGCCATCCACTGGTGTGTGTGGATCACACTGTTCTAAGAAGCAAAAATCCAGAGAGAATCCCTGCCTCAAAAAAATAAAAATAAAAATAAATAAATACATAAATAAATCACCTTATAAGACATATCATTTACTCTCCTAGAGTCATATGATGTTCCATTCAGCTGTTGCAGAAATCCTAAACCACCAAAGACTTCTCGGGTTCCAGGTGCAGTTCCGAGTGTGACCAAAAAAAAAAAAAAAAAAATTGATGGAGCACGTTTTTATATCTGAGCGATTTAATTCTTGTGGCAATTCTCTGAGGTCCCAGTTATTAACCCCATTTTTTAGAAGATGAAAATGAGGCTCACTCCCAGTGCGGGGGGAGGGGGGAGGGGAAATGTTGAACCTGGACTGGTTCGCAAGTGTTCTTCATGGGCAATAGACCCACAGACGGGAACAAATGTGCATGTCTCCAGGAGAGAGTTCCCTTGGGCATTTGAGTCAGTTCTTAGTTTCTCTTTCTTTCGTTCGTTCCCACACCCCATAAATCTGATGTTCCAGGAGGGTTTGAGCTCTGGAGTATCACAGCACGAGATGCTGCAGCAGAGCTGGGGGGGAGGGGCGCAAAGGAGGGGGAGGGGATTCTTGCCATCGCCATGGGGATGCGACGCTTTCCGCGGCTATGTGGCCGGCATTGTCTCCTGAACAAGGCGCCCTTGTTAGGTAGAAATAGAGGGTGCTTCTCACTGGGTAGTTAGTCCTAAATAAGAATCCAACAATTTCAACAATGCTTCCTTGTGTACTGGGTGATTTTTTCCCCCTAAGACTACAAGTCTTGTCTTCCAGATTCCTAGTAAACTCCTACTAAGCGTCTTTCCTACAGTGTTTTAAAAGAACCTTTGGTATGTTTGCCTGTATATTCTGAAGTCTTGGAAGATGCCTTTTATAACACGTTAAGATTAAGGTTCCGTTTTGTCCTGTGAGACTCTGGGAGTTCCACAGCATCAGGGACAGAGGAGACGCCCTGCATGGGAACTCGCTTTTGTAGAGACAACCTAAGGTAGCTACCTGAGATCGTTTTAGTTGATACGAGGGTCAGCAGCCCAGTTATTTTCCACGTTTTACAAGCGAGAACTGTAATTGGGTAACTGGAGCAAGATCACACCGCTGGTGAGAAGAAATGCGCATGACTCCCAGGCTCAGCCCAAGCCTGCTCCCTAATTCTGCATCCCTTGCTCATCCGGAAGGTCAGCCATCAGTGCCTGCCTGGTTGGAAAAGCACGCTGGGAGTTCTTGCTCCCTTTCCCCCTATTTGGCTACCCATCTTCCCCTTTCTCTCCTTCCCCCCTCATTTTTTCTCTCACTCAAGTCTTACTTTTGATTTTCTCTGTAGAAAAATAAATCAACAGATTTCCATTCTCAGTGGCCACACTGATTTTTTTTTAAGTCCCCCAGGCTAGGAATAAACCAACAAGAACAGTGTGAGGTCCTTGAGAAGAATGAGACTTTTTTCAAAGACCTTGAGCAGATAGAAACTTGTCTCTAAATGAGAGACAGAATTCTAAAGACGTCAACTTTCTAAATTAACCTACAAGTAAGCAATTCTAACAATGTCACAGGAGATCACAGTACTTGAAAAACTGGTTTTAGAGTCCGTACTAGAACAAGCAAAACACACACACAATGAAGAAAAGGACCTGACTTCAATTCTCTGAATAGACTAACTTGACCTTAAATAATCCATATTGGACAGATACAAAAAGGCAAAAATCAAAGGAACCTAGAGAGATAACTCAGATCAGAGCTTAAATGATAGGATGGTCAGAAAAGCAGCATCTCAATGAAACAGAAGACTATCCAAAGTGATTTGGAGAGAGTTGTAGGTCCAGAAAACACAAGGTTTATATATGATGTGGTCCTAAGTACAGCATCCAGTTGGGTTGAGCACCAAATCTAAAACCAACTCAGAAGGAAACTGGAGTGAAAAGTAGCACCTTGGTTTTTATTACTGTAATTGGAGGGCTAATGACAGGTGGCCCATTGACAAAAGACCAGCAGTAACTGGGGAATCTTTAGGTCATTCATTTATGGGTCCCCCCACCCCCAGGGACTGTGGAACGCCAGTCTCTCTGGTTTCCTTTCTGGCAAGGGAACTTCTGTCTCATCCATGTTCCCACCATAATGCTACCTACTGGTAGGCCCTTATCAGAGGCCAAACCAATGAGGTTTGTATCCTGGACTTTCACTCTCCAAAGCTATGAGCTGATTTCAGCCTGATGAGACGGTAAAGATCAAGGTACTTGTCTCCAAGCCTGATGACCTGAGTTCAGGTGGGGCCTCAGGACCCACGTGGTGGAAAAGGACCAACTCATGAAGGTTGTTCTCTGACCATCAGTCTCACACCGTGGCATGTGTGTGCATACAGATGCACATGCGAACACATAAACGGATGTAAAATAAACAAATAAGCCTCTTTTCTTTATAAGTAGCACACTGTGGCCACTGCATTATAGCAAAAGGAAACTGATAAACAGATCAAAAGACACTAAAGTAAAAGGTGGTAATAAAAATCAAAAATATCAAAACCAAATATGCTATGCAAATGTATGGACAGCTCCTATATCATCATAGGGGAGGAGCCAGGCGGTGGCGCACATCTTTAATCCCAGCACTTGGGAGGCCGAAGCAGGGGATCTCTGAGTTTGAGGCCAGTCTGGTCTACAGAGTGAATTCCAGGACAGCCAACGCTACTCAGAGAAACTCTGTCTCAAAAAACCAAGACCAACCCTACCCAAACCGAACCAAACCAAAAACACAGGAGAGATTTCACAAAAAATGTACAGTATATGGTGGTGTCTCATTCCTGTCATCCCAGTTCTCAGGAGGCTGAGGCAGGAGGATTGTCATGAATTTGATATCAGCTGAACTGCATGAGTTCCAGGACAGCCTGATTACAGTTTGGCATCCTGTCTCATAATATAAAACTGTCTCAGGGAAGATGAAAAGCTGCTTCAACTGGAAAAGTAGAGCAGTTAGAAAATAAACAAGACACAGTTTAGAATTGATTTGGCATTTTGAAAGCTTCAGTGAAATCTGTGTGTACAACTCAGTCGTCGGGCATTTGCCTAATATGAACTATGCTCTGGATTCAATTTCCCTCACTGAAAAAAATTCTGTATATTAATACTAGTACTATCAGACGAAAAGAAGCAATTCATGCACAGTGTATCTGAGTTTGAATTAGTACAATTTTCATGGTAACCCTCTATTAAGAGTATTTTTGTGATACTGGGGTGAACCCCAGTATCAAGGGCCTCATGCATGCTAGGTAAACACTATACCACTGAGCGACATCCCCAGCTGTCACCATAAGAGTTCTTCATGCCATTTCTGGGTACTTAACAACATATTCACAGAGCTGGCGAGCATGAGCGTTCACTGAAGCTTTATGTCTAATGAAGAAAACGGGAAGGAAGTTGCCTAGACTAAGGGACGGTTGAATGAATGACGCCCACTACGTTTACTGGGAATACTATGTGGCGAGTCAAAGAAGATGTGCTAGATTCTGATCACCACAGCAAGAAACCAAGTACTCTGAACAATTAGGCTCTGGTTCTTTGTGTGGCATGGCTTGGGCTTCTGTGATGAAGACCCAGAGCCTTGTGCCAGTCTGGCAGGTGCTCTTCCAAACAGCCCAGGACAACTTTTATTTTTCATAAATCTGTCCTGTTGCTTGCACTATTTATTCTAGGCATATTTTGATTATGAAACCACAAATAAAAGAATGTTTATTTACAGTGGTTCAAGCAGTCACGACAGTATTCTTACGATTATGATGTGTCCAGTAAGTGTCCCCAGGACCCAGAGGCCAAAAGAAACCAGGCCACAGCCTCTGACAGTAGAGTGTGGAGGCCCGAGGGAACCTGAAGCAGAGAGGAACCAGTGGAGCAAGAGCTTCTTCCTGTTCTCACTCCAAGTCCTGGCCATTTATGGGATGCTTGGTTCAGCTTAAGCAAGACTCTGTCCTACATTTCCTCTTGGGCTTCAGTGGAACAGTTTCCTGAAACAGGAAGGGTGTTACTCAGCTACAAGGGATCCGTTTTCTATTTCTTGGTAAACCCCTGTCTATTACAGGGGTTAGAGCATGTCGTTCCTTCTTCCTCTCCTCCAAAGCCTTAATTCTTGTTTAGCTGAAACACTGCACGGAGGAGAGCATGTGGAGACTTCTCAAGAAATATTTGTAAAATAGATTCGGAAACTCTAATTTAAAAATCTCTAATCCGAATGCTCAAATCTTAAACTTTTCTAGCAGGGACGGGACACTTTAATGCAGACTTCTGCATAATGAAACTTGCTTTCATCTACAGAATATTGTTAGAAAATTCCCTTCAACCTATGTATCTAATGTGCGTATGAAATGTGAATGAAGTTTGTATTTGGACTTGGGTCTCATCCAGAAGACAGCTCGTTATGCGTATGCAAATATTCAAAACTGAGAACTTCGGAAATCTGAAGCACTTCTGACCCCAAGCATTTCTGTTACCAGAGGACATTTAACATGCACGTGTGCACATAGATGTTACACTTTGCACTTGACAGCATTTTTTTTGAGGGGAAAAACCCCTCAGACCTTTAGAAAATGAAAGACACTATCAGCACATGTAACAACATTGTGCTATCATATTTCAAGTCAACTTACTTTGGACCTTTTTGTACTTCCCAAGACTCCTCTTCTACTTAGGTTTCTGCCTTCTAATTATTTTGTAGTATTTTCAGATCCCCACCCCCACCATGGCCATTTTGATTTACTTAAGGCTCACAGGATAACTAATTAAAATTAAAAGTGAGAATGATCTAAGAAAAACAAACAAACAAATAAATAAACTAAAAGAAAGAATTCTACACACACTGAAGAATGACAGACTTGAGCCTGCAGCAGAGTGACCCATAACCTCAGCTCTGCAGGTGGGTGCTGGCCTCTTAGTCAACAAAGACATGAGTTTCTTCATTTCAAAATTAAGTAAATTGGCTGACAAGAATTTTCATTTCCCTTCCTCTGGTGAGAGTCAGAGACTTGTGCTGATTTTCTGGAGTGGGGAAAATTTTGAGATAGAAATTAGAAGCAGCAGTGGGAATGTTAACATGACCAGCTAGTGTGCTAGGGGTTCTTACTGTATGCCAAGAACAAGGCTTTCTGCGTGTGCATGCGTGCATGCATCTCTGTCTCTGTCTCTGTCTCTGTCTTTCTCTCTCTCTCTCTCTCTCTCTCTCTCTCTCTCTCTCTCTCTCTGTGTGTGTGTGTGTGTGGTGTGTGTGTGTGTCTTGTTTGAGTCTTATAATGACTGTTGGCAGTAGAGATGATTCTCTCCATTATATAGATGGAAAAACTGAGGCTCAGACAGAGACAACACAACTGCAAGTGGGGAGTCTGGATCAGAGTCTGGATCTAATTCTGCACTTTGCATTTTTAATCCAAGAACCGGCTATAACCCTTGGCCTGAGTCATCCTCAGGATACTCTTGCGTTGCTGGGTTGGAGTAAGGAAGAAGAGTAGGCAGACAAGGCCCAGAAGCCCTTCAGCCATAGGAAATGAACCAAATCCAAAGCTTCTATCCCCTGGAATGTGCAGTCCGGTAAGCTAACACATGTCATACGAGGCTAGAGATTTACAGCTGTGAGAACATTCTGAAATTTTCCATGAAGATGGAGTGATTTGAGCAGCAAAAGACTGATGACCCTCTAGACAGAGTCCTGAAAGGCAGTTCCAGGTCAGGTCCCTGGCCAGCTTGGATGCCAGGGGTTCCCTTATTGCGATTAGATAGCAGGTTTATATTTCCAGAGAGAATGATTCTAAAGCTTTTGATGCATTACACTAAAACACATAAATAAAATTAAAAAACAAACTAAAAGCATTTAGGAGCAATCAAAGCATCTGGAAACTAAGTTTCAATTTCTTCATTTGCTAAACTCTTCATCAAGTAAATCAGTAATTTTTTAAATCCATGAATATGATACTCAAAGAATTTTAAAAAGCAATTAGCTTTTAAATTGTATGTGCATTTACCAGAACACTTAGTGTACTTACAACTCAACCATTTTTTCAGTTGCCTCATTTCACTGCCTTTACTGAGATGTGGGCCTGTGAACGCTCTCTTGGGCGACAGGTGAATGGATAGCTAATGGCTGTGGGCAGTCTCCTTTGATTTGGGATTAGGCGTTGATCAGGTTGAGCTGAAGTTTGTCATATCATCAGGTCAAGGCACCACCACGTTCAGCCTCTAAGAAGTCACACGTAGACATTCCTGCTTGTTGTGGTGGCACGTGCTTACAACATCAACACTCCGGAAGTGAGACAGAAAGAGTGTGAGTCTGAGGTTAGCCTGAGCAATGTGGTGAGACTGTCTCCAGAATGTGTTCACTTCCAAGCAACCCTCTGATCGATTCAAGTAGTATCTTTATTGTCAAATCCAATACAGCTTAGAACATGCAGTAAGCATTTGATCTTTCAGAGAAAATCCACTTCCCACCCCTAGCCATTTAGCTATACATGGTTTTGGCTCTAGAGCCTAAATAACTCTCAGTGGTGACCCTGTCTAGGCTGTCTTACTAAGTATGCAGAGATCTCCGTGAGCGAGTGTGTTTGTCTGTGTAAAGAGGAATTTTATATAACGTGGAAACAAAGGAAGCCGAGGTGCTGTTTCTACTTCCATGTTCCCCAAACCCTTTAAAAAGGCGGTCTCCTACTCAGTACACGAAGCAAGTTACAGAAGTCGGAATGACTCTGCAAGAGGGAGCTGTTGCATTGAGAGGGTAAAGTCCCATTTCAAGGCAACAAGATTTAGCTACATAAAGCCAGAACCCAGGGGCACTTAGCAGCAATCTGACAAAATCGATAAATTATAAGGCTACCACTTACTTCAATTATCAAGTCATTCTCAAAATCACTAGCTAAACTTTAAATTGCTTGTTGAATGAGACTTGACTGAGTGAGCTGAGTGCCCAGGCCAGAACACGGTGTTCTGCACTCAGTGTGTGCGGCCCAGAAGGAACCTGAGGGAGCAACTTTGGGAGACTCTGCTTTACAGATGAGAAAGCAAACCTACCTGCACTCACACTTCGACCCCAAGTTTTCTGACCTTTGATCTAGAAGGTTTTCATTCCTCACCAGCAGCTGCCTTCAAAGTGAGGCACTTCAAAGTGACACTCTCAGGATGTCCAGGCAGTGCTTTCCTCTCCAGGCCTCACTACCACTGTGTCACTTGGCAGTCTAGATTTCCTCGATGTAAAACCTCATTCTCTCTCTTTGTGTTCTGACTGTGCTTTTTAATGTTCCATTCTAAAAAAAAAAAAAAAAAAAAAATCACTCACCTTCCAAAATCTTGTCCTCATAAATAAAGTAACAGACCCGTAATGTCATTAACTATGCTTAAGACTCTTCCTTCATATGTTGAAACTGGACTGCTATTTGGAGAAAATATTAAATAATTATCCCCAAACTGATTTTGGAAAAACTAAATTTTAGAGTTAAACTCTATGTTCTCTATGGTTGGCACAGAATAGACAGACGAAGGAAGAGATAATGACGCTTGCTAAAACAAGATGCCACTCTTCCCTCTCCTTCCATGTGGCTTTCACGTAAATGCATCCCAAACAACAAGTACAGCGAACAGACTGAGCCTGAGAGTCAGTGTCTGGTAGCGGTCATTGCAGAGGCGAGCAATCAGAACTTCAAGCCTGAAGACTGTCCGCGTTGGGTTATCTTTGTTTGCTGCCACAGCCTGGGTGATGCGGAATGAATCACCACCTCCGAGCTTCCCAACATCCTGTAAAATGAACACGATCCAGTCTGCTATGCCAACGGCGCTGTGGTTCTGAGCCTCTGACGCGTCTCTCAGCACTCAGGATAAAGTGTTCTGGGAAACAGCCCTGAAGGAGCCCTCCCTCTCCGGCTCTTTCCTTCTTCTTCCTCCTAGGGCCACTTAGTGCTTCAAACACATCTCTTGCACCTTCTCTAGTTCAGTGAAGTTTCTTCTCCACTTGGGTCTTTGCTCCTGTTGTTCGCTGTCTGGAAGACACCCTCTCTCTGTATTCCACCTCCTTCTTCAGTTGTCTAAAATGGCGTTCGTTTGGAGAGTTTTCTCAGTGCCTGTTAATATGTCTCCCTGCACTTCTCTACTTGGTTCCATCACTGCTCGACATTGCATAGCCAGTTATACCTTTTGTTATTGTTGTTGTTTTTGAGACAGAATTTCTCTGTGTAGTCTTGGTTGCTTTTGTAGTGCTTGTCAACAAAGGAATTATACATGTAAAAACACATTCATTTTCTTTTAATATTCCTGACTTTCCTAACAAGATTGTCATGTTCTTGAGGTAGGAAGCATCTCCATACTATCTCTCATTGGGCTTCAGACCTCAAGAAGGCCATGCACAATACTGTCACCAACTCCTAAGCTGACACATACACAAATATCGTCTACTGTCACCCTCCTACCTACTGGGCAACAGCACAGGAGGGCATCTTGTTCCTAACTGTAGCTCAGCATCCTCAGACCAGCCTATCTCTATCTCACCCCCCCCCCACTCCTCTTGTCCTGAAAGCACCATTTTCCTTTCAACTTCTATAAATCCAGCATTTTATATTCCACATATGAGGGAGACCACACAGGACTTGTTTTTCTCTTCTTCGGTTATTTCATTTACCACCACAATATCTGATTCTATACACCTTGTTACAAATTGAAGAGTTTCATTCTTTTTTGTGGCCAAGTAGTATTCCATTATGTTAAACCACCTGAGCCATATTTTCTTTACTCTTTCACCACTGGTAGGGTTAGGATAGGATTTCGACTCTTAGCTGATGTGTACAGAGCTGCAGTGAGGCATGACACGCGGATCTCTTGCTGGGATCTAGGGAAGTCCTTCTTCTTGTTGTGGCTGTTGAGGAATCTCTGTACTGTTTTTCCTAATGACTATGCAAATGTACATTCCCACCAACGACGCACAAGGGTTACCTTCTCTCTGCATCCTTACCTCAGCCCTCACAATCGTGACAGCATTTCTACAAGAATGACGTGAAATCATACTGTGGCACATTTAGCTTTATACGCTAGAAACAAGCATTAAAAAAAATCAGGGAAACAGTTCCTTTCCAAATACTAACAAAAGGGTTCAAAATACTTGGACTTTTATTTACCAAATAATTGTACACTGACTGGTACACTGAAACCTATGAAGGAACATTGAGAGAAATTAAACAAGACTTAAATATATTAAGTGCTTGTGTTTATGTATTGCAAAGACTTAATAGCAAGCTGCCAGTTCCATCCATGTTAGCCTATTAATTCAGCACAATCTTTATGAAAATCTATCAGGTATGTGTGTGTGTGTGTGTGTGTGTGTGTGTGTGTGTGTGTGTGTGTGTAACAGATCCTAAAATTTATAGAGAACCCAAAGGACCCCAAGGAGCCAAAACCACTGTGGGAAAGGCAGAGTCGGAGGACATACATGGCTTGACTCATGACTCACTCTGAAGCTCTAGTAATGGAGACTGTGGTGTTAACATAGGACAGGAAGAGATCAGTGAGTCTGAAGAGAGGATCTGGAAGTAATCCTCTGTATTTAAGGTCAGTGTGTTTCAAAAATAGGTTCCAAGGTAAATGGTAAGATAAGAATGTCCTTTCTAGTAAAGGGGGCTGGCCAAACTGCACATCAGTATAGAAAAGGAAGCAAGCCGCCCCCTTTCCTCATCACATAGCAAAAATCTACTCAAGAAAAATCGTAGACCTCGATACAAGGGTTGAAGCTATAAACTTTTCAGAAGTAAAAAGAGATGAAAATCTCTGACCTTGGACTAGGCAAACATTTCTTAGATGTGATACCAAAAGCACCCTGTGTAAATAAGAAGTTGACAGATGGCATCCATCAAATGGATTTTCTTTTGGTCTTCAAAGGACAACATTAAAAAGATGAACTGCCAAGTCATAGACTGGGAGACTACATGCAAGACAGATACCTGATAAAAGGCTTGGATCCAGTGCACATGTAAAACCTTTTCAACTCGGCATTAAGAAGACGGACTGTTCAGTTGTGGGCAACATATTTGAAAAGACACTGCACCAAAGATATATAACTTGCAAATGAGAACTTAAGGAGATGGTAACTACTTCATTAGGAGAATGCAAATTAAAGTCAAGAAGAGACTGAGCCCTACACTCATTAGGAAATCTAAAATCCAGAAGCTGGCAATGAATGCATTGAAAGAGGTGCCTTTGGGGGATTCATACCAGAAGTAGAAGGTGAATGTTGTGTAGACAATGGAGCCTTGTGTAGGGTGAGCCCAGCTTCCTCTATCTGGGCAAGTCTCCAGTGGACTTGCTAGGCTGCAGTTCTCAATTTTAAAACAAGAAGGATTGTATTCAGCGAACCACATACTTCTTCCCTCTGAGGTATGATGAGGTGGAAGGGAGAGGAGGTGTATGGGTAACTGTCCAGTCAGGAGAATGAGTCTGCGGCAGTGTCAGGCCAGCTGACTAGGAAGGGAACAGCCCTGAAGGAATAACCAGGGTTGCCCCCAAATCCCAGGCCTGAGACACTGGCTTTGAAAATAGTGGCGATTTAAAGTGTAAGAAGGCTTTTGTCCTTAAGCTCCTGGTGTGTTCACAGGTGTGGGTAGCAATGTCCTCCAGATGACTTCACATAAACATTTAATACAGAATACTGAGACCTACTTTGAAAGGAAAGTAAACAATGGATCATTGGCACTCACTGTACTGACTTTACAGCTCACAGGTATTTGTCACATCAAATTCCTACTAATTAAAATGTTCTTGGCCCTTGAAAATTCCTACTTACCTAGCTCCAGTACACGTACCTGAAAATGTTTTTTTAAACCTTTATTTGGTACGTGTACGTTTGTGTGTGTGCGTGTGTGTGTCCTCATACAAGTGTCATGGGATCTTTGTGCAGATCAGATGGTTACCTGTGGGAGTTGGTTCCCTCTTTCTATCATGTGTGCTCCAGAGATCAAGCTCAGGGTGTTATCTTGAAGGCAGGTGCTTTACCCACCCTCTCTCAGGCTCCAGGGCGTTTTGCTTGGAGTCAGGTGCCTTAGCACTGAGCCGTCCCTCAGATTTTCATAGGACATCACAGCTGTCATTCCACAAAGAAGCATTAGAGGGAATGTATGGAATTAATTTCATCAGAAAAATATTTTCAATAGATTTTTATCTATTATAACAGCCCAAGTGGATTCAAATTTTAGCAAAATTAGTATTCTTAATTTTCTTTTGTTTGGGCTGTTTGGCACTGAGAAGAGCATGCCACTTAAATGGTTTTTTTTTATGCTATGGTAGCTTCAGATAGCACTGGCTGGTGAGGAGTTAGGTGCCCCCCCACCCCCTTCAGCAATGTTACGCTAACATCTGATGGCTCAATGAACAAGCTTTCGAAATGTCAGAGGATATTGCATTTGCAGGTGCACAGATAGTCAATTTACAATGTTCAAATGTTTTTTAAAAAATCAGATATTAACATTCCTTTTCACATATAAACATCTCTTATTCAAAAGAAGTCCAGCCGGATAGCTCAGTGGGTAGACATGCTTACCACAAGCCCAAGGGCTTGAACCTGATCCCCAGGTACCACGATGGAAGGGAGGACTGACTTCCACAAACATGTGTTCCTGCTCACGCATGCACATGACACACACGGACAGCTTGTAAGAACTTCTGCTCAAATCCCAGAACCCACAGAAAAAGCTGGGGGTGCTGGAATCTGCCTGCTGTCCCAATACTGGGAATAGAGGGTGGGAGACGGAAGGATCCCTCAACCTTCTGCTTGCCAGCCTAGCTCCAGGTTCAGTGAGAGATGCTCTCTGAAGGCAATAAGGAGGACGTGATGGAGTGGAATACCCTACCTCCTCCTCTGGCCACTTTATGCACATGGGCCTATGTGTGAAAATGCACAAGTATAACACTATACACACTTGCAAAAAGAGAAGAAAAAAAACCAAAGATATGCTGCATTGTGACCTCATAAGAAACCAACAATCAGTGACTTGTATTGTTGGTGAATGAGGTGGTGGGGACCATGCGGTGGGTGGGTGGGTGTACTGGCTAGTTTTGTGTGTCAACTTGACACAAGCTGAAGTTATCACAGAGAAAGGAGTTTCAGCTGAGAAAAGGCCTCCATGAGATCCAGCGGTAAGGCATTTTCTCAATTAGTGATCAAGGGGGAGAGCCCTTTGTGAGTGGTACCATCTGTGGGCTGGTAGTCTTGGGTTCTAAAAGAAAGCAGGCTGAGCAAGCCAGAAGAAGCAAGCAAGCAAGCCAGTAAGTTATATCCCTCCATAGCCTCTGCATCAGCTCCTGCTTCCCGACCTGCTTGAGTTCCAGTCCTGACTTCCTTTGGTGATGAATAGCAGCATGGAAGTGTAAGCTAAATAAACCCTTTCCTCCCCAACTTGCATCTTGGTCATGATGTTTGTGCAGGAATAGAAACCCTGACTAAGACAGTGGGGATTGGGTGGGGTAGGAGGGTTTGCTGGTACAGACCAAACCATTTGACTGTATTGTGACCAACTTCTTTATTCTCAAGCACAATGGCTCAGTGCATTCCTAGGCCTGCTGTCATTCTTATTAATGCTACTACCGCTGATGTTTACATCAGAGGAAGAGAGGGAACCGTGTCCCCTGAAGTCATCAAAACAGAAGACGCCTTGCCAGAAGTATGGGACAGAAAGGGACACAACAAGGAAGAATGTAACTCTGTCACACACTATGTTTCAATAATGCAAATGATTTCAACACTGAGGAAGATATCCCAGTGGCTGCTGGAGCTGTGATCCGTGATGTTGCAACCATGGCCTGAGGCATGGGGGAGTTTATACTGAGGGCTTCAGGCTGCAGAGGTCCCAAGCCTTCTTTGTTCCTGGCCCAAGACTGACAAGCTGTCTGGCACAAGCAACCAAACAAGGGTTGGAGAGTAGAGCTCAAGGAACTATATGGATGGAGTTACAGAGGAGTCAAGCGTGTGGAAACTGGAAGAACATAACACTGATGCCACCTGTTCACAGCAGCCCTGAGAATGCCGGAAGTCTGAAGGAGGCAGATGCATCTTACATGGAACTGAAGGACTTCTAGCTCTTCAGTTACACAGGGCATAAAGAAAACATTCCCTGGTTGCCGAACTGTAAGCATGGAAATATCCACAGTACATCTGTGCATCAATATGTCATTTTAAGTGATTCAGTTCCCAGACTTTCATGTATTTATTTCAAACAGAAAAATACATATAACTACTATAAAATTCAGG
Organism: Uromys caudimaculatus; assembly: GCA_028551405.1. NCBI lineage: Eukaryota > Metazoa > Chordata > Mammalia > Rodentia > Muridae > Uromys > Uromys caudimaculatus. Next base: position 42,650,720 of record CM052703.1, read on the forward strand.
AAAGTTTCTCTAAAGAAGGACACCATTAAACTAAATGTAACAATCTGGCCAGTGAGATGGCTCAGCAGGTAAAGGTGCTCACTGCCAAGGCTGAAAATCTGAATTCAGTAGCCAGACCCGTGAAGTAGAAGAGAACCAACTCCTGAAAGTTGTCTTCTGAATATGTGTGTGAATATACACACAAAGACAGAGACATTAAATGTAGTATAAATGTAGTAAAAAATCTAAATATAAGTATTCAAAGTCATTTTTATTGTACCCTAAGTTACATGGGTAACTTGCAGAAGGTTCTAGGGCAGTTAAAACAGAAAATGGAAGATTCACCTTGCACCTCACTAGCTAAGCAGAGTTGAAAGGCACTTGCTTTTCATGACAGATTTGCCACTAAGTACAAATTTGTCCTGAGATCACTTCTTACTTCACTAGTTGTGTCGTCTATCAGGGCAGGTTAGGTAGGTTGTTTTCAGTATGTTGGACGAGCTCTACTCAGTACTATTCCTTCCCCCTAATCTGAAGAAGGATCTTGCTATGTAGCCAAGGCTGGCCTCAAACTCTCAATCCTTCTGCCTCTGTGTCTGGAGTACTGAAGTACAGTCCTGGGCCATCATGCTCACCTTCAAGACGACCTCTCTAGGGCTGGGGATGTTCTAGGTGGCGGTGTGCTTGTCTAGCATACGCGAGGCCCTCGATTTGATCTTTAACACTGAATGTCCCTCAGCAGAGGAATGGATACAGAAAATGTGGTACATCTACACAATGGAGTACTACTCAGCTATTAAAAACAATGACTTCATGAAATTTGCAGGTAAATGGATGGAACTTGAAAATATCATCCTGAGCGAGGTAACTCAGTCACAAAAGAAGGAACATGATATGTACTCACTGATAAGCAGATATTAGCCCAAAAGTTCAGAATGCCCAAGTTTCACTTAACAGTAACCACGGACTGAGAGTGAGGTCCCAGATGGAGGGGTTGGAGAAAGGTCTGAAGGAGCTGAGGGAATTTGCAGCCCCATGGAGGGAGCAAGAGCGTCAATGGGCCTGACCGACCCCCCCCCCCCCCGGTCGTCCTGGAGTTTGGACCACCAATCAAAGAATACACATCTATGGACTCATGTTTTGGACCACATATGTGGCAGAGGATGACCTCGATGGCCATCAGGTAGAGAGGAGAGGCCCTCGGACCTGAGGATGTTAGAGGCCCCAGTAAAGGGGAATGCTAAGGCGGGAATATGGGGATGGGTGGGTGGGTGGGTGGGAGGTGGAATTCCCTCATCGAGGCAGGTTGGGGAGGGGATAGGGGGTTTCCAAAGAGGAG
>CM052703.1:42652137-42663336 GCA_028551405.1 Uromys caudimaculatus
CCAGAAAAGGGGAAACATTGGAAATATAAATAAAATATCAAAAAAAAATTAAAAAAAAAAAAAAGAACACTGAAAGGGAAGAAGGGAGGGCGGGAGGGAGAGAGAGAGGGAGGAATAAATCATCTTCCAAATTTTCAGTTTAACTTTTATCCACTAGGAAAGGTCTTTTACCATTCTCAGGGTCAAACTCAGGCAGCTTCTGTGATTTTTCTGGCCATTGTTGGAATATAAAAATTCGAAGGCCATATTTAGTGGAAAACACATTCAGTCTTTAAAATGATGTCTTCCTGGACTACTGGAGCTGGCTGTGGCTGAGCAAATTTTATGACACCATCATCTTTGAGGGCAAACTGTACCTTCTGGACTCCCCTAGCCTGGCTCCTACCTCCAGTCAGCAGACAGCCTCTTTCTGCTTAACTCTGAGATATTTTCTCCTGTAATTGAGCACAGCAACCTTGACTTCTCTCAGTTCTTTAAGCTAAAATAGCCTTTTCTTCAAGTGGCTTCTCAAGATAAAACTTTGTCTTTAGCATTCTCAAGCCTACCGAAAGCTCGAGGTCTAGTCCATGGAGTGCCTGCCTACTAGCCTGCCTCTAGATTTATTTCCATCAAGCAAGAACACAGAGTTCTTTTCCTGTTAAAATTTGCTAATGCCACGCTGTTTCACACTTGGCTGTGTAACTGGGTGCCTCCTAAGAACCAGGACATTGCCTTCAAAACCACAATATCATTATTGCAACCAAGAAAATTGTTATGTAATATCATACATTGTCTGTATATGTCAAAATATCATACAGCACATCACTAGCCTGTACAGTTTTTGTCTTTATATATCAGTTAAAAATAGATTTAATGTAAAAGTCTCAGTGAAGATAAAATTAATAGTAATTTATTGCATTTCATAATAGCAAATCATACACAATTTTTCTATTATTCAAATAATGACTTTCTTTTGCCTTTTTTTTTTTTTTAAAAGATAAGGTCTTTCTTTGTGACCCTGGCTGTCCTAGAACTCAATACACACACCAGATTGGCCTCAGACTCTCGGAGATCAACATGCCTCCGCCTCAAGAGTTCTGGAATTAAAAGTGTGTTGCACCACACCTGGCCAAACAATGCTTTTGGGTTTTTTTTTTTCCAATTAAATATTAAAATCAAAGGCACTGAACATTGTGTTTGGTTTTCACACCTAGTAGTTTCCCTTGACCTATCAGAGCTCCTCCAGCATTGTATAAAGATTTCCTTTTCTTCTTCTTCAGTTAGAGACTCTCCTTACAGCTTAAGATGGCCTCAAACTTGTCATCCATCTGCTTCCACTTCCTGGGTGCTGAGGTTGCAGGAATGTCCACCACAGCTGGTTTTCAAGTTAAGGTTTTAATTGTCCCACCCTGACCAACTCCAACCTTTTGGGGCGCGGCGGGGGGAGGGAGCTTGAGTGGGGATGGGAGTGCGAGCCGCTTCGGCTGTTCTCCCGCTCTGAGCAGGGTCCTGGCAGCAGCGACCGCAAGACCCACCTGTCAGCACACGCCCGTCCTGTGTCAGGTCAGGTCCCGGGTGGCTGGAGATGTGGAGTGGGCCGTGGATGCTAGCCGTCTCGGCCGCTCTCCAGCTCCGAGCCCACGCTGCGCTCACTCAGCACTTGTTGCCCTGTGCCAAGTCTTGGCTGCAGCACCTTCCAACCCCTCGCCCGCCCCACCGCTCCGCCTGGAGAGCAGATCTCTTTCGGGCCAGAAGTGTTACAGCTCGGGATAAAAGGCTCTTGGACACCAGGGCAGTTTTGCACCTTTATTCCTTCTGGATGGTGGGCGGGTGCGTGCGGGAGCGGGCAGGGCAGGCAGGTGGAGAAGGGGGAGAGAGAGAGAGCTACTCGGGTCGGGATGCTCTAAAATACTGTTTGGGAGGGGTCAGAGGTTTGGTAAACGATACTTTCCATTGGCTTGGTTTGTGGTGCCTCATTTGCTTGCCTGGGACTCAGGGCTGCTTTCTACGTGACAAATCTCACACGCCAGGCCTCTCTCTATACAGGGGTTGTAAAGGCTGTGGCTGGTTTTACAGGAGTCTTCCAGGAGCATTGGCTAAAAATATGGTCTGGTCCCTTGTGAAAAAATTTCACGGGGTCTCCCAGAATTTTTAGCCTGAGCTCAACCGGGTGTCAGATTGCCTGTCACAGATCACTGCCCCACACCAGCCTGACAAGCCAGAGCCCACGACCTCCTCCAGACATAGGCAGGCAGAAATATTTTAAAGGGTGTAAATTTAAAGCTGCCTTTGTTTCTAATGTGTTTTAAGCAGTTGGAGTGCACCATTGCTTCCAGACTGTATCTCAGGCCTGGATACCCTGCAGACTGGATCTTGCCATCGTGAGTCACGCCCGTCCATTTCTGAGCATGCCCACAAAACCTCTAGTAGGTTCTCTGCTGATAGTCCAGAGTGCTCGTGGTAACTAATTGACATCATTTGATAACTGAGTCTTCTTTTCATTATATCATCAGACAGTTTGGTCCGAGTTTATAGCAGAGGAGACCTGGGTGTAGGGAGTATTTTCAGAGAAGATCAGCACAGAGGAGTCTCCAGTTGGCACAGAATGAGGGCCTAGAGTCCCAACAGTTTGTTTTATTACAGGCAAAGGGCAGCAGGTGGATGAAGACAGAAGATTCCAAAATGGTACGGATATGCTTGCAAGAGAGTGATAAACCTGGCCGAGAGCCTGACGTGGGGTCTTCACAACCTAGGAGGCAGCCAGACAGGAAGGACATTTGCAGCTGGTATAATGGGGCCCCTGCCTCTGGTAAACAAAAATTATGAGAGGCCCATCATTTTGGACTGAGCTCTGACCCCTAGGGCTTAATAGAACAAAACAAAGGAAAACTGAACCAATGGTGAGAATTGTCACAGAATCAAACTAGAAGTTTAAAGAAAGTAGTTACCCAAACAAGTCATCACACACACACCAAAAAACTAAAACAAAACAAAACCCAACAAAACAGCCCCCCCCCCGAACAACAGAAGATTCTGAATCAGTGTAATATGAAAGAGGCTCATTACCACACATGCTTTAACCGTTATAAAAATGTAGCGTTAAATAACCTGGGCTTTACCCATCCAAGGGTTTTCCGAGTTTCTGTAACCCACTTAACAGAACTGTTGAGGTTTTGTCTTTTACTGTTTATTGTAAAGCTAAGTGCTGACCCCCAAGATCTGGAGTGCAGAGCTTCTAGGAACCTGCACCCAGTTAATCCTGATTGGTAAATAAGGATGCCAGTAGCCAATAGCTGGGGAGAAGAGAGATAGGTGGGGTTCAGGTTTCCCAGAGACCACCAGGGAGGAAAGAGCAGGGAAGGGTCAGAGCTGCCTTGGAAGAAGAACATGCAGGAGGAAGAAGGAGAGCTGCCATGTAAAAGAGTCAGGAGACTGTGGCCCAGAGGGCTGCTCAACTGGGTCAAGAGCAGCCAAGATGGAACATAGACGTTAGTAAGTAGCAACTTGGATTTCTTGGTAGGAAAGTGGATTCTAACAAGGAAGTTAGGCAGTTGCCCAGTTTTTGTGCTGCTTAACACATATAAAAATATAAAAGGGTGTGTGTGTGTGTGTGTGTGTGTGTGTGTGTGTGTGTGTGTGTGTGTGTCTTTCATCCAGGAACATAAATGGTCAAAAGCAGGAAGGAACCCTGTGCTGGGATTTTTAAAATATCAATTACTACACCAAACCCTCTTGCGATGGCCTGAAGTGCTCCCAAATTTTTCTGTAGGAAACATATCCCTCAAAGCAGCGGTGTTAAGAGGAGGTACCTTGAGCTAAGATAGAATAATGTGTTTGTTTTTTTTTTTTTTAAAAGTGGAAGCTTTAGTGGGGGGTACTAAATAAAACCTTCTTAACTGGTTAATGCTGGTAATGGTCTCAGGGATGGGTTAGTTATCACTAGGCTGGGTTGTTATGACACATTTATGTCCTAACTTTCTAAATCACAATGACTAAATGCAAAGATCCCCTTTTCATTATGCCTCATGCTCATTCCAAGTCATCATAGCTCGGCTTGTGTGCCTTCCATTCTGGGACTCAGGCTGAGGGGTCAACTTTTCTACCTAAATAGTACTCTCTTATGCTTGAGAAAAAGAAGAAATATCAAACCACAAACTGGGTCTAACAGTGAGTGGGAATAACGCAGGCCAGTTCTGCTCACATTTCACCTGTCAAGGGAAATCTCCTGGCCTGGCCTGGCATCAGTGGCAGAAAGAATCACCACCCTTTCCAGGGTGCTGGTATTCAGGAGTGAGGATTTACATGTGTGGTGGGCATCAGGGCATACGGAGCTCTGTGCCAGGGTACATGCACCTGCTGACACATGTCTGTTTCTCTACCAAGATGGATGTGCTGTTAAATAGGGACCACAAGCTTTGGAGTCACTGGCTAGGTCTGAGTTGTGGCATGCCATCGAAGTTGGCTCTCTAGAGTTTTCTTTCTCATTCTCTCACAGGCCTGACTGACATGAGAGCAGACTTAAATCAGCCTCGAAAGCATGAGATCACGTAGAGTGGTATCCTTTTCGCCTAGATTAGAAGCATCTCAGCTGCCTACCTTCAGCTCTGTAGGCAGCCCATGAAGCTTCTCGCTTAACTGTTTTTTGAATGAGTGGCTTTTCATCCTGGCTAGTCATTTCATAGTAGACTGCAGAAAATTCTATTCATCTCAAGTGTCTTTCTAAAGTGACCTTTTTATTCAATGTTTTTTTTTTTTTTTGTACTTAAAAAAAAAGGAAAAAATAACATGTGTTTTGGCTGCCTGACACAATTATCAAATTCTGCAACTTTTTTCTATTTGTCTCTGTAATTAAAATTCTCCCACCTCCAGGCAGTGAGGATAGGCGAGGTCATATCATATTTATAGTAATTATGCAAGTTTCCCTGACTCATCTGGCATACTTATTCACGTAAAACCATCTGACCTCACCAAAGGACTCTCCAGTTGTTTATTTGTTTGTTTTTTATGAGTGTATCAGGAGTGGAACCCTCTTACATATTTCTGTCTGGCCCCCATCCTGTGATTTCTTCTAAGCCTCGTGGGTTACTTAGAGGGTGTTGTCTTAATTGCTAGATTATTTGTCATCAGTCTTCATTCTGTTGCTATCTTCTATTTTATGAACTGTGTGATTTCAATTCTAAGAAAACAACAGAAGAAAACAAACAACAACAAAACTTCGAACCTGAAGCCCGAGTCGTGACCTTGTTAGGATCATCTCTTGGTAGCCGCTCCGTGTGCACTTAAATAGTGTATGTTCTGTAGTTGGATGAAGGGTCCCAGAAATGCCAATTAGGAACTAGAGAGAGTTCTACAGCCTTTTTGATACTTTGTGTATTTGTTTTATTCACTAACTACTAAAGGGTTCAGTAGCATGTGGATTTAATTCTCATTTAGTTCTCTTGATGTCTGGTTAATGTATCTTAAGGATCCCATTTTAGATGACATGGTCTATTGACATTATAGACGTTGAATCTATAATGATTTGATCCCATTTTCATGATGAGCTGTCCCTTCACATCTGTAGCGTTATTTATTGCCCTGAAGTATACTCGGATATTAATGTGGCCATTCTAGATTTCTTGTGATTTTTGTTTTATGGGTGTTTTGTTTTGGTGTGTGTGTGTGTGTGTGTGTGTGTGTGTGTGTGTGGTTTGTTTTGCTTTAACTTATTTATATTTTTGTATATTAAACAATTTTCTTATAGATGCTATAGCTTAATCTACCATTTTGTTATTTGTGTTTTGATTGTCTCATCTGTATTTTATTTTTTCCTTCTTTCATTTTTTTGCTCTGTTGTAGGTTAGTTTTGCATTTTATTAACTTATTTTACTTTACTATTTATCTACTGTACTTACTGTCTTGTCCTTTGCTTTTACTGGGTAGTCTAGGGTACACAATATTTAATTTATCACAGTCTACCTCCAAATGATATTTATCTACTTCATGTATTCATATAGTAAGAGCTTCTAATAGTGACGAGTCAGTTTTTGTTTTGTTTTGTTTTGCTTTCCAGAACTTTTCTTGTCTTCATGTTGACAAAGTATTGTCATTAGTTTTAGATATTTCAGTTGACAGTGTTTTTCTTTAGTTGCTTTAATGATGTTGCTTTATGCTTTCTGATATTCAGAGTGACAGGTATATTAGTCGGAATTCCATCTCTCTGCCTAAGGAGAAAGGAATTTTGTCAGTAGTCTCTTGGCCCTGAATAAGATGCTATGGTGAGATCCTGGGGGAAAAGAAAATACAAACAAACAAAAAAACTCAAAAAACAAAAAACCCCTGCTCACTTCACTGCAGCCACAACACTAACAAAAAGAAAAGGGGGTCTCTTTCAAGAAAATAACCTCAGTGACCAAATCCTCTCCCAATAGACCCGTCTCTGGAGGGTTGGTTCTACCAGCTCACACACAATAGACTCATAGCCAACTAGCCATGCCTTCAACATAAGTCTTCAGAGGACATTCAAGATGCAAGCTGTGACACCAAAACCAACTTCTAATTCTATTCTTTGTCACCTTTCTAGAGTTGTTGTTTTTACTTTCTCTTTGTGTGTGTGAAGTGTTTGTATATGTGTAAGCTCACATGTGTGAGGGTGGACATGCACGACATGCGCGTGTGTCTGAGTGTTATGGGAAGGTGAGAGTTCAGCCTCAGGTGGTGCTCCTCTGCCACCAGCCATCTTCCTTATCTCTGGACTGGAGCTCACCCAGTAGGCATGCTGGGCAGCCAGAGAGCCCTGAGGAGTCGCCTGTGTCTGCCACCCCAGCCCTAGGTTACAGCGTGCACCACCATGCTTGGCTTTTATGTACATGGGTTCTGGGTGTGATGTCTGTAAGGCAAACATCTTAGTGCCTGAGTCATTTCCCCAGCCATAGAGTCTCCTTGATTTTGGAAGTTTGATCCAGATATACCTCTATAAACTTTTCTTTATATTTATTAGTTGTGTTGGTTGTTGATTTGTGAATTGTGCTTTTTGATTCACATGGAGTTAAGAAAGTTTTGTCTAAGGTGTCTTGAAATATTTTTCTGCCTTGTCTCTTTTCCTCATTTATAAACTAATTATATACACATCCATCTCCTTGATACTTTTCTGAGGTCACTGGTGTTCAGTTCTGTTTTTCCAAGACACCCCACCACCACTGTGTACTTTTCCTTGTACTTCAAAACATTCTGTGTGGTTTTTAAACTCACTGTCTTTCCTTTTATGATGTCTAGTCTGTTGCTAATGTAATTTGGTGCATTTTTTTCATCCACAAATTTTTATTTTATCTCTAGTTGTTTAATTTAACTGGGCTCTCCCCTCTCCATATATTTTCATGTCTTCCCTAAAATGCTGTGTCTTTTTATCCTAGATTGTGTATTTTTATTTGTAATGGGTGCTTTACAGTTCTGACCTGTTGGGTTCATCTTCATTTGCAAATGCTTCTAGGTGTATATGACATCACATTCGGACATCTCTGTATAGTTATTAATTTTGATTTGGTGCTGAATTTTGTGAAATCTCTATTTTTGTATTTGTTTAAAAATATCCACTTATAGGGTCAGCCTGTGCGGCAAACACACAAAAAAACCAGGTTCAACCACCCATCCTCAACAAGCCAATTAAAGGAGCCCAATAAATAGTGAGAAGCAGAAGGGGGGATTTACTCAACATAAACTTCAATGTAGTCATGCTAGGGAAAGGGACAGAAGAGCCAGTGACTCTTCCAAGTCTGTCTTCTTGGGTGATATGGGGTATGGTTTAAATAGAACACAATAGGTATCTGTAACGAAACAGTCCAGCAAGGCACAGTGCCCTGACGACCTATAAGCCTGTCTCAGATGAAGTCCAGGAAAGCCTCGTCCCTTCAGCCTCAATACAAATTATATCTAAATCCTTGCATTTAGCTCAAACAACAAAGACAAAACCAATTGCTCTTCATAGTTCTGAAAAGTCATATACATTTTTTTTAAAGGCATGCCAATCATACTTTTTGGTGCACGGGGTAGGAGAGAGAGGGGGCGTGGTGGTGCACACCTTTAATCTCAGCACTCAGGATACATAGATAGATCTCTATGTTCGAGGTCAGCCTGGTCTACAGATCAAGTTCCTGTACAGCCAGGCCTACACAGAGAAATTCTGCCTCAGAAAACAAACCAAAACCAAAACCAAAACCAACAACAACAACAACAACAACAAAAAAAAAAAAAAAAAAAAAAAAAAAAACCAATGTTTTTAAATTAAAGAGTCAGAAGTTCCCTGCTCAGGTATTTTGAGCTCCAGGAACAGAGACTGTGGGCAGTGCTCTGCTCTGCGGCTGTGTAAGGACCCGCACTCCCTACAAGTCTCCCTACAGGGAACCAAGAACAGAGTTCTTCTTAAATGTGGAGTTCTCTTGACATATTTGAGCAATCTGACATGTGACAGGAAAGGTTTGGGGCTCTACTGAGCCATCTGAGACACAGACACAAGGGTGTGGAGATCTGGCGGTGGCTTATGTAACTATGGAATGTAGCCAAGTTGGGAAGCCCTTTCCCCTGTGAACTCAACAACAGACTCATCCATTGATGGAGTTAGCATCTTCGTGATTCAGTTACCTCTCAGTAAGACCATCAGACCGGAGCCAAGATTTTAACACAGCCTTTCAGGAAGAACATTTCATATCCAAGCCATAACTGAAGGATCTGGAAGGGGCTTCTTAGTTACAGTAAGATGGAAACCTTCCGTTCCAGCTTTTGTCCCTGGACATTGTTCAGCTTGGAACCACAGCTGCCACCTAGTGGTCATGGGGGAAACCACAGGCGACCAGAGAACCCGAAACCAAGGCAGTGCACCTGCAAGCTTGGAGTAGCGAGGGTGTTAAAGGCAACTTTTAAAGTCGTGCTCTGTTCCTTGTAGCAGTACACAACTATCCAGTACATCCACCATCCATGCCAAGGCGGTATCATGTAGCCTCATAATGAACACGCATCCGAATGACCAATGCTAGTGTAAACAGTCAAATAACACCTCTTTTTTTTCTTTTTTCTTTTTTCTTTTTTTTAATTCTCTGGCTAATAGAGAAAATTTCTTTTTAGATAAGTTAAGTCAGCATACTACCGCTTCTCTGCAGAGATTTGTGCTATGATGGCTGCTTTCCAAATCAGACAGATTTATTTGTCTGATACAAATGGCTCCGTGGTTAAGAGCATGTACTGCTCTTGCAGAGGAATTGAGTTCATTTCCCAGAACTCAAGTCAGTCAACTCACAGCTGCCTGCAATTCCAACTCCAGGGACCCTGACACCCTCTTCTGATCTCCACCCATACTTGTAGTCATGCACACGCACACCCCCGACATGCACATGTATGCATACACAAAAGGAAAATAAAAATACGTATTTTTAAGAGATTTAAAAAGCTAGAAGCCCTAAGAGGCAGAAATAGAAGTAAGGATAAAATGGAAAAGGGACTCAGGAAAGCCAGGCAAGGAGGTCATGGGAGAATGCGAGGGACCCAGAGACTGAGTGCTTTCTGAAGAGCGATGTAGTGGAAACTGGTGGCAAGGAAGGGTGTGGTGGCCTCTGGGCACTGGTGACAGAGAAGGATGTGGTGGAAGCTGGTGACACAGAGAGGTGTGGTGGGCATCCAAGCAATGTTTTCCAGCTCTGCCCTTGCACACGTTGCTGGCCCTCTCTGCATTTGCTTCTACTGCACTTTCATGTTGGAAAAATGAAGACAATGATGCACACCTCTTCAGATTCAGTGAACTTAAAGACATGGGGCAGAGTTGATTTAACCCTCATAGGTACAGTTCATAAAGATAGGACGCAAATATCTAGCATTCACTGTCACCTAAGACTTCCACTTCTTCAAGGACAGGTGCCCTTGAAGACTTAAATAAAGAAGAAGGAAAGACCCATTCCCTCTGCCATGAGAAGCTGGAGTCCTCTTCCACCCCTCGCCTTTGGCCATGATTCCCTCCCCGAGGCTGCTTCTTTCCATCTCTCCTCCCATGGTCCCTTGTGCTAGTCAGCTTGTACTTGGAGCCTGTGTGCATCTTGATTTCCGCACACCACAATTATCTTAATGCAATTACATCCACGCTGTGGACTTTTACTGAGAGCTTGGCACACATGGCAAACAATTGAAACTTCCTATGCTTGTGTCTGCTGATAAAATGTCTCCAGCCATTGCATATGCTGGGCACTTTGTTGACCTCTTTTCTTGAAGTTCCTAATACTCACTATTTCAAATCCTCAAATATCCAGTCCTTTCCCCCAAAGATCTCTACTTTTTATTTTAACTAGGCCTATTTTAAAAATATATAAACAGATTTTTGAATTCTCTGTTAAGCTTAGAATCCTCCTAAAAAGCAAAGGATTTTGAAGCTATTTTCTAATTTTTAGAATAACCAGATTCTTAAGTATGACTACCTTAAGTGGGAGAGAGTTTTATAGGTATATAATGTATGGTAGTGTAAGTGAAAATGGCCCCTGTAAGCTCAGATATTTGAATGCTTGGTTCGCAATTGGTGGAACTGTTTGGGAAGGACTAGGAGGTGTGGCCTTATTGGAGGAGGTATGTCATTGGGGTGGGCTTTGAGTTTTCCAAATCCCATGGCCCCCTACTCTTCCCCTTACTCCTCCCCCTCTCTCTTTCCCTTTGCCTCCAACTTGTAGATAAGATAAACTTGCAGCTACTGCTCCAGCACCATGCCTTCTTGCCTGCTGCTATGTTCCTTGCCATGATGGTCAGGGACTAACCCTCTGAAACTGTAAGCAAGCCCCTAATTAAATGATTTCTTGTATAAATTGTCTTGGTCTTGCGTTTCTTCAAAGCAATAGAAAAGTAAGATGATACTGTGATGTCCCATTCAACCCCATCATACCCTTCTACGAACATGAAAACAAATGGTATTTGATTGCAGAGTTAAATTTCTGTCTTGTTGGGCACCTGGGATATGACCAGGAAAAACACATAGCTTTTATCGAAAACTAGAGGGTAAGAATGGAGCTGCTAAGATGGTAGTGTGATGGTTCATCCGATAGGAGCATACGTGGTAGGAATATGTGTGGTAGGAGCATGCGTGGTAGGAGCATGCGTGGTAGGAGCATGCGTGGTAGGAGCATGCGTGGTAGGAGCATGCGTGGTAGGAGCATGCGTGGTAGGAGCATGCGTGGTAGGAGCATGCGTGGTAGGAGCATGCGTGGTAGGAGCATG
>CM052703.1:42663436-42682655 GCA_028551405.1 Uromys caudimaculatus
CACAACCATCTATAACTCCAGCTCTGGGCGTCCTGACACACTTTTCTGACCTCTGAATGCATCATGCACCCAAGTAGTGCATAGACATACATGTAGGCAAAATATCCATAAACATAAAATAGTAAGTCTAAATAGCAAAGAAAACAAGAAGCAGGGAGACTGCAGTCTTAATTTCAGGAAACTGGGCATGGTCATGCACATCAGTAACCCCAGCACTTGGGAGGTGGAAACAGAAGGTCAGGAACTCAAGGTCATTCTCAGCTACATCGTTCAAAGTCAGCCTGGGCTACACGGGATCCTGTATCAAAACAGAAGAGCAGCAATCATAACAGCAACTAAAAGGGGAAGAAAAGATGCAGTAAAGACCTCAGTTCACTCCACCTTGTCTCTTTGTTTTGTAACAGGGTCTGATATAGCCCAGCCTGGCCTTCAACTGGTCTTCTTGCGTCTATCTCCCAAGTACTGGGACTATATTTGTGAGTCACCATACCTGACTCTTTTTTTTTTCCCCCTTTTGGTACAGTGTCTCTCTGTTTCCATGCTGGCTTGGAACTTTTTATTCTTAAATTATTTTTTTACTAAAATGTTTTATTATATCAGTGTGTGTGTGTGTGTGTGTGTGTGTGTGTGTGTGTGTGTGTGTGTGTGTATGCTAGTACATGTGCCTGTGTATTTGTGTTACAGCTCAAGTTTGGAAGTCAGAGGACCATGTGTGGTTGTCAGTTTTCTCTTTCTACCGTGTGGGTCTTAGGAATGAAACTCACTCAAGTTGTCTGTTGTGGAAAATGCTGGTACCCACTGAGTCATCTTGGGTTTTTTAACAAAGAGATCTTGGCCCAGAACTCTTAATTCTCTTATCCCTGCCTTCCAATGGATTATAGATATATACTAGGACACCCTACTTTATATCTTCCTCCACACCAAGAAAAGCGTCCACCTTTCGGGTTGCACAGAGATTCAAACACTTGATGCTTTTGTGCGTGCACAAACACACTTCTCTTCTTCCTTCAGTGGCTGCCTGTAGACACTGCACACACCTTAGACAACCCCGTGGGATCTGGGTGAATCAGCACCAAAGTGCTCCACGACAAACTCTTCCACTTCCACTTGGAAGGACGGTCGTCCCTACCTCACCAAGTTATTCACACCTAGTCTGTGCCCCAAACCCTGCCCTGGTGGCTTCCCTTCCTCATTTTTGCAAGATGCACAGTGAATACCACATATAGCAATATACACTGCTTCTTTTGTCGTCCTTCCGGTGCCTGTGTAATTGTTACTGCTGGGATGAAGTCTTTCAAATGCATGAACTGATCCCTGTGCTACTAAAAATCCAGTGCAAGGCTGGCCAGAACTCTTAGCAGGTAAGCATTTCCACTAAACAGTCCCAGTGTTCTATCTGTGGACCCCTGTTATCTTACTTTGCTTTCTATTGCTCTGATAAACACATTGGCCAAAAGCAACTTGGTGATTAGTGTCTATTTCACTTTACTGATCACATCCCATGATAAAGGAAGATCAGGACAGGAAATCCAGGCAGGAACTAAGGCAGAGGTCATGGAGAAATGATGCTTACTGGCTTGCTCCCAAGGCTTATCCAGTCTGCTTTCTTATAGTTCCAGGAGCATCTGCCTAAACGTGGGGTTGGCTGGGCCCTTAGACATCAATCATTAATCAAGAAAGGGCCCCACAGACTTCCCTACAGGTCAATCTGATGGAGGCATTTTTTCAATTGAGATTCCTCTTCCCAGATTATTCTACCTTGTGTCAAACTGACCAAAAGCTAAGGTGTGAGTAAAGCTGAAAATTTGACCTCTGACCTCTAAATGTGTACCATAGTATGTGCACACTCATGCCCACACAGATCACACACACACACACACACACACACACATAATAATAATAATAATAATAATAATAATAATAATAATAATAATAACAGAAGTAAGACTGTTGCAAACTTTCCAGCCCATAAATTATTAAATATTAATTAACTTCTAGGCAGCATAACAACCTATCACAGTCCAGCAATTGAAAACATCACACCATTGTTATTATTTCTGTTTGTTTGGGTCAGGGGTCTGCTAGATCCTCTGCTCAGGGTGTCACGGGCTGTAGTGAAGTGGTCACTTGAGGCTTATGGTCTGTGATGGTTGGAATCAAACTATTGTGGTATATCAGATGGCATCTGTAAACAGCACAGCACAACAGCTAACATTTCTATGCAATCATCATACATTAATAAAAATGAAGTGGCTGATGTAAGATTCTGCCTCAAGCATGAGTAGCCTTTGTTGTTGTTGATGATGATGATGGTGAGGAGGAGGAGGAAGAAGACAAGGAGGAAGAAGAGGAGGAAGAGGAAGATATTTTTTCACAATCTCCATTGATTCAAGACAAAATTCTCATCGGATTAAACTTTTCAAGATCTGGCATGTGTTTACCTCCTAAGGCTGAAAGATTTCAGACACTTATAGAGATTATCTAGAAATATTGCAATATGCAAGCCTGTTTATCTGTCTGAAATCGAAACTAATATGAAAGTCGAAACTGTACTGTACATTAGGTTTTATGAATGATAAAGCAAGCAGATGAGAGTGCAGGGCCGAGGCTCACACCTACAAAGGCTGCATGGCAATGTAGGCACACCTTGTAAATGGGCACACTTAGTAAGAGCCAATATATCCTCTTTACCATCACCAATACGGATGCATTTGCTTGCTCACAAAGGGGCAGACCTGCTTGACAGTTGGTTTTTTTTTTTTTTTTAAATGACACCCTACTGTACTTCCTATTCTTAAGTGCTGTGAGATGTGTCTCCTAAAAATGTCAGAAGCTACACCCAGAAAGTCTCCCAACAGAACTGCCTAAACATGAGCTGAACAAAGATGACATGCTAACATGGATGGGGGATATGGAGGGCCTCAAGGCCTCAACTCTACAGGAAGAACTATAGGCAACAGGAAACACTGAAAACTGGAGAAATAGTCTTCCCTAGGGAAGAGCATAGTAATTGGGTATCCAGTGCCAAATTCAGCCCAGAAAACATTCATATAAATAGCATTATATAGACTGAACTGGTTGTATTTATGTATTTAAGAATACATTAATTGTTCATAATGAAAAAATTAATGAAAAATTAACTAAAATTAATGAAAAAGGAGGCCATGAGTTTAAAAGTGAGCAAGGAGAGGCATCTGGCAGGGTTTGAAGGAAGGAATAGAAAGGGGAAAATGATGTATTACGGTGGTTTAAATATGCCTGGCCCAGAGAGTGGCACTACTAGGAAGTGTGGCCTTGTTGGAGTGGGTGTGGCCTTGTTGGAGGAAGTGTGTCACTGTGGGGGTGGGCAATGAGACCCTCCTCCTAACCACATGAGAGCCTGTCTTCTCCTAGCAGCCTTCCCATAAAGATGTAGAACTCTCAGCTCCTTCTGCCCCATGCCTGCCCTGACAATGCCATGCTCCCACCTTGCTGATAGTGGACTGAACCTCTGAACCTGTAAGCCAACCCCAATTAAATATTGTCCTTATAAGAGTTGCCTTGATCATGGTATCTGTTCACATCAGTAAAACCCTAAGACATATATTTATATTATAATCTCAATCTTAGAAAGTGAAACCACACTCTACTTACCATTTCGAAGCATGATGTTTTCATTTGAAAAGGGATACATTTCCACATACATAGAAAATGCCATCATTCTTTTAACAACTGTGTAAGATTTATTTACTTATTTATTGTATGAGATTTTTAAAAGCATGAACCTTCCCCCAGTTTGTTCCTAGTTTACCTTGTGCTAGTGAGGTTGTTTGTTGTTCTGAGAAGATGGGGTGTTCCTAGCCTTCCTGACCTTGTCATTGTGAGGAAAAGCACCCTGTTGGTTTAAGTGGGCTTTCCCTGATTGACAGCAAGGCGGGGCTGGGTTTTCTGTACCCTGGACATGGACATTGATTGTGCTGGGACCTTTTCATGCTTCTACTGTGGTAACTACTCCTATTGATGAGTGGGCATCATTTCTGTGTTTGGGATTATGCACCATGCTCCTGCCTTTTAAATTTGTTTTTTTTTTTTTTTTTTAATTTTTTTCATCAAATAGTCAGGTCATTTCAAAGTTTAATATTGCCAAAATTGTCAATCTTTTAAAAATGAGTTTTAGTTTTTTATCAGTGACTTGACTTTTCTTTCATTTATTTTTAAAAAATTTCAGTGTGCAGTCTTTGTAGCTGGTACCATGTTACACACAATAATATTTTCATACAAGTATGCATTATATGTTGAGAACTTTACCACACAGTTTCCCTCTTGTCTCTCACATATCCTCTAACTCCACTTCCCTCCAGGAAATTTGACTTTATATATATATATATTGTGTGTGTGTGTGTGATCCACAAATGAAAGAATGTATATGACATTTGTCTTTCTAAAACTGGCTTAATTTACATACGATTTTATCCTTTTTCATGGCTGAAAACAACTCGCTTGTGTATAGACATGTACCATACTTCTCTATCCACTCCTTCGTTGTTGCGACCTAGGTGGGGTCTCTGATGTAACAACTGTGAACAGTGCTGCCTGAATCTTGATGGGCAAGCATCTGTGATGTGTTGACTTGCAGTCCTTCAGGAAATACCCAAGAGTGGTGGAGCTGGGCCGTATTGTAGATCTAGTGCTAGTTTTCAGAAGCTTCCATAGTGAGTTCTATAGATGCTGGACTAGTGACATTCCCATCAACAATGCCTGCATGCTCCCTTTTGAGTCCATACTTGCCAGCATTTGCTGTCGTTTGTTTTCTTATTGAGTGTCTTTCTCTGGTGACTCATGATGTTGAGTGTCTTTTTTCATGTTAATTAGCCAGCTGTACATTGTCTTTTGAGAACTATCCATCTCCATCTCCGAAGTTCACATCTTGGGTGGGTTGTTTGATTTCTTATTCAGTATTTCAAGTTTCTTGTATATTTGAGATGTTAATTCTTGATCAGCTGTATGGACTGCAAAGATTGTCTCCTATTTCATAGGTTGCCTCTCCACTCTTCTTTCCTTTGTTGTGTAGAAGCTGTTAAGTCCATGGATTCCTATTTGTCAATTTTTGGCATTCCTTCCCAAGCAACTGGAGTCCTACTCAGGGCGACATTTGCCTGTGCCTGAATCATGAACTGTTTTCTAATTTTTTCCCTCTAGCAGTTTCAGAGCGAGGGGTCTTATATCCAGATCGTTGGTTTTGTGAGAAATGTGATCTAGTTTCATCCTTATGCGTGTGGGGCCCAATTTTCCCATCGCCATTTGTTGAAGACACTCTCTTTGCCATTATTCTTTTTGCTCAGCATTGCTTAGACTCCTTGGGATCTTTTGGGCTTCCATATGAATTTTAAGAATATTTTCACTGAATAATGGCATTGGAATTGTGATGAACATTGCATGCAGTCTGTAGATTGATTTTAGAAGGAGATCATTTACATAGTATCAATCCCAGTCTAAGAGCATTTAAGATATTTCCACCTTCTTGTGTCTTTGGTAATATTTTTCTTTACTTTAAAATTTTTCTTTTCTTTAAAATACTGCTTTAAAGTTTTCATTGTAGACTGTTCACTTCCTTGGTTAGGTTTATTCTGGGGTAATTTTTGAAGCAAACAGAAATGAAATTGTTTCCTTGATTTCTTTCTCAACGAGTGTGTTATAGAGGTATAGGAAGGTTACTGCTTTGGTTAAATTAATTGTATAATCCTCAACTGTCTTAAAGTTGCTTCTCAGATATAAATTTTCTTTTGGAGAGTTATGTATAGAACCTTATCTGCAAATACAAATGTCTTAACTTCCTACCTGCCTATTCATAGTCCTTTTATCTTCTCTTATCTTGCTGTTCCAGATAAGACTTCAAGCTTTACTTTGAATAAGAATGGAGAAAGTAGACACCTTTGTCTGCTTTGATATTTTCCCCATAAAGTATGAAGTTGGCTATAGGTTTGTCATAAATAGCTTTTATTATGGTATGTTCTCCTTTTTCTTAGTGTCTTCCAGGTTTTTTATCATAAGGGATGCTGGCCTTTATCACATGTGGAGATGGTCATGTGATTTCTGTTCTTGAGTCCATTTATATGCTATATTGCATTTATGTTTCCTATATTGGAACAGCTCTGCATCTCTAGAGTAAGGCCATGAGAGCAGTCTGCTTGATGTGTTCTTTAATTATGTTTATAAATATTATTGAGAATGTTTACTTCTATGTACCAGGAAGACTGGTCTATAATTTTCTCTTTTTATTGTATTTTTATCTAGTTTGGATAATGTTCCTTCCTTTTCTATTTTATGCAAAACTGTGAGAAGCATTGATGTTAGCTCTTTAAAGGTTGGTGAAATTCAGCAATGAATCCATCAGGGCCTGGACTTGGTTTTATGTTTTAATTAATTAATTAGCTTAGTTCAAATCAGAAACTGCCTAAATGTGTAAGTTGGAGACTATCCAGGAGAATACCAGACATTAAGCTCCTTTTCTCATCCCCAACACATGCATGAGACATGGGAATACACATCCATGTGTGCATACACCAATGCAATATAAATAAATGGTGCCCTTTATTACAAACATTTGCTCTTCTGAGGGGAAGAATGTAGCATCCTCCTTGGGTCTTACCATCTGCCCTAAGAAGGCAGTGAGCTCAGATAAAGATGAGACAGAAGTCATCGCTATAGGTGGGGGTTTGTCTGTTCATGGTAAATGGCACTGTTTCAATTGGCTCAACGTGAATTTCAAGAGAGCTGCTGCTCTGGTTTGGGATAGAATTGCTGTGCAGACATCTCTGAGGGAGGCGGGGTCCAAGTAGTATTCTGCAAAATTCTTGCCCTTTACAGTCATCAGAGCATTCTGAGAGTAGTGCTCATACCAAGACTGATGACAGAGAAGTCTCCTTCTAACTCTGAGGCCAGAAGAGAGACCACAAAGACTAAATAAATAAGTAAATACTACCAAAAAAAAAAAAAAAACCCACTCATTTGTGGAATGTGAGGAGAGCCCGGAGTTGGGGGGGGGGGGGTTAAGCGAGAGAGGGCTGGACAGACCAAAACAACTACCATAAAACCAGTGTGTTAGGCTCAGCCAAGTTCCCACATCTGTTCCAGAAGCTTCCATAGAAAATGGTTCAGGAACATGGTTTCTTATAGAAAACATCGCTGTGGTGAGGGCTCTGAGTGTCCCTCACTTACCCTCACATATATCAACGGATGTCCCAGTGTCTTCAGTTTCAGACGGACAAATGGCAATGAGTGTAACTCATAAAGACTATATGGGATTAGCCTTTGTCTTGTTTACCCACTGGCAAAAATACTGCTGCTGCATACAGATCCAAATACTTCGGTATGATTGAGTACTTTTCTGTGTTCATGAGTGCCTGGGACCTGTCTGTTGTGGGCGGTCTGTTCTTATTCATTTCCACTAGAAAGCATCAGAAGGAAGGCAGAGCCTCTGAGCATCTCCCTCACCACCACCACAACAGGAGGGATTTGATAAATGTTTTAAGGAAACTAAGTGGTAGGCGGGATCGTGCATAACTGCACATTGTTTTAGGGACTTCAGATGTGCTTGGTTGCCCTCACCTCACAAGAGCTTCTTTGCTGTTAGGAAATGACAATCTGGAAGAAAGCCCCTTCCAGCTCTCAGTGGTACCGCTGCAAATCTACCCAAGGCTCTGAGATGGAAGTAGAAAAGAGGAAGGAAATGAAATCCAGGCAACAAGACAAAAATCCATTTAGGAAAGAGCTAGCTGCTGCAGAAACGGGCACAGACCCTAAGCCAGGAGTGAGTGTAATATCCAGCCATGAGGGGCCATCAGTAGGGTTCATTGGGTAGAGGTGCTTGCCCCCAAGCTTGACACTCTGAGTTCAAGCCCCAGAATCTCTTCATGTGCAGAAGGATACACACACACACACACACACACACACACACACACACACACACACACGCAAAACAATGCTTTTAAAGAATTGAGGCATGGGGAAGTCAGATAAAAGATATGTCTAATTTTTAGAGAATTCAGCTATTATCTCCTCCCCACTTGTAAATTTTGTATTTCCTACTATGTGAAAGAAACGGGCAGCTCTGTGTGGCTGCTGTCTCTGAGTCTTCTTCAGTGCTCTCACCTGCATGATAATTAAAATGAATTTACCCTTAAAAGATAAAGCTCCATTCAGCAGGGGATCAGAGCATAGGGTTGGGCACTGAGAGAGGGAGACCAGTTAGAACCATGTGTATGAAAAAGACACAATGAAACCCACTGTCTTCTTTAACTTTAAACTTCAAAGGGCTAGAAAGATGGCTAAGTGGTTAAGAGCACTTGCTGCTATTCCAGAGGATGCAGGGTTCAATTCCCAGCACCCACTCTGCAGTTCACAACTGTCTATGACTCCAGTCCCAGGGGATCTGATGCCTTCTTCTGGTCTCTGCAGGCACTGCATGCGTGTTGTGCACAGACATACATGCTGGCAAAACAAAGGTTAAAATTTGTTTTAAATTAATTTTTAGAAGTTTTTTAAGAGATAGGGTTTTCCAGTCATGAAGACTTGAGCCCTGTAACAACAGCAGCAGCAACAACAACAACAAAACAATCCATGTGAACTTGTATCCAAAAATGAGACTAACATGGAGCTCTCAGGAGTTTATGGCGATGCTATGGACAACGGTTTCTCAGTCTCTCCCCTCACTGATAGCAGACTGGGATTACAGTGGTTGATCTCTGAATCCCAGCCTGGTGGACAGTGATAAATCTCTACATATGCCATGCACAGATAAATACAACTAAATCGACATCATGATCCCACCTCAGATAATCTATTGTAGGTAAATAAAAATGCTAGCTTTGAAGTGTATCTAAGCAAAATAGCTCTTGCTTATAATGTCAGCAATCAGGATGATTACAAGTTTGAATCAGCTGAGGCATAGTGAGACCCATCTCAGGAAAAAATAGGCTAAAGATATGGTTCGGTGGATATAGCACTTGTTGAACAAACGTGAGGAACTGAGTTCAAGTCCCCAGAAACCAAGTAAAAAAGACAGACACTGTGGTGTGTGCACCGGCACTCTTAGTGTGCCTATGGGAAAATGGGAAGCAGGAATAAGAGCCAAAAATATCTTCTATGTAACTCAACAGAAAATGTTAGCGCTTCCGACCGAATGTATTGATATCTAAACCACCCACCTCAATATCAGTTCTCCCTGTGTTGGCATTATTTTTATATGTCTTGTGTTTTTATTTATCTATTGCTATACACATAGCTTCAGGAGAGAAAGGGAATTTGAGTCTTAGACCCTGAAACAAATGTGGGTTCCACCCTGATTTTAATGGGCAGAGCATCACAAATGCTGGAAGAATGCACAGGAAAGAAGGGGTGAGGGAAGAGGTCCGATTAATCGAATATGGCACTGCCAAATGACAATCACACTGACTACCGATTTTGTGACAGAGCCTGACAGCGCCACGTTTGTACGACACTTGGCTACAACATCATTGTGGTGCTTCAATGGAGTAACAATCAAGGCGCTTATGGCAACTGACAGAAACAAGTAACAGAAAAGTCAATATGGTAGATGGTATCAAGTAGCTCAGTGCATGTTCAGGAAAGCTGAAGAGCCACATCTGGAGGGTACATAGTAAGGAGCAAAATCCAGCACCCAACGGTCCTCTAAAGTCCCCAGGGTTCCTATCATAGCACAGAAAACTCTTGTACTATCCTATTGGCCTTGAAGCAAGCTAAAGAAAATATCACCACTGTTTCTGGACCAGAGGGACCTTTGCCAGGATGTCACCATCCTTGTAATTTATGATGCTTGATCCCTCTTTTTTAAAAACACATTTATTTATATGTCATTTGTTTATGTGCATGTCCATGCATGACTATGCAACAGCACTCATGTCGGGGTCAAAAGACAACTTTTGGGAGTCAGTTCTCACCTTCCATTTTTTGAGTACCAAGGATCAAACTCAGATCATCACCCTTGTCAGCAAATGCCTTTACCTGCTAAACCATCTGGCTGGCACCTTGGTCTCTAACTCTCGATGTCATTAGTTACTGAGTCAAAGTCTATCACAGGAGTACCTGCTTGCTGAGCTATCAGCCACATGCTTATGCCCCAGCACCAAGGGGAAACGAGAGGCTGGTGCTGTGTTAGACGTGATCGTCCTACCTGGGAGATGATGAGAGTCTTCGTTTTCTTATACTTTTATTTATTTACCTTTTGAGACAGAGTCTTGGTGTTTAGCCAAGACTATCCTCGAACTTCCCCCCTTTCTCACAACTGCTCATATTTCAGGTACACGACACTCTACCTTGCACAGACAAGGCTTTTAACGTTGTTTCTATTTCATATGTGTTAAACACAGGACATATGAGCACGTTCCATACTTACAGGAAGAGTCTGTGTAGAGGAAATGGTTAATGATACATTGACAGGGGTTAGCGGTTAGAAGGGGGGGAAAGTTTTACCATTTTGCTATTATAGCAAGATAGTCCCAGAAAAAGCTACATGTAAGAACATGACTAAGCCCCAGGGACCTATCTAGAGCTACCTGCCCCTCTCCATGTAAGCAACAACCTCAGGCGACATGTAAAAAATAGAATGGCTTATACCCAGGTCAACTACCATACACAACTACATGGAGGGGAAGAAAATGAGACATGGTCTTTCACTGACTCTGGGCTATTGAAAATTGTAATAAGAATTCTCTCCTGTGTTTCTTGACCATCTGGTCACTGATGTCAAAGATACAACATCATTTCCATGGGGGAATTTTGGTGCTCCTTTCTAGAAACTGGGTGTGCCTGTTAATTTGGGAGACAGGGACTAGCTGAAAACCACTGTGCTGTCTGCCGCCTGCAGTGTGATTTGTTCAATTTCCATCTTTCTCTGCCCTGTTCCCCCACCCCCTTTATTTATCTGCACTCGATCATTGGGTTTGTGTGATAACAGCAGGAATAATAATAAGGAAAAATAATTAATACAAATCCCTTATATAAGCTGGATTCTAAAGTTAGTGCATGATAGGAAATTTTTATGTAACTTAACTTTGGGAAATTTTCTTTAACTTTTCTTTGATAGCTCATTGAATTTGATCCACATGAAACCAAAAAATAAAAGAAAGAAAGAAAGAAAGAAAGAAAGAAAGAAAGAAAGAAAGAAAGAAGGAAGGAAGGAAGGAAGGAAGGAAGGAAGGAAGGAAAGAAAGAAAGAAAGAAAGAAAGAAAGAAAGAAAGAAAGAAAGAAAGAAAGAAAGAAAGAAAGAAAGAAAGAAAGAAAGAAAGAAAGAAAAGATTCTTTCCTGTGAAAGGTGGATAAGTTGTTAAACTGTGCTCCGTAGGGTATTCATTGGCACCCATCCTTGGTCTCTTCCTGATGGGTGGCAATAGAGCACCAACCTCTCCTATCTGGGACAGGAAAAAGACTCTATAGCATTGATTGAATATTTCCTGGGGGACAAAATACCCTTGGGTAAGAACAAGTAGAAGCAGACAGCTGGCCTGTCTATGGGAGGAGGCTGATTAGCTCGTTGTGTTGGCTCGTGGCTCAGCTTTGTTCTGAGGCAGAAAGGCAAGAGACTAATCATCGCATAGAAGCAGACTTTCAATCGCAGCATCCCACCGCATGTAAAACCAAACAAAAACACGCGGGGCATGATGGGAACTCTCACCTGCCAGGACACGTGATGACACTCATTATGACTATCAACCTTATCCTCTCTGGTGAGTAGAGGCAGACCACAGTCATTTCTTCCATTTCCAGTTTTGATTGCTCGAGAGTTCAAAGGGAGAGTGAGGATGCCTAGCGTCAGTCAGTTTCTTTCCCACTCTTACTGGGCTCTTGGGATAGCAAAGGCTGTCCGAGGCAAATGAGGACAAGCTGATGGTCCCTTCAGAGCCCAACAATATTCTAATGCAGTCGGGCTTCTCCCAGACTTGGAGAAATTCTCCCAGTATTTATCACTTATCCCTCAGAACCTCCTAGAATTGTTTCATTTAGTTACTGCTCCCAGAAGTCTCTGAAGTGAGTCACAGCAGACATTAAATTAGTTCAAGGGTTATAGGTTCTTTCAAGCAGGAAATACACCTTCTATTTTCCTTTCTAGCCTTTTATTCTTATTGACATATAAATTCTACAAATGTATGGAGCACAAGGTGATGTTTCATTATGTAAATAACCCCTGCATAAAGTAATGATATACAGAGTTTGTACCATAAACCAAAAGAGGAGAAAAAAGATTCCCTGAACTTGACAAATATGAATTTTTCTCTAATTCACTGAGTAGAAATTAATATCCCTCAATAAAATTCCTCTCTGCCATTGAAATGAAAGTCTGAGAGAGATTACAGAGTCCTATCCTTGCAGCTTTGCTTTGTTCTCTTTCAGACAGCCTCGCTTCCCGCACACGGACTCTCAATTCCTCTTTTCTGCAGCTGTGGTCTGGAACATCTTTCACTAGAATGGGTGGAGTGGGCACCAACACTTCTAAAACTGGACTAATCCAAACCCACTCATCTGACCACTCTGATGCTTTGAAGTTTTGAAGGGTCAGCAGAGCATGGCAGAACTTTGATGGACTGGCCCATACACAAAAATTTGAAAGTGAATACCTTGTGGCGACATCAGTGTGCTTCTGAGCGGTTGTTTCTCTGGTTCCCTGAAGATGGTATAATCCAAACTGCTTCACTGCTGCCAGCAAGAGCCTGAGAGAAACATAAAGTCTTCTTGGGAACTGAGGGTAGATGAGGCAACTGGGGCAGAGATGTGCTTTATGTTCTAGTTTGCTTCCATTGCTGTGATACAAACCATAACCGAAGCAACTCGGGGAGGAAAGGGTTTATTCATCTTCCACTCCCATGTCACAATCCATCCCTGAGGAAAGTCATGGCAGGAACTCAGGCCAGGAACTCAAGGCAAGAACTTGGAAGCAGGAACTGAAGCAGAACTCCACAGAGGAACTCTGCTTACTGGTTTGCTCAGCTTGCTTTCTTACATTGCCCAGGACCACTTGCCTAGGGGTGACATCATCCACAGTAGGCCGGGCCCTCCCACATAGTCATCCATCAAGAAAATGACCCACAGACTTGCCTAAAGACCAATTTGAAGAAGGTAGTTTCTTAACTGAGGTTCCTTCTTCCCAGATGACTCTATTTTGTGTCAAATTGACAAAAACCAACCAAGACAATCTGTTTCCCATTCTAGGTATCCAGACAATAGAAAAGCACATGTTCTGTGAGATGCTCAAAACTCCTTTAAGGACTTCAAGCAAACCCAAGTCCTGGAGACACAGACAGCGTGGCACACCCTTCTGAGTTTCCTTTCAAATCTTGGTCTTGAGTTATTTTATTTTTCTTTACAGCAATCTAACTACCAAAAGTTTCCATGTGTATTTACATGGTTGTTGTTTAAAATCCTATCACCCTGGGCTGCAGAGATGGCTCAGTGGTTAAGAGCGCTGACTGTTCTTCCAGAGGTCCTGAGTTCAATTCCCAGCAACCACATGGTGGCTCACAACCATCTGTAATGGGATCTGATGCCCTTTTCTGGTGTGTCTGAAGACAGCGACAGCATACTCTTCATATATATAAAATAAATAAATAAAATCTAAAAAAAAAAAAAATCCAATCACTCTCCATGCCAAATCTTTAACACCAGCCCCTCCAGATGCGGTCACGAGCTAGGCTCGCATCTGTGTCTTAAGTTCTTCCAGAATCACTAGGCTCCATGGTGGTGGAGCCTCAGGTTTGGATGGGTGTCAATGAAATAGAAGACCTAGGGACAAGCTACATGGATCCAAGGCTGAGTGGCTAAGTCATCTTCTTACATTCACTCCAAAATTATAAGAAGAAATGACATTTAGAGCCACCATGTGCTAAGAATTTATCTTATGTATTCGTTTTTGAGACAGGGTCTCACTTCGTACATTTAGCTTTTCTGAAAATCAATATGTAGACCAGTCTGGCCTTGAACTCAAAAAGATCTGCCTGCCTCTGCCTCCCAAGTGCTGGGGTTAAAAGAATGTTCCAGAACACATGACTCATGTACTAAAAATTTAAATTCTAGATGTTGTACAAATGAGTATGCTCTAGTCTTCAGAAATAAAATGACTTTTTCTTCTTAAAATATTTGTCCAAAATTACAGCTGAGTCACACAATAAAGGGAGAAACAAGATCACTGAGAACTTTTAAAGCATGATTCCAGTCACCAGACTTTAGCCACTTGTATATGGAAGCTCTTATTCTTTTGAGATGAGCAAAGAAAGACAGCAGGGAACCAAGGGTATTAACTGCTTAGCTCCACATCTGGCATCTGGGGTCATGATGGAACAATCTGTGCTTGCAAGGCTTTGGGTAGTTCTTCCTTCCTCTTGCTGTTGTTTATAGCCTTTATGTTCTCTGTCTTGGGCTGGTTCAACTCTGTGCCTAAAGCTTTCCTCGGTGGATGTACAATGGGCCTAATGTCTCCCATTGTCCATCACCCCGAGTTCTCCATTGTACCTTAGTTTTCACCATCCTAGCTTCAGACAACAGCCCTCGGGCCCTTCTGCTGTCTCAGTGGCTTTCTGGAACCTTGACATAAGCTCTCTGATCTCCATGATTTTCATCCTTCATTTCTACAAAATCCGTATCATCTGGATGACCCTGCCAAGTTTTCTAAACAGCTTGAGATGTTTAGATGCCTGCCTTTGGACCAAAATTACAGGGACCACTGTGTGCTTGTGTTAGAGGAAATTGTTTTTAGAGCAGGAAACCCCTTCAGCATTATTCTCAGGTCAGGCTCTTTCCCTTCAAATGAAGATCCATTCTTACAGGCTGGAGCTTTCAGTGGGTAGGGTCTTGCTATACAAGCACCTTTCTCATTGCTCCAGTGACAAAGTGAGTTTTTCTTTAGTGGCATCAAGAGCTTTAACAATTACAGATTCTTTATTTGCATGCTCCTGGTCCTCAACTTTAAGCTTACCCATATCTGTTCTCTTGTGAAACTTCACAGATTTCATATCTCTCTGTCTCCCTGTCTCTGTTTCTCTCTCTCTCTCTCTCTCTCTCTCTCTCTCTCTCTCTCTCTCTCTCTCTCTCTCTCTCTGATTAAGAGTAGTAAGCAGTAGCCATGACTAGGACTGAATGATAGTCTATCTTTAAATTCATTTGCCAAACAAATTAGTCCTTTACTTTTAAATTTAGCCCTCATTCAAGTTCTCAAGACATAAGCAGAACGGATGTAGATTCTTTGCCAGAATGTTACATTAACTGTAATCCAGTTTGTCATAGAGTAGCAGATCCTCCCCAAAGTCTCATGAGTTAAGTCTCCACTGTCTGCATTTCTCTAAGCATTCTATTCTTCCAACTGCGACCAGAACATTCCATTAAATTCTGCTTACAGCATTCTATGGTTTCTGTAGCCAACGTTTGCAAAATCTTCCACATTTTTCCTTCCAACCAACCCCAAAGACTTAAAGACCACATGGTCATGTTCATTACAACAATGGTCCCATTCTCAGGATGAATTTTCTTATGTCATCACTTTTCTTATTGCTGTGATAAAATACTTGACAACAGCAACATAAGAAGGAAGGATTTGGCTCACAGTCTGAGGATCTAGACCTTCCCAGTAAGGAAGTCACGTATGCAGGAATGTGAAATATCTGGGCACATTATGTCCACAATCTGGCAGCAGAGAGCAATGAATGCTTCTCCATGTCATTTGCTCCATTTTATTCGTCCACAATCCCAACCCATTGGAAGGTGCTCTGGACATTCAGCGCATGTGTTCCCTTTCTGAAAACACTCTTAACTGACTAACACACCCACAAATCTACTCAAGTTTATAATGAAGAATAACCATCACAGAATGCATCTCCTCCCTGTTGTAGACTTGAAGGTGGTGAAGGCTGAGGCTCCTTCGACAGTCTGTGTTCTTTCAGCATGCTGATTTATGTAGAGATGTACAGTCACATCTGCAATCATGCTTGTTTCCTCACATTATAATCGGAAAAAATCTAAAGGGAACTAATTTGTTCAAATGACTCCTAGTCAAAGAATTACTTTTAAGTTTTTTACGTATTTTATGTGTATGAGTGTTTTGCCTTCACATATATTGTGCACCACGTGCATGCCTGATGCCCACAGAGGTCAGAGGACATTGGATCCACTGGAAATGGAATTACAAATGCTTGTGAGCCACCCTGTGCATGCTGGGAATCGAACCCAAGTCCTCTACAAAAGCAAGTACTCAGCCACTGAGCCATCTCTCCAGCTTTGCAAAGAACTGTTTTAATCAGTATTTGAAAATGATAAGCAATGGAATTTTTCATCATAAAACAAAAACCAGTTGTGGAACCACTCCTTTGCCATGATACTTGGTTAAAATTGGAATTGTTGAGGTTGGGGAGATGACTTATTGGTTAGAATGCCTTCCGTGAAAGCATGAGGACCTGAATTTAGCACCCACGTAAAAGTCAGGTTTGGTGTTGCTTACCTGTAACCACAGCACTGGGGTAGAAATGGGAAGAGAAGAGGCAGATCTCAGAGCTCGATGACCAGCCACTATAGCCAGTTGGAGAGCTCAGGGTTCAGTGAGAGAGCCTAACTCAAACTAACGCCGGAGGAGCGAAAGAGGAGAGACAAAGTCAACCTCTGGCCTCCATAGGCACATGTGTGCACATACACCCGCAGACGAGTGAATAAGACATGTACACATGCATCCACCATCACAGACACCACCCATAAATAATTTTTAAAAGTTGGAGTCGTTTAAATAAACCTAAAACGTGATTATGACAAATAACATATAATATCTATAAAGGAGAGGGTGATGCTAATATAAAGAACTCTTTGGCTACACAGAAGCGCAAACAATCTGCTCTTACCCTCTTTCTGTTGTCTCTTGGTATTTTAGTGACAATATGAATATGAAATGAGCTGATTCCATATCAGACCATGAAAAGTGGGGATTACATGGGATCTGTTGAACTATATGAGAAAACTTCCCCTCCTACTAGTTTAAATATTAACTCTCTCTAGTGCTGACAGGCGTTTTCTTTCTTGCTGTGTCTGGTAGAGGGCTCAGTGATGTCTTTATGGCTTGTGTTCTTCTGAGAAATGGGTCCATCCCCCAGTAAAAAGGGCTGAGAATGTTTACCATTAAGCCTCCTGGAAAGGGTGACTTCCATTTTTACCCTTGACGTGCGTTCCTAAGATATCAGTCTGGAGGTAGTAGTCCATCGGCCATCTTCGGGCTGTTTTCCCTATTGATTTTGGACCTTTTAGCAGGAGATGCTTTTAAAAGTCACATTCTGAGACCTGGGGATATAGCTCAGTGGTACCATGCTTGCTTAATGTATGTAAGACTGTGGGGTCAAACTCCAGCACTGTCAACAGTATGGGCTGGGAGCACAGAGCATAAGGCAGGAAGCACTGTGCCTACATCACTCACTGTTCCTGACTTGATGTAAAGGCAAGGCCATATCAGTGTGACAGAGCACAGAAAGGAATAGTCTTGTGGGAGCAGTTCTGCGATTCATTAATGGACCTTGTCATTGGCTCTGAAATAGAAGTGGCAGGAATCATTCTGCACCCTTCTCTGGAAGCAAATAATTAACTACCTGGAAATGGAATTCAAACGTGGCTCCTATAGAAAGCACATTAGCATATGTAAGCCACAATTTTAGATTAAAAACCATTCTGAGTACAACGGAAATAAAGTAGAGAATAAACAACCAAGCTATAGTAACATAAAATTTCCCAATGTTCCTTAGTCAGTCATCTACTTCCATACCAACAACCACTTCTCAATTCAAAATGAAAGTGACAAGCATCACAAATCAAAATAATAAGGAAGGAAACCCTATGCTTGTTTGTAAGTAAATAAAACTAGGATAATGAATATACCAATAATCCTGAAATTCCACTGTAAAACTACCAGAATAATACATTTATAGTATGTTCTGGTTTATTAATAAAGATTTAGCAGCTGTTCTACTAAGCCACAGCTTTATAGTAAATTATATTTAAGATATCTAAGCACTGGATATGATGTAAATTTGTGACTTTCCAACCTTGATCCTGAACACAATTCTCCCACCGCTACCATGAAGTTTAACATGTCTGTTATTGTGTAGGCCCTCTGAGAAAGGCAGTCACTAAGAAGTTTCCTGACTGTGCTAGCTAGTGTTTTGTCAACTTGACACAAGCCAGAGTCATCTGAGGAGAGGGAAGCTCTGCTGAGGAGAAAATCCCCTTCAGATTGGACTGAAGGCAAGACTGTGGGGCATTTTCTTGATTGGTGGTTGGTGGGGGAGGGCCCAACTCACTGTGGGTGGTGCCATCCCTGGGCAGGTGGTTGGTCCTAGGGTGTATAAGAAAGCAGACTGAGCAAGCCATGAGGAACCAGGCAACAAGCTGCACTTCTCCATGGTCCCTGCTTCAGTTCCTCCCTCCAGGCTCCTTCCTTGAGGTACCTGGAAGTGTAAGCTGAACTGTCTTTTGGTCATGGTGTTTTATCACAGCAATATCAACCCTACAAAACTGACTGTTTTGGCCTTCCAGAATGACCACACATCTGATGGGGCCATGGTTACAGAGTTTCTTTGTGGATGTAACCATTCATAAGAAGTGCCTTGAGACTTCTCACGAAATAAATCAAAACTCAAACCTCTTGCTCAAAGTTCAGTGCCACCTATAAGTTGCTTCTGAATTAGAAAATCTTTGCATTTATACCCTGTGACTGTTAGTGTTGGTGCCTGCACTGGTCTCAGGGGGGTTAAATCTTACCACACAGGAAGCATCCTTAGTAGAGTTGGGAACTGGGGGAAAGGTGACACTCACTCTTCTCCTGAGGATAAGGATCCAATTTATCTCCATTGTAACAATTACTAGGTTCGAAGTTCCCGCCAGCGGGTACTCCGTGCTGTGGAAGTGCTGTGGAAGGAAGCCATTGATAATGGAAAGAAGCAGGAAACAAAGGAATGTGTTGGAGCAAGACGGAATCCGATCAAGCTCAAAAGAAATCTTTACTGTTACAATCATTTAAGCACATTAGGGCAGGAAATGGCAGGGGCGGGGAGAATCCATAATGCGACCAGACATCAATTATGCCATAGTTGTACCTGAGCTAAAGGCCGGACGTTTAATCCCTACCTGGGGGCAGTAACAATGGGGAGGAAACAAGGAGAGGCCTGCTGGAGCCGGAACACCTTGAAATGCTAATCAAGCCGAGCC
>CM052703.1:42683155-42703303 GCA_028551405.1 Uromys caudimaculatus
CACCTGTAGGAATGTAGCTGGGTGGGATTTTTGCCCGGGCATGTCTCGGCTCTAAGTTTGCTAGGGGTCTTTGCCCGGGCATGTCTCGGCTCTAAGTTTGCTAAGGGCCTAACCTTCCTCATAAGGGGTCAGATCTTTCAGGTTCACTCCAGCTCTGCCACTCTTAGGCTTTCTCAGGCAAATCTGAGAAAGAAGAGAGCCTCCATTGTCCTATGACCAAAATTCTTTTTGTTTGTTTGTGGGTTTGTTGTTTTGTTTTAGTTTTTATTTTGTTTTTGTTTTTTTGTTTTGTTTTTGTTTTTTGTTTTGTTTTTGTTTTGGAGACAGGGTCTCTTTTTGTATCCCTAGTTGTCCTAGAACTCATGATGTAGTCTCAAAGATTCACCTGCCTCTGCTTTCCAAGTGCTGGTGATAAAGGTGTGTGTGCCTAGCCTGTGACCAGAGTTCTTATCTGCAGAGGAAAAATGGCTCTATGTTCTCTCCTGCCACCTTACTCTTGTGAATTAAAGAAGTCCATCGAGGTGTCCTGGGGTCCAGTAATAGGACAGCTGATGAGTCATCAAATAACTGTGTCACATGCTGTAAGGGGTTATGGCTCTAAATCCAAAGTGCTGGTCACCACATGCTAGTGTCCCAGTAGACTGTACGCAGAAAAGAACAGTCGAGTGGAATCACCTTCCCTTGTAAACACACAAGGCTTATGGAAAGCTCTACCCCAGCCATCAGGGAGTTCCAGCCACTTCAATGACACCTTATCCATGTAACAGCCTTTGTTTCTGAGGCCCAGCCTGTCATAGGGATACACTTAACTTAACCATGGCATTTTTGTTTTAGAGACTCAACCAGCCTTGTGCCTCTCCAGGTATCTGTAGATTTTGATGTGGCTGGATTCTCCAGAAAAGGGCCTGGGTAATTGGAGATGGTGACTGCTCACTGGTCTTTACATGAAGAAAATTGGCGCACTTGCTCCCCGTGAGCACTAAGAGGACTGAGCAATGCTGCTCCTTCTATGCTCCAAGTCCCTGGACAAAGTCGCTCAACACTGGCACTGCTGGCATTCTGGGTGGTTTGGATGTCCGGATTCATTACTGTGGAAGGAGCGAGGACCGCTCACTGTGCACACTGCAGTTTTTGTCTCCATGAGCTGGGGATGTGCTTGCCTACTGTATGTAAGGCCCTGGATTCAATCCATAGTACTTCAAAATAAAAAATGTCTCCAGACAACCAATGTCCGTGGCAAAACTGGCCTCCATTGAGAATCATGGATGTAAGCAGAGAAGCTCTGACTTAATGACTGTCCTAGTGAGGTTGCTTTTGACTGGGATGAGCATCAGAGAAAGCTGGGGAAGCAGAGACTTATTTCTTGTTACAACTTACAGTCCAGGAGAGGAAGTCAGGGCAGGAACTGAAGGCAGGAACCTGAAGCAAAAGTAAACCATGACCATGGAAGAGTGCTGCTCACTGCCTTGCTCTCATGGCTTGCTCAGCCTGCTTTCTTGTATGAACCAGGAGCCACTGCTCAGGTGTGGCACCACTCACAGTATGCTGGGCCCTCCCACATCAATCATTAATCAAAGTGCCCCCACCAAGGTATCTACAGGCCAATCTGATAGAGGCACTTCTACTTCCTTCTCCTCTTCCTCCTCCTCTTTCTTTTCCTCCTCTTCCCCTCCCCCTCCTCCTCTTCCTTCTCCTCCTTCTCCTTTTCTTCCTCCTCCTACTGTTCCTCCTCCTCCTTCTTTTTCATCATCATTATTAATTCTCTCATATATTACACCCTATCTACAGTTTCTCTTCCCTCCTCTCCTCCCAGCATCTCCCATGCCTCCCCTCCCCCCCAGATCCACTCCTCCTCCATTTCCCTTCAGAAAACGGCAGACCTTCCAGGTATATCAACCATACATGGCATATCAAGTTGCAATCCCTTCATGTTAAGGCTGGACAAGGCAATGCAGGAGATCAAGGGAGCCCCGTTCCCATTGTTAAGAGTCTCACAAGAATACCAAGCTACACAGCCATAATATATATGCAGAGGACCTAGCTCAGACCCGTACAGGCTCCCTGGTTATCAGTTCAGTCTCTGTGAGCCCCTATGGGCCCTGGCTAGTTAGTTCTGTAGGTTTTCTTGTGATGTCCTTGACCCGTCTGGCTCCTACAATCCTTCCTCCCCGTCTTCCACAAGACTCCCTGAGCCCGCCTAATGTTTGGCTATGGGTCTATATCTGCCCCCAGGTACAGAGTTGCTGGACGAAGCTTCTCTGATGACAATCATTCTAGGCTGCAGGGAGACAATTCTTTGGTTAAGGATACCTCCTCCCAGATGACCTTAGCTTGTGTCAAGCTGACAAAAC
Source organism: Uromys caudimaculatus (assembly GCA_028551405.1). Classification (NCBI taxonomy): domain Eukaryota; kingdom Metazoa; phylum Chordata; class Mammalia; order Rodentia; family Muridae; genus Uromys; species Uromys caudimaculatus. Next base: position 42,685,507 of record CM052703.1, read on the forward strand.
AAAAACAAAAACAACAGCAACAACAACAAAAACCTGACCAGCATAATAGCCACCATTAAATGTTTGACTCTTCTGTTTTGTTTTATATACATCTACTTTTTTATAATATTCCTCCTGTTTTTTATGTGTGTATGTGCATCTTTTCTCTAGACTTTTATGGGTAGACAGAAATTTAAGATGAAGCCCTCTGGACACTCAGGAACTTCTGAATAAGATGACAGATTAGAGGATGCCTCAGTTTAATGCGGTGAGGGAGGAGTCAGGATAAAAAAAACCCAGTTCCAAATGGAGAAAGAGCTACAAAAATTCATGAAAGAGGGACAATTAGCTGGAAAAATGTGGAAAAGAAAAAGGGAGGAGGATGAGAAGAATCAGCAACTGAGCATCTTGCTACTGACTTCCTGGCAGGCAGGAGAAGTGAAGCCTCATCTGGAAGGAGGCCAGGTGGGCCAAGCCTCAAATTCAGTTCCAGGTCTTGCTGAGACAGTGCCTCCTCCAACAAAAATACACAACAACGGAGATGAATTATTATCATTATTATTATTAGCATTTATCTGTTTCTACATGATGTGCACATGCATGCAGTGTGTGTGTGTGCGTGTGCGTGTGCGTGTGCGTGTGCGTGTGTGTGTGTGTGTGTTGTGTAATGGTTTCCCAAGATAATGAAGTATTTTATCCTGCCTAGAAGCTCTTAAAACAAAGTAAACAACTCAAAATAGCTCCAGGAAGTTCCTGAAACTAATCAGACTCACTAGGTCTCTCCCTGCTAGCTATAAAAGCTGAGAGTCAGTCTCAGCCAAGTTGCAAAGAAGACTGTGAGACCAGACCAGCTGTCAGGAAAAGGTATAGACCAGAGTCACTTGGGAAGGACACTCTCCAACCTGTTGAACTGCCTACACGGCTGTGCAGTGTGCTCCAGGTTCCCAGGCGTCACCCGTGCTGGGGGTTTCAGATGGTGTTGGTGACACAAGTGTCTGAGTTATTTCTGCTCCTGTCACCCAAATTCCTGTAAGGAACTCAATTAAACTCATTGGTTCACCAATTTGGACTGTACAATTTATCTGGTGTTAGCACCCTATCTGAATGAATAGAGGTATAAATGACATATCCTGAGAAAAAGTTTACCACACAACAGCACAAGCGTGTGTGTGTGTGTGTGTGTGTGTGTGTGTGTGTGTGTGTGTGAGAGAGAGAGAGAGAGAGAGAGAGAGAGAGAGAGAGAGAGAGAGAGAGAATTCACATTCCACAGTGTGATTGTGGAGATCACAGGATAATTTCGGAGTTGGCTCTCCCCTTCTACCACACGGGTTCCCAGGCTCGGAACTCCGATCATCAGACCTGGCCATAAGCTTTTCCAGCTGAGCCATCTCCCAAGCCTAGGAATTATGTTTCTCTGTTTCTGTCTCCATCTCTGTCTGTCTCTGTCTCTCTCTGTCTCTCTCTCTCTCTGTCTGTCTGTCTGTCTGTCTCTTTCTCTCTCCCCCAGTGGGCTCAGAGGTACTTGTCCAGGTCCCAAAAATCTAACTGTCTTAGTCAGGATGAAACACCATGACTAAAAAGGAAATTGGGGAGGAAAAGTTTTATTTGCCTTACACTTCCATATTGTTGTTCATTATGGAAGGAAGTCAGGTCAGGAACCTAGACAGGGCGGGAACCTGGAGGCAGGAGCTGATGCAGAGGCCATGAAAGGGTGCTGCTTACTGGCTTGCTTCCTATGACTTTCTCAGCCTGCTTTTTTAAAGAATCAAGGACCACCAGCTCAGAGATGGCACTACCCACAATGGGCTGGGCCCTCCCATATCAATAACTAATTAAGAATATGCCTTACAGTCAAATCTTATGGAGACATTCTCTCAATTAAGGTCCCCTTCTTTCAAATAACTTAAATTTATGTGTCAAGTTGACAGAAGAGTAGTCAGCACACCAGGCAACAGAAGACTTGACTCAAACAATGGAGGGTCTGGGGGGAAGGGCTAGCCCCGCCCTTAGAGGCAAGAATCCCACAAGTCCAACTGACTCCATATACCTGGTGGACCAATTTTAGAGAATTCAGAAAGACAATGCTCCAAATAGTTATCATTTTTAATTTTATTTTATTTTTGTCCATTGTCTTTTCTTTTTATTGCAATTTTAGCAGTATTTTTCATTAATTTAAAAAAACACTTATTTTTATTTAGGTGTGTGTGTGTGTGTGTGTGTACAGGTAGAGGCTGGAAGAGTGTACTGAATCATCCTGGAACTGGAGGCACAGACAGTTGGAAGCTGCCAGCTACTCACTTCCCACTCAAGTGATTCCATGAAATATAAAAGGAATGACTGATGGTTCCAAACTCTTTTTTATGAAGCCAGCATTACCCTGACATCCAAACCAGATAAAGATACAACCAAAAGAAAAAATTATAAATTCATCTCCTTGATCAGAGTTGCAAACATGCCTAGTAAAATACTTGCAACAGAATTCAAGACGACATCAAAGGTTCATTCATTGTGACCGCGCTAGCTTCAATCCAGATACACAGGGATGGTTCAGCAAACATAAATCAATAAATGTTACCCATCACATAAATAAACTCAAAGACAGGAATTACATGATTGTCAGTAGAGATTTTGCCTTTGACAAAATTCAACCTCCCTTCATGATAAAAGTCGCTGAGAGGCCAGGGAAGTGGCGTGCATACCTCAACTTAACACAGGCTATATATGACAAACCTTTGGCCAACATCATACTAAGGGGAGAAAAACTCAAATCATTCCCACTAAGATTAGGAACAAGACAAGGACGCCTGCCCACTCTCTGCACACCTGCTCACCACGGTGTCTAACTTCTCAGAGCAGCAATGCAGGAAAAGGAGATAGAAATACAAATAGGAAAAGGAGTCAACGGACCCCTGTTTGCTGCTGATAGGATTCTGTGCATACAAGACATCAAAGAATCCACCAAAAACCTTGTAGAGCAAATGCTTTCAGCAAAGCTGAAGGTTCCACAGTAACCACACGAAATTCAGTAGCCTTCCTCTCTACCCAAAGCAATCACACTGAAAACGAAATCAAAGAAACAATCCCATTCACATGAACCACCAATAAAATAAAATAAAACACTTTGGAATAAACCTTACCAAGGAAATGGAAGCTCTCTAACATGAGAACCTTAAGACAGTGTAGAAAGAAACTGAAGAAGACATTAGAAGATGGAAAGGCTCCCCATGCTCGTGGATTGGAAGAATTAATCTTGTGAAAATGGCCATCCTGCCAAAAGCAATCTGAAGATTCAGTGCTGTCTCAATCAGAAACCCAGGGCTATTCTTCACAGACCTAGAAAAAAATAATCTCAAAATTTATGTGGCCGGGCCAAAAAGCCAAAGATTATCAATTCAATCTTGAACAATAATACTGCAGGATGTATTATTTATTTATTTATTATTTCAAATTATACTACAGACTTATAGTATTTAAAATACCATGGCACCAGCATAAAAAACAGTCAGACAAACAGAACAGAAAAATAGAATAGAATAGGAGTCCTTAGAATTAGTGCTAACTGACTTTTGACAAAGATACCAAAAATACACATTGAAGAAAAGTCAGCATCTTCAAGAAGTAGTGCTTGGGAACCTGGATTTCAACATGCAGAAAACAAAAGCCAGACCCTTCTCTTGAACCCCACACAAAACTCAACTCCAACACACACATACACATACACATACACATATACATATAGTGGTGGAGAATAACAAGGGTGTACATACTTTGACCTATAGGCACAGGCATGTGTTTTCTTAAAAGAGTCCCATAACACAGGAAGTTAAAACCAACAATTCACAAGTAAGGTCTCATGAAATTAAGAAGACTCTGGGGGCTGGTGAGACAGATCAGTGAGAAAGAGTCCTGCTGCTCTTCCAAAGGGCACTGGTTTGCTTCCCAGCACATACAGGGCAACTTAAAACATCTGTTACTCTAGTTCCTGGGGATCTGATGGCCTTTCTAGCCTCTGTGGGCACAAGCAATGCAAGTTATGCAGATAAGCATTCAGGCAACACAGTCAAGCACATAAAATAAAGTAAAGCAATTAACAACAACAGCAATAAATAAGTTCTATATGGCAAAGGAAATTCAAGTGAAAAGGTGGTCCACAGAATGGGGAAGAAAATCTCTGCTGGCTGTACAGTTAATAGATTAGTAGTTAGTATATTCAAAGAATTCAAAAAATAAAAATAAAGAACCCATTAAGAAGTGGGCTATGGAGGACTACAGAACCAAACAGGAAGTTCTCAAAATTCAAGAATACAGTGGATGATAAACATTTTTAAAGTGTCCAACATCCTGGACTTCCTGTTTGAAAGTGTCATCTGGGGTCACCCGAAGATACCACTAGAAACTCAAAGCGTTTAAACCGCCTCCTTAGGTGCACACCTGCAATCCTGGCCCTTGGGCAGCTGAAGCAGAAGGATCACTAAGTTTGATGTCAATATGAGCTATATAGTGAGACCTTATATCAAAACTAAAATAAAACTCAGGTACCAGGGCCATGATCCAGAAATACCGGATGAATAGACTGTTTTTAGTTCAGTTGTCCCCATTATATCCAAGATCTTGATTCCAAGGTCACCCCTCACCTATTTCATCCTTGGATGCTAATTCTATAAAATTACCTTTGATAAAGTGGTAGCTCGTGTAAACGGTAGGGGGTTTGCACACACCCCGGCATATCCCCTCACATACTTTAAATCATTGGTATGTAAAACTGCGGTGTGCACACGGTCCTTGTGTGGCACTTTTGAAGGGATGCCCAGAAAGAACTGGCTCAGTACAGATGCAGTTCTTTCCTTGAATGCTTTGATCTACAGTTGTTTGAATCTGCAGGTACAAGGCTCATGGACATGTAGACCTACTGGGTAGGTTCTAAATATTGCTTAGGTCATAATTGGACTAAGATGATTTATTCACTGTGTATCTGGAATTCAAATTTAACTGAGTGCTCGGTATTTTTATTTACAATATTTGTCCATTCCAGTTGGAACTTGGGGTTCCAAGGGAACAACACTCCATTTTAATGCTTTTTTTAATCTGTAGGTCTTTGGCACATTATGCATAGATGTTTGGTAACTACAATGCTAGGGACATTTTGTTGTGAGTGAAATTAATGCTATGCCACCACCAATCAGTGCACAAACATGTCACTTCTTTGCAAGGGATAGTTTTTGTTTTTCAGTTCCTTGAGCAACTCCATGCTTTACACTACAAATCTACCAGTTTTGCAGCGCACCGTGGCCAGGAAAAAGAAGCTTTTGTTCTGAACATTCACTCCAGCCTTGCTGTGTAACAGAGCTGTCTCCTAGGGAGCTGAAACCAGGAAGTCTGGTTTAAAAGTTGCTAATGAAGAGTCTGGAGGCAGTGTTTGTCTGGTTTTGGTCTATAAACACTGCCACCTAGTGGCAGAATCAAGTACTCCCCACCACCACATTAAAGGCAAAGGAGGCAATCCAGCTAAATCAAGTGTGAAGATCTGCAAGCGTGGGTTTTGGTTGCTTCCACTTAGCATTCAGTCTGTTAACTTTAGCAAGATAAAGGGAGGAACTGTTATTTACCAGTAAAGCTGTAATGCTCCTTTTTAAAAAATAGCAATAGGCGTGGGGTTAGGGGGTGGCAGCAGCAGAGAGATGAGAAACAGGCTCCACGGGTAAAGGCACTGCCACAGAAGCCTACACACACACACACACACACACACACACACACACACACACACACACACACACACACACACACAGAGTAATAGCAGGAATACTGATAGTAATAAAGCCCATCAATATAAAAATGCCACGAATTTAAAAGCAGCAAAACCAAGTAGGATTTAAAAGAAATTTCCTTTAACTTGGACCTATATAGACAAAATTCATGTTTATTTTAATTCATAAGGTGTCTGAATTTCTGATGCATGTACAAGGCTCAATAAAAGCTACCAGTAAAGAGTACTCAGAATCTCATCTATAAAATATCAAGACTCAGAAGCTTTGCTTCCAAGGGTCAACTGAGTATTCCCTAACCCAGAAAATTCTGTAGACTTCAAACAGCCCCACCAAAGATCTCAGACGCATGACCATATGAGCACTTGTGGCGGTGTATTTTTATATCAGAAAAATATATTAGTAACAGATTTAAACATTTGGTGCTGATTTTTTTTTCCTTTTGTTTTGATTTGTTTTCTAAGGGGAGGGTCTGTGGCTTGTTAAAAATATTCATTTTTAACTTGTCAACTTCAAAGTTACTCTTGGCTACGTGCCACCTGTTTCAATCCATATGTTTTTGTGAGCTGTGGCAACAAGGATTCTGTTACCTTTATAAATATTTGCTGTCTCCTACTAGATGCAAAGGAATGGAGACTCCAGAGTAGCGTGGTTGTACAGTCGGTTACTAAGCAGGAATATGTTTTGCAAATTCCCCTTCTCCCAGTGAGATTATTTTCTTTAGAGGGGAAACAGTTTTGAACTTTCTGTCTATCAAGGAGTCACCTAGTGTTTTCTGATCTCTAACAATGACCAGACACTTAGCTTCACACACATAAACAATCTAGTTGTCACATGATTTTAATACATCCATGTATCCCTATAGTATTGATTTACCCAGTTAAACTTATAGGGTAGCACTCTGTCTACAGCCAGAAATAAGTTGTTTATCAGTCTGTGCTGCCTGGGTGGTGCCTGACAGATGGCATTGTTTGCGTTTCTACCCTGGCACACAGCCATCCTCTGTCCTCAAAATGGAGTCAAAGCTGCTTGTAAAATGGAGTCTCTCAGGGTGAAGAACGGTCTGAAAAATCACTGCTTTAAACAATGTAGAGTGAGCACAGCCTGGTCTCTGGCACTTTCCTCTTCCCTAAACCCAAAGAGTGTGTCTCATAAATCTACTACAGCCCTGTCTGCTGAGCCTTTAACCCCGTTATGAATTACACACTTTGGGCAATGTTAGAATGAAGGAAACTGGTTTCTTGGCAACCTTTAGAGACATCAAGCTAGAAAGCTACAATATATACAGCCACTGGAAAGACAGAAGACATTCTTAGATACGGAAGGCCACACTTGTCCTATTGGGGTTTGTTCACCCCCCCCCCCATCTGTCTGTCTGTCTGCCTCTCTCTCTCTTTCTCTCTCTCTCTCCTCTCAATCCTAGCTTTGCTTCACATGTGATTAGCTCTGAAATTCATCTCTTTGTTTGAAGCCATGAACCCCACTTTTGCCCTGGTGGAGGTTTCTGAATAGACCTCCCCAGGCAGCTGCTGCTGGGGTGTGGAGCTGGATCCCAATTACTGGTGACAACTGCCCCTGCTGTTCTCTGCCCAGATACAGGCTTGAGAGCAAAATAATGTAATTACTTTTTATAATCCCCAAGCTTTAAGGGGGTTGTATTAACAGCACTGCATTACTGGAACACTTCTCAGTCCCTGGTGCTTTAATGGAAACATCTGAAACCTTTTGTGATAGCCTTATATTTCATAGCAATAGGGCCCGGGATCTTTCAGTGTTTTCTCTGGCTTGCCCTATCTTCTCTCTGGACAGCATAGGAAGTAGATTAGCTAGATATCTGCTTCAACTCAGCTTGAGTAAAGATGTAGCCAAATACTAAAAATTCTTGGTGACTTTCCTTTGACACATCTCTTCTACCCTCTGCAAGTCTAGCTGGTGATCCAGAAGTGTGGCTAAGCGGTAATACTAGCTGTGTGGTCTGAGCTAAATTCTCCAAACTCTCCAAACCTTTCTATCTCTAAAATGGGCACAGTGATACTGACATCAGCTGTTTCCTGCTCTAAGTTAATCCATAATGGGTAGAGTAGTGGGTTTTTCAGGCTGATGCCCTGCCTTGAGAAACTCCATATTACAAGCAGCTTTTGGTGCCATTTGGAGGACATATCACCCATGCAGAAAACATACATGATGTATTCCTGGAAGTAGAAAGGCTGCCACTCTAAAATTTTACTTAGGTGAATTAAGACTATAAGTACACATGGGAATTGTTCTACTTAGCTTCCTATTCCTGTGATAAAGACCATGATAAAAGCAACTTGGGGGGGGGAGGATTTATTTTGCTCACACATCCCAAACACAGTCTATCACTGAAGGAAGTTGGGGTGGGAACTCAAGCAGGGTAAGAACTGAAGCAGAGACTATGCAGGAGCATTGGTTATTGCCTTGCTTCTCATGGCTTGTTCAGGTGGTGGTGGTGGTGGTTGTTGTTGTTGTTGTTGTTATTGTTGTTGTTTTAATACAATCCAGAACCTCCTGCCTGGGCAAGGCAACTCACCATGGGCTGCCCACCCCCATCAATCACTAATTAAGAAAACACCCCACAGGCCTGCCTACAGCCAATCTGATGAGGCATTTTCTCAGAAGAGGTTCCCTCTTCCCAGGTGACTCCAGTTTATGTCAAGGTAATGAGAACTAACCAGCATGGACATACTTAAATCATGTCAGGGAAACTAGGCCCAAGGACTTAACAGACAGCAGCTTCCTCACCTGGACCCCATAAAGAGACAGACATCTAACACTGCGATAGCAATGCCCTCCATGGGTTGACATCTGACATCAGTGTATGTATAAATGACCAACTGCCAGCTGTCCTTGGGGCTTCAGCTCAACTTGATCTCACTGTTGATGAGGTCTATCCTCTATCCTTGTGTTCATCCATCTGGCCCTGCCTTTTTGCCTCTGCAGCTGGACTCAACTTGTCAGCTTTGCTCTCAAACTTGCCATTCCCAGAGACCTGAGGGCAGCAGCTTCTTCCAGGTAGCTGGCTTGGATTCCTTATTCTATCAATAAGGACTCGGTTTACCTCTTTACCTATTTACTTCTGAAACCTCTTGAAACTGTACTGCAGCCTACTTAAACCTTTGTATCCATTCTGAAACACAGAGAGAGAGAGAGAGAGAGAGAGAGAGAGAGAGAGAGAGATTGATTTACAATGTGATGTGTAATATGAGTTAAAGATTAAAATAAAAGAACCAGGCTGGAGAGATAGCTCAGTGGTTAAGAGCACTGACTGATCTTCCAGAGGTCCTGAGTTCAAATCCCAGCAACCACATGGTGGCTCACAACCATCCATAATGAGATCTGATGCCCTCTTCTGGGATGTCTGAAGACAACTACAGGGAGTGGGGCCACAGCAAGCGGGGCTGGAGAGAGAAGAAAAAGTATCTGAAGACAGCTACAGTGTATTTACATATAATATATAAATAAATCTTTAAAAAAATGAAAAATAAGATCTGTGGCTGGGGACCTGAGCCTGTGCCTCAGGGCTCCTTACTCAAATAGCACGGGGAGAGAGCTAGCCTCCCAGGAGTGTGGACAAGCCTGTGAGTGGGGGTAAGACCAGCACCTCTGCTGAGAGGAACCCTCCTGGAACCCTCAGGACAAAGGGACAGAGGAGCGGCCTGGGACAGGAGCCTTCCATTTTCCCAGGAGTGTGTACAAGTCTGTGAGGGGTGAGGGAGTTGGGGGGAGGGGGGGTGGGAGGGAGGGTAGGACAAGCACCTCTGCTCAGAGGGACCCGCCCAGAACCTTCAGGACAAAGGGACCGAGGAACAGCCTTCCAGTTTCCTTCTGCAGCCAGGGAGCTGATCCTGTGCCACAGGGCTCCATATACAAATAGTGCCTGGAGAGAGCTGGTCTCCCAGGAGTGCTGACAGACCTTCGAACACAGGCAAGACCACCACTTCTGTTCAATTTCCTGGCCCAAGAGGGACCCTGGCAGAGCCATCAGGACACAGGAACCAAGGAACAGCCGGGGACAGGATTCTTCTGGTTTCTGTCTGCACCCCAGAGCTGACCTGTACCACAGCTCTCCAAACCCAAATTCCTCTCAGAGACAGCTGGTCTCTGAGGAGTACTGACACAGAAGCTTGCAGGAGGGACAAGCCACAGTCAGAGAGAGAGCAAAACCAGCTAACACCAGAGATAACCAGATGGCAAAAGGCAAGGGCAAGAACATAAGCAACAGAAACCAAGGCTACTTGGCATCATCAGAACCCAGTTCTGCCACTGTGGGGGCAGTGGTCTGTAATAGGCAGTCTGACTTGGTTGAGCAAAGGCTGAAAATTCTGGTAGACCCCGTGAAATATTCACGAGGGACCAGATTATGTTTTTAGCCAACGCTCCCGGACGACTCCTGTAAAATCAGTCACAGCCTTTACAACCCCTGTATAGAGAGAGGCCAGGCGTGTGAGACTTGAAAAGCAGCCCTGACCCCTCCCATAGGCAAATGTGGCACTAGAGAGCTCCCAGGCCTAGCCAATAGAAAGCACTGGTTGCCAATCCCCTGACTCCTCCCAACCAGTATATCAGATTGTCCCACCTGCATAGCTCTCTCTCTCTCTCTCTCTCTGCTGCTGCTCTCTCTGCGCGGCTCTGCCTGCTTGCTCTTTCTCTGAGCAGCTCTGCCCGCCTGCTCTTTGCCTGCCTGCTCTCTGCATCTCTCTACACTGCTCTCCACCCATCCCTGCCCACCAGCCTGCTCCGTCCCGCTTCCACCCGCGCCTGCTGCCCGCCATCCAGAAGGAACAAAGCTGCAAAACTACTTTGGCATCGGAGAACTTTGTATAAGGGCCTGCGAGGAGACCCGCTCTCCGGGCCTAGCACTGGGGGTGCATCGACAGTGGCTGGGGGTCTCCCGGGAACCGCCAGAAGTCTCCCGCACTCCATAGGCTAGCCGGCCTTTGGCGGGTCTAGCCCCAGGCCAACTCAGCAGGGCAGCAAGCGCTGAGCAGGCTCAGTCCGAACATGCCACCACAGCCAGCCCTGGATACACCAACACACCAGAAAAGCAAGACTCAGATTTAAAATCACATCTCATGATGATGATCTTCATGATTAAGAAGGAAATAAATAACTCCCTTAAAGAAATACAAGAGAAAACAGGTGAACAGGTAGAAGCCCTTAAAGAGGAAACACAAAAATCCCTTAAAGAATTACAGGAAAACACAATCAAACAAGCGAAGGAAATGAACAAAACCATCCAGGATCTGAAAATGGAAATAGAAACAATAAAGAAATCACAAAGGGAGACAACCCCGGAGATAGAAAACCTAGGAAAGAGATCAGGAGTCATAGATGCAAGCATCACCAACAGAATACGAGAGAAAGAAGAGAGAATTTCAGGCGCAGAAGATACCATAGAAAACATGGACACAACAGTCAAAGAAAATGCAAAAATGCAAAAAACTCCTAACTCAAAACATCCAGGAAATCCAGGACACAATGAGAAGACCAAACCTAAGGATAATAGGTATAGAAGAGGGTGTAGATTCCTAACTTAAAGAGTCACTAAATATCTTCAACAAAATTATAGAAGAAAACTTCCCTAACCTAAAGAAAGAGATGAACATAAACATTCAAGAAGCCTTCAGAACTCCAAATAAATTGGACCAGAAAAGAAATTCCTCTTGTCACATCATAGTCAAAACAATTGCACAAAACAAAGAAAGAATATTAAAAGCAGTAAGGGGAAAAAAGGTCAAGTAACATATAAAGGCAGACCTATCAGAATTACACCAGACTTCTCACCAGAGACTATGAAAGCTAGAAGATCCTGGGCAGATCTCATACAGACCCTAAGAGAACACAACTGCCAGCCCAGGCTGCTATACCCAGCAAAACTCTTAATTATCATAGATGGTGAAACCAAGATATTCCATGACAAAACCAAATTTACACAATATCTTTCCACAAATCCAGCCCTACAAAGGATAATAGATGGAAAATGCCAACTCAAGGAGGGAAACCACACCCTAGAAAAAGCAAGAAAGTAATCTTTCAACAAACCCAAAATAAGATACCACACAAACATAAAAATAACATTGAAAATAACAGGAAGCAACAATCACTATTCCTTAATATCTCTTACCATCAATGGACTCAACTCCCCAATAAAAAGACATAGACTAACAGACTGGATACATAAACAGGACCCAGCATTTTGCTGCATACAGGAAACACACCTTAGTGTCAAAGACAAACACTACCCCAGAGTAAAGGGCTGGAAATCAATTCTCCAAGCAAATGGTCCCAAGAAACAAGCTGGAGTATCCATTCTAATATTGGATAAAATCGACTTTCAACCAAAAGTCATCCAAAAAGATAAGGAAGGACACTTCATCCTCATCACAGGAAAAATCTACCAAGAAGAACTATCTATGTTCCAAATGCAAGGACACTCACATTCATAAAAGAAACTTTACTAAAGCTCAAAGCACACTTTGCACCTCATACAATAATAGTGGGAGACTTCAACACCCCACTCTCATCAATTGACAAATCATGGAAACACAAACTAAACAGAAACACAGTGAAACTAACAGAAGTTTTGGACCAAATGGATTTAACTGATATCTATAGAACATTTCATCCTAAATCAAGAGAATATACCTTCTTCTCAGCACCTCATGGTATCTTCTCCAAAATTTACCATATAATCCGCACAAAACAAACCTCAACAGATATAAGATTGAAATAATCCCATGCCTCCTATCAGATCACTACGGATTAAGGCTGGTCTTCAATAGCAACAAAAACAACAGAAAGCCCACATACACTTGGAAGCTGAACAACACGCTACTCGATGATAACTTGGTCAAGGAAGAAATAAAGAAAGAAATTAAAGACGTTTTAGAATTTAATGAAAATGTAGGTACAACATACCCAAACTTATGGGACACAATGAAAGCAATGCTAAGAGGAAAACTCATAGCTCTGAGTGCCTCCAAAGAGAAACTGGAGAGAGCATATACTAGCAGCTTAACAGCACACCTGAAAGCTCTAGAACAAAAAGAAGCTAATATACCCAAGAGGAGTAGATGAAAGGAAATAATAAAACTCAGGGCTGAAATCAACCAAGTAGAAACTAAAAGAACTATACAAAGAATCAACAAAACCAGGAGTTGGTTCTCTGAGAAAATCAACAAGATAGATAAACCCTTAGCCAGACTAACCAGAGGGCACAGAGATAGTATCCAAATTAACAAAATCAGAAATGAAAAGGGAGATATAACAACAGAAACTGAGGAAATTTAAAAAATAATCAAATCCTGCTACAAAAGCCTATACTCAACAAAATTGGAAAATCTGGATGAAATGGTCAATTTTCTAGGCAGATATGAAATACCAAAGTTAAGTTAGGATCAGATAAACCATCTAAACACTCTCATAAAGAAATAGAAGCAGTCATTAAAAGTCTCCCAACCAAAAAGAGCCCAGGACCAGATGGGTTTAGTGCAGAATTCTATCAGACCTTCAAAGAAGACCTAATACCAATATTCTTCAATCTATTCCACAAAATAGAAACAGAAGGAACACTACCCAATTCCTTCTATGAGGCCACAGTTACACTGATACCAAAATCTCACAAAGACCCAACAAAGAAAGAAAACTTCAGACCAATTTCCCTTATGAATATCGATGCAAAATTACTCAATAAAATTCTCGCAAACCGAATCCAAGAACACATCAAAACGATCATTCATCATGATAAGTAGGCTTCATCCCTGGGATGCAGGGATGGTTCAATACCCGGAAATCCATCCATGTAATCCACTACATAAACAAACTCAAAGAAAAAACCACATGGTCATTTCATTAGATGCTGAAAAAGCATTTGACAAAATTCAGCATACCTTCATGATAAAAGTCTTGGAAAGATCAGGAATTCAAGGCCCATACATAACATAGTAAAAGTCATATACAGCAAACCAGTAGCCAACATCAAACTAAATGGAGAGAAACTCGAAGCAATCCCACTAAAATCAGGGACTAGACAAGGCTGCCCTCTCTCTCCCTATCTATTCAATATAGTAATTGAAGTTCTAGCTAGAGAAATTAGACAACAAAAGGAGGTCAAAGGGATACAAATTGGAAAGGAAGAAATCAAAATATCACTATTTGCAGATGACATGATAGTGACCCCCAAAACTCTACCAGAGAACTCTTATAGCTGATAAACAACTTCAGAAAAGTGGCTGGATATAAAATTAACTCAAACAAATCAGTAGCCTTCCTATACTCAAAGGACAAGGGGGCTGAGAAAGAAATTAGGGACAAACAATATAAAGTATCTCAATGTGACTCTAACCAAACAAGTGAAAGATCTGTATGACAAGAACTTTCAGTCTCTGAAGAAAGAAATTGACGAAGACCTCAGAAGATGGAAAGATACCCCATGTTCATGAATTGGCAGGATTAATATAGTAAAAATGGCCATCCTGCCAAAAGCAATCTACAGATTCAATGCAATCCCCATCAAAATTCCAACTCAATTCTTCATAGACTTAGAAAGAGAATTCCAACTCAATTCTCAAATTCATTTGGAAGAACAAAAAACCCAGGATAGCAAAAACTATTCTCAACAATAAAAGAACTTCTGGGAAAATCAGCATCCCTGACCTCAAGCTGTACTACAGAGCAGTAGTGATAAAAACTGCATGGTATTGGTACAGTGACAGGCAGGTAGATCAATGGAATATAATTGAAGATCTAGAAATGAACCCATACACCTATGGTCAATTGATCTTTGCCAAAAAAGCTAAAACCATCCAGTGGAAAAAAGACAGCATTTTCAACAAATGATGCTGGTTCAACTGGTGGTCAACATGGAGAAGAATGCAAATTGATCCATTCCTATCTCCCTATACAAAGCTCAAGTCCAAGTGCATCATGGACTTACATATAAAACCAGATACACTGAATCTAATAGAAGAGAAAGTGGGGAAAAGTGTCAAACACATGGGCACAGGGGAAAGGTTCCTGAATAGAATACCAATGGCTTATGCTCTAAGATCAAGAATTGACAAATGGGACCTCATAAAATTGCAAAGCTTCTGTAAGGCAAAGGACACTGTCAATAGGACAAGACAGCCACCAACAGCTTGGGAAAAGATCTTTACCAATCCTACATCCAATAGAGGGCTAATATCCAATATATACAAAGAACTCAAGAAGTTAGACTCCAGAGAACCAAATAACCCTATTTTTTAAAAAAATGGAGCACAGAGCTAAACAGAGAATTCTCAGGTGAGGAAACTCAAAGGGCTGAGAAGCACCTAAAGAAATGTTCAACATCCTTAGTCATTAGGGAAATGCAAATCAAAACATCCCTGAGATTCCACCTCACACCAGTCAGAATGGCTAAGATGAAAAACTCAGATGACAGCAGATGCTGGCAAGGATGTGGAGAAAGAGGAACACTCCTCCTTTGCTGGTGGGATTGCAAGCTGGCACAACCACTCTGGAAATCAGTTTGGTGGACCCTCAGAAAATTGGATGACCCAGCTATACCACTCCTGGGTATATACCCAGAACATACTCCAACATGTAATAAGGACACATGCGTCACTATGTTCATAGCAGCCATATTTATAATAGCCAGAAGCTGGAAACAACTCATATGTCCCTCAACAGAGGAATGGATACAGAAAATGTGGTACATTTACACAATGGAATACTCCTCAGCTATTAAAAATAATGACCTCATGAAATTTGCAGGCAAATGGATGGAACTTGAAAATATCATCCTGAGTGAGGTAACTCAGTCACAAAAGAACAAACACGGTATATACTCAATGATATTAGCCCAAAAGTTTGGAATACCCAAGATTCATTTCACAGACCATACAAAGCCTAAGAAGAAGGAAGACCAAAATGTGGATGCTTCAGTGTTTCTTAGAAGGGTGAACAAAATACTCTCGGGAGGAAATATTGAGACAAAGTGTGGAGCAGAGACTGAAGGAAAGGCCATTCAGAGACTGCCCCACCTGGGGATACATCCCATATACAGCCACCAAACCCAGTCATTATTGTGAATTCTGGGAAGTGCTTGCTGATGGAAGCATAAGCTGTCTCCTGAGAGGCTCAGGCAGAGCCTGACAAATACAGAGGTAGATCCTCGAAGCCAACCATTGGCCTGAGCATGGGTTCCCAGATGGAGGAGTTGGAGAAGGGACTGAAGGAGCTGAGGGGGTTTGCAGCCCCATGGAGGGAGCAACAGTACCAACTGGGCAGACTCCCCGGGAGCTCCCGGAGACTGGACCACCAACCAAAGAATACACATGGAGGGACCCATGGTGCTGGCCACATATGTGGCAGAAGAGGGCCTTGTTAGACATCAGGGAGAAGAGAGACCCACGGGCCTGAGGGTGTTCGTTCAATGCCCCAATGTAGGGGAATGCTAGGCAGGGAAGACAGGAGTAGGTGGGTGGGTGGGTAGGGGAGCACCCTCATAGAGGCAGGGGGAGGAGGTATGGGATAGAGTGTTTCTGAAGGGGAGACCTAGAAAGGGAAAAACATTTGAAATGTAAATAAAGTAAATATCCAATTAAAAGAAAAGACAAGAACCTGTGTTTACCTCAACTAGATTAACAAAAAAAGGTAGGATTCTGGAAAATTGCTGTAATGGATACTTTGTAAATTTATTGTTATTCAATAAATTCTGACATTGTTGAAAGATACAAGCATGTTCACCTATCTTTCTGACCTAGTGCACTCACAACAATCAGACATTATTTGATTCTAAGCATTGTCTCATTACTGCCTTTGACATCAAGATTGAGGTATCTTTGGGAACCTTTCATAGGTGAGATAACTGTACAGTCTTTGACAAAGCATCTTGTAGAAAACAGTCTCTGTGGCCACTGGGTACTTATCAGTGGAGCCCATAGTCTCCTTTCTTAGCAATAAAAGCAGACCAGGTCCCAGGAACAGAGCTTCCTACTTCTCGAAGCCCATTCTCCTCATGTTGTAATTCTTCCTTTTCCTTCTTGCCTCAAGTTCTCCCATTCTTCCTGGCATCAGCTCTAAGGCCTGTGAACTGCCATGGCTAGGTACGGGCAGATGCCTGAGCTGGCGCTATCAGCTGCTCCCTGTTTGGGTTTTTTGTTGTAATGTGCTGCTGTAGGCCTGCTAGACACACACTCTACTGTTGAGTTACACCCCCACCCAGCTGAAACTTATGTGATCCCTTTGGGTGTTCTGGGCTTCCTGAAAAAACAGTGGTGGTTTCCAGAGGTGAGCATCCCCCAAGAAAGAGGTACAAACAAAAGCTAGATTGCTTTTCTGACTCAACTCTTAGAAATCATTTAACTTTTCTGCTGTGGGTTGCACAATATCTAATTAAAAATATGTTCAAGTCCAAGGGCTGGCACTTGTGAACTAATCTTTAGAAATCAGGTCTTTAAAGATGCAATTAAGTTTAAACGAGTTGCAATATATTTTCCAGAAAGTTTTTTTTTTTTCCCTAATCACCCCAGGTAGGCCAAAGACAGATCAAAGAAGCAATTTCATCTGAGGCCTGTTTGGTGAACCAATGGGTTTATTTGGGTCCCCTAGGAGCATGGATGACTTCAAAACAACCATACTGCTGGAGAGTTGAACCCCAGCATAGGCGATGACCTCATCACTGCAGCCTCACTCGAGTCACTGACCACTTCCTCCATTTGGTAGCACAAGCTACCTAAGTCCTCCTAAGACCACAGGCAACTGAACGACAGGAGGGGATGGCAGGCAGAATCTCTGGTGAGGGTCTGGTGACCACTGTACTGGCAGGTTTTGTGTGTCAACTAGACACAAGCTGGAGTTATCACAGAGAAAGGAGCTTCAGTTGAGAAGATGCCTCCATGAGATCCATCGGTAAGGCATTTTCTCAATTAGTGATCAAGGGGGGAGGGCCCCTTGTGAGTGGTACCATCTGTGGGCTGGTAGTCTTGGGTTCTATAAGAAAACAGGCTGAGCAAGCCATGAGAAGCAAGCAAGCCAGTAAGGAACATCCCTCC
>CM052703.1:42703403-42719125 GCA_028551405.1 Uromys caudimaculatus
AACCTGACCATGTTTTGGGGAGGACTATGGAAGGACTTTGGAACTTTGGGCTAGAAGATCTATTCGGTGTTAAGAGCTCTGTGGGATGTTTGTTGTATAGGAGCTTGGAAGATAATGTTGACAACAGTGCAGAAGATGGAGGCCTGGCTTGTGAAATTTCAGAGGGAAGATTAAAGACTCTTATCAGGGCCATTGCTAGTTTGATTTAAGATTCTGTGGTTTTGGTTAGCTGGGGCTGAATAAATCAGCTGTGATTAACAAGGTACCAGAACTACTAAAGCAAAACCATTGCATTTTTGGGACTATTGATGCTGGTTAGCTGGAGCTAAGATATTAGCAGTGATTGGGAAGAAACCAGCATCATTGAGGTGAAATCTTCTGAGAAGTGTTTTCTGAGAGCACAGAGGCTGCGTTCCAGAGATAGACATGGTTGTACCTTGTGCTGTGGCTGGACTTGGTAATGTGTAAAAGTCACCCAGGTGGTACTGGTTTTGAAGGCATGAAGGAGTCATGAAGAGCAGCTGAGGCCGGCCTGGGCACGGTGAGAGGCTGCAGAAGGCCATTGGTGAAGGTGCAGCCTCAGTTGCAGTTGATAGCCCAGGACTGAAGGGGTCATGCAAAGGAGGTGAGGCTTGGCACAATGAAGAGAGTCTGTGAGAGGCTGTTGGTAAACCTGGTTGCAGCAGAAGACAGAAGTGTTTTGGAGATGCCAGTACCATGAGATGACCCCCAAGAACAGCAGCAGCAGTGGAGTACAGGCATCTGGAGCCTAGAAGACAAGGTGTGTGCTACAAAAGGCAAAGCTGGAGAAGTGACTCAAGCCCTTGGAGGAATCCAGAAGATGGTGAATGGATCCCAGACACTGGACAGTTGGAGTTTGATCTTGCTTTTGATTGTGACTGTGACATGATATTTTTCCCTCTTGAAGAAAGAAGGTATTTTAGTGGAGCCCACAGTTAAGAGACTTTGAATTTTAAGAGATTGAATGTTTAAAAGGGACTGAAATGTTAATATGTAAGAATTTGTAAAGACTGTGGGATTTGTAAAGTTATTTAGATCTTGGGGATGAATAAGGAGGTAAGGGTTGAGGCTTATTGGTGATATGTTTGTGTGTCAAGTTGACAAGGGGTCAATTGTACTGGCTAGTTTTGTGTGTCAACTTGGCACAAGCTGAAGTTATCACAGAGGAGTTTCAGTTGAGAAAATGCCACCATGATATCCAGCGGTAAGGCATTTTCTCAATTAGTGATCAAGGGGGGAGGGCCCCTTGTGAGTGGTACCATCTGTAGGCTGGTAGTCTTAGGTTCGATAAGAAAGCAGGCTGAGCAAGCAAGCAAGCAAGCCAGTAAAGAGCATCCCTCCATGGCCTCTGCATCAACTCCTGATCCCTGACCTGCTTGAGTTCCAGTCCTGACTTCCTCTGGTGATGAACAGCAGCATGGAAGTGTAAGCTCAATAAACCCTTTCCTCCCCAACTTGCTTCTTGGTCATGATGTTTGTGCAGGAATAGAAACCCTGACTAAGACAACCACTGTCTCCTAGGAGGGAAGTTAACAGTTCAACTTTCATTACCATAGCTCTAACTATTGGAATGTTGGCTTCTTATTTCATTTCCATGACTTCAGAGCCAAGGTATTTTGAAGATTTGGATGGTCATGTTAGAGACGGAGAACACAGCAACATCACAGCAGACAGGTGTTATTAGAGTAAGCCTTGATGTAATACTTAGTGACCTTATACGACGAGGGAAATTTGGGACACTGTGGGAGAGAATGTCACAGGACAATAAAGGTAGACAAAGAATCCCAGAGATTGCCAGCCACAGCCCAAACTAGGAAAGAAGTGTACAGAAGACTATTCAGAACTGCTAGAAGGCGCCAACATTGCGGACACCTTGACTTTGGATTCCTCACCTCAACAACTATAAGGTAATGCATTTCTGTGAGTCTTGTCATTACTTTGTGCATTGAAACATTATCTTACTGTGTAACTTTGGGTGGCTTGGAATTCATAGTGTGTACTAGGATGACCGCAAACCTGTGGTGACTCTCCTGTCTCAGCCTCCCGAGTACTGGGGTTATAGCTATGCAATGCTAGGCCTGGCATCTCTACTGATTCTAAGCCATCCCATGTGGTCCTCTTTGTTACAGGAACTCATGTCTTCTGCATTTACTCATTGAGACAGATACAAAGTCCTAAATGCAATTTGATTTCTGGAAGTGATTATGAACATGTTTAGGGGCCTTTTGGTTTTGCTTTTAAGGTGTTGTGGCTCAAACTCCAGGCAAAAACTAGTGTTGATGCAAAGAAATCCACAGCTCTCACCTCAAAGGGGATCGAATACGAGTGATTGTGGTCTAGAGACAGATTCAAATTCCTCGAATGCCATACTCCTATGTGGTAACAATCTCATGATGTTTTTATAGTAATGGATCAAGGGGCATTAAAAATTGAGGAACTTTTAAAATCCTTTTGGATGTACAAACAGATCCTAAAGTATCTCCCCACACAAGGCTATATCTTGTCAGCCAATAACTGAGGCCTTTAGCAGAGATTTGCCTGCTTTGCTATAATTTGCCTCTCTAATAGGTTCACCACTGTGTTTCAGCATTTTTATCAAAGAATTCTATTTATTAATTCACCAGTATTTGGGCCATTTTTAAGAGTTTGATGTTATAAATATATTTCTATAAACATTCATGTACAAATTTTTGTGTGGATTTGAGTTTTACTTCTCAAGGGCACCATTTTGCATTCCCACCAGCAATGTGTGAGGGTTCCAAGTTCTTGCCTGGTGCCCTAGCGTAGGATCTATCCTGAGAAAAACCTGACAGACACTTCAGATATGTGCACTTTGCTGCTGCTGGTGTTATAATTGTGTCTACTTCCTTTACAGTGGTATCCCAGTCTTCTGTCTTCTTGACTTCTGTCTTCTTCTTGACTCTCTGAAGCTAACAATGTACATTTCTCAGCCTTCACTTCCGTCAGTGTTTGCCTCATCTATGTCTCTTACACTGTGTGACTGTTTCCTCCAGGTTGGGCATGACTTCCATTGTCTTGAAGCAGAGCAGCTAAAATCACACATGGATGTCTCTCAGATCACAAGATTTGGCTCATTAGCAATTGCTCACAAAGGGAGAGGCCTCATAAGACCCCTTTGCATAAGCAGCAAACAGTTGCAGGGGGAAGACAGTCCTTTGGTTAGTAGAGCTGCCCTAAGATGCTGGAGGGACTCCAGTGAGCACAGTGGTGCAGCTTCTGCAAGTCCTCCATGCTGCAGTGAGACTTTGTGGTGATGCAGCTGCCCAGTCACCTATGCTTTGCAAGTAAGCTCCACTCGTGCTCCTGTAAATCACACCAATGAACTCACTGTTTCCTGGACTGTGGATGGAATCTCATCTTTGGTCTGTCAATGCCCTCTCTATCTGGGGTGAACAAAAATACAAGAAAATTATACAGAATCATGTGTCTTACTAATGGATCAACCTGGTACTCATAAAATGTTCTCTTTTATCTTTTATTGAAGTTATTATTGTTATTGTGTGTGTGCATTAAGGGGGCAGCATGTGTATGGAAGCAAGAAGACAGCTTTGTGGAATCTAGTCTCTCCTTCCATTTTTACATGAATTCCAGGGATCAAACTGAGGTCTCCGACTTTGCACAGCCATCACCTTGACCAGCTGAGCCATTCTGCTAGTCCAAAATGTCTGTTTGTATATAACATTTTGCATTTTAAGATATTTTTCTGGTATTAGTTTATTGATTTCAGCATTCTTATGGCTATTGCTGGCATGATTTTTTTTTAAACCTTATCTTTGAGTGTATCTGTGTCTTTGAATCTGGGATATGTCTCCTATAGGCAACATATAGTTTTACCTCTTAAGTCTAGATTGACAATCTCTGCAATCCCCTTTAATGCTGTTATCAATGTCATGGGATTTGTATATGACTTCACTCTTTGCTTTCTGTAGGTCTTTGTTGTTGCTGCTCTATACTTCCCTAACAACCTCCTTTTATACTGAGTGGCTGTTTTCTAGTGCAATATTTAATCCTTTAATGACTCCTTAGTATATTTTTTAGAGTTAATAGTTGATATAAAGATATATTGTTATTTATTCTTCATACAATCTTACCTCTTTTCAGGAAGCTGAGAGGGAAAAGGAGAGATGATGACTATAGACCTTGTTAGGTCAATCTGTCTTATTCCTCCTTCTCTTTACTTCTTCTTGTGGATTCTAGTTCCGGTTGATGTCTGGATAAAATTCTGTTCTTGGTGTCTTCTTGTGATGTCACTGTCAACTATGCACATTTCTATATTATATGGGCAACTATAAATATATTATTTGTGCATTTTCCAAAAAAGAGAAAAAAGAAGAAATTTGGAAGAACTTTCTTTTTTTTTTTTTTTGTTTTTTTCGAGACAGGGTTTCTCTGTGTAGCCCTGGCTGTCCTGGAATTTACTCTGTAGACCCGGCTGGCCTCAAACTCAGAAATCCACCTGCCTCTGCCTCCCAAGTGCTGGGATTACTGCCTGGCTAAGAACTTTCTTTTATAATTACCTACGCTATCGCTTTAGTGCTTGTTTCAGTTTTGTGGACTGAAGTTACAGTCTGCTGTCATTTGAGGAACTTTATTTCTTGTGAAACAGGTCTGCCAGCAGTGAATTCCTTCAGCTTCTGTTTACCACTCTCTGCTCTAACACAACAGTAATGGCTAAGCTGCCAAAGGATAGGAAATAAGAAAATATGACAATTGAATTTGGAAAGTTTTCCTTATCTGGCTTTGAGAAAATCAGTGTTTTAGGATAGAAATCATATAAATCTACCATTATGGTTCTCCAGGGGTCTTCCAGAGAACAGTGATATGAAGGAAGACTATATTACCCTCAGACTCTCTGGCCTTGTCTTCACCAAGTTTCCTCCAATGCTGTGAGACAGTACTTCTAGCATGCTCTCTTCCTTCCCTAAGAAACTACTGCAGAAGTTCACAAAGTTCTCAAAGGGTAAAGAGACCTTTATAAGGTTTATCACATTTCCAAATGTCTTTGAAACCATAGGAACACTCAAGATGCAATGTCTTCTCTGAGTTCACCCAACATTATCTGCACATACTGTAAATACAACTTAGATCTGTGTGAGGCTTATTATTGATTGACAACTTGCCAGACACTAGAATCACATGGAGACAAGTTTCTCTGTGTGTCTGCCTGAGGTGTTGTCTATATTAGGGTAGCTTCTGGGCACGCCTGGGAGGATTATGTAGATTAGGTTAATTGGGATAGAAAGAACCATCTTAACTGTGGGCTGCATCGTTCCATGGACTGGAGCCCTGGACAGAACACAAAGTATACAACTATCCAAGAAGTAACACGTGTCACTCTCTGCTCCTGACTGTGGATCCAAGTGTGATCAGCTGCTTCAAATTCCTACCATCATGACTTCCCTGCTATGACTGACTGTATCATTGAACTGTGAGCTAAAATCTGAAATAATTTGGGTGAAAAATACATCTTCAGGGTTCTGATGACAGGTGTTTCTTGTTCAGTATCTTAAATCCAGAAAGATAAATTAATCCTTTAAGGAAATGATATTGAATTTGTCTCAAACTCAACTGCTTTGATTTAGCAAGCCACAATAGTTGTTAGTTTTTGTTTTTGTAGAATAAAACAAAATTATCAAGCAATTCTTGGATGATATGTTTTTGAAAAAGAAAGAAAGTATAGACTGTAGAATAAGACTTAAATTATCATTAGGTGTGTTCATGCACACCTTTAATTCTAGCACTCTTGAGGCAGAGGCAGGCAGATCTCTGTGAGTTCAAGGCTTGCCTGCTCTAAATGGTGATTTCCAGGATAGGGCTATATATAGGGACTCTGTCTCAAACAACAACAAAAACAGTAATAAAGTTATTACAGACACAAGATCACAATTTGGGATACATTCATGATGCAATAAGAGACTTCTTAAAATAATTACATGATTACATTCTATTGAGAATGAGTGTTGTGGCAGGTTTTGGAAATAACGAGAGAATTCTGGGAGAGCAATGATAAGGAGAGGCTGGGTATGGAGGACATGCCGCCATTTGAAGCAGACCTCGTGCTTCATCCTGTGTGGAATGATGAGTGTTACAACTGAAGTGGTGGTGATCAAGGGAGAGCAAGGGAGATACTCTTAGCTTGTAAAGGCTGGGTTATTAACGGAACACACTAATTCATTGAACAGATATTGTCAGAGACTGTTCTCATAGCTGGGGATTCAAGAGTGAACAAAACATGGGATTCCCTTCTTCATGGACTGCAACAATGTTTATCTTAAATATGTGTGAAAATTGATTTCAAATTAAAATGTTAAATCATTGAATAATAAGATAATACTTCCCCAAGCTGTGTCCCTTGTCAGCTGCCATGAGAGGTTGATAATGATTTGTAGAGAGCTAGAGGTCATTCTAGAGTATTCATCATTTCCAAGTACCAATTCTGTTCCAGGCAGGCATGATTGAGATATGGGCCTTGCCTTGGGAGGGCTACAAACAGAGGAAATACATCTAAATAGGCTAATAATTACATGTACCAAGTACTGTGATACAGGCATGCCTGGGAGCAGAGCAGAGCAGGCAACACTAAACAAGAGAGAGAGAGAGAGAGAGAGAGAGAGAGAGAGAGAGAGAGAGAGAGAGAGAGAGATCGCGCCAAGGATGGTGCCACCAAGCTAATGCTGGGTAATAGGGGCTGCCTTCACTAGGTTTTATGGCTGTGGAGAGACATCATAACCATGGCAACTCTTAGAAGGGAAAACATTTAATTGGAGTATGGCATAAAGTTCAGAGGTTTATTCCATTGTTATCAATATTAGCATTCTGTCTAAGCTCCACCTTACAGTTGCCTGGCAACAGCCAGGTAGGCCTGACTCACTATAAAAGGGGCTGCTCGCCCCCTCCTCTCTCTCTTGCTCTCTTGTCTTCTCCTCCCCTTCTCTCTCTCCATGTGCTCATGATCAGCCTCTACTCCTCTATTTTCTCTCTCTCTCTCTGCCTTTCTCTGCCTCTACTACCCTCTTAACTCCCCTCCCCATGCCCCCGAATAAACTCTAGTCTCTACTATACCATCGTGTGGCTGGTCCCTCAGGGGGAAGGGATGCCTCAGCATGGGTCTGCTGAGGCACCCCCTTCTCCCACACCCCACCCCACCTCCATAGAACATATCCCCCGCTCTCTTTATCTTTTTATCAACACATCATTGGTGCTGAAACCGGGATTTAGAAACTCTGCAGGTTTGCATCCTACCCCTGCTATCACATGAAGATCCACGCTCGATAGCCTAAACTTCAGAGAACTGGTAAGCCTCCCCACTGGTCAGAGTAACGTCTGCATGGTCCCAGGGGAGAGTTCTTGAGCTCAGAGCTACCCCTGTGCTGCCCTTGAGGATGGGAGACATTCAGTCTTTCACTGGTCCTCGATCTAGGACTCCTTCTCTTGGGTGAGATTTTCCTCTCCTTTGAGAGTTTCTTTCTCGCGGGTGAGAATCCCAGGCTGGGCCTGGACAAACTGCTCTCTGTATACTCTGGACACCAGCCCAGAGCTTAGCCCCCAGCTCTCATGTGTCTCACCCATGGGTCTGTCTTCACTGCCTTGTCCCTACTTACTGGGATGTCTTGGTCTAATTCACAGTTAACAGAAAACAATATCTCTAAATGGCCACTAAACTGGCACTTTCTCACTAGCGAGCCAGAGCGTAGGCTTCCCCTCCCCCCTTCATTTGCTAGCTCCCACTGCTGCAGCAGCAGTTGGTTCCACCAGTTAGCCGCCTGACAAGTGGGTCTGGCCTGCTCCTTGCATCATGCCAGGGACTCTGAGACTTGCTTTCCCGTGTGTGTGTGACCACCTGCCGTGGGTTCTCTCCCACGAGGGGCTCCTGTGCTCTACCTGCCAAAGCGACCACTTTGGGCCGGCCTGCCCCTATCTGCCCCTGCCTCTGTTGCCACTTCCTTCTTTGACCACTCTGAGCACTGTTACAGTTGCTTTTAGATGATATCCTGCTCGGCTGCCCACAACAGCCATGAGAAAAACAGCCTTTGCCTTGTCCAAGAAACCGCCTTCCAGTGCACTGGAGGGAGACCTTCCTTCTCTCCCTCTCTTCCCAGGACTCATAAAGTGAGGGCTAGCAGCGCTGCGCACCACAAGAAAAACGTGCACGTTGCTGGGATAGAGACAACGCTACTTCAGGCGCTTCCTTTTCCCTGCCCAATTCCGGGGGGGGGGGGGGGGGGAGCAAGGGGCAGAAGCTTCGGGCTGCTAGGAGTAAGTTCCACCCCACGCTTGCTCTATCAAAGTAAACACACTGTTGTTGCTGCTGCCTGCCACCGCCCCTGCTGCAATCACTGTTCAGCAGCAGGAGCACACACGCCATTATTGGAGCTCCCATCAATCTGCACTCTCCAGGCTACAGGCCACACACCCATTCCACTCTCACCTCCGCCCCAGCGCGTGCCTGGTGCCTCAACTGTGTGCATGTTCACGCACACCAGACTAGCCATTCCCATGGCTTGCCTGCCAGGACAGTTCATGTCACAGGCCTGAACCAGCCTGAACAAACTCACTTTCTGTCACCATGATCTCAAGCCATGGCTGTTAGCTCTCTTATTCTGGTGCACACCAACTCTAAGACAAATGTTTCTCTGCTAATGCAAAAATGTGTTTTTCTCTCCTTACACAACACTTAAGATTTTCTTTCCTCTCCTGTCTTGATAGATGATTTTTGCTACTGCCATTAAATTATGGTGTGCTTTATTCAGATATGACCAGTTGATATAGTCCTCAATCTTGTCAGAAGTCTGCTAATTATTAATATATATAAGTTTATGACAGAAAGAATCTCTCAAAGCCTTTAACAGTTTACTCCCACAAGGTCTCAGAAGACTTGGACACAGTCTACATGAAGCTGCCTGGGTTATGGCATGATAACCACTGATAAACACAGTGGACAAAACTGGATACCCTGAGGCAAATGACTTACATAGTCTAAATCAAAGTAAGTCGTTCCTCATGCCACAGGTATCCATTTCACAGAGAAAGCTGGAAAGCCAGACTGACTCTGCCCAAGTTGCCATGGAGATGTCAGGGAACTGTTGGTTAGTGGACTCTGTCATTTTAAAAATAATATGACTGCTAGATTATTGTTTATTCTTCCCCAGATTCCTGACTACATTGACAGCTAAGGTAACTGTAGCTTAACAGCTAGGAACCAGACTTGCTCCTTACCAAAACTCAGTTTCTAGCCACTAGTTCAGTTGTAAGCTTTCACAGATGCAATGTTACCTCCTTACCTAAACTTGGGTCCCACTGATTAAATGCTTCATATTTCCTCTTCTTGATATGCCACTGTCCTGACATTATTCGAGTTCTTATAAATTTGCCTAACTCTAATGAAACATTCCACTATACAATCCAACTGTTGAATCACAAATTCTTGTTCCTTCTGCTCCACAAAAAAAAAAACAAAAAACAAAAAAACAAACCTGTTAAAGACTGTTCATGTTGTTAACTCATGTTGTTATCTCTTTTGTAAACTTGTAAGTTACAGGAAACCCACTCAGATCTACCTTTCATGGACTAAATAGACTCCACCCAGATAAGTACATCTGCCTAAAGTTCCCACTTACTACCTATTCCAGAGGGTGGGATTCCTCTGGGTTTCAAATGTACATCTTAAGAAAAAAATGTTCTTTCTTCCAAATATACTTAATCTCTGCCTATAATAAATATGTATGTGTGTGTTTCAGCATCTTGTCGAGTCCAGGCGCTTACTACATCTAGGACAGCTCCAGGGAAGCAACCTCCAGATGCTCCAATCTCCTCTCACAGACACAGATGCTTCTATTAGACCTGTTCCTTTTGACCTATCCTCAGATGGCTCCACAGACCCTGGACAACAAGGAAACAGCCAACTCTAAGACTAGACAGACACCCCCATACCCATTCTTCTAGGTTCCCTAGAGACATCCTCCCAATGCTGGCAGGAAGTAGCCAGATATCATGACGACCCTATTCCTGCTTTGCCATCACCTCTAATTTTTTCTTTTTTAATTAAATCAAAATGGGGGGGGGATGTTTGCATTCTAAGCTCTGCCCCAGTTACCTGGCAACAGCCAGGTAGGCCTGACCCACTATAGAAGGGGCTGCTTGCTCCCTCCTTGCTCTCTTGTCTTCTTGCTTCTGCTCTGTCCCCTTGCCCCTTCCCCCGCTGCCCCCTCATCTCCCCATTCCCTTCCCCCCTCTCTCTCCATGTGCTCATGGCCGGCCTCTACTCTTCTACCTCTCTACTCTCTCTGCCTTTCTCTGCCTCAACTCCCCTCTTAACTCCCCTCCCATGCCCTGAATAAACTCTATTCTATACTATACCTTGGTGTGGCTGGTCCCTCAGGGGGAGGGGAGGCCTCAGCATGGGCCCTCCGTAGAACACATCCCCCCTTATCTTTTTATAAACATATCAATCATGGTGCCAAGCATTATGGCGTGCAGGCAGACTTGGTGCTGGAGAGGAGCTGTGAGTTCTACATCCAAATCCAAAGGCAGCAGGAAGAGAGAGTGACACTGGGCCTGACGTGAGCACCTGAAACCTCGAAGCCCACCCCAGTGACACACTTCCTCCAACAAGTCTACACCCACTTCAAGGCCACACCTCCTAACAGTGCCATTCTCTATGGACCTATGGGAATCATTTCATTCAAACCACTAGGGCGGGGTAGGACTGGGGCGAAATTATCCAACTAAATAGAGGAGCACTGTGTGCATAGGCCCAGCAGGAAGGAGAGTGAAGTGAAAACTTAAGGGTTCTTTGGAAAGTTGGTTGGATGGTGTTCTGCTGGGACAAACACATGAAGGAACGTTTTGTTAAAGTGGACACAGGTGTGAAAGGCTAAGGTCCACTCAGACACAGGAGAGGATGTTCTGCCAAAGCAAGCACATAAAAGGACATGTGATGAAGGAATCTTCGCTGACAACACACATGTGTTGGTCCGCATTACATTTCGTAGTTGAGCTGCATTTGTCAGGACTCCATAGAGAGTAACACATCAAAAAACTTCTGGTGGTGTGCTGCAGTTCGTTGCTGCTTCCAAGGGCTTGGGCTGACTGGATGCATGTGCTAAGGCAAGACCTGTGCTGAGGCAAGACTCAGGGAGGACACGTGTTTGGAGGACATAAATAGGACTCCACAGAGTGACGGAGATAGAGCTTGGCTTGCTGGTATAGCTAGCTGTGCAATGCTTGTGGGTCTCCCATCTTTGCTAATCTTGACTTCCTTGAGAGGGACACAGCTGAGAACTTCTTCTAGTGTCCCTCCAGGTCCCTCCTGCTGACTTGAGCTGAGGCTGAGGCCTGGCTGTCTCTGCTAGGTTGTGTCACCACTCTTGCTAACCCGACTCTTCTGAATTGGACTGCTGGTGTATCCATTAAGTGCTTTTGAGTGGATCGAGCTGCTGCTGCCTGCTAACCTGTGAACTGAACTGAACTGATTTCCAGACAATACAGACAGGAGTTGCTCCAAAGGACCTTTCTAAACAGGTCCACTTCCCCGTATCTTTTCTTTTCCACCCCATGGTGGGTTACAAGGAAGGCTGAAGCATTTAAGAACCATCATCAAAAACAGGATTTGAAAAACTTAAAGTTGCAGAAAAGACTACTGTAAACTTGCAGCAATGCTTTGTGTTTAGAGAATACAGGGAGAAATGCAGCAAGAAGCAAGACAAGGGCACTCCAATGATGAAAGCATCCAACTGCTAAAGGATAGAGCTGAGAAATCTCTGGTTTTCCACTTAGGACAGACAAGCAAGAAGATAAGAGAGACTGAGGAGGGACGGGTAGAGAGCAAAAAATTAACTTCAAGAAGAACAGGGAGAGGAAGCCTTAAGAGAATGATGGACGGCTACATTGAGAAAATAAACGAATTACACAAAGTTCTACACAGCAGAGGACCATGCGTCAACGTGGATGGACCTAGCAAAGAGACCAGTAACCAGGAGAAAGACTGCTAGGGGGCCATGTACAATGGCAGAAATATTAAGACATCCACTGCAGGGAGACACAGCAAGCTCAGAGACACAGTTGTCTCGATGTGGAAGAAGACTGTAGTTGTGATAGAAAGAATGGCTCCACGGGGCTTCCCACAGAAATGGTCGAAGTTTCCTCCCAAGCTAGTTGGTGGACTTAAGAACTCACTATCTATTTTAATTTAAATATTGTACAAAAAAGTCACGGTCCATAGCTAGGAAATCTTAGGGGAGTGGGTGCCTGGATGGTGTTTGTGGTGTTGGTAAAAGGTTGTAGAACTCAGTTAGTGGGAGAGGAATATTATGAACACAGAGTCTAAAGCTTGCCTGGGGACTGTCATTGTTCTAGAGACTGGATACAAATATAGGACATCAGGCCAGTTCTCAGGATTTATGCCAACTACACAAGTCATCACTTTGCACATCTGTAAAGCAGATATGTAACAGTATATTTCTTATGGGGGAAAGTGGAACTCTATTTAAACTGATTGGCTAAATGTAGTGGCTCCTTCCTATAATCCTGGCACTCAGGAAGCTGAAAGAAGATGATGAAGTCCAGACTAGGCTAGGCTACATAGCAAGGCACTGTATCAAAATAAAATAAACAATGCTACAGAAATAAAAAGTACTAGTTACCAGTATTAGCCACAATCTTCACCATCCATCCAAAAGAAACAAAAGCCAGAATAAAGTCCTTCACAGTTTCCCAATGACAGACTAAAAACTACAAAATTCTGTGTTAAAAGAAGTGAATGGGGACACAAAAGACTTAACAGATAACTGTGGATAGCCAGTCATTCGTAACATCTCTCGAGTATAGTTTGCCCTATAAGCAGCAAATCAAACTTACACCTCAGGAATTTATAGATTTGTTAAAAAATATTTCAGAGAAATGGCTTAGCACTTAAGAGCACTCACTGCCCTTCCAGAGGACCTGGGTTCCAGTCCCAGCACCTGTGTTGGGTGGGTCCCAACTCCCTGGAACACCAGCTCCAAGGCACCCAAGGCATCTGACGCCCTCTTCTGGCCTCCCCAAGCACTTGCATACAGGTGGCCAACATTCACACAAGACACACACATGTACAACATGAATAAAAATAAAAACAAATCTTTTAAAAATGTAACTGAAATGGGGGCCGGAGAGACAGCTTTTCTCTCAGAGGCTCCGAGTCTGGTTCCCAGCACCGACACTAGATAGCTCACTATCACCTGTAACACCAGTTCCAGAGGATCTGAAGCCTTCTTCTAGCTGCTCTGGACACTTGCACACAGATAGCATACAGGCATGTACCCATAAATAAATCCTTAAAAGGACTGAAACAGACTGATGTATTTATTACCCAGAGTTCACTTTGTTTCTGCTTAAAAGTTATTCATTTTAGTACATAACTAAATAACATGACATAGGGCATATAGTTCTGAACTTAAGCACTGCAGAGTGAATCCCAAGTTCATTTTCAATAGCTATTATGCTGGATGTTAATGACTCTACTAAAATCATTAATAATAAAACCATAATAAAACCATGATCTCTCTTTGATACAGGAATCATCTTCAAGTACATTTACAGAACTAACATTGAAAACTAGTAATAGAGTTCGAGGTCAGCCTGGTCTACAAAGTGAGTTCCAGGACAGCCAGTACTGTTACACAGAGAAACCCTGTCTCAAACAAAACAAAACAACAAGAGAGAGAGAGAGAGAGAGAGAGAGAGAACGAGAGAGAGAGAGAGCGAAAAGAGAAGAGAGAGAAATCCACCATAAATGGAAGATATTAACTAAGCTAAACTCTAGCTTTGCCTAACCCAAAGTAAAGAGGAAACAACGGAAGGAAGTCTCCTGGTTTGCATACGAGTTGGGAAATTCTTCTTGTGAATTCTCTTGGTGAGGAAGCATAAGCAGTTGAGTGCTCCTAAGAATCTTCTCGAGGCAAAGTCCCCGTTCTCAGTTCTCAGGTTCTCACTCCATCGCACCTCATTTGCCGTACCCGTCAGCGGCGCCCTCAATGCAGACCATCTGCAAATCCCAGCAGCTCCACCAGACAGCACCCTAGTCTTCTCGCGCCCTGGTGGGCGTGGCCTGTGCCTTGACGCACAGCGAGCGCGCCGACGCACAGCGTGGTGTGCGCGCGCCGCCCGCGGGAGCTCTCGAGTGGCTAGAACGGCAGAGGTTCGCAGAGCGGGCAGAGCGGGCGGCAACCGCCCGGGGCGCGGCGGGAGGCGGCGCGGGGCGGCTGGTGGAGGTTCCCGGGGCTGCCGGTCATGATCGACTCTGTGAAGCTCCGGCGCGACTGCGCGGCCGACTTCTTCTCGCACTACGAGTATCTGTGCGCGCTGCAGGACTCGATGCCGCTGCCCGCCGTGCGCGCCTGCCTGCGGGACGGCGTGCTGGACTTCAATGCCGACCGGCTGCGCGTGGTGGACTGGGTGCCGCTGCTCAGCTCGCTCAGGGTGAACCGAGACCTGCCGCTGGTGGCCATCAAGAGCTCTTTCCAGCCGTGGCTCGGGGAGACAGTTCTGCGGTCCGGAGGTGCGAGGGGAGGGAGCCCGGTGCAGCGTAAGCCTGCGAAGCGGCCTCCACCTAGCCACAAAGGAGTTTTTGCCGCCGCCTCGAGCGGTTGTCTGGAGTAGTCATGCTAGGGAGTAGAACTGGAGACTGCTGCCCCTTATTACAGCGAGGATGACCAACTATGCTCCCCGAGGGGAATATGCAGGATAATGCAAATGGTCCCTACCCTCTTCTTTTTAGGGTAATTTGTAATTGCAAGTTTAATACAGAAAAGGAGGAGGTTAAAATAGAAAGAAAAAAATGTATAACAAAACAAAAAATCTTCAGGGACATCTTTTATGATTTTTAGAAAAATATGTGTGTTTTGCCTTCGTGTATGTGCACTATATGTGTGCAGTGCCTGCGGAGTCCAGAAAAGGGTCGAAGAGGTTGGAATCCATATGTGAGCCACCATATGGATGCTGGGAACCGAACTTGCATCCTTTGCAAGAACAGCAAGTATGCCCAACCGCTGAGCCATCTCTCCAGCCAAGGGACTCTTATTTTTGACGAATCATTGTAAACAGTTGACTCTGGTTATTTGCAGATAACGTGTTTGCAAGTTCCTTTCATTGAAATTGTTTATAACTCCCAAGCCAAGTCTTTGTGGTGCTTCTGTGGTCATTCATGAACACCTGCCCAGAAGCTGAAAAAGAAAATTATCATCCTTACCGATTTGTGTGTTTGTGTACCATAGTATTGGCATATGTGCACTCTCAGAAACCAGAAAGGGGTGTTGGGTGTCCTTTAATCATCACTCTCCACCCAGTTTTTGGAGACAGGGTCTGTTTTCTCAGCTTGGCTGGAAGCCAGCAAGCCCAACTGCCCTCTTGACTCCACCCCCTTCCATGCTGTCCAAGTCTTGCCCCTCAGGCCTAGTTTCTGTGGGTCTTGGGATCTGGAACCCCAGACCTCAAGATTGTGCAGCAAATGCCCTTAACTACTGAGACAGCTTTCCAGGTGATTTTTCACACTCTTTTGCTTTTAAATTTGCAAATAGTTGTTTGTGTGTATATGTATGCGGCATGTGTACACATACACATGTTGTCATGTGCAGAGTCTAGAGGTTGGCCCTGAATGTCTTCATCTATTGCTTTCCGATTTGTTTACCGAGGCAGGGTTTTTTTCC
>CM052703.1:42719225-42731840 GCA_028551405.1 Uromys caudimaculatus
TCTCTCTCTCTGCGTGGTATCATGTAAGGAAAACAAATGTTGGAGGCAACCTAGGGTTTGAGTTTCATATTTTATACTCTTAATTCTCATACATATGAAAAGCCATTGAAACAAGCCTGTTGTGTGTTAAGTGCCTGCAAGTTACTATTGGAGAGGGAAGGTGTGATAAGTTAGGGGGTAGCTGTGATGATTTGAAAGTCTGGCCCTTTGCTAGGTCTGGGATAAGCAGGATCTGTGATCCCTTCTTCAAGGAGTATTTGTACCTCTGAAGAATCCCTTGACTGCCATAGCAATAGCCCAAATTTAAGGAAAGATGAAAGGTGTCTTAGAATCAAGGCAAGCCTACCTGATCCTGCTAGTATTTTATGTTGAGTGTAAGGAGACCATTTCCCTTTGGACATTCTTTATGGTATTTCCATGTCTCATACCCAGTGGGTATAGGCTGTAGGTGTTAACCCTTTAGACACCACTTGCTTCTCTCTCCGCTGTTTTGACTGTACTATTGAAGAAGCTCCTGGCTGGTTTTGCTCTTGAACTCAGTTTCCTTTTGTACAGATGATCTCACTTAGCACAGAACCAGCACTTAGCACAGCACCAGCTGCAGTTTGTGCCTTCTTTACAAAGGCACTGGGAAATGAGCTGCACTCTAGCCAGGCCTGCTGGAGGGGATGCTTTCCCTAACCTGTGCGATTCATGTGCCTCTCTCTGTTCATCCCTTTGTCTAATTGGTCCAACATTGGGGCACGTTTTTCTAACCATTCTTATTGTACCAGTGGTAGCTTTGGTCCTCATCTCATGTGTTATAAAAGCCAATTCTTGGAGACTTGATTCAGCCTCTGAATTTCTCTTTGCACACCTGCAGCATTTATACTGTCCAGCAGGTGTCAGGCTTGGATCCCTTTGCACACAGTCTCCTCCCACTCTATTTCTCCTTTGTACAAATTGAGGGCTTTCTTGAAGCCATGCCTTAGGTGTAACTTCTTTGCCTCCATAAGAAACAATACCATGTATGGTTTGTGTTTCTGTATCTCACGTGACTTTGAAATTTCTCTGTAAGGACATGGTTCATTTCCGTGCCTTGGCATTGAGGAGTTTTAATTCTAAAATTGTATGATTTTACTGATCCCTGATTTACTGAATTTGTTTTAGGTGCTGATGTACACAGAGTTTGTAGAAATCGAGTTCCTGCAGTAAGATCCAAAGACATGAGCTTCCAGTTATGTAAGGCTCTTAAAGGCTGCTTAAGTGTATCAGGTGTGCTAAGAAATCTGGAGCTAAATGGGCTGATTCTGAGAGAGAGAGATTTGACTAGTCTAACAAAGGTAAGCCTTGTTCATGTGACCTGCAGCATTTAAAAGCTGGTTTTGGTGGGGAAATACTCAATACGTATTTTATTTTTTTTCTATTAAGGGATTGAGTAAATCAGCCTCTTTGGTGCACCTGTCTCTTGCAAATTGTCCAATTGGAGATGGAGGTTTAGAAAGTGAGTCACTTAACTCTTGTCCTGTGAGGATGGTCTCATGTTTGTTTGTGCTGATAACTGTCTACCTTTTGGGGCTGCTGCTTCCACCTGAGCTGCCTCCTCCCTGTGCCTGCTCAGATGCTGACCCTTCCTACCAGAAAAGCTTATCATGTTTAATACTATCTGAAATCGATCTAAAGTTGTGATATGCCATAAAGCAAGCAGTTTGTAGTATTTGGTATTCTGTTATTTGTGTTTGCTCCTAGTTTATAGTTTTCCTTTAAGAAATATTGGTGGGAGCCAGATATGGTGGCGCACGCCTTTAATTCCAGCATCCAGGAGGCAAAGGCAGGAGGATCTCTTGAGTTTGAGGCCAATTCTGTTCTATAGAGCAAGTTCCAGCACAGCTAGGGGTACATAGAGAAACCTTGTTT
Source organism: Uromys caudimaculatus (assembly GCA_028551405.1). NCBI lineage: Eukaryota > Metazoa > Chordata > Mammalia > Rodentia > Muridae > Uromys > Uromys caudimaculatus. The sequence continues at coordinate 42,721,122 of CM052703.1, forward strand.
CAAAAAAAAAAAAAAACAACTCTTCGTGAGAAGGGCAGTAGTAGGGGTGTAAAGAACAATAAGTGGTCACCGTCTCCAGGTAAACACTGTGATGCAGTTGTTTGTTTGTTTGAGATAAGAAGTTCTTACTGTAGAGTTCTGGCTGTCCTGGAACTTATTCTGTAGATCAGGCTGGCCTTGAACTCACAGAGTTCTGTTTCCCAAGTGCTGGAATTAAGGGCATGTGCCACGATACCCGGCTCCAAAATGCAATTGCAATGTCCATATATCAATAGGCAATATTTAAAGTATTCAGTTTTGGCAGATTAGTGGAATTAAGCCTTTGCTGTAATCTAGAACAATACTTTGTTATTGCAGCCAATCTGTTAGTGGCTGGGAGGGTTGTAGAAAGAGACTTTAGGGATATACCTCTAAACTGGCATAGCCTGAAGACAGCGAGCAAACCAGGATTGACCACATTGGCAGGCGCTTGGTCTTATTGCGTGTCTTTTTCTTTCTTTTAGTTATTTGTCAAGGTATAAAGAACTCTGTTACTCTCAAGACCGTCAACTTCACAGGATGTAATCTAACATGGCAAGGAGCCTGTCATATGGCCAAGATCTTACAGGTGACCTTTGAATGACCAGTGTGATTGAAGCACATTAATACTTTGGTGTGGGGTTGCAGTAATTTTTGTCTTATCAGTATGGAGACTACAATTTTAGTTTTATTGCATGTTATAACCATTGTCTAGCTTGGGATTCTGACTTAAAGATACACATAAATAAGACTTTAAAGTGTAATTCTTCATGAATAATACTTGTTATTTTAGTTGTTGAAAACATTGCAGCACCAGAAGAAACTTTATACTATTACAATCTCCAATTATTGACATCATTCTTAACTACCATAATTTATAAACTAATAAAAACAGTTCATACAGTCTTTATAGTTGTAATAACTACTACATTAGGACTAAAGTTATTTAACAATTTGACATGAGCCTTTTGTAGGTTTTTGTTGTTTGTTTGTTTGGTTGGTTGAGACAGGATATGGCTTTGTGGTCCAGTCTATGCTCAGACTCATTGTGTCACCCATGCTGGCCTCCAGCCTCCCAGGTGCTAGATTAGAGGTGTATGTCACCTCAGCTGCCTTGATTTTGTAGTTTGATGGTGTAGATCAAAGATAGAACTAAGGGCTGTGGACCAAATGTAGCCCATGTTTTTTTGCAAGTAAGGGTGCTACCTTACCCTGCCTAGCTGTGTGCATGGAAACTGGCTACTTTTGCTTACATCAGGGAGTTGAGTAGTTGACAAAGGAAACTGACCATGGAGCTGAAAATGTTTATCTTTGGACCTTTACAGAGTTCTGACCCTTGTGATAAATAATAGTCAAGACCATGGATTTTGTTTTCTGGTATGGTGATTGAATTTTGTGAGGCTTTCATTGTTGGTGTGTGTGTGTGTGTGTGTGTGTGTGTGTGTGTGTGTGTGTGTGTGTGTGTGTGTGTGTGTGTGTGTGTTTTGTGGGGGTTACTGGGAATTGCACTAAAGCCAACACTTTGGGCAAGTGCTCTGTCACTGGGCTATATCCTAGCTGTGCTTTTGACTTTTTGTTTTGAGACTGGTTCTCTGTAGTTTCCTTGGCTGGGCATGAACTTACTCTGTAGCCCTGACAGACACTGGACCTGAATGCTTCTGCCTCAACCTACTGGTAGCTGGGATTATAGCCCTTACCACTAGCCTCCCTAAGGGTATGGATATTAGGCTAGTGACTTTCGTTTAGCCCTCACCCGTTTAATATCTTGTGACCATAGGCAAGTTGCTTCACCTCTGTAAAATGTTCACTCTGAGGAACTCGTGCTCTACCTTCCCTAAGACAGCCCTTGTGCAGTGTCTGTTGCTTGTTGCTTTGATGTGGCCATTCTTGTGTCTGTTGCTTGTTGCTTTGATGTGGCCATTCTTGTGTCTGTTGCTTGTTGCTTTGATGTGGCCATTCTTAGAAACGTGGAGTCAACATTCCTCCTCCTGGTGCTGTTTCACAGCTGCTTTGCCCTTTTCGTGTTGAAGCTGGAAGGCTTTTCTTTTTCCTTGTAGTGTCAGTGTCCCGGGTGGGCACAGTTTACCTGGTGAACATAGAGAATTGGTTACGGTCTAAAGGCTACAGCTGTGACTAAAGAGTTTTTACCTAAGGCGTGTCAGACGCTCTTTGCTTATTCTAGGATGCTAAAGATGGTAGGTGTGTAAGCCTAAGAAGTCTATGTGAGCCATTGGGTGAAAAGATGATGTTATAGCCTCCGAAATGTGTCTTTTTTATTGTCTAAGAGCTGCACTTGTTGGCCTGACTACTCAGCTTAGCATGCCCATGGCTCTGGATACTGAGGAACAGCCTCAATATTACATAAGTGCAAATGTGCACGCGCGTACACACACGGATTCTGTTATTCCTGTATACATAAAACATAAATATTTATTATTTATTCAGCTTTATATAGCTTGCTAAATATTTCGATTGTAATGGAGACCATTAGCAGACAGGATAGCATTTAGAACCGTAGTAATGTTAAACCAGTTCTTTTTTTTTGGGTTTTTTTTTTGTTTTGTTTTGTTTTTTGAGACAGGGTTTCTCTGAGTAGCCCTGGCTGTCCTGGAACTCACTCTATAGACCAGGCTGGCCTCGAACTCAGAAATCCGCCTGCCTCTGCCTCCCGAGTGCTGGGATTAAAGGTGTGTGCCACCACTGCCCGGCTTAAAAGATAATAAATTTTCTTAAACTTTAGTGAATTTTCTTTTTACATAACTGTTGAGCAGCTGTCAAGCCCTGTGGTGAGATATTCTGAGGGCAGACTACTGCCATATTTGTACTTGGGGGGGGGGGTGTGTGGTATATAATCAGCTAGCGTAGTTTCCTTCTCCAGCGTCTGACCCCATGCTGTTAATTTTGAAGTATCAAACCATGAGAAGGCGTGAAGAAACCTGGGCCGAGAGTCTTCGCTACAGGAGGCCCGACCTTGATGACATGGCTGGCTTACGGCGCATCACACTGAATTGCAACACACTCGTTGGTGACCAAGGTGCAAGTGCTCTAGCAGACTGTGTTAGTGAAGATTTATGGCTACGAGGTAAGTTAACTGAGCTCTGGAAATAGGAAACCCTCTAGCAGCTTTTATTGTGCTTTTATCCTGAAGTCACACACTTCTCCATAGAAAACAATGTTACCTGGAATCCAAACAGCTACAAGTTACTACTGTTCATTGTGGCATATTTTCAGTCTTTTAAAAAAATAGATTTGTCTGTATACTTAGAGCTTATAGCCACTGGTTCTATTTACAGGTCTGTGTGTGTGTGTGTGTGTGTGTGTGTATAACAGAGAGACAGAGAGAGAGAGAGAGTTGTACTGAGCTCAGCAGTACAGCCTTATCTAGAGTATAGGTACTCTCGAGTGCCACTATTAGTACCACAGTTTTTTTTTACTGTATGCACATTTAAAAGCATTTTCATATATGGTCTTGACTTAATTAAATAAATCAACAACCATACTTTATTACTATTTTAATATGTATGCTATAAAATGTGTGTGTATATATGTATGTATGTATGTGTTGTTGTTGCTTTCTAGACAGAGTCTGACTAGGTATTCCTGGCTAGTTTGGAACTTGTTGTATAGACCAGGTTAGTCTTGAACTTCCAGAACTTGCCTCTGCCTTCTGAGTGCTGGGATAAAAGGCACACTGTAGCACACCTGATTGCTGGTTTAATTTCAAGATTTTTAAAACCAAGCACTTGTTCACTTACTTGGGTGTGGGTGTGGCTCTGAGCATCCGTGCCACACACATGTGGAGGTTGGAGGACAACTTGCTTGCTAAAGTTGGTTCCTTCCTTCAACAATGTAGCTTCCAAGGATGAAACTAAGTGCTCTGGCTTGGCAGCAAGTCCCTTTACTTGCTGAGCCATCTTGCTGCCCTGGGTTTTATTGCCATTGTTGGTGTTCACTTGATGTTCTAGTGAAATTTAGGGCTATTGCTAGCTCAGTTAGTTGGTTATATCTTTTGTGTCAAGAGGTGTCTTAGTTTGGACTGTTATAGAATGAATACTACAAACTGGCGGCTTAACCAGCAGGAGTTTATTTCTCCTAGTTCTGGGGCCTGCGAAGGCTAGGGTCAGGCACTGGCAGCTCAGGTTTAGAGCCAGCTCTCTTCCTGCTTCTGCAAGGCCACTCTTGTTCCCGTTTTTAGCCTAGTCTGCTTTCTACTGCTGTGATAGAAAACTTACTTTCTTAGTCATTGAAGAGACACTGTGACCAAGGGCACTCTGACAAAAGAAGGCATTTAGCTTGGAGCTTGCTTACAGGTTCAGAGGTTTAGTCCGTTGTCAGCATGGTGGGGAACATGGATACACACAGGCAGACGTGGTGCTGAAGCAGTAGCTGAGAGTTCTACATCCTGATCTGCAGGCAGCAGGGGAGAGAGGCTGGGCCTGGCATGGGCTGCTCTTCCCCCCCCCTCCCCCAAGGCCACACCAGTCCCTGTAACTAAGCATTCAAATATATGAGCCTATGGGGGCCATTCTCACTCAAACCACCACACTTACCAGTATAACTTGGGGAAGAAAGGGTTTTTTGTTTGTTTGTTTATATAGCTTACAGTTCTTCATAAAGGGAAGTGAGGGTAGGCACTCTTCTATTTAATGTTTCCTCTATACGTGTGTCTGTACCAGTCATAACTACTGCCCACAGAGGCCAGAAAAGAACACTGGGTCTCTTGGAATGGAGTCACTGTTGTGAGCTGCTACGTAAGTGTGGGGGCTGGAACCCAGGTGATACTCCAAGCCATCTCTCCAGCGCTCTCTTTTTAGAGAATAGTTTTCTGAGATACCTTTAAAGTTTAGGATTGTGAGTCCAAGAACTAAGTGTAGTGTTTACACTGCCGTCCGTCAACATCTTTGCTCATCATGAACTGATACTTGCGTATGATATTCTCTCTCATATTGTGGGGAGTTGCTTTTCCTGCATGGGGGTGGGGTGAGGTCACTAGCACATTGTAGAAGAAACTTTTTATTATTATTATCTTTGCATATGCTTTTCTGACTTTTTTTTTTTTAAAAAAAACTGCCTTGACTAGTCTTGTTCAGGAGTGTTCTAAGCATGAGTGAGAATTGTCTGTGTTAAACTGTGTGGAGTCAGGAAGTGACCTGTTGTCTTTCATCAAAAGCACTTGACCTGCAGCAGTGCGGCCTCACCACTGATGGGGCCAAGGCTTTACTGGAGGCCCTGGAAACCAACAAAACCCTGGTCGTTCTGGATATAAGGAAAAACCCACTTATTGGTATGTCGTCTGTTAAAAATTAACTGACAAATGGCATAAAAATGAATCTGTGTATTGGAATTTTTAAAAACTTAATGTATTTATTTTCTTGTCTTATAACTTTGTGGTTTTAGCAGCCAACGTATTGTTTTAAATGAGTTGTACCTGGGAATTGCTCAGGTGGCTCCTGATTCCAGTGACCTAGATGAAAAGACTGATTCTCTCAGGAACAGTCCCTCATGTCCATCTGAATTTCTGACTCTCGGGAAGAACGTTTCATTTGTCTGCTAATTTGTAAAGAACCTTTAGATTTTGTATGAGTCTAACCACTGGCTCAGATAGTAAGCATGTAACAGTGTACCAGACAAAGTCTTGCTGTCCATCAGTAAGGGAGTTCAAATGCAAATGTGTAAGTCGATAATGAACTTTAAGTGGTAGAAAGTGCAAAAATAATTTAATAAGACCGATGAGGCACTTACTGGAGAAGTGACACTTGAGTGGACAGCTGAGTGAAGAGCAGGCATGTGTGGATGTGTAGATACAAGATGGCAGGAGGGCTGGAGGATTTGAGGGCAAGGCAGGGACTGGAGAGACGGAGTGCTCAGTGGTTTGAGCACTTTCTGCAGTTATACTAACCCAGGTTTGGTTCCCAGGTCCCACGTCAAAACAACCATCTGTAACTCCAGTTCCAAGGGATCCAGTGCCCTCTTCTGCCCTCCATGGGCACCTGCATACACATCGTGCCTAGACAGACAAGCCAACAGACACATGAGCAAATAAATTAATAAATACTAAATAAATCTTGTGCTATGTAGTCAAACAGGAGCCAGGGACTTGATAGTGTAAGGTCTTCATTGCCAGGTAAGGACAAAGCTAAGTGAGCTGAGATAGACAAAGGCATAATCTAGTAGCCTTTCAGTCAGGTGACTTTCATGAGGAGAACAGCAAAGGCCTAGCCGGTGGTGGTAGCAGGATGAGGCGGGGCTGGCAGCGGAGCACCGGCAAAGCTGTGTCCTGACTTAGGTTTGGCTCTGCTAGGTAGTTGCTTGGGGCTGGGGGGTGATGTTGGGATAGTATGACCTTTAATTTTCTATGCAGAGGTTCCAGAGTCACTTCAGACCTAAAGTGCTGGAGGATGATGGGAAGGTGTTACAATACACTAAGCTTGTGAGGAAGAAGAGCATTTGGATGCAGAAATCAGTATGTTGTTTAGCTGTATGGGAAAGCAGCCGTAGCTTGCTTCTCTTTGTAAGTGGGCAGCCAGTCACTGGCTGTTCCTTGAACAGTCTCACTTTTCTCTACTTCAGATCATTCTATGATGAAAGCCGTTATCAGAAAGGTTCTCCAGAATGGAAGAAGTGCAAACTCAGAGGTATGGCTCATGGCAGTCTTGTGGGCAGAATTTCTGTTTAGTTACCATTTTCTTCTGCTTTTAGTAAAACTGTTGATATTTTTCTGCTACCTGAAGTAAAATCAGGTGGCTTTTCTGTTTTTTAAAATACTGTATCATTATTCAATTTGGGATCTGAGAACTGAGAATTGCAAAGCTTTATTAGTGTAGAATATCTTCCTCGTGTCCAGCTACAGCTGAGTCCTGTTATCTGTAGCTGATGTCACCCGTCTGTGTCTTCCAGTACCAGTGGGTAACATCCCCGTCATGGAAGGAGCCATCCAAAACTGCAAAACAGAAAAAGAAGACACTTGTCCTAGGCGGCAGTCGGAAAGGAAAAGCTACCATTAGAATTGGTAACTGATTCTGTCTGCCTTTGCTTTCTCTGTCGCCAGTACTCACCCCTACCATGTGTTAGTGTGTTAGTATTAAGGTCTCACCTCTTGGGTAATAGCCAATGCTGATTACAGTATATTCTGGGGCCTAGACTATAATTATTCTAATCCAGGTTATGAAAATTCATGGCAGGTAGAAATGGTAAATGAATCATTTGGAAGGATTATAAGCATTACTGTTTTTAAAATTAACAATTGTTTGTTTTTTACATATAAAATATTCATCATGTTGACTGTTTCCTGCATGGTGATTATTCTTCATAATTTACAGGTGAGATTTAGAAGGCTCTCTGATGCAGGCTCACTTAGCAAACAGTGCTGGGGATTGAACCCAGGATCCCACACATGGGAGGCAAGTGCTCTTCCACTGAGCCACAGCCACAGCTTGATTTTTTTTTTTTTAAATTGACTGAATCAGATAACACATTTCAGTGAGCTAAAAGCCAGAATATAAAAGAGCGCTGAGGACAAGCCTTGTGCTCTTGCACTGGGACACTTTAGGAAAGTGTTCCTTGCCGTTTTGGAGATTTGTTCTTGCTGTGTTGCCCAGATTGACCTGGGACTTATAATTGTTTTATCTCAAACTTTTGAGTAGTTGTGGTGCAGGTAAATAGCACCATGCCCAGCTAGAAAAACAGTTTTTGTCTTGGTTAAGGTTTCTGTTGTGTGACAAAACACCATGACCAAAAGTAGCTTGAGGAGGAGGGGCTTATTTCAGTTTGAGCTTCCATGTCCCAGTCCATCACCCAGGGAAGTGAGGGCAAGAATTCAAGACAGGAGCATGGGAACAGGAGCTGATGCGGGGCCGTGGGGGTGCTGCTTACTGGCTTGCTCAGCCTTGCAGTTGTTATTATTATTCTGGAGGTTAGCTATACCTCTTTGTGCCCTTAAATATCATTTCGGGGTTTCTACTCCACTTGGGATCATTTCGTTCCCAAATAAAGGATGCAGAGACCTTTAGATTTATAACAAGCTAGAGCACTAGAACTGGGCAGATACCAACCCTCTCCACTATTTTATCTGTTTCCCTGTCAGAATCCCTGAGATATTACTTGCCATGTTTCCTTTGGGCTGCTCCTGCTCCATCAGGCCAGACCTTGAGGGCATGTGCTCATGATCCATGCTACCCCGTGGTTACCTCTTCCTTCTTCTCTCCCACTCTCCTTCTGCTCCCTACTTGAGACCCCAAGCCCAGGGAACCTTTTCTCTGCCCCCCTTTCTTCTGCGCAGCCAAGGCTGTAGGCATCTTTATTAACCAATCAGGGATAACTTGGGGAGCAAGGTTCACATAGCATTATTTGGTGTCCATGAGGATCTGCTCGTCAGGGGCAACCAGATCTTGGGGGCCAGTATTTAGTATTTGAATACATAACAGCACCAGACCAACCCCCTACACATTCTGTTTTCCTAGATGCCCCAGGACCACTTGTCCAGAAGTGGCACCAGCCACAGTACATCAATCATTTAAGAAAATAGCCCACAGGCCATTCTGGTGGGGACATTTTCTCAGTTGAAGTTGCCTCTTCCCAAATGACTCTGGCTCTGTTAAGCTGACATAAAACTAACCGACAGAATCCTCCAGTGTGTGTTACAGTATATAAATACACTTCTAAATATTAGTTAACCGAAAATTTAGGCTATTAGTTTTGTGACTGTGTACAAATGGAAAAGTTTTTTTTATAACAGTAACATCCAAGGGCTAGCAAGTAGGTAAGGCACCTGCCTTCAGGCAGGACAACATGAGCTCCACCCTCAGAACACACACACACACACACACACACACACACACGCATGCACACACAACACTCATGCACATGCACGCGCTCATACAATAAAAGAAAACATGATAAAGCTAATGTTTGTGACATAAACTTGAGATTCTTCTAAATGTATACATTTTTGGTAATTTGGCTCTGATATTTTTGTGTTTCTAAAAACTTTTTTAATGTTTTTTTTTGTTTTGTTTTGGGATAGGGTCTTCCTCTGGCTGACTTTGAATTTGCTATGACTTTCCTGCCTCTGCCTGCTAAGTACTGGGATTATAGGCACATAACTTATTTTCTAAAACACTCTGTCTTAGTCTTGGCCCAAGAGAGTTTTGAATTCACTGCGTAGCCACAGGTAGTCCTAAACTTCAGATCCTCCTGCTTTTGCCTTCTGAATGCTGAGGTGACAGACAAGTACCACGATGTCCAGGATTACAGGCTGATGAGTAAGGGTGTAGCTTAGACTCTCATAAATGCTAGGCAAGCACTCCTAACAGCCGAGCTACATTTCAGCCTCAGAACACTTTACCTTTAGCACACGTAACTTTTTTGTGATAATAAGGAATGACAGGGGGTGGTGAGATGGCTCAGTGGTTAAGAGCACTGACTGCTCTTCCAGAGGTCCTGAGTTCAATTCCCAGCAACCACATGGTGACTCACAACCATCTGTAATGGGATCCGAGGCCCTCTTCTGGGGTGTCTGAAGACAGCTACAGTGTACTCATATAAATAAATAAATCTTGAAAAAAGAAAAACAACCCACAAAAAAAAAAAAAAAAACCCCTAACATTTAATAAAAATCAAAGAAATGATATATGTCTGTAAGAAGTCATATGTGTTCTACTGCCATAGACTGAAATGTTTGTTCTATGAAGGTAATTAACTTTAAAAAAAATGGAAGTACTTGGAACATAGAGGCATGAGGATCAGAAGTTCAAGGAGATCTTTGGCTATATAGTAAGTTTGAGGCTAGCCTGGTCTATATGAGACTCTGGCTTAAAAAATAATAGTAATAAAATGAAAAAGGCAGTAGAACAGGATGAACAGAGTTCCTGTGACGTTTACATTAATATACGCAGAAAATGGCACAGGACCGAGTGGTGGTTATTCGAGTTACACTGTGACACACCTGTCTTGGGCCACTGAGATGGCCATTGGGTGAAGGCAGTTACCCCCAAGCCGAATGCCCTGAGCTCGATACTCAGGACCCATGTGGTGGAAGATTACTGACTCCTGCAAGTTGTCCTCCGATCGCCACCTGTGTGCCACAGCACACATACATAAATTAGTGTAATTTTACAAAAATTAACTTTAGGGGACTGGAGAGATGGCTCAGTGGTTAAGAGCACTGACTGCCCTTCCAGAGCACCTAGGTTCAATTCCCAGCACCTACGTGGCAGCTCACAACTGTCTAACTCTAAGATCTGACACCCTTACACAGACATTCATGCAGGCAAAACACCAATGCAAATACACTAAAAATAAATATTTACAAAATTAACTTTAAAAGAACTATGTCCTGTATCACTGCATTTGCAGCATCTTAGATGCAGTCCAACACTGAAGAAGTTCTCACATGGAAAAGAGGCCAGAAAGCTAAACACAACAGCTAGTTTGTTTTATTTTGTTTTATTATGCTTTGGGTTTTTTTAAACAAGATCTCACTATAAGACTGACATAAAACTCTTGGGCTGAGATGAAAAAGAACTGTTGTAGTAAACCTTTGCTTGTTTTCAATAACAGCAGAGACAAAAACTTAAATGTGAATTGGGGATTTGTTTAATGAATGTTAATATATGGGTTTAGCTGCTACATGAATTTCATGTTTAAGACATTAATATAAGCCCCTCATTTCATCCTTTTTTTGATAAATTTTGCATTTGTGTG
>CM052703.1:42732340-42801516 GCA_028551405.1 Uromys caudimaculatus
GAGTGGAAAGAAGTGTAACTGATCAGTACAACATGGAAAACCATCCCTGGGCCAGCCTGCAGCTTGGAGGGAACCTAACCTGTGCTCCACTGTGCAATTTGAAATGGAGCACACCAGGAATTGCTTCCTGAGGGTCTGAGGTTGGTGCTGGGCAGTTGTAGTCTACGTGAGTATTCTCTGAGGACTTTGTTCTGTGCACATTTTGGCATATTGGTATTCTGTGGCTGCAAGCCTGCCTCAGGCAGTGGCCGCAAGCCTGCCTCAGGCAGTGGCTGCCCTAGAGTGCTGAAGTGGGTGTGGGATCAGGCTTTTTGATCATAAGCTGTCTATTGTAATTGAATTCACATGTTCATTTTGCACTGACCAGTTGTGCATTCCAAGCCCTCTTCTGAGTTTGTATGTGGTAATTCACTTAAAGGAAATCAGGACCTAGAGTTATAGAATTTGCTAGTTAATGGGTCAGGACTTTGCCCCCAGAGAATTTTCAGTTTTTAGAGGGGAAAAAAAAAAAACGAAAATTGAACTACTATTAAGCAAAGAAATGGAGATAAGAGAACGAGGGCAAGCTTCTCCACTTGTTCATTTGAAGAAAACCATATTCTTAAACACACGTGGCCAGGGCTTCTTCCTTTATTCTTTATTGCCTGCTTTCTTCATGCTAGGCATAGGAGGTGATAGAATAAATGCTTAATAAAAGATGTTTCTCTTCTTCACACATCTCACAGTTTCCATGGGGAAAGTGAGTCACAGCAGATGTGATGTATCAGAGTGACAGGCTGGCATAGTTTGGGTTTCTGTTGTTGCCACAAAACACCATGACCAAATAGTAAGTTGGGAGGAAAGGGTTTATTCAGCTTACACTTCCACATTGCTGTTCATCACCAAAGGAAGTCAGGACAGGAACTCAGGCAGAGTAGGAACCTGGAGGCAGGAGCTGATGCAGAGGCCATGGAAGAATGCTGCTTACTAGCTTGTTTTATATGGCTTGCTCAGCCTGCCCTCTTATAGAACCCAGGACCACCAGCCCAGGGGTGACACTACCCATAATGGACTGGGCCCTCCCACATCGATCACTAATTGAGAAAATGCCTTATAGCTGGATTTTATGGAGGCATTTCCTCACCTGAGGCTCCTTCCTCTTTGATGACACTAGCTTGTGCCAAGTTGACATAAAACCAGCCAGTACATAGGCTTTGTTGCTGGAAGCAGTGTCAAATCCTAGGCATGTTTCAGAAAGTTGTTACGACACAGGTATTTCAGGTCCTCAAAATGTTCATCCAATACATACCTCTAAACCAGGAGGCTGAGGCAGGAGGATGGAGAGTTTGAGTCCAGACTGAGCTACATAGTAAGCTACTATCTCAAGAAGAGTGCTGAGAGGAGGGACTTGATACAAATCTGACATTGTCTGACTCCCTCCACTAGGGGGAGAAGCTGTTTCATGTCATTGTACTTGGCTGTGCTATGGAGAGCCTGTCAGAAAGGGAGATGTCAAGAGAGTGTCCATGATTGGGTGGGACTTTGCAGTGATGACACTCTTTCGGCATCACCCATGCCCCTTTAAGTAACCCCTCATTACATTGGCTTGCAAAGGAAAGGCGCACTGTAGTCTCCTTTCTCGAGCTATGTGTGTTAAATCATTATGTGAATCATAAACACAGGAGTTTACACTGTCTTTGAATAAGTGAACTTTCTGTGCTGGTGACACGGCTCAGTAGTCGAAGGTGCCTACTGCCAAGCCTCATAATCTGAGTTCCATCACCAGGATCTCCATATCCCCAGGGTGGAAAGATATTGTCGTCTGACCTCCTTATATGCACTGTGGCATATGTATGCCTCACACACAGACAGCATGCCATAAAATGTACTGAACATTTTAGTTTAGTTTTAGGAACTGTTAGTTGTGGCTCTGGAAAAAGAGCTCAGCCGCTAAGAGCATGTCAGTTCCTACTGCTCTTGTCAAGTGGCTCTCAACTACCTGTAACCCAGTTCCAGGGGACCCAGTGCCCTCTTCTCCCTCTACAGGCACTGCATGCACATGCAGAAATCCATCTCCACGTGCACACGGTAAAAGTTTTAAAAAGATCAGTCTTTAAAGAGAAAAGGAACTTGACACGATCAAAGCATTTAGCAATATTCAGACATACAGTCTAAGTATAAAAGTACTCAATTTTCCATTGAGGAAATATTTTAAAACAGTTTGTTGAAAGGGATACAACTTTGTTGACACATACTTAGACATTTTATATCTTTGTTTTCCTTAAATATATAACATTCCTTTAAAAATGATTTTTATTTTATGTGTATGAATGTTTTGAGGTCATGTATGTATGTACCACATATGTGTCTACTACCCAACAAGGCCAGAAAAGGGATCGGATCCCCTGGACAGTTGTGAGCCGCTTTGTGAGTGCTAGAAATTCAGCTGCTGAGCTATCTCAGTGGCCCCAGACTAACCTTTTAAATTAAAATTCTGTGTTTAAGTAAATGTTCAGAAGCCTTTAAAATGTAAACCCAGGGACTAAGGTGTTAGCTCGGTGTTTAAGTACTTGTCATTAAAGCTTAAGGTTTGTAGTTTGGATCAGAACTGGCATAAATGCAAGATATGTGTGGTAGCTCACCTGTACTTCCAGCCTCTGGTTGCAGAGATGGACTCCTCAGAGCCAGCTGACTAGCAGGACCACCTATGTTTGTGATCTCTGCATTTGATTAAGAGACCTGCCACAAGGAAAGGTAGAAGAGTGAAGGGCAGTTTCAACATCAACCTCTGGCCTCCACATGCACATTCATTCACACACACACACACACACACACACACACACACACACACACACACACACACATATAAATGCAAAGCCAAGTGTTGGGCTACATACCTGTAATCCCAGCACTCGTGAGGCTAAGATAGGAGGATCCATGAGTATAAATCCATTGTGAGATTTTAATAGCTACGCGTTTTGTTTACTATTATACAATCAACTACTCAAAAAATGGTGACTTATGATAATAGCAGATACTTGTTTTATTCCTAAGCGTGGAAGTTGAATTTTTGCTATGTTTGACTGCTTAATACAATCCCTTTTGATGAGCTCACAATTCTAACGTAAAAGTCCAGACAGAATCCGCTCAGAGTATCACAGAAGCCGAGACCACGGTGTAGGCCAGACTGTTGCCGTCTGTTAGTGCTGGGAGTGAATCCTCTTCCAAGTGTGCTGGTGTTGGTGGTATAAATCAGCTCTTAGGGCCCGTTTGCTTGCTTCCTGTCAGTCAGAGGACCCTCTCAGAGTTGGCAATGAAGAACTTCTCTGTTGTCTTAACTCCTTTGTACTAAAAATCTCTTTCATGAGGAGCCTGGCACCTTTAAACAGGTCCTGTAATGATGTCATACCCCTCTATCCTAAGGTCACTTGCTGTGAAGGCCTTAATTACCCCCTCACAGCAGCCTCTGCATGAGGGGTGGCATTAGGGAAATATTCCAGCCCTGATAAGTCTTGGGGACTACTTCAGGACTTTATCTATGACAAATAATCATACCTCCACCATCAAGGACCATAAAATCTCACTCGGTTCCTGAAAATGAGCAAGTTTGCTCACAGGTACATTTTTCCCTGATGTTGGTGAAGAGCAAGGTCAGCCCCATGCAACCAAGACTGCTCCAAATTCAAGGCCAGCTGCGTAGCCAATGGAGGGTGTGCTGCTCTGCTCCTCTGCCTTAGCCAGCAGTCCTGCTTTTCTTGTAGGGGTTGATGGTTAAGTTAGGGACTACCTAGAAAACTAAGCACAATGCTTGGCATATAGGAAAGTGCTTTTAAAGTGTTACATTTTTAACTATGCATTTTTGTTGCAGTTTCATGATTTTGGTATGTTAAGAATGATACAGAGTTTTCTATTATGAATAACCAAGTAAGAATAAACATTTCCTTTTGTGACTTTAATTTCTTATTGGTGATTCACTGTTATATATATCTACTTTTTATGGTAAGCACTGTAACTCTTAAGTTAGAGTGGGATTTAAGTGAATCTGTAATGTGTTAATTTGATACATTTTAGTAATTAACTGCACTAGGTGGAATGCGTATGAGTCGGGACATGTCATCCCACTGCCTGAGGTTGCTTCTGGCTCTGCCCCTCAGTTCTTAGTGGTCTATGTAGCTGGGAGAGTGGAGGGATCAAACAATTACCACATTTACTCCATTCTTACTAGGAGAAACTGGAGGAGTGCCTAAAGCAGCTAAAGGAGGAGAGAGTGATCCACCTCAAGGCTGACAAGCGCATCAGTGAGGTAAGGAGTCTTCTCCCATATTTTGAGTTATTTGTTGGTTTTGTTACGGTTTCAAGTTGTTCTGTATGACAAACTTTAGAATACTTCAAAATGATAAGGTATAGTGTATTGTGAACTGAGCTGAGCGTTTTAACCTTGCACTCATTCCTTCAGTGTCATTAGACCTACTCCAAAAAGTGTATTGTGAAAAATATAAGAAACAGCTTGCCCCTCCCTTCTGACTTTTGACTGCTGTGTATGAAATGTTTTTATTAGGGTTATACTGTGTATGTAATGTAAGTGGTGCCGAGGCTGTCTTCTCATGGTGAGTTAGGAAAGCAATCATCTAAAGAGTCTTAAGAGAATGAGCCTTATGGTGCGTGGCTGCAGTGCCAGTGCTTGGGTGGCTAAGGCTAGGGGACTGTGCCTGGCCAGACTCAGTTTTTTAAAAATTGGAAGTCTAAGATAATGACAAGCCCCTACGAATGCTGTGGGAGATAGAAGTCTATACTGTAAGCACACTGTGAACAATGAACTAGACTATTGGACTACTTTGCTGACAAGTTTTACAGTCATGCTTTTTTAACCACAAAGTGAATGTGAAGAAGAGTCTTCAAAGTGTATGTATTGTGACAAGTATGGAGCATTGGAAGACATAAGCCAAAAGTATGTTATGTAAACTTTGCCCTTCTGAGAAATGCAAGGGCTGGGTTCATGTGTTGCCTGAGAAGAGAGCAAGAAGCTACAGAGAATTGCTCAGAGTTGAGAGTGAGAGCTGAGCATCAGGACTTTAACGGAAGCACAGTGTACCTCGGGGACTGCAGGCTATTGCAGGCTGCCCCCTTGCTGCCAAGCCCAGCCCCCTAAGTCGGATACCTAGTCCCTACATGATGGGAGGGGAGGACTGACTTCCAAACGCATGTTGAGGCCCATGCCCATGCATGAGCACATATTCATACAAATAAGTTTTTAAAAAGTTGGCTTATTGAAATCAATCCTTAGTAGGTTAAGTATAGCAGGTTACAATTCTGCTTGGATTAGACTGTTGTGTTTTCTAACATCAAATGAGCCTGAGTAAATCTCTGCCGCACAATGGTCCGTGTGAATTTAAGCAGTAGGGATGTGTTCTTTGGAAAAAGCATCAGTAAAACAATGGCTGTCTTTTCATCTACCTGATATACAGGAAATTTCACCAAGTGTCTCCAGTGAAGATCATCATGAGTTTAATCTTCACTGATTGAGAATTAGATTAGTTAATTAAATGGCTTAAAAACGTGAGAAGTTAGTTACATTTTTGAATGTTTTAGTTTAGGTATTGAAGACTTTAGATGATTGTGAGGAAATCACACTGTGCGTTCTCAACCTTCTTTTGTAGCTGGAACATGAAAATGCCCAGCTAAGAAATATAAATTTCTCCCTGTCTGAAGCCCTTCGTGCACAGTCGGTGACCAGCACGATCCTGGACGATGAGGGAGTCTTGGGCAGCATCGAGAATTCTTTTCAGAAGTTTCATGCTTTTTTGGATCTCCTTAAAGATGCCGGGTACATCTGGAGGATGGGCATTCTTTCCTCAGTGGCTTTAATAGTAGCTTGCTGAGGACTGGACGTTTTTAGCATCCACAAGACATTTAACATAATTATCAACAGTGTGTTTGATTTGCTTTTTTAGTGGAGAATTCCTTTTAAAAGAAATGCAGAATGGTAAACCTGCCTTGTTGGAAAGCGCATCGTAAAAGAGTAGCATAGAGAGTGAGTGGTGGCCTTGGTAAACATAAGTTAATGCATTGGGCATGTGAACTGTATACAGTTTTGTCTGCTGTAAATATATCCCTTAACATGTTTTTAAAGGACTAAGTTAAAGATCATTTCATTGAAAATATTTAAGAGTATACAGGAGATTTCTTACCTTTTATTCATCTTGCTTATTAAATAAGTTTTGAGTTAAATTCTTCTGACTCCCTAAGTTTCAGGATCTAGTTGATCCCCACAGGTGCTATAGACACAGGAGTAGGTCGGGGTTCTCACCTAAGAACAGTAGTGTCAGAAGAAGATGCCAGCCAGGCACGGTAGCACACAGCTGTAGTCCAGCACGTGAGTGGTAGAAGGGGCAGGAGTTCAAAGTCACCCTGAACTACATACAGATTTTGAGTGTAACTTGGGCTACATGAATCTCAAAATCAAAGAAAAAAAGATGCTAAAAGAGAGCAGAAGGAGGTTGATGGCAGAGTTTGAGGTGAGTGGTAGTGGCTAGAAGGGAAGCCGAGGAGAGAGGGTCAGGGTATGGAGTCAGCCGAGGTTGAGCTGTTGGAACAGTATTCAGAATGCAGCGGCGATGGCTACTATGGAAAGTCGGGTGATATGTAGTGTATTTCTGAGGGGAATTGGGGTGCCAAGAGGATGGGATGATCTGGTCCAGAGCTCACAGAGCAGGGTAGAAAGGCGGCAGTTAGGGTGGGGCTGTTGTCTGAAGTAGGTGTCGGCTTCTAAGATTTTTAGATCTTGGTGTTCATTTATACACCTATTTCATGCTTGTAGGTGTAGGTGAATTTAAGTTGTTCCCAAGTGAGTGTCTTTTCCTCCTCCTTCCTGCTTGCAGGCTTGGGCAGCTTGCCACTATGGCTGGTATAGATCAGTCAGATTTCCACCTGTTAGGTCGTCCCCAGATGAACTCTACGGTTGATACACCTGTAGAAGAACAGAAAGCACTCGAAGATGAGAATCTGGATCCGAAACAGACTGCCATGGGACAAATGCAGGAAGTCCGGGTAAGTGGACCTGGCAGACCTGGGTTACAGCCCCAGTTAGCAAATGGAGGAGGCTGGCCATCAGGATGTCCAAGTAAGTGGACCTGGAGACCTGGGTTACAGCCCCAGTTAGCGCGTGGAGGAGGTTGGCTGTCACAGGACAATCTGCCCCCTGATATTTTTTCTTCTACCTCACCAAGACCCAGCAGCCAGTCTAAGACTTGTATGAGGAGCTGCTGGCTTGAGAGCTTAGTCATGTCACACCTTGGATACTTCACAAACACAGAGAGGCTAGGAATTAGGTGTCTTAGCAATAGTTTTGGTTTTTTAATGTGGAAATTTGAGGCTAATTATAAAGAACAAAAAATTCTAAAAATATACAGCTAACTCTGGAGATAGATATTTATATGATTAATTTGAGTTGCCAATCACATGGCATCATATAATTAAGAAAACAAATGACTATAGAATTCTCTGAGTGGGCTGGAGAGATGGCCTGACTGTTGAGAAAGCTATAGCTCTCTCTTCTAGAGGACTTGAATAGAATCCTTAGCTCCCATGTTGGGTGGCTTACAACCACCTATATGTAACTATAGCTCTATGGGATCCTATGATTTTTCTAGCCTCTGCA
This sequence comes from Uromys caudimaculatus, assembly GCA_028551405.1. Lineage (NCBI taxonomy): Eukaryota > Metazoa > Chordata > Mammalia > Rodentia > Muridae > Uromys > Uromys caudimaculatus. The sequence goes on from CM052703.1 coordinate 42,739,977, forward strand.
GTCACGTACACATCACACACACACATACACACACACACACACACACACACACACACACACACCCCTAACTAAAAATAATAAAAGTGAACATGAAAAAAGTCACAGTTATACAATGAGGTTTCCACCTCTGTAGTGACTCGCTTTGTTCTCAAGCGTCACTGTTTTCCTCGTAGTTTCAGAAGATTCCAAGTGATGCTATGAGTCCTTTACCTCTCGACACTGTCCAGGTTCCAGCTTCTACACAAGAGGCAGCGGGAGCGTCTAGAGACACCCTGGGAGTTGTGACCCTGGAGCAGCGGGAGGGATCTGCAGAGGGGTTCGTTGCTCAAACAGGCTCTCCTGTAGCAGATGGCATTTCCGGAGGCAGGAGTCAAAGAGAAGAGGTGGTGGTGTCTAAACACAGCAGATCTTCTTCAGAGAAAGGGAGCATGGCAAGTGAGCCCTCCAGAAGGCAGTCTGCTGAGAGACACTCCAGGAAGGACCTGCTTTCTAACTCTGACTCTTCTGTGAACTCAAAAAGCAAAGGACCTGAGGAAAAAAGGTCTCTGCTTAATGAGCCAATTAAAAGTGAATCTTTGAAAAAATGCATTTCTATCAAGAAAGAAAATAGAATAGTGACTGTCTCATCTAAGACTATCAAAAGTAAACCCAGCCCACTAGAACATTCGGAAAGCGATCCTCTTGGGTCTGATTTTGAATTTCAGGAACACGTCCATTCGTCAGCACACCTGACCTGACGTAGGTCTAACCTTTTGAAATTATGATTTTTACCTTTAAATTTTAATAAATTTTCTTATGTTTTTATTATATTGAGTGATATATTAAAATACAGGGCTAGAAATACTAAAGGGCAATTTTTCTATACTTATTTATAAACCTTGTTTTTTCTTTTCACTCACATGATTTATTTGGCACATATTTGTGAAAAGTCTAATTTATAAACACGTGTGGGTGTGGTGGCTTCCAGCAAATAAGAAAGCAAAGCTTTACCCTAGTGGACCTGCTATGGTGTGGAGGAGACAAAACAGTAAAGCGGGTAGGGCCGACGAGGGCTGAATACCTGAAGGATTGCACATTTGGGCACGTGTAGGAGTCACACTCCAGAAAGCCCTTGGCATATCCTAATAATACCCAGAGCAGCAGACGTCTTTCTAGGTCCTTAACTATGATGAAGTTTGCAACAGCTTTGGTTAACGTATACTAGGCCATTTTATAAATGAATTTGAGGAAACAGTATATGAATGGCCCAAAGTTGTAAGCTTAGAAATAGGTGGTACTGTTGAAGTTCTGACTGGATCCAGTGTGCTGCATCATTTAGTTATCCCGTTTCTCTGTTAGGAACAGGACAGCTCAAGGAAGATAATAAAGAAAAGCTGTTGGACACTGGCAGTTCATGAGCAGGGCTGTCGGAGGCACATCTGTCCCTTATCCAGTTGGGCAGAGTATGTAAGAGCATGAACTAACCCTAGGCTAGTTACCCCCGCCTGGGGGTAACTAAATAAATAACTAAATAAATCCTGTACCACAACCAGACTGGCCTGGAGACGGGTGTGAAGAGAGCTGGTGGTGTTGGGATCTCTTGTAGACAGCCCTGCCTGATGTGATGGTAAAGGAGGCTATGAGTTCATTACTCATTGATTATCATAGGAAAAAGCTGCACAGGATGTAGTCTTGTGTCCACCCTTTAACAGAAGGGAAGACACACCGCAAATGTTTTTACTGTACTATATTCTCTAGTGGTGATGCTGAGGATTTAGTCATCTAAAGAGAATAAAGGTTGTGTCTAACAAGCCTTCACCTCACATCCTCAGTAAAGTTAAACTGGCTGGATTCTGGTGGCTAAGGACCTGAAGAGAAGGCAGTACCTAAGACAGGGAGCAGCGTACACAGGCGTACCAAACCTCTAGTGCTGTGTTTGGAAAACTTCAGCCACAGTGTTAGCCTACTGGAGCCATACGGGCAGTGGCCAGGGAGACCACAGAAGCTCTTCCAGTCTCTGCTGTGTTGGGGTAGAAAAAGTGAACGAAAGCCAAAATTACACATGTAGGTCTCATTTTATCTTTTAACTTTTTGGTGCTCGGGATTTCAGGATTGAACTGAGGCCTCCCGTGCCAAGGGTCACGTGCTAGATCCGTAGCCTTACTATTGAAGTGCCGGCCAGTTTTCCCTACTTTTCTTTAATCCTGAGTGCTGGGATTAAAGGCATGTGCTACTATGCTCGGCTGTGGGTTTGTCTTGATTTATTTTTATTGTTGTTGTTTTCTATTTTGATTTTGGGTTTTTTGTTTCGGGGGTGTGTGGGTGTATGTGTGCAAGCGTGCTATGGAATGGAGCCAGGACCTTGCATACAGTAGACACTCTGTCACCGAGCTGTATGTTACCCAACCTGTTCCTTTCCTACCCCTCACCCTGCTGGGTTTGTAAGTATATTCCAGCGCGCCTGTAATTTGTTTTTGCTTTTCAGTTTTATTTGTTGAAAAAAGAAATTTTAGATGTATTTATTTTTATTATATGCTTGACTGTTTTGCCTCTGTGCATGTATATTCGTGCCTGATGCCCACAGAGGTCAGGAGAAGCCAGTGAGCCCACTGGAACAGGAACAGTAATAGTTGTGAGCCACCATATTCGAGCTGGAAGCTGAACCCAGGTCCTCTGCAAGAACAAGTGTCCTTAGCTTCTGAGCTTCCTCTTCCGCTGCCTTAGTTGTGTTCTGAAACTATCTCCGTGTGTATCCCTGACTGTCCCTGACTTTGCGACAGTTCCTTCTGCCTTTTGAATGCTAGGAATACGGGCACAAGCTACCATGCTTAGCCTTGTTTTTTGTTTTCCATATTAACAGTTTTGAGTGGAGTAGTATTAAATGATAAAACAATGATTTAAAACTTTTACTTTGTGTATGTTGTTAGTGGTGGTATGTGTATGCGTGGGTGCATGAATGTGTGTGTGTGTGTGTGTGTGTGTGTGTGTGTGTGTGTGTGTGTGTGTCTCTTGGGGTGCCCACGTGCCGTGGTGTGTGTGTGGCAGTCAGAACAACTCTGGAGTCTGTTCATGTCCATCTTTACATGGGTTCCAGGGATCAAGCAGAAGTCACAGTTGCGCAGTAAATGCCTTTACCTGGTAAGCCATCTCATCTGCCCTGGAATAATTGTAAAACTTTGTGTGTATATGTGTATGCTTAAAAACAAAAACTGTCAGGAGCTGAAGAGATGGCTCAGTGGTTAAGAGCACTTAGTACCCTTGTGGCGGTTCACAGCCACCTAACTCTGGTTCCAGGGTAACTGATGCCCATTCTGGCTTTTGAAGTCATGGGACACCCATGTGGTGCACAGAATACATGCAGGTAAATCATCAGCCCGCTTTTTTTTTTTTTTTTTTTTTTTTTTTAGATTATCATTGAGAACAGATTCTCAGGTCTCTCCACTTTGATCCTGTCTGCTCACCCTAATGGCATACAATTAATCATTTTTACATGTTTTTAAAGCTGACCCTTTCTGATGTTATCTGTTTCTCAGAGTTTCCGATGATGACCTCAAAACCCTTAGGGGTCTACTCTGTATCATCTGCTTAATCAGTTATTATGAAATGGGGGGAAGGGCAGGGTATGTCATGTAGCTCAACATGACCTTGAACTTGCTTTGTACAGGCTGAAATTGAACTCACAGCTGTCCCCCAGTCTCCACCTCCCAAGTTAGGTTCCATTTTAAAGAGCAGAAACTGGGATCCTTGAGGAGCTCGCAGGGGAGGCACCTGTTATTTTTCCCTTCCCTCCAGCTCTGTCTTGGGTGAAGCAGCTGCCACAGAGTGTTTGCCCACTTTCCACAGGACCAGATTCTGGCATTCTGTCCACTTGCCCTGTGCAGTCCCTGCTGTGCACAGGCCAGGGGGTGAGGCTGTCGCAATGCCCGGCTGCACCCTCTTGCAGTTTTCTAATTGTTCTTCTCTTCCCTTTCCTTCTGCATTTCCCTTGGTCTTACATGGACCTGAAAGAATTCAATTAGGTCTTACTATTCCCGAAACCAAGGCCGAGGTCTCCCGCCTTCCTTTGAGATTGTTTCTGCTCTTTGAAGGAGGACCTAAATCCAGACATTAAGAACATGATTTATAATTGTGCTGTGGTTTTGCTTGAATCACCCACAAGCCTGTGTGTAGAGGCACGCCAGGTGATTTAAGGCGGGGAGGACACAATAAAGGCAGGAACCAGATTTTTTCTTCTTTATTCATCATATATTGCTTTCCAACTGCAGTTCCTCTCTCCCCTTTCCTCACATTCCCTCTTCACCCCCTTTTCCCAAGATCCACTCCTCCTTTCAGAAAAGGGCAAGCCTCCCAGGAGATCGACTAACATTGGCATATCAAGTTACAATAAGACTTAGGCACAAGTCCTCATGTCAAGGCCACCCATTAGGAGGAAAGGGGTCCTAAAAGCAGATAAAGAAAACAGCCCTGGTTTCTACTGTTGGGAGTCCCACCAGAACACCAAGCTACACAGCCATAGCATGTGAGTACTTAGGTCAGCGGTCCCTGATTATCATTCAGTTTCTGAGCTCCTGTGAGCCCTGGCCAGTTGATTATGTGGGCCATTTTCTTGGAACACCAGACTTTTATTTGTCCAAGAAACAAACTCCCTCCCTGCATGAGGACCCCTCTCCACTTGGCTACTCTTGTCTTTAAAACATCTGTTTTCTGTGATCAGGAGGAGCTCAGGTTAAACAGTTAAAAGCAAGGTTTCCCACCAAACTTGCTAGTTCAGCCTGCTGTGAGCCACTGACCTCACAGTGAAAGGACAAAGTAGAGAGGGACATTTTCTAGCCTTAACAGGAAAGAATGTCATTTTCTTACCTCTTGGCTAGCTCTGCCAGGTGTGTTGCCAATGGTCAGAACCTGGGCTGGGTGTTTGCGGGTTCTTGGCCTCTTATTCAAGAATAAAACAAAATAGATGAAAGCCTACATTAGTAGTCTGCAAACAGGTCCAAAGACATTACAAGAAAGCCACAAGAGTGAAGGTATTCCTGGGACACTCATTCACAGAAGGGAAGATAGTCAAGGGATCCCGTGACTGTTTGGAGCTTTCTTTCATGGGGTTTAAAAAGGGAGGAGTTTGGTTATTAGGAACATAGTCTGGATGAGTCTCTTACTTTGATTGACAGCCTTTGTTCACTTACATGTCCCTTCCCATAATTCACCTCCTTTTAATCGTACGCACCCCCCTCAATTATTCATAGACATACGATGGCAAGTAGGGGATTCTCCCCTAAAAGTTCACTTGGAGACATAGTTCTGCATATACCCAGTTCTAGCTGAGACCACCCTCATACCCTGGACCAGGATGTATCAGGAATAAGTTTAAATTGGAACTGTCCAAGACTGGGCTGGTAAGATGGCTCAGTGAATGGCACTTGCCATCAAGCCTGGTGACCTGATTCAAGCCTTAGAACGCACACAATGGGAGGACAGAACCCCTGCACATTGTCCTCTGATCACGTGTGCTCTGACATGCCCCCTTGCCAACTAAATAAGGGTTGAAGAGTTGGCTCAGCAGTTTAGACCACTTGCTACTCTTGTAGAGGGGCCTGGGCCGAGTTTCCAGCTCACAACCTTCTATAACTCCAGTTCCAGAGGTTCTGACACCTTCCAGCCTTTGGGGACATGGCATGTATGTGATGCACATGTATACAGGCAGGCAAAACACTCCACACATCTTAAAAACAAATAAACCAACTCTTGAAAGCGTGCCAGGTTTGTTGGCCATTAAGGAGAGGGAGAAACTTTCTCCATTGTTTGGAGTGGGTGGGTGTGCAGCTCATTGTAAAAGCAACACGGTGTTGCAGACAGATTTACAGGCTCCTTACTCAGAGTTTGGTGTGCATGGATAGTCATTTAGGTGATGCTCTCAGGTACCACATGCATTATTAATAGACTTCAGTGTGCATAACCCAAACCTAGTCCCAACGTATGAAACTTAAGCTGCCTGCCTAAAAGTGCCCACACTGTCTTAGTTAGGGTTTCTATTGCTGCAATGAAACACCATGTCCAAAAGGCAAGTTGGGGAGGAAAGGGCTTATTCAGCTTACACTTCCACATTGCTGTTCCTCACCAAAGGAAGTCAGGACAGGACAGGAAGGCAGGGCAGGAAACTGGAGACCTGAGTTCAGAGGCTGTGGAGGGGTGCTACTTACTGGCTTGGCCTCATGGCTTGCTCAGCTGGCTTTCTTATAGAACCCAGGACCTCCAGTCCAGGGATGGCACCACCCCTCATGGGCTGGGCCCTCCCCCATCGTTCACTAATTAAGAAAATGGTTTACAGTTGGATCTCATAGAGGCATTTTCTCACCTGATGTTTCTTCCTCTTTGATGACTCCAACTTGTGTCAAGTTGACATAAAACCAGCCAGTACATAGGCTTCGTTGCTGGACAGTGTCAAATCCGAGGCATGTGTCAGAAAGCTGTTAGGACACAGGTATTTCAGGGTCTCAGAAATGGTCATCCAATACATACCTCTAAACCAGGAGGCTGAGGTAGGAGGATGGAGAGTTTGAGGCTAGACTGAACTGCATAATGAGCCACCACGGGGGTCCCAGGAAGTGCCTTAACTTTCTTGTCACCTTTCTCCCTTACTTTAAAAACATACTTTTGTTACATTTTTTTATATATTGTTGTGTGTATGGGTGCATGTCTGTGAAGCGATTTTAACACATCTTTATGCACCAGGACTATGAGAAAGTCATTCAGGAAGGAGGGAAGACATCTAAGAACATGGGTGTAGGCGTCTCAAAGGAGAGTCCCAGGTTTTTGTTGGGGAGGGAGGCTGGCAGTGAGATGTTCCACCTCCTGACTGAGGTGGCTGGCAGCATGCATCCACTTATGTTTGTTAAAATGGACGGAACTGTATACCACAGAACTAGTTTTACTATGTAACAATTTCAAAACATACAGTCAGACCTCTCTTAGCCTTGATTTGATTAAGATAAGGAAGACAGGTGTTGGGGTGGGCCTTGTATGCCTGCAGCCCCGATGCTGGGTGCTGAGGTGGGAGGGGCAAAAACAACTTAGAAAATTCAAGAAGGCAAGGTGTTGCAATATACCCTAGATGTTTTGTATCTATCATAACTCGAAGTTTAATCTTTTGGAAAACTCATGGAACCTTGTAAAAGTGATTCGTGGAAGGCAAAGAAAAGTATTTGTAAAATGCAAAGATCCTAAAAAGCAAATATTGTTTGGGGGGAAAAACCCCATAATAAAAATTTAATCCTTTTTAAACTGATATAAAATAAATTAAAATGAACCCAAAAATCCTGTAGATGACCTCTTTCTGTGCCATTTAATAAAAGCAGACAACAAAAGGCCTAACCACCTGGAAACATTTACGTGATCTAAACTCATTTAAAAGGAATCAATGTGCACTTTTGAATATTTTGACTTCAGTCCCTGTCTGTTTCCCGTTGGTTTCCTTCTCTTGTCTTATTGCTCCAGTTCCTGCCTCCAGCACTGTACTGAAGAAGAGTGGGGATGGAGCCCAGCCTCGCCTCATCCCTGATCCTAACAGGATTGCATTGAGGCTTTCCCAATTTAACAAGATGTTGGCTGTGGGTTTGTCATACACAGCCTTTATTAGGTCAGGTGCTATCCCTCCAAGCCTCCTCTCTAGGGCTTTCATCATGAAAGAACATTGGATTTTGTCAAAGTTTGTTGGTTGGTTGGTTGGTTGGTTTTCTGAGTCTGTTGAGATGATAATGTGATTTTTTCCTATAAGTCTGTTTATATGATTTATTTCACTTACTGACTTCCATGTATTGAACCATCCCTGTATTTCTGGGATAAAACTTACGTGATCATGGTGGATGATCTTACTATGTGCCTGCATTTAGTTTGTTAGTGTTTTATTGAGTCTGGGTTGTTGTTGGAGTGTATTTTTATTGGAGTAAAACTGGCTCCATAGAATGAGTTGAGAGGTTGTGACCTTCTGGTTTTGTTTATTTTTGAATAATTTAAGAAGGATTGGCTTTAGATCTTTCAAAGTCTGTAGGGTTTTGCTCTGAATCTCTCTGAGTCTGGGCTTTTTTAGTCAGAAGATTTTTTTTTTATTATTACTGTTTCAATCTCCTTTGTTATGGGTCTGTTTAGGTTGTTTATCTCTTCTTGGTTTAACTTTCATGATTTGGATGACTCTAGAAATTCATCCAAGTATTCCAACTTAATGGAATATAGTCTTTAAAAATATTCCCTTGGGGGCTGGAGAGATAGCTCAGTGGTTAAGAGCACTGACTGCTCTTCCAGAAGTCTGAGTTCAGTTTCCCAGCAACCACATGGTGGCTCACAACCATCTGTAATGAGATCTGATGCCCTCTTTTGGTGTGTCTGAAGATAGCTACAGTGTACTCATAAAATAAATAAATCTTTAAAAACAAACAAACAAACAAGTAAATAAATAAATTCCCTTGGGACGATAACCCGAGGCCCACAGCAAGAGCCGCTACAATGTGCAAGTATATGGTGGAGAGGTGGGAGACAAAGAGAAGCGGAATGACTTGAGCATTATGAAGAAAGGTAGAGACGGGAGGGTGGAGAGGAACAGCTTGTGCGAGCAGCCACCAGAGGTCATAGTCAAGTCCTGGCCCTTGCTGCTGCTGAGGGCCATGTCTGGGTGTCTGACATAGTCAAGTCCGTTTCCATGCAGCAGCAGGGATCTGGGTCGATGTCTGTGGCCGATAGTACTACCAAAGACCATGCAGACATCCCTGATCTGGGCTGCAGCCTGGGACCGTGTTGATGTCTAAGGGCTGTATAGTGCTGGCCCTGTAGCATTCAGGAGAGTGGGCTCTGCACCACATATGGGCAGCACAGTAGAGCTGGCCTTGGTGGCAGGGAGCGCAAGCAAGCCAGACTGAGGATGTGAAGGCAGCAAGGCCGCCCCCCGCCTTTCATCTGCCCAGTGGTAACACGGGCAAGGGAGAGATGCCCTCCCCCACTTCAGCCCTGGCCACCTGCAGCAGGCCCTGTACTTTTCCTGAGCACCTTGCCTGAACAGCGCGGTGAGTCACTGGAGTACCGGAGCGCTGGAGAGCTGGCTCCGCCCCTTGCTGGCTGAGCCATTGGGTGAGCTAGCCAGGCTAGGACTGCAGAGCTGGTGGGCTCACCAACTCAGCTACAGCCTAGGGCTTTGAGTTGGCCCACCCCAACATCCACCTCATCTATGAACTGCTGGGGCACATGAAGGGGCCGGTCCTGCAGATCCAAAGCTACAGGTTCTCCATGACTCGGCAACAACAGGATATCCGAGAGGAGTCCCGGTGAGGATCCAGTATCGCTAGTGTAGCAGAAGCTGTAGGCTTCGAACCAAAACCAATGACTCACTGTAAAGAACATTTGCAAGTAAAGATGTATGGACAAAGGGTAGACTGTGTGACACACTGTGACACAGGGCAGCTTCCACGACAAGATGGGGTTTTTTGTTGTTCTTTAATTTTTACTTTTAGTTTTTATTTTCTTTTGAGAAGGAGGTTACAAGGGCAGAGGGTGGATATGAAGGAAGGGGGAGATGAGTGGGACTGGGGTGCATGATGTGAAATTCACAAAGAACCAAGAAAAAGATTTTTAAAATCCCTTATTCTGAATTTCTTTAGTAACAGCTATAACGTCTGATTCTATTAACTTGGGTCTTCCTTTGTTTCTTTTGGTTACTTGGGCCAAGAGTCTCTCAATTTCTTCTCAAAGAACCAGTTCTTAGATTCATTGACTCTTTGTATTGTTTTCTTTGTTTCTATTTCATTAATTCTACTTTGATTATTGTTAATTTTTGATTTGGGTTTGGTTCGTTCTTTTTCCAAATTCTTAATGTATCATTAAGTCATTTATTTGTGCTCTGATTTTTTAAAGATATATATGAGTATACTGTCGCTGTCCCTAAACACACCAGAAGAGGGCATCAGATCCCATTGCAGGTGGTTGCTGGGAATTGAACTCAGGACCTCTGGAAAAGCAATCAGTGCTCTTAATCGCTAAGCCACCTCTCCAGCCCCCTTGTGCTCTGATTTTTTAATGTAGGCATAATATGAATTTCTTAGAGTCTCTTTTACTATGTTCCAGAGGGTTGTTTTAACTTTAATTTTTAGATGTATTTATTTTTATTTTATGTGTATAGGAGTTTTGCCTGCATATGTCTGTGCACAGCATGTATGCAATGCCCACAGAAGCCAGAAGGGCACTAGATGCCCTCCAACTGGAGATAACAGATGGTTGTAAACCGCCTGGAGTGAACTGGGTCCTGTAGAAGAGCACACAGTACTTTTAACTCCTCAGCCTTCACTCTAACCTCTGTCCCAGAGGTTTTGTTGTATTGTGATTTGATTTTCACTACTTCCAGGTATATTTTAATCTCTCTCTTGTTTTCTTCTTTGATCTAGTCATCATTCAGTAATGAGTTTATGCACTTACTAGAGATTGTTTTGCTGTTGGCTTTAAGTTTTATCACATAATGCTCAGATAGGATTCATGGAATTATTTCATTTTTTTCTGATTTTGTTATGTGTGTGTGTGTGTGTGTGTCTGTGTCTGTGTGTGTCCCAGAATGTGGTCTAAAATTTAGAGAAGCTTCTATGGGTTGCTGAATGGGGTGTATATTCTTTAGAGTTGGGTGGAATATTCTGTAGACAACTGTTACATTCATTTGATGTCTGATGTAAATTAATTTTGATGTTCCTTTGTTTACATTTTGTGTTGGGTGACTTATCTATGGGAGAAATCGGGGTATTTAAATCATACACTATTGTTGGGTTGGTGTTAATCAATTTCTTTAATACCAGAAGTATGCTTTTTATGAAATTGGGTGCACCAGAGTTTCATGCATATATGTTTAGGATAATAATGTTTCCTTGACTAAATGTCCCATTGATTAGAATGAAGTGCCCTTCCTTCTCTTCTGATTACTTTTGGTTTAAAGTCTTTTTTTGGGGGGGGGGGGGCTGGATTTTAGGATAGCAATACCTGCCAGCTTCCTGGTTTCATTTCTTTAGAATACTTCTTTCCACCCTTTTGCTTTAAGGTGTTACCTCTCTTTAAAGCTGAGTTTCTTATAGACAAAAGAAAAATGGATTTTGACCCTTTAAACATTCAACCAGCCTGTGTCTTTTTCTAGAGAGTTGAGGCCATTAATATTTAAAGTTAATACTGAAAGATGTGTCTAATTGCCATCTCTTTTTTTTTTTGCTGCTTATGTTCTAGTTTGTGCTTTATATTTTATTAATTATAGCTTCATTTAGTTTCTTTCTAGAGTCTCTTGTATATGCTTATTTTTCTCTTTATTTCAAAGTATTGTATCCGATATTCTCTTTAGGGTTGCTTTGGTGAGCATGAAATTTGGGAGCTTTTTGTGTCATGGTAAATGTTTATTCCTTCTTCGACTACGACAGATAGTTTTGCTGAGTATAGTACCATGAACCATAGACTAACAAACCCTCCAGAGGCAAACACGAGAAATCTCCATTAGAATTGTTGGTCAGGTAGTCCAAGTGACTCCAAAGCAATAAAGCTTATGCTGTAGCCCATTGTCGCCTCTGATGGGTTGAAGGTAATCCCTATTGCTGAAGACACCACACACTTCAAACATGGGACTCAGAAGACTGAGCTGGGTCTCAACCTGAGAGACTCCTTCCTGCATTCTCATTTTCACAGTACTAGAAAGTATGATGTAACCTGCCAAGGGATGGAAATAATCCATATGAATCACAACCAGCATGACAGGATACCCCTAAAATTGCAATGGTGGTACACGTATCTTGGTGGTAACCAACAGCTGTTTAATTGGCTCACTCAGCAGGAAGGAAATTGAGCCTGGTACCAGAAACCTAGCAGATTACTTGGGGCTGGCTAATGAGGTCATGGATCTCAAAAGAAAACCCATCACATCCACTTCACTAGAGCAACATGGTTCCTAACTGAATTCTAAAATTCTTAGAGCTGCGGCTAAGTGTAACTCTCACTACCCCTCAAAGAAGCATCTCTTTGTAGCAGATAGAAACAATTACAGAAAATCACAATTAGTCCTAGTGCAGTATCCATGGGTCATGGGAAGCCCAGCTCTAAAGACCACTCATATACCATTGTGTATCTATAACACAGTGCCTGCACCTAAGGTATACTGGCTGGTTTTGTGTGTCAACTTGACACAAGCTGGAGTTATCACAGAGAAAGGAGCCTTCCTTGAGGAACTGTCTCCATGAGATCCAGCTGTAAGGCATTTTCTCAATTAGTGATCAAGGGGGGAGGGCCCATTGTGGGTGGTGCCATCCCCGGGCTGGTAGTCTTGGGTTCTATAAGAGAGCAAGCTGAGCAAGCCAGGGGAAACAAGCCAATAAGAAACATCCCTTCATGGCCTCTGCCTCAGCTCCTGCTTCCTGACCTGCTTGAGTTCCAGTCCTGACTTCCTTTGGTGATGAACAGCAATGTGAAAGTGTAAGCTGAATAAACCCTTTCCTCCCCAACTTGCTTCTTGGTAATGTTTGTGCAGGAATAGAAACCCTGACAAAGACATAAAGCTCAGGGACCATCTCTGAAGAGGAGCTGAAAAGATTGTAAGAGCCAGAGGACCAAGGAGGTCTGTTATGATATTGTAACTGCTAGAGATGACAGGAAAGTTACTATGATACTTCAACTATGTGGTTGCCCAAACCAGACCTGAACAGGGAATGAGGAGATCTCACTGGGTTCCATTTGTAGAATTCCCTATGCCGGGAACCAACAGAGTTAGGATTTTCTTACTAACCTAGGTAACGCCATTTTGTATTAGAGTTAGGCTTGGAGTGACTATAGGCCTAAGTCCCTGCTCCTGAGAAATAACTGAAGGCTTCCCAGAGACCAGGCACATTCTTTATGGATGAGCATAAAGACAGTGAGATTCTTGACCAGGCGCATTCCTTATGGTTGAACAATTAAACAGTAAAGATATATGGTCGAGCCATTAAACAGTATAGATATATGGCCAGCAGTTAAGAGGAAAAATAGTCACTATGATATAGTGTCAAGGAATGTTCTAGGAATTTCACTTACGTCAGGTTGTACTGCTTCGTGGGATTCTCTCCCATCCCTGCTGCCTCCCTGCTCTTTACTATAAAAGCTTGTATGGAACATTGGCCCTTTGGGGCTTGATCAGAATACAGACTTGCCCCTACTTCTCATAATCCCCCCATTAGGTCCACGCTGAACTCCCATGGGCCAGGGCACCCTAGACAAATGCAGGCAACTAATGAAGACTGAGAGAGGAAGAATTAGCTTCTCCTGGGTTTTCTGTAATGCTCTAAGATCCATGACAATCCCTGGTTGGTTATTCAATACAACATGGTCGGCCTTGAAATACAGACCCTCGTCATACTAAATGGACTCAACAGGTTGTGTTCGGATACTTAGGCATTTATATGCATATGTGTACATACAGAGAAAGACACACACACACATACATACATGAAACAGGAATCAAAGTAAAAGAGGCCATCAATTTGAGAGAAAGTAGGGACAAGACTCGGTTTGTGAAAAATAAAGACTTTTGGGGGACTGACAGAACCCCAAGCTGATCTGCTGCCATGTGATTCAGCCACTAGGAAAGCTCAGCCAGGAAGTAGCACATGCTGGTGTATCAACACATCATAGTTTTGAACATAGACACAATATCCAATTAGAATATGTGGAGATGATAGATCCTCATTTGTAAAAGCTGAAAGAAATATCTAGGGAAAAGGTTGCTATATAATCAGGAAGGTTTATCAAAACGTTTAAATGACAGATATTAATGAATTGGTGATGGTTCTGGAGATAATGTGAGAAAATGAGCAGTTGCAGTCATTGCTGGGGGTTTAAGTTGATCTATTTTTTTGACTGTCCTACATTGTTTATTGGGTATGAATTTTACAAATATTGGTGTATTAGTGGTAACGGTGGAGCTGGAGAGTATTGTGCCTTCTCCAGGCTGTACGGCAAGAACCACCAATAGTGTGGTAGAACTTGTGGCCTTTTCCAAGGCCACGGCTCGTGCGGCTGGCAGATGTCAGCCCACGCACCTCTCTCTGTTTGCGGACTGGTTTGGTGATCCACTGGGCGTCAGGATTTCTTCTGATAGCTTTATGGAATGGATCCACGAGGACAAGCTCAAAACATTTACATGCGGAATCTTCACCAACCCAGTAGGAATTCAGACTCTCAAAGCTCCGTAACAGTGCCCAGCTCTCTCCTCAGCAGCAGACTGAAGGCTTCGGGCACAATTTAGCTGGTTAACACCATGGTGGACAGGCTTGCCGTATGTTGCACCCTTAGAAACCCGCTGTTTGTAACTACCATGGCACACATGAGCCCTGTAAATGACAAAACCTTGCTTAGCCTTGTATCTTAGTCTTCGAGCTTTATCAGGCCGGATGAGGTGGGGAACCCTGTGCAGGCCAGAGAGCTGGCTGTATTGCCAGCAGCAGACCCTCAGAAGAAAGAGCATCATGTTGGACTGCTTCTTCTTCCATAGTTCCTGGATGTATTTGTATGTATTCATCTTGGTTCGCCCGGTGGCTGCTACAAGAGGAAAGGAAGAAGCCTTTCTCCCACAATCCCTTTCGTGGCTCCTCGATTTTTTTTTTTTTTTTAAAATATGGATAATTTAGCAGTTACATGAAGTAATAATTAATTTAATAATTCCTCGGCACCCACCCCAATGTTATGGGTTCCCTAATGAAAGATACACACACAATCTTTATATTTTGATATGCCTAAAACAGCTCAATGGCTGTGCCACTTCCTAACCTCCAAGTGGCTAATCCACCTCCCTCCGATACTCCTGAGATATTACTTGCTAAATCCTATATTCCATCTTGGCTATCCTGAACTCAATTGGGCATCCCTCTTGGGCAGCTCTCTCTGAGCTCTTACATGGCTGTAATGCTCTCTGTCCCACACCTTCTCAGGTGTGGAGTCTCCTCTCTCGGCATGGTGGATCTCCCTCTTCTTCCTCTCTGTCCCTAGCCCGGAATCCTAAAAGTCCCGCCTCTGTCTGCCCTGCCCAGCCATTGGCTATCGGCATCTTTGTTTACCAATCAGAACCAACGGGGGGGGGGGGTGCAGGTTACATGTGGACACTCCTGTGAGCAGTTCTGGGAACGTAATTAGCCTGAGCATAAAGCAGCCACACGTACTTAGTATTTAAAATGTGTCTGCAGAGTTGGAACTGCAGTCAAGCAGCATAAAAAGGTATCAATGAATGTGTCCAAAGAGCTAGCTGTGAGAAGGTATACAGAAGCATTTTTCTAAAAATTAGAAAACATAATTGCTTATGAAGGCAGGAAGTATTGAACTGGAGAACACCAACCTCTGCCATGTAATATTCTGCAGCAGATAAAGCATGAGCATAACAATGCTCCTAAGCATACTTAACTCACAGCGCCATACGCAATCATGTCCTTTGGCTTGTGTTCATATGGCTCAAGCTGGCTCACTTTAGTCTGTGTGCCTACAAAATAGCAACAAAACATACCAAGTGGTTGACAGGGGTTTCTCTGGCCAGAGGCAGCTGTGTTGGGAGGGTAGGAGTGAAAGGTGACGCCACATTTTACTCTACGTATGTAAGGATTTTTATATTTTTATTTTTTTAAAAACAAGCATGTTTTTATGTCTGACAAGTAAAATTGTAATTTCCCCTCAGAAAATTCGCAAAATGAATATGTATAATCTGCTGTT
Source organism: Uromys caudimaculatus (assembly GCA_028551405.1). Classification (NCBI taxonomy): domain Eukaryota; kingdom Metazoa; phylum Chordata; class Mammalia; order Rodentia; family Muridae; genus Uromys; species Uromys caudimaculatus. The sequence goes on from CM052703.1 coordinate 42,755,679, forward strand.
CTTCATCTCTCAGGTCCATCCTATGCTTATGTTTCTTCTAGTTCCTTATTTATGTGAATGGAAATGAGTTTAAAACCTTTAAGAACAGCCAGGTAGTGGTGGCGAATCCTTTCAATCCCAGCACTTGGGAGGTAGAGGCAGGCAGATCTCTGAGTTTTAGGCTAGCCTGGTCTACAAAGTGGGTCCCAGGACAACCAGGGTTACCAAAGAAACTCTGTCTCAAACAAACAAACAAACAAACAACCCCCCAAAAAAACAAAATCAAAAACAAAAAAACAAAACAAACCCCCAAAACAACAAAAATAAAAAACAAAAACAGAACAAAACAAAACAGAACAAAACAAAAAAGCTTTAAGAACTTCAGATACAGCGCTGATGTTTTGTTTTGTTTTTTTAAACTGTAGCTTACAGTAAAAAGTAATGGTTTCTGTAGAACGAAAGGTAGTGAGGGCTGGGGTGTAGCTCAGGATAGTGCTTGCCTGTGCATAAACCCTGCATTTGATCCTGCCCCACCTGCCTGGGCGCACACAAATGGAAAATTCCACCAAGCAGGGCCGTGCATCCAGTGAGTCACACAGATAGGGGCTGTTCTAGTTCGTGTCTTTAGAGAAAATCCCTTCACAGCTTACTGTTTCGCAATCCACTACAGGTCACGTCCTGCAGTTTGAAAAACATTTCCCACAACCACTCTGTGGACCCTGACAAAGCCGTTCCTCGTGCACAAGTTCATTCCACTTTATGGGCAAAAGGCATTGCGGTGCTGCTGACTTACACCCAGAGCCTAGCTCCCTTCAGCTGGGTAATGCTCAACAGGTCGCTTTCATTAAATGCTCTTTAGAAACTCTTTCGTGGACTAAAAGTTTGACCTTTCAAAGGGACAGACGCACCTATCTGAGAGCTTTTAAATCCTATTTGGACAAAATGAAGAAAAGCAAGAAGACTCTCAGTGATGGAAGGCACTCACTGGATATGCCCGGCGGCCCCACAGGCACAGAATGTACCTGCAAGGGAACGCCTCCCATGAGGGCCCGCTTCTCAGTACAGAATGTAAATTTTAAACCAATGTGAATTTACAAAGAAAGAAACCGAGGTACTTTAGAACTAGATAAGAACATCCTCCCCCGGATGACATAAATCATTAACTTTGTTCAGGGGGACCTGTGGAGATGGGTTGTTTGTTCAGTGCTTGAGAAAGATAATCCTCAGGATCCCTGACATTCAGGGGAGGTGTTTATCACTTCCAAAAAAACCAAACACACTCCATAACATCTTAGCAATAGATCATCCTAGCTGAAGACCTTGAAGGGTAAAATTTGAGTAGGGCCTGGGAACATTAAAATCTGTTTACCTACCGGTCAGCTCTGATTCCTTTGCTAAAGCTATATGTACCTAACTCTCCTGGAGATTGGACTGTGTTATTGAACGGCAGACCGGAAGCACCTTCTCACTCTATGTCCTGTCTCACTAACCTACGAGATGCCAGCGTTCTCTTTCTTTTGAAGGACAGCAGTGCTGTTAGGAGGCTGCAGAGAAGCAACGGGGCAGAAGCTGGATCTACTTCCAACCTGGTTTCTTCCCAGTGTGGCCCTTTGCACTCTTGTGTCTCATATGCTTATTCCACGGTGATGAACGGAGAGCCGTGATCAGAGGCCATGGCTGTGAGTGATAGGCAATCTAGATGGATACTTGGGCCCTCTCCCTCCCCCCTCCCCCTCCCCCTCCCCTCCCCTCCCCCTCTCTCCAGTAGTAGAATCCTTTATGAGACCATTTATTTTATGTCCAACTAGAACTTCAGGTCTAACGCCTTCATCTACCCTTGATTTTTCTATACTTCCCAAGTACTTTTTTTTTTTTTTTTAAAGGACCCAGTTAGTTCTTTCCACAAATCTGAGATGAGTCATTCTACACATTGCAAAGATCACAATCTCTTACAGGCTTTTTATTTCCATGTTTGGTTAGCTTGAGAGCTATGATTTTTCTGTGCAATAAAAAGACTCTTCTCTACTATGCTCTGTGTGGTGGTACCCACCTAAAGTCTTAGTATGTGGGCAGCTGAAGCAGGAGGCCAGCCTCTCACCTTGGGGAAATGGCTCAGTGGGTAAGACTGCTTGTCGTACAAGCAGGAAGACCTGAGTTCTAGTTCCCAGCGCCACATAAATCCTGGCATGGCCAGGCATGGTGGTACAATTCTTCACTCCCAAGAGACTGAAGACTTTAGAGGCAGAAGCAGGTAGATCTCTGAGTCTGAGGCCTGCCTGCTTTACACAGTGAGTTCCAGGATAGACAGGGCTATATATTAAGACCTTGTCTCAAACAAACAAACAAAAAAACAAAACAAAACAAAATTTTAAGTTAGGGGTGGCAGCGTGTTCTTGTCACCTTAGCACTGGGGGGACAGAGACAAGTGAGTCCTGAGAGCTCTCTGGTCAGCCAATCTGGTTTATGTTTCAGTGAGAGATCCGGAAAAGCAAGAATAGGAAGAAACTCCTTGTCCTCTGTCATTGACATGCATAGACCATGGATGTCCACATCTGTACATCCATGTGTACATCCCAAACACACATATACCATACATCTCACACACACACACACACACACACACACACACACACACACACACACACACAAACAAATAAATGTAAATCAACTAACTAAAAGATTCTTCTCCAGCTCTGGATTCCATCTCCCCAGTCTCTCTCAGAGGGAAGTCCTGTGCCTTTGGCCTAGGCTGGTGAGTGTCATCAGCCTTGCTGGTGCTTTGCCTTCTGAATTATGCAGTAGTTCTGCAGGCATAGGACTCCTGTCAAGAGACACTCTGCCAACTGAGTAATTGGTTCATTTACTCAGGGACTCCAGAATCTCATGTGGAAGGAACAAGGCTGCTTACCAGAGCTGGTTACAGTCTTACCTCGAAATAGGTAAAGAGACACCTCTGACAGAGGTTTGCTTTGAATGGTTTTGAAGGCCATCAGCTTAGAAGACAGCCAATGAACAGTAAGACATGCTGCAACAAGAAAGAGACAACAGACTGTTAACTGCTTCAGAGCATTGGGTTGCTTCCAGTCACTTCCATTGGCATGGACTCCAGACAGACAGTCATAGTCTCCCACCACTGGCACGTGAGGTGGTGGGAGAGCCTGGGCAAGAAATTGCTTTAGACTTTAATTTCCTTTATTATTATTATTCTTTTATTTGCATAGGTGTTTTGCCTACAGGTAAGTCTGTGTATCACAAGCGTGTGCCCTAACTGCAGAATCCTAAAGAAAACATTAGATCCCCTAGAACTGGAGTTATAGACAGTTGGGTGCTAGTAGTCAAACCTGAGCCCTCTGCAAGAGCAGCCAGTGTTTTTAACTAGTGAGCCATCTGTCTAGCTCCTAGACTTTACTTTCTTTAGCTCAACATCCAAGCTGAAGGGGATTTTAATAATTCCCTGAGAATGTAAACTGTGCGTAACATATATTTGCTTAGATCAAGGCAGTGTGATGTCGCCAGAATGTATTAATTTGAGAAGTGTTGCATAATCTCTGGGGAGCTTGACAGACTGTCCTGCTCAGGAAAATTTAAGGTGGAACACTGACTTGGGGAAAGAGGTTTTAAGTTAGAGCATGAATAATAGCCTTGGGTAAGTTCAACTCATGTCTCTTCAGACTCACATCAGAGACCTCAGAATTCAGTCACTGATCTCAGGAGGATGCTTGCAGGGACGGGCATGGGAGCAGCCTCTTAGAGGACTCGCTCACACACAGTCAGTACGTTTTCCAGGCAGGTTGGCTGCACAGTGCTGTGCAGAGCCTGTTCTTCAGAGGTCAGCATGAATCTATGGATTGGTAGTGTCTGCATCCCCAGAGTTTGGAAAGCTGTGTTTCCCCTTCTTTACAGACTCCTGCATTACCCGATAGAGTGATTCATTCAGGCTGGAGACAGGAGAGGCAAAGGCCATAAGCTCAAGGCCTCTCTGCTTCCGAGTCTTGCCTGTCCTCAGGCAGCCTACAGTCTTCTGCCTTTTGCCACTCTTCACTAACAAATTTGCTAATACTTTTTCTGCCTCTGTTGCAAGACAGGATATGCCAGGTCAGCCCTTGCCACCTAAGTACACTCCATTTGTGGTGAAGAAAGGAAAGACTGTCCTGGATATGCCTTCCAGTTTAGTTGACAATCCACCTCTGTAACTGTACCCAATTAATGCCACTCAGATTGATCCTGCCAGCAGCACTTTCCTTGATACCTGCAAAGAGCTCGCTACCCGCCATGTCCTGGAGAGCTCTTCCAGGATAGGCTATCGACTAGGTTTGAAGTTCCTGCCAGCGGGAGCTCCGTGCTGTAGAGAGAAACCGTCGGTTGGGGAAAGAAGCAGGAAACAAAGGACGCATTGGAGCAAGACGAGATTCCATTCAAGCTCTGTTTAATCTTTAATGTTACGTAATTTTAAACACTTTTGGGCGGGAAATGGCAGAGGGAGGGGAAATTCCACAATGCATCAGACATAATCCTTGAGTTGAAGGCCGGACGTCTAATCCCTACCTGGGGGCAGTAACACTGGGGAGGAAACAAAGGGAGGCCTGCTGGAACACCTTGATTTGCTAATCCAGCCAAGCCTAAAAGTCAAGGCCCTAGATAATCTGATATCAGGCAGAAAGGAATCAAAGGAATGCCTGCTGTGAGGTTCGAGACAATGTGGCTAGCAAGGTTAAGTCAAACCTGGGATCAAGCAAAAAATGCCAAGGCCAAAAGCCTTTGTCTCCGACAGATACCTGCCCCAATGTTCTGGGTTCCCAAATGAAAGACACATACATATTTTTATATGCCTTAAACAGCTCAATGGCTGGGCCACTTCCTAGCCTCTACATGGCTAATCTACCTCCCTCTGATATTCCTAAGTTATTATTTACTAAAATCTATATTCTATCTTAGCTGCCCTGGACCCAGTTGGGCAGCCTTCCTGGGGCCACTCTTCCCCAGCTCCTACATGGCAGCTATCTCTCTGTCTTCTCAAGTGTGGCATCTTTCCTATCTTCCTCCTGTCATGGCAGAGCTCCTTCTTCCTCCCTCGGTCCACATCTGTCTCCCTGCCGAGCCATTAGCCTGTGGCAACTTCATTTACCAATCAAACCCAACTGGGGGCAGGGTTCCCTCAGTGTCTTACATGCAGACATATGGATTCTTGTGTAATTTTGAGGACCCAAATTATCATAATACAAGCATCATTAGACCAAATAGGATCCAGAAGTCACGTTGACATATATGGTGACTCCAGATAACAGCTATGCACTGCATAATCTAGTCAAAATTAATTCAAATTTTAATAAATAGATAAAGATAGAATGAGCAAAGGCTACTTAGTATTCAATTTCTATAAGAGCTTCTAATATTTATGATAAGTTTTATTTGGGCTCAAAACTTTGGCAGGAACTGAGTAGGCTTAATTGGTCTTGTAAAAACTCAACAGAGTGTCTTCTTTCACAAATCGAGGAGCACAACAGTGAGCTTCAGGGTGCCACCTGTGCATTGTTGCTCTGTCATGGAGAGATGGATTTCCATAGGAAATAACCTCACATCCATTAAGAGAACTACTATTAAAAGCAGAAAATCGAGGTGGGCCTGGTAGTGCAGGCCTGCAAGTCCAGCCGCTCAGGAGGCTAACGTGTGAGGATAGCAAGTTTGCCACTTGCCTGGGCTATGGAGTGAGTTCAAATCCCACCCTGGTAACTGAGTGAGACCTTGTCTCAAATACAGAAAGTAAACAGAGGGCTGGGCGTGTGTGTAGTTCAGCAGTAGGCACTTGCTTCAATCAGTTAACAACAGAACTATCATATGCTCTACCCTCCACTCCTGGCTATCCAAGAGAAGTGACAGCAAGCATTGGTACTCCCTTTTCTCTTGTCCTGACCCATGGAGGTAAAAGTAAGCTGCCTCACACTCCTGCTGCCATGGCCTTCTTTACCATGATAGACTTTAAACCAGGTAGTTCGCCAGGCCTCTGTAGCTGGGGAGAGGGTGCCAATGTACAGCTCAAGCTGTCAGTCTCACGGGCACACGCATGCCTGTCATCCGAGTACCAGGGAGGTGAAAGCAAAAGGACCAGAGGTTCCAAGTAATCTTTAACTAAAGACTGATGACATCGTCCTCGAGGTGCTAGTGTTTCAGGGATTCAAGAGGTAAGAGTTAACAGAGGCATGCACCAAACGTCCAGAAAGCCGCAAAGGCCAGGAAATGTAACACAGACATGCATTCCTCGAGAGGAGCCCCTGAGAAGCCATTATTGAGGGAAACTGCGAAGGTGAAGTCTGAGTTGCAGTGGAGACCTTAGCAATGTGGAACTTGGAGCCTCTTCCAAGAAAAGATGGAAACACTGAATGGCACTGGCCAGTGAGAGAACTTTGTGGGTTGCAGACAATAGAACTGGACCGATAGGGATGTCAGATCTGCTGTAGGCTGGATGATGTCACCAAAAGACTCAGGTGTTGGACGTGGAACTCTATAATCTGGTTTGTTCTGCTGAGTCTCAAAGTCCTTTCGGTCCTGCCTTTCCTGCTATGTTCCGATGCTTCCATTTAGAGCAAGGTTACTCTGTGCTGCTGTAGTTTGGAAATGTATATATTCCCAGATTTATTTACTTTTAGTTTATGAGTATGGGTGTTATACCTATACGCATCTGTGCACCACATGCTTACAGTGCCCGTGGAGACCAGAAGATAGCATAGGATCTTTTGAAACTGGAGTTACAGATGGCTTGTTAGCCATGTGAGTGCTGGCAAACTGACCATTTCTGTAGTTTTCTTATAAAAGGAGAGGTGAGCTGTTTATTCTTTTTGAGTTTTTCAATCCAGAAAAATAAAATTAATAAATCTCAGATGCTCAATCTGAGGTGACGGGATGGAAAGTGCAGAGATGTCTTTGAGAAATAATTTTTAAATTTTTTACTTTGTGCGTGTAGCGGAGGACGGCTGGCTGCTGCAGGGCTCTTGCGGAGATTAGCGAGCAGCTTTCACGAGCTGGTTCTCTCCTTCCATGCATGGGTTCTGGAGATGCCTAGGTTCTAGGCTGCCAGGCTTTAAGGCAAATGCCTTTACCTGCTGGGCTACCTCACTACCCCAGTGATTATTGTTTATTTATATTTGAGACAGGGTTTCCTGGAGCGCTAGCAGGGCTGGCCTTGAATTTCTCATCTTCCTCTCTCCATCTCCCAAGCGCTGGGATTGCAGGTGTGCACCAGTACTCTCAGCTAAGATGCATTTTTTAAAGCGCTAGAATGGATAAGAATGTTCTTGCATGATTTATGTACTCTGGATTCAGCTGCGTAAGGTTATATGCAATTTAGAACCATCAATATTTAAAGTAAAGCCTTTTTGCTTTTGTAACATCGCCTTGCACCTTGGTTCAGTAAGACACGTTAAGTGCTGATTTTCTGTCGGGACAAGTAACTCATGTTATGTAGCCTCTTCACATGGATAATGAATTTAAATGTCCAGGAGATTGGGAAAATCATGAAAAGTCCTCAGGATTTGGAGACGAGGTTCTGGGCAGATCTATGTAAAGGAGGAAAGGCAAGGTACAAACATGGTACATGCCTTCCGGTCCCTGGGCACCCCTGCAGGCAGCATCTCCTTTGGGGGAGCTGAATTACTCCCACCTCTTTCTGATACTGTTGTTTTAGTGAGTGCTGCCACCCTGTCACTATGCTCTGCTGGGTGTGGGACTCAGTGTGTGACCTGAGGACATTGGAGTCCTACCAAGATGATTTTCAATCCAGAAGCAAGGAAGAAGAGGCTCTTCTTACTGATGAAGATGGTGCAATCACTGGCACTGGTTGGCCCTTGGGGTAACTTCCAGAATGAGTGAAGGAAAAGATGTGAAGACAGAAGCAAGAACGATTGCACTGGGGTTTTTGTTTAGCTAGTCAATGACTGGCAGCCTCCCCTTAGTCCACCTACCCTGAGGTTTGGTTCTGTGAATATCGTTTTTCTTTAACCTAAACTGGTTGGAATTGTATTTCTATTACTTTCCATTAAGGGTCTAGGAATGCAGCTCAAGGCACTGTGTACAGGCTAGCTAGCATACACGATGAATAAAGAAATAGAAAATAATAATAATAAAATAAAGAAGACAAAGAGTGTCAAGAAAACTCCTCAAAAACCAAACCAAACAAACAAAAAAGAAAGCGTCTTCCTCGCCTATCTTTTGAAGCGCCAGAATTTTATCAAGAAGTAGAGTAATAGCTCCCTGCAGCAGGGAGGAGCTCTAAAAACAGGTTTCCCAAGAAAATAGGTTGCATGCCATACCCTGAGGGAAGTTAGCCATTGGTTAGCAATTGCAGAAAGACTAGAGACCAGGGCAATGAAGTCATTAAGCTTGGTGATAACCAGATGAGCAGAAGTGGAAATCAGTTTAGAATAAAAAGATGTCACAGCCCTACAGAGAGAAATAGGAAGCCTTAGCAAAGGTTGTGAAGGCCCCAGCAGATTAAATCTATGGCTGCAGACTCAGCAGGGCTTTCTCAGGGACAGAGAAGTCCTCAGGAACTCTCTTCTGCAACCTGGATCCTGTTGGAAAGGGTGCACCGAGGGACTGGGCATGGTCAGGCAGCAGAGCAAGGCAGGGTACTGCCATCCCACACTGGTTCAACAGCTTCCTCTGCTCATGCCCTCCATTTCTAGATCTTATCTGATCATGCAGGTTTAGCTTATGTCCTGCTGAACTGGTTTCCTTCCTGAGAGAATTGAAATGGCTTTTCTGACAGCTTTAAATCGCTTTTGAAAACAAGGCAGTGTGCATCAGAAAGGGCTATAGCTGCTAGAACAGAGATGCTGCAGTTTGATGTCCTCTCCTTGGTTCAATGACTAGAGGCTTGTAGACCCTGGACATGTCCTCAGCTGGCAGGTTAGGGATGTGGCTCAGTGGTACAGAGCTTTCCAAGCAAGCATGAGCTCCTGTTTAACCCTCAACACTGGAAAGAAACCAAAACAGAATGAAACACGCTTGAGTCCACCTTTTCCCTTTATGAAATGGGAAAATAGTTAGCACTGATGTATAAGAGATAGCCCAGGGAGGCCAAAGGGAAGGCCTGTGTACCCAGCAGAACAAGTTATCCCTTTGGGACACTTTATAAAGTGAAGGAGTTGCCCTAAATCCCTAGGATTTGTGTCTTGAATTAGAAAGTTTGACATCAAATGCTGTACATTCACACTTACATATAGCACACAGTGAAAATATTTCAGGGCTGGCTAGATGGCTCAGAGGATAAAGCACTTACTGTGCAGAGGATAAAGCACTTACTGTGCAAAGCTGACGATCTGAGTTCAATCCCCAGAACCTGCATAAAGATGGAGGGAGAGTGTCCTCAGACCTCCATGTGTGTGGCTGTGCTACATGCCTGTTACTTTAATAACAGTGGATAAAATGGATTAAAATGAAAAGATTGGTCATTTAGCACATGAAAATAGTCCTGTATTGCTTGGGGCTTTCGACTTGATTTTTCATAAGCATCTCCTTTAAAAGATAAAAAAGAAGAAAAAGGAAAGAAATAGGATTCATGCAGCCACTCAGGCTCCTGGATTACACAGAATCAGTAAATCAGGCTAAGGTTCATTATTCATCCAATTTTTCAAGAGAATTTGTTTGAAGATTTGAGCACATAACACCCACTACAGGTACAATTCCCTGTCATCTAAGTGTTCCCTGTTGTCACACAGCTAAAGGATGCTAGAACATTTAGAGCTAGAATGTAATTTTTTTTTTTAAATTATCTTTTCCATTTGTAACATCTGGAAACCAATTCCCAAATCCTTGGCCAGTCTTCAGGGAACAGCTTAGATTCACAGAAGAATATGATGGCTCCTTTTCACTGCTTCAGGGCAATGCTGGGAGAAGGTAGCTATCAGAACACATGGGCAGATGTCTCTAAATGGCAAGTGGAACCGTGCTAAACAGAAGAACTGGAAAGGCTGAAGCAGATTCAAAACCCTTGGTAAATCTCATAAGTGAGAACATTAGGTGTTAGAATCAGCTCCCAGCCAGACTATCTGTCCTGGAACACACGACCACAACGCCCACTAAGAGGACCACGGCAATCGGTCACGTAGCATCAAAACCTAGAATTCTCTGTGCTAATGAGGTGTATAGATAGGCTCCAAGTGTTTAGCCAATGAGTTCCCCTTCCTGAGCATCGGTTCCTGCAAAAGGTATTTAATTCCTGGTTCACCCTAAGTAAGACACAGGTATTTTCATCTGCCGTGAATAAAACAGTTTGGACAAGCAGGGACTATCTCCATTGTACTGCTAGTTTTGTGTGTCAACTTGACACAAGCTGGAGTTATCACAGAGAAAGGAGTTTCAGTTGAGAAAATGCCTCCATGAGACCCAGTGATAAGACATTTTCTCAATTAGTGATCAAGGGGGGAGGGCCCCTTGTGAGTGGCACCATCTGTGGGCTGGTAGTCTTGGGCTCTATAAGAAAGCAGGCTGAGCAAGCCAGGGGAAGCAAGCAAGTCAGTAAGGAATATCCCTCCATGGCCTCTGCATCAGCTCCTGCTTCCTGCCCTGCTTGAGTTCCAGTCCTGACTTCCTTTGGTGATGAACAGCAGTGTGGAAGTGTAAGCTGAATAAACCCTTTCCTCCCCAACTTGCATCTTGGTCATGATGTTTGTGCAGGAATAGAAACCCTGACTAAGACATCCATTAAAAATTGCTGTGGGGGTAGACCTTTGTTGGAAAGAGCTGCACTGAGATCTCTTGTAGAAGGCCTCTCTTCCAGCCCCTGCATACTTTTGGCACTCACTCGGAGCTAAGCCAGATTCCACCGCTTGGGCGAAAGGACCCCCATTCTCAACTCCTCGAGGTCCCAAGTGGTGTCTGGGGACACAGGAGTTTGAGAACCACAGCCTTCATCCCAGATCTAGCTGTTTCTGGGACCCCGTATCTTAGACTGCGTTCAGCCTTCCCTGAGCTGGGCATGTCGGCGGCCAGCACCCCAGTGGTGAGGTATACAGACCAACAGTTTACCTCTTCTTCCCTCACCACACACGTCTCTTCTTTAACCTGCACCACGCAGAGAGGTCTGCTGTAAGATCAGAAACTCGTGTCTTCCAGCTTCAAGATCTGGATCACAGGTGTGCCCTCCAATTCTGGATTGTAGTTCATTCCAGATGTAGTCACGTCAACAACCAGGAATAGCCACCACAGGACCCAAGACTAGTAGAAAACTGAGAATAAGCATTTAAAACTGGACAGTAGAGATAACAGCCAGGTTTCCTGGGACAGAGGGCGAAATAAATGTGTAGTCGTTTTCTCCTGTCAATGGATAGGGAGAAGAACCCAGCACTGTGCCAGCAGCCTGAAGAATCCCTTCTCCCTTAGTGACCTCTGCTCAGATAAAGCCAGAACATTGTGCAGCAGAAAACAATTTCAGGACAAGTCAGAGTGACGCAGTTAGTGGGTTTATTAGATATCCAGACAGAGAGACACATTTGAGGAAGATTATACCCACTGAAGACAGGGGTGTGGGCTTCCAAATAGATAGTCACACAGGTGTCTGAATATATGATTCTGTGACTTTAAATTATATTGTTCACAGACTGTAAATTCCAATAGTTTAAAGGTTCAGCAAAGCTTAGAACTTTTAGTAAAAATTAAATAAATGTATGGTCTAGTTTAGTTACTTCTTTTAAACAATTTCCTTTGATAATGAGACTGTAAGGTGGTCTTATGAGGTGCATTGCTGAGGTTTAGGGATGAGAACTCACAGACATGCTGTTTTTACACTTATTTACTTATTTTGCAGGGGTGCATATGAGCCATGGATCAGGTCATCAGGTGTGGTGGCGAGCACCTTTACCCACTGAGTGATCTTGCTGGCCCTACTGACAAGCGTTCTGCTTCTCAGCAAGCTGGTGCTGAGAACTGGACCCAGGGCTTCATGAATACTCAGCAAGAGCTCTATCATTGAGGTATATTTTTAACCCTAGTTGGTTGCTTTTAATATCCTCATTTGGGAAGTCTTTGTGAAAACACACATCATCTCTGTTGGTAATTTTGGCCTTGTCAGCTGTGATGAATTTTTTTTTTTACAACTTTTATTATTTTTATTTTATGCATATAGGTGTTTTGTTTGCCCTGAAGTCAGAGGTGGGTGTCAAGTCTCCTGGAACTGAAATTAGAGAGCTAGCATGTAGTGGGCCCTGGGAACTAAATTCGGCCTTTTGGAAGAGCAGCCAGTTCTCCGGTTCTCTTAAGCTCTGACTCAGCTCTCCAGCTCTACACTGAGTTTCTTGATCCTTATTCAACAAACTGCAGTGTGGGAAACTTTTGATTTTTTCCTGTCTTTCTGTCCTGCCTCATCCCCATTCACTCTCTGGGACTCAACTTGGGTTTAGAGCTCAAAGAAGACCAAAGGCAAACACTGTTCTAGTACATCAACTGTGTGTGTTATTGTTTAAAACCACTATATTACATAAAACAGTAGGTATTTTTTGAACCTTATTTATCTGGTTTAAGGGCTGGGAATGAAACTGTTCATTTATGCAATTTTCTTTTCTTTTCTTTTCTTTTCTTTCTTTTTTTTTTTTTAAATCTTTTATTTTCTTTATTTTTAAAGACCAAGTTGTTGCAGGATATTTGATTCCTCTGTGAACCCCGAGTTTGTGTTATTTACTGAAAGAACTTGTTTCCAGTGTGGTGTGGCTCATCCCTTAGCATACACTTTTAATCCCAAACTAGGAAGGTAGTAAAGATAAAACTAAAAGTTAGTAAAGCTAAAAGTAAAGTAAAATAAAATAAAAGCTAGTTTGTAGAAGAAAGCAGCTGTGTTTGAAAGTGATGTCTAATTGAGTGGCAGACAAAGTGATGAATCAGAGAAAGATTTGACAGAGGAGAATATGTCCAACTCTCAGGAGAAGAGAGGAAAGTGAAGCTACCAAAGAGAGCAGAGCAGAGAAGGAGAGGGAGGAGCAGGGAGATGGAGGGGGGGGGGAGAGAGAGAGAGGGAGGAGGCATTTTTATTGGGACAGTTGTACAGAGACAGGTTGAAGAGAGAACAAGCTAGACATAGGTAAAGACAGAACAAGCCAGAGAATGAGGAGCCAGCAGATTAGAATAGATTGCCAAGTTAGTATGAGGCCAAGCAGAGAAACTGAGGAGAGATTGAGAGAGAAGCCAGATTGAATCTGTCAGCTTGGAGAGGAGTTTTGAGCCAGCCAAGTTGAACCAGCCAACAAGAATACAGAAAGAGCTAGTAAAAGTGAGCTTACTGAGCAGTAAATATGAGAGGTGAAAAATATTATTACAGGTCTAGCTTAGATTATACAGAGGCCAGAAGCTTCCAGGACCTGGTCTAAGTTAGCAGACTGAAGCAGTTAGGCTCCAGACAACAAATCAGGAGAATAAAAGTTACATTTTTACCAAGTTTCTCTGTAATAGCCCTGGCTGTCCTGGAACTTACTCTGCAAATCAGGCTGGCCTTGAACTCAAGATCGGTTTACCTCTACTTTACGGTTATGCAAGTTTTTAAACTAAGGTGCTGAAGAAGGCTGTGACCTGGCTTTATTCAGTTTTTTCTAACAATTTTGCTTTACTACTCCTAGACTCAAAGCAGTGTTTCTGTTCTCAGCCGCATTCCTTCTACAGGCTATAGAAAACAAACAAGAGCCCAGATTTTGAAAGGCTGGATTGCAAGCCTGTCAAACGGAGGCCACAGATGCTGAGGTCGGCATTAACACTCAGTCAGGCACTGTGCCTATTCCTGCCAACCATTGCACAAAAGAACTTGGGAAAGTGTTTTTATAGTAAAGGAATCTGGGTTAAACTGCAAAGTAGGGGGAAATGCTTTTAAAATGTTCTGGACTTCAAAAGAACTGCCCTAGCAGAGAAGGGGCCTTCTTGTTCCAGAATCTCTAGTGAGCCTCCAAGCACAATTCTTTTGAAAAGGGAACTTGTGGGGAAAAGTTTGAACAGATTTGGCCCTGTGCCCAGCTCGGCTCAGGGCCACATTCCTCTGGTCCTGACTACGTTCAGCTTGCTTATTATGCTCCTGTTAATATCTCCTCACAGCTTGAGGAGCTTCTGCACAAGAGCCAAAATTCAGGCTCCTGTTCCTCAGTTCATGAATGAGATAACTAGAGAACAGAGACTGTCTTGGATGAGGGTGGGGGTGGCTGTAGGGGTGGGGTGGGGCTGCCCCCAAGGTTCTTAGCCACCTCTGTCCTTTCGTGGTGCAGTGAGTTAGAGCCCAAGTGCAAATACAAAGGCTTCTTATGTTATTTTTGAGACAGGGTCCCTCTGTGTGGCCCATGGCTGGCCTCCAATTAGCTATCCTTCTGCCTCACCCTCCTGAGGGCTGTGATTATCAGGTGCACCGGGCCACAATCCTGTGATCTCACTCTTCAGCCCTTTCTTCACCCTGCACCCTTCTTTGGGTGTCCTATCTCTACATCGGAATGTCTGTGAGGGTCTTAGGAAAGTCTCCTGAACTAATGGGGACTGGCTCTGCAACAAATGCAGCAGAGCCCGGCCCAGTTTGGGGTGGGACAGGAGCAATGAGTTTGCGCACCACTGCGAAGTTGTTCAGAAGCCAGGGCAGGGGGCTGTGCGCCCAGAGGTGCGCGAAGGCAGTAGGCACCTCGCCACGCGGGTGGCTGGTGCAATCCCCTGCTCTCTTGCGTTGACCGCTAAGGCAGATTGAAATGCTAAACTCCAGGAGCAATTGATCGAAGGCACAGAGAGTGAGCGTGGCCAATGGGGAGGCGAGTTTCTGAGTGAGAGCCAATCAGTGAGCGGCCAGAGACAGAGAACCAATGGAGCGCCGACTCTGCAAGCTGAGGCCCGCCCTGCCTTTGCATCCGGAGACGCGGGCTGTTCGCGTGGTCTTTGCTTCATCTGCCACTTTCCCCGCTGTCCCCTTAGCACCATGGACGCTGCCAAGCAAGTGATTAATTTTGGACCCGGGCCTGCCAAGCTGCCACATTCGGTAAGATGGCTGGGGTCCGGTCGGAGTGCGGGCATTGGGATGTGGGGCGTCGGGATGTGGCTGTTGAGATACAGACATCGGTGAGGTGGGATGCCACTGTGGAGAGATAGTTGCTGAGGCCGAAGTGCGCTCTTCTACACAGACGTGGGCGCTTACCTGCAGCCTCAGCCCGGGCCTCCCGGCGGTGTGGCCTCGGCGGCTCCCGCATGCACCGCGAGCGTGGGGGTGTGAATGAATGGGCGGTCGGTTGGTAGGCCAGGGGTGAGCTCGTCTCCTTCCGGGGACCGCAGACTAAGCTCTGGGCACTGGGAACTTAGTCCTTGGAAATCGGAAATTGAAAGCTGCCGGCTTCTTCCTCTTCGCTCCCACCGAATCCACCCAGCCCCCAAGCCTTTCTCCTGTTAACCTGCTTGTCTCCGCAGACTCTGAAAGGCTTTGGTCTGTTTGGCCAAGTTACGTTCACTTGATCCGGGTGCCATCCCGTCCCGTCCTGCGCGGGTTCCTCCTGCACCCCAGCTGTGCGGAATGAGATGCCTCTCATGGCCTGGAGCCCATGGACCAGCTGCCCAAGCTGCTATCTGATAACCGGTTGCCACAGCACACAGGCATGGCCAAGAATTGTACAATTATCTTTTGTTGAACCCTGGCGATCTCCCCGGGACACCACCTTCTCTGTTGGGTAGAAACAGGATCTCGCAGTGTGAGAGGGGGGAAAGATGCCTTGCTTTTGTAGGGACAGCCGCGCAAGCCAAGAACAGGGTTTATTCTGCAGTCAATGCAGTTCGTCTTCCTTGATGTTCTTTGCTAAAACTGTGGGAACTTCTGGAGGCCTGCCCCACCCCCACCCTCACCCCTCTCTGTTTTGGAGAGCTCTGTGTTTTTTTGTTTGTTTTTTGTTTTGTTTGTTTGTTTGTTTGTTTTTGGCCAGGTCGGGTAAGGCAATATCTCAGTACAGGCTAGCCCAGAATTTACTTTGTACCACAAGCTGGTTTTGAACTATTCCTGCCTCCACCTCACAAGTTAGGGTTACTATTGGTGTGATGAAACACTGTGACCAAAAGCAACTTGTGGAAGAAAGAGTTTATTTCATTCACAGTTCCCTATAACAGTTCATTATCAAAAGCAGGGAGGACAGGAACTTGGAGGCAGGAGCTGATGCAGAGTCCTTGTGCTGCTTACTGGCTTGCTCTCCATGACTTTCTCAGCCTTTACAGCACCCAGGACCACCAGCCCATGGGTGGCACCACCCACAATGTCAAGCTGACATAAAACTAGTCAGCATGTGGGAATTACAGGCATGTAACTTCAGTGTAGGAGTCTTGTTGATTTAGTTGAATTATAAAGTTTAAAGAAGCTTTCAAAATTTTTTGTCTGTTGTCCGTAAAGAAAAATTAAATTTATGAAATGCTGTACGTGAGGCTGGAGAGATGGCTCGGGGCTCTAGCATTTGACTAGAGGTCTTTTCTTTTTCGTTTTTTTAAAATAGTGGTTTTGGTTATAAAATAAAAATTTTCATTTTTTAAAAATTATGTTTATGCATGTGTGGGGGTGTGCACATGAGTTTAGTGCCTGAGGAAGTGAGCTAGAGGTGGTTGTTAGCCAGCTGTGGGTTCTGGAGATCAAACTCCAGACTCCTGGAAGAGCAGTGTGTGCTCACCCCAGCTGAGCCATCTCTTCATGACTCTTCTGGCCAGCATTTAAAGGAATGCACTTAGAAAAATACAGTGCTGGAGAGATGACTTAGCACTTAAGAGTGGAGGACCCAAGTTGGATTCCCAGCACCCACTTTGGTTGGTTCACAACCACTTGTAAAACTCCAACTCCAGGGTGTTGGATGTCTTCTTCTGGCTTCTGAGGGTATATATACAAATAAATGAATAATAAAGTAAATTTTAAAAAAGACTAAACATAAGTTCCAAGATGATTTCAGGTGGTCGGTGAAGAGCTCTTGTCATTTGCAAAGGCAGGTCCTGTTTAATCCTGTTTAACTCACAAAAACCAAGAATCTGTTGCAGGTGTTTATTTTAATATGAATGTGTTCACTAAAATCTACTTGAAAGTTTTTGATATATATGTGTGTGTGTGTGTGTGTGTGTATGTGTGTGTGTGTGTCCAAGAATCTGTTGCAGGTGGATTTTTTAAAAATATGAATGTGTTCACTAAAAATTACTCAAATTTTTTTATTGGTATATATGCAATATATACATATTGGTATAAGTGTATATTACACACACACATATATGGTGAGTGCAGTTTCAGCATATAATTTAATGATATCTTGTTTTCTTTTCTTTTTTTTTTAAGCTAGATCGGCTGGATAGGATTTGGATCCATGTCAGTCTTCCACTAGTTAAGGTTACAGAACTCCTGTCTATACCAGTTCTTAGCTAGTATCTCTTTTTGCTTGTTTGAGATAAGGTCTCATTATATAGCCCTGGCTGACCTGTTACTAATTATTTAGACCAGGCTGGCTTCAAACTCAGATAACTGCTTCCTTCTGCTTCACAAGTGCTGGGATTAAAGGCAAGTGCCACTACACTGTGCCTTAACTAGTTAGTGTCTTGATGCCATCTCCCATTTGGAGTCTTTCTCACAGGGTCTTTTGCACCTGGTGTTTGATTTTAGAGCATTTATTTATTTATATGTCTTTTTTTTGAGACAGGATCTCTTTACAGTGCTCTGGCTATCCTGGAACTTATGTAGACCAGGCTGGCCTTGAACTCAGAGATCCATGTGCTTCTGCCCTCTGAGTGCTGGGCCTAAAGGCATGCACTACTATACTACTCCTGGACTGAGCCTGTCTTTATTATGGATATCTTTTATTTACCTGCCAGGATTCATTTCTTGTCTCAGCAACATTCAACATATTAACATTCTTATTTAGGCAAACAGAGCTCTCTTTCTTGTAGTTTTAATATTTTTAATCCCAAAATTTCCTGGTTTAGATAAGGAGAACATGTATCCTCTTTTCTATTTCTCCCTCCTCCCTTCTTTCTACCTCTGACTCCTTCCTTCCCCCCCCCCCCCCCCCAATTTCCTTTCTTTTGGTGTTGGGAATTGAGCCAAGAGCCCAGCACGTTTTATACCATGGAGCTACACCCCTAGCTTCTGTTTTCCATGGCTTTATAGGGGAATTGATTTTGCTTATTTGATTTAGTAAGAGGAATTTGTGTGAATGATTGGTTTCCCAGTTAATGTCATATCAGTAAATCCCCATGGCCCTTCAAAGGCTGCGTTATCAGAATGGAGTAATTGTTTTCTTTTTTTTGGTTTTTCGAGACAGGGTTTCTCTGTGTAGCCCTGGCGGTCCTGGAACTCACTCTGTAGACCAGGCTGGCCTCGAACTCAGAAATCTACCTGCCTCTGCCTCCCAAGTGCTGGGATTAAAGGCGTGCGCCACAGTAATTGTTTTTGAAGTCAAGATGTAGCCCACCACGGAATGAAAACCTTCCTTTCAGTCTGGGTTGAATACATTTTCTCTTTCCTCCCCCTCCCCCCAGCTTTGCTGCAAATGAAACCCGGGGTTTCCTATGTGCTGAGCGACTGCTTTATCTCTATATTTGTCAACACTACTATTGATTCTCATGTAGTATAACCTCAGCTCCTAGAGTTTGTTTTAATTCACAGCAGGGCCTTTCCATTGCCGCCTATTAGAATCTTTAGTACCTCCCACTCCCAACTGACCTGCCTGTATGATTCGGACATAACATAGATTTTGTTCCTGTTGGTCTCTGAACTGAGAACTTTATATGTTTAATAAGTGAGTTTTTAAGAGAGAGGTGAATGAGATTTCTAGGGGGCACGTTTTCTAGGAAACTGGTAAATTTATGTCTTTGAAAAGGTGTCTTGACTCAATCGTGTTGCCTAACTTCAGGTTCAGGTTGTGTTGGTTGTACCTGTGAGGCTCTGGGGAGGGAGGGAGGGGCTTGGCTGGGAACAGGAGGCTGGCTCCTTCCAGGCCTCTGCTCAGCTGTCCCCACCTCCCAGGTGTGTGTGGAGAGGGGAAGTTGTGCCCAGCATGTTGAAATCTTTCTTTTCTTCTCCCAGGTATTGTTAGAGATACAGAAGCAGCTACTAGACTACAAAGGACTTGGTATCAGTGTGCTTGGTAAGGTTTACTTTTGGATTCTGTTACTGCCCCAGTTTTAAAAAGAACAAATCCCTTAAGCCCAGGCTTTGCTCTGTATGGTCTTCCATACAGAATAATAGGTTATAGGTACAGTGTAGACTACAGTATGAGATCCTATCTTAGAAGAAAAAAGGCAGGCATGAGGCTACAGGCCTTTAATCACAGTTACAGGTCCCTTTAACTTTAATGTCTTGGGTCGCATGTTTGCTGGAGTCAAGACTAACAAAACCTAAGTGCACATGAGAAGTTTAGACATAGCTCATTGGTTCATAATTGGTTTTTACTGAGCACAAGATGTGAGATTAGCAGATACTCTACATTTGCATAAAGGGCCCACCAAGTGTATGTAATATTGCTTCACATTCAGTTTAAAGTTTTTATTAAACTTTAAATAAACCTTAAAAAAATTGTAAGTTAAAAAGTTCACAAGCCTCTATGAAGATCTTGCTCATTAATAATTTATTTATTAAACTTTTGCTCTTGTTTAGGAAGAGAACCTCCAAGCTCTAAAATTTACACCTATCTATCCATCCGTCCATCTATCTATCTATCTATCTATCTATCTATCTATCTATCTATCTATCATTTTCTGGCAAGTTTCACGGGCTATACTGTGTGAAGGGACTTTAGGGTTAGCTGTCTTCCTTCCTGTTTTTTGTTTGTGTTTGGGGCTATACTTACTGTCTTTCTTGTTGCCTGTTTGCTCCTTTTTGCTTTTTTCTTTATTTTTGATAGAGGGTCTCTTTATGTAGTCCTGGCTGTCTTGTCATTGTCTGTGTAGACCAGGTTGGCCTTGACTCACAGAGATCTCCTGCCTGTGCCCCCCAAGTACTGGGATTAAAGGCATGTGCCATCATGCCTGACTTTTTTTTTTTTTTATCCTAAGATAGGATCTCATACAGTAGTCTAGGCTGGCAATCCTCCTGCCTCAGTCTCTGAATACTAAGGTTATAGGAGTACACCACCATGCTTGATTCTTCTTTTATTATTAGACAAAAATCATGTTATTAGCTCAGGTTAGCCTTGACTTTAAATCCTCAGCCTCTTGGATTCTTGGGACTGGGGAATGACATGGGTATACCACCACTCCTGCTTGGATCTCTGTGTCTCTAGTTTGGGAAAAGAGATAGAGCTGGGAGGGTCTGATAAGAAAGAACCTAATGATCAGTTAATGTGGCCCTTGAAAAATCACTGCTGTGATACAGGACTGAAATGTTACAGTTTCAACACCAGTGTGAGCGCAGTAGTTATCCGGCCCAGTGAGTGATCACGTGTCTGCCATCTGAACTCAGAACGTTTCTTACATTATTTCTCTATAAATTAAACAACCATTTTTATTTGGTATTACACTTGAACTTTTTTTTGTTGTTCTTTTGTTTTTGTCTCTTCCACAGAAATGAGTCACAGGTCGTCAGATTTCGCCAAGATTATCAGCAACACAGAGAGTCTTGTGAGGGAATTGCTGTAAGTTTTAACAAGTGTTTAAAAAAATACTTATTTTATGTGTGTGTATGCCTGAGTGTATGCATGTGTGTCACATGGGGGCATGTAGAGGTCAGAGTAAGTGCTAGAACCCCTAGAACTGGATTACAGACTGTTGTGAGCCACCATGTGGGTGCTGGGAATTGAACCTAGGTGCGAGAGCAGTAAATGCTCTCAACCAGTGATCCAGCTCTCCAGCCCCATATTGTGCAGTTTCTTAAAAGACCGACTTGTTAGTTTTGTTCTCTAGGCCATAAACCTGGGTGTCTACTACATTATTTTCTATACTACACACTTTGTTTAGAATGTCCACAGGAGGCCAAAGTCATGATTTGAGTAAAGATCTCGGCCAGATCCCATTGGCCAGCTTTGCTCACCACTCATCCTGAGTTGGGGTTGGCCATAGTTGAATTCTGAGGGTTGCGCATAGAAGTGGGATTCCCTAAAGAAAGCAGGGTATTTCTAGGAAAAGGAAGAAGTCATCATAGGTTTCTACCATCAGTGTCAAAGAAACCAGTAAAAAAAAAAAAAAAAAATGACTAAATTGGCTAGGGCAAAGTGATAGTGAGCCTTTTAAGGTTTATTTTGGATTTGTGTGTTTGTATGTGTGTGTGTACTCACAGAGGGCAGAAGTGGACATTGGGTACTCTGGAGTTGGAGTTAGGGACATTTGTCAGCTGCTTGAATGTGGGTGCTGGGAACTGAACTCACGTTCTCTGCAAGAGCAGACTGTGCGTTTAACCACTGAGCCATCTCCCCAGCCTCTGTAGATTAAGATCAAAAGTATGCATTCAGTGGAGCAGCCCTCATTCTTCGTATTTGACGTGTTAGTTTATGTATTTATGGTCACTTGTTTTTATTCCCAGAGCTGTTCCCAACAACTACAAGGTGATCTTTGTACAAGGAGGTGGGACTGGCCAGTTCAGTGCTGTCCCCTTAAATCTGATTGGCCTGAAAGCGGGAAGGTGTGCTGACTATGTGGTGACCGGAGCTTGGTCAGCTAAGGCTGCGGAAGAAGCCAAGAAGTTTGGGACTGTGAACATTGTCCATCCTAAACTTGGAAGTTACACAAGTGAGTTCTGGGAACTGAAGACCCGAGGTGCGGTGGTGGCTGGCCACTGCCCTTCCTGGTCTATTGCTACTTTCCTCCTGTCAGTAGTGATCTCGGTTAGACTGTGTGGTGAGGTCAGTCTACTGACTACTTTAGAATGCTAAGAGTCTTGCTTACCTAAAAGCCCAGGAGCAGTTTGGTGTTTTTATGGGGAGAGCAAGGGCACCAGGGATGCTGCCTGTGTCTTGGTCGCTCCTTATCTCCTCCACAGTAGACTGTAGTCTGGAAAGTAGTCTCTTTCCTTGGAAGACGGCTGCAGTTGCTCTTCAGCTTCTTATATTCTAAGTTTCAGTGCCCTTGCTAGATCACCCCAATAATAGTATCACATGCCCTGCTGTGAAGCAGTCACCGACTCTGCCTGAGTCACATTTTACCTTTAGGGGTATAAATTTGATTGGTTCTGCTGGAACCACATGCGCTCAGAGTGGGTAAGCACTGGGGTCCTAAGAAGAAGCTACTAGACACCAATAGGTGTATGGTAGATGGATGCTTGATGACAAGAAAACCTTCAGATAGCCTCTGTCTGACCTAGTAGTTTTGATGAAGCACAGGCTGGCCTTGAACTCAGAGCAGTCTTTTTTGCCTTAACCTTTCAAGTGCTGGATTACATGTTGGCACCAGTACACTTGGCCCCTCTATGTTTCACTGGAATGTTATTTGTGCTCAATAAATGCTAAGAGGTTGATGGATCATCCCCAGCTGTTAGTGGTGGTGGCAACTAGTAAGTGTGTTCTTGTCCAGTGCTTTGGAGTTAGTCTTCCCCTCAGGAAGTTAACCAGTCTCCTGGGTGACATCGTAAACATATGGAGAAAGGAAGGAAGTATGCAGAGTCTCAAATTTGCTCTCTGTGACAGAAATTCCAGACCCAAGCACCTGGAGCCTCAACCCTGATGCCTCCTATGTGTACTTCTGTGCAAACGAGACTGTGCATGGGGTGGAGTTTGACTTTATACCTGACGTCAAGGGAGCAGTGCTGGTCTGTGACATGTCCTCAAACTTCTTATCCAGGCCAGTGGACATCTCCAAGGTAGAGTATGGTTGGTTTGGGGAACCAGTGAATGTTTCTTTGAGCTGTTTTGATGTATGGACTCATTGCAAAGACTTTGGGGAGTCTGGGGCTCACGGAGACTCTGAAGTCAAGATAGATGTCAGTAAATAGGCTGACTACTGCTTCTTTCATTATTAGCTGTCTGAACATCTGCGTCTGATTGGCCATGGCCTACCTGCCAGGCCTTGGGGAACTTGCCCACCCTTGGCAGTGGCTCTTGAAAACTTGTTGGCCAGCACACTGGGAGTGGCGTGCTCACTCCAAGTCAGGTTACCAAGCTCTGGAGTTTGTTCCTGTGTGCGCTTGAATGAGAGAGATGCATGTGTAGAGTCAGAGGGCGACTTCATAGAGTTGGTTCTCTTTGTCCACCTTCATGTGGTTCCAGGTGTGGCATTCCAGTTACCAGCTGAGCCATTTCCATGTTTGTGGTGGTGAGCCTTTGTTTGTGGTGGTGGTGGTGGGGGTGATTCAGATGAAGGTCAGAAACCCTGCTAGACAATTCTAAAACGCGCTGTAACAGTTCTGCTGCTCTCCCCACCCCCTGATTTGGTAATTTTAAGCCAGGGTCTCTACATAGCTCTATCTTTCACTGTCCTAGAATTCGCTGTGTAGACCATGCTGGCTTTGAACTCAAGAGATCCTCTGCCTACGGTAGGCCACAGTGCCCAGCTGTACTCCCCACTATAATGTGGTAAAATATGCTGAAAGCAAAATATATGTATTATTATAGTCATAGTTTAAAAATAATATTTAAGTCAACAGGGTGTGGCAGTGCACCCCTTTAATCCCAGAGCTTGAGAGGCTGAGGTAGGCATATCTCTGAGTTCAAGGCCAGCCTGGTCTACAGAGTGAGTTCCAGGACAGCCAGGACTACACAGAGAAAACCTGTTTCAAAACAACAAAAATTAAGTCTAAGTGTAGTGGCACAAACCTTTAATTGCAGCATTCAAGAAGCAGAGGCAGGTGGATCTCTAAGTTTACTGGTAGCCTGGTTTATATGGAGTTCCAGGCTAGCCAAAGGTAACGGTGAGACTCTGTTTGGTGTGTGTGTGTTACACACACACCCAGATATTATTTACCTATTGTTATTGTGTCTGTATATGGACACATACTCACCATGGCTTGCATGTGGTTGGCAGGTTCTTTACCTTCTGGACCACCTTATTGGCCCATTTTGACTATTTTTAGGTGTGCAGCTCAGTGGTGTTAAACACATTACCATTGCTCTGCAGCCTTCATCTCTGTCCAACTCCAGGAATTTTCAGATTTTTGTACTGAAACTTTGTCCCATTAAAATTTTATGCCCCAGCCTTTGCCAACCACTATCCAGCTTTTTGTATTTGTACTCAAGGGACCTCCCATAGGACTGAGATATTTGTCCGTTAGTGCTTGGCTTAATTCACTAGTGTCTTCACGGGTTTATGTTGTGGCATATATCTGAACTGCAGCTTTAGACTAATACTCCATTATATATGTTTCTAACATTTGGTTTATAGCCATATTCTATCTTTTTAAAGAAGGGTCTCACTACATAGCTCAGCTCAGCCTGGCCTTGAAATGCTCCTGTCTCCCTTTGTGCTGGGATTGCACGTTTGGCTACTCCAAACCATGTCACTTGGAAACTATATACTTCTATTTGGTTTCCTGAGGATTTCATGGGGGATAAAGAAACAGGTCTATATCTTACACAGCAAAATGTTCTCAGGAACATCGTATATTTGAAAATTCTCCCTCAGTGAGTGTCTCGCCCACTCACATTTGCAGCAGCCCCTTCAAAGCAACTTCTGAGTCTCTCAATGGAAGTACATATTAATTAATTTCGACCTAAATGTTTTTTAGATTGATTAGTTTTATTTTCCATATGTGGGAGTTTGGCCTGCCAGCATGCGTGTGTACCAGATGAGTGTTTGGTGTCGGCAGTGGTCGGAAGAGGAACACAGTGTGAGCATTGGGAACTGAACCCAGGCCCTCTGAGAAGCAATAATGTTCTAAACCACTGAAACAGTCTGCAGCCCATTGATTTAAATTTTTAAAAATTTATGTTTTAGCCATTTCAATATTTAATGAAAATATGTAACTAAAATATTTTTCATTTCAAATTATGAAAACATTAATAGTTATACAAAATAACTTTTTAGGTTAAATTATAGTATTTTATTTTGGTTACCAAAGATTTGGAGGCTCTGTTTTATTACATTATTTTTCAATGTTGTGTATGAAGCCCAGGCTTTATGCATGATAAGCATGTTTTATTACTGAATTATACCTCAATCCAGAGAGTCTTATATAGCAGGCTAGCTTTGAACTTACTATGAAGCCAGGGGTGACCTTGAACTCCAGATCCTTCTGCTTGCATTTCCCAAGAGCTGGGATTACAATTTTGTACCACTAAGCCTGGACCAGTAGGCCTATATTATTTAGTTAAAATTTTTTTTTTAGATTTACTTTTTTCTTTTTTTTCCCCACAAGAAGAGGTTTTTTTTTTTTAATTAAATGGGGGAGGAGCAAGGAAGAGAAGAAAGCATACTTATTCTTATTATATGTATATTAGTGTATGTTTATACAGGTGCCCTGTGTGCTCTTTGAGTCCTCGGAGGTCAGAAGAGGGTGTTAGAACCCGCAGAACTAGAGTTACAGATGTTTGTGAGTAACCGTGTGGGTGCTGGGAAACAAACTGAGATCTTCTGTAAGAGCAGCAAGTGCTCTTAAGTGCTGAGCCATCTCTCCAGCTGGTTTGGAAGCAGAACAAGGATTGTGAGAGCATGAGTATGTCACAGGGCTTCATAGTCCCAGGGGTGGGAGGCCTCCTCTGGGCAAAGGCCAGGCCTTGGGTCTCAGAAGTACTGACTTGCTGTTTTGAGTAGATATTTCTACAGTGTGTTGTGCTCCTAGGCATTAATGGGTCACTTCATTGAAACATCTGTTTAGGGGAGAGCTTGGCTTAGGGATGACTACAGGTGCTTCTAAAATAGCCAATGTTTCTTTCTTTTTTTTAAAGTTTGGTGTGATTTTCGCTGGTGCTCAGAAGAATGTTGGCTCTGCTGGGGTGACGGTGGTGATTATTCGTGATGACCTGCTGGGGTTCTCCCTCAGAGAGTGCCCATCAGTCCTTGACTACAAAGTGCAGGCCGGGAACAACTCTTTGTATAATACACCTCCGTGTTTCAGGTAACTCTGGGGCTCTGTAGTTTTCATCCAAGCAGAGGTAAAGTGTAGAGCATGCTTCATTAGCTGGTGACCCAAGAGCCTCAGACACACTCAGCAATCCTCTAGTCACTGTTTGGTCAGTTTTCCTTGTGGCCCTTTTTGGTAAAGATGACAATTTTGGTTTTTGCGCGACTATTGACCATTAACCCACAAGCTCTCTATAGATAATAAAGTGCCACGGCCTGTGTCTCAGACAAACAGTGTGGCTTTCCAGAAGGAACAGGGTCAGGCTAGGGCAAGTGTGCCAGAGTTCTCTCCTTCCCTGCTGTAAAAAATGACTCCCGCACACACACAAAAGGGAAGAGTTTGGAGTTAAATCCCATTGGACATTTCCCATGTCTTTCTCTGTTACCACCTGATACAGAACAGTCTACCCCCTTCCTTTGAGTAGAGCGCTCTGGGGTTAGCGCTCCTGGTTATTCCTTACTCTTGGACCTTGACTGAAGATGTTTCTAAGACGAACGTTGTCCGAGGGGTGGGGTTCACTTCTATCTCACACTACCCTGCTTACCTTTGGGGTTCTAGGCAGTGGGGAAATACCAGTAGACATTAGTCAGGAGGGAAAAGCTGAAGACAAGGGTGGTAAAGGTACCACTGGGACCACCAGTTGGATTCCTAGAAGAGCACTTGAGGCACCAGGCTGTGTGGGCAGAACGTAGGAGATGGGGCCACATCCCTGCCTTATAGTCTAGGGGGAGGCTTTAGGAGAATGGTGAGACCGTGTGACAGTGCTCACCTACAGTCCTAGGACTAGGGGGTGGAGTCAGGAAGATTGAGACTGAGCTACATAGTGAAACCCTGTCTCCAAAACTAAATAATGGGAGAAGGTAGGACCAGACGGAATGAAGACTGTTCTGGAAATGTGTCCAGAGGCCAACAGAAGAGCCAGGGTGTACAGTATACACCCTTGGGCACCTTTCAGAGAGTTTTAAAGAGTTGTGATGGGCAAGTTTACGTGTGGTTTGTTAATGTTACACTTCCTTGTGAACAGTGGGAGAACAGGCCAGATGTCTGGTGGGAAGTGGAAAAGGCTGGACGCCTTGAAAGTCCATATGCCAGCCCCTGTGCTAAGCCTCGGAAGACCTTGACCTTCTATCTCAGATTGCAGGGGTGTCTCAGAGGAAGTCAGGGTGGTGGGTACGTAGATTGAAACTGAGCAGATGCAGAACAGGTGAAAGGTAGGGCTTGGTGGTTAACCCCCAACCACTACCCCTGCCCGGTTCTTGTCTTTGTTGATAAGACAACATGACTTCTATGTGATTTAAGTACTCAAAGTTCACTATAGTGGTTTAACATTCAAGGATAGAAAAATGGCTCACCAACAGCCATCTTCCCAAGGTGATGACAGTGTGTTCAGGGTGGGGGAGGTACCCTCAACCCTCTCCAATCCACGTGCAGGCAGATAAGGATGTTAGCAAGTCCAGGCAATGTTCTTTGTTTTCTTTGTTTGGTCAGAGTCCAAAGATTGTGGGCTCTGGGAGCTCTTTGACTCTTCTGGATAAACTGGGCCATGAATTGTTGATCAGTAGCTTTATGTAGGAACTGGGCTGGAATAAAGGAATCACTTTCTTTTTAACCCGTTGGTAGAACACACTCAGCCCTTCTAGAGGGTGGAGAAGATATTCTATAACCCTCCAAACTTAATTAACACTTCTTATGCATATTGAGATGTTAAAGTAGGTTGTTTTTATCTCCAATGTGAGGAAAAAAATGTCTTTTTATCCAATTATCTTATTTCAGTTGGTAAAAATAGAGGCATGATGACATATGCCTGTATTCCCAGGGCTTAGGAGACAGAAGAATCAAGAGTCATGCTTGGCTATTTAGCAAATGCAGGGGCAACATATGGCCTCTGCAGGGACTCCTGGGAGGAGGGGAGCAGCTGGAACCCTCAGGGGTAGGGGAGTTGACCTTAGAGCCAGCTGCATGAAGGCTATCACAAGCTTCTGAAAGAGTTATGAAACCTAGAGCCCATCCCAGGAGCTCATCTATAGCCTGGAGACTTCTGGTGACCTTTCCTAAACTCTGACACCCAGGGTATAATTTATATTGTTTAAAAAATATATATATATATATTATATATAATTATATTAATAATGTTATAATATATAAATAAATTATATGTAATATAATATATAAATATATAATAATATAATATGTAAATAATATATAATAAAATAAATAAATACACATACAACACCCATTCTTAGCAAAAGTTTGCAAGTTACCAGGAAAACACTGCCTGCCTGTCCAGTCACCCCTCATTAACCATCAAAGACTCTTTCCAGGACCCCCAAGGAGTCCAAAATTCTTAGGTGGTCAAATCTCTTTTTTAAAAATGACATAGTATATAGCTATGCATATCCTCCTGCATGCTTTAAGTCATCTGTAGGTTATTTACAATACCTAATATAGTATAAATGCTCTAAATAATTTATATATTATATTGGGAAAGCAGTAAAGACAAGGAAAAGGTTTGTTTGTATTCATTCTGGACGATGATTTTGAAATTTTTTTCTGTACAAGGTTGACTGAACCCATGGTTATCAAACTCAGGAGTTTGAAGAGGTCAGCTGTATACCGTCATGTCATATAGTTAATTGTGTCAGTGAACTGTGCACCATGCTGCTTAGACTTGTGTGACTCCATTTTTCAACCCAGCGGTGTATCGTGGGCATTCTGCTATGTTAGATTAAAAGCCTGCCCCTTTCCACTGGTCTTTCCATAGCTGGATGCTACTGCAGAGGACATTCCAGGTAGGCTCAGGTGGTATGTTTGGTGTGTTTATAGGTAGCCAGTTTAGAAGTAGAGGCATCAGTCAGTTAAAAGTGTGCACCAAGGGTGGAAAGAATTGGGCCCAAGTTGTGAATCTGCATAGCATTGTAAGGCTCCGAAGGTTTCAAGAGTTTTGGCTTTAGAGGATAGAGGTTTGAGTTAGTGATAAAGTGGAAGCCCTAAAGACCTTGTGGTAAGCATTCATGGAGGCCCTGCAGTAGTGCTTAGCCAGGAGCTGGGTGGGAAGGCAGGCGGGGTTTCCTCCTCCCAGGGCTGTCTTTTCTACTTCCCGTGCTGCCTGCTTCCTTCGGATCCAGCTGCTGCTTGCTGAGACATTGGAGACTCAGGCTAAGGGGCCTGGCTACAGGCAGTCTGTAGAAGTGTGTTAGCTTTCTGCTGCTTTGGCCTGCTCAGATTCTAAGAAGGCAGCCACAGTGTACGTGCAGCAAACCTGAACTCGGGCTCCAGTGTTGTTGGTTCTGAGGTCTGGCTGAGGCCCTTGCTACTTTGGATTTTCTTAGAGAATCTACAGTTTTGAAACATAGGAATAACAAAGCATCAGGTAAAAGTGACCATGGTTTCCTAAAAGTGTTAGTTATGATTCTACTTGGCTCTGGTAGTCTGGGATGTTTCTGTGGTTCATAAGTGAGGGGCTGTAGATGCTGGGGAGAAGCAGTTTGTGGTTATATACTTCTTGTAAAGTTCCTGTATGTCTGGTGTTGCTTTCTGTTGCCTTCTGGGAAGAAACTCCCCGGTTCTTGGACCACCTGGTTGAGACAGTGAATGACCAATCAGTCCATGTCAGAGGTTTCTGAGAGACAGCCCTTTGGCTGTCAGAGCTCTGGAGCTCTCCCCAGGCCCTATGTTAAGCATGGGGTTTGTGGGAGATAAGAAGTCTGAACACTTGTCTCAGAAAGGGATGGTCCTTTGTGGCTGGGCCTCTCAGAGCCAGGAACACAAATCTTCTACTGTGGCCTACCGTAGCATGTTAGTCAACAGGAAGCAGCCTGGCTGGGGCATCCCCGTCACCATTTTTGCTCCGCCTTCCCTCCCATCAGACCTTGGCAACTCCCATAGATCACCTTTATCCCACACCTGGACACAGCTACACTCTAGAGGGGATGGAGCTGGGAGCTGACGCCTCCAGAGCCCAAGCTCAGGGAGGACGGGAGACCTGCTTCTGCTCCTTGGGCTTTCAGTGAGGGGGATGTGGGATCTTTTTAAAGGGAGTCAGAAGACTTTTGGCAAACTACCTGCCATTCTCAAAATTCCATTTAATGTCAACTTAGTGTGGGTACCTAACAGCTACCATTTGGTAGGCTGCTCTTGCCATGTCCTGTGCCAAGCCTTGGTTTTGTGGAGATAAGTTTTAATACTTGGCTCACCAAGAGATGGCCCTGTGCTGTGGCTGGACCTCAACCAGGGACACAAATCTTACACTATCTATTCTCCAGTGCTTTTTTTTTTTTTTTTGGTTCATTTTGAGAACAGTCTTGTTATGTAGCTCAGGTTGGCCTAGAACTCTCTATGTAGTCCAGGCTGAACCATCCTTCTGCCTCAGTTTCCCACTCACCAAGGTTACAGGTAGGTTGCTCCCCATTTCTGATCCTTGCTTCTCTAGCCAGGATGTTGGCTTCTCTGTTTAGCTAGAAGTGAGATCTGGTGGGGCTCATCTTCTACCTGGGATGTGCTAGTCTAGTTCTGCCTTTGCCCACTCCCAGCTTAGAAGATCCAGGGAAGTTGCTGATTAGTGTAGTTAAGTCTCATGCCCACCTCTTATGACCAGGGGAGCAAATCTTGCTGGTGAATCTGCATGTTGGATGTGGGGGTAGAGATGAGAAGGAACGGGATAGGTTAATTACCAGGTGTCCACCACAGGTAGTCATGACTCCGAGTCCTCAGAGGTAAAAGGCAAGGCTTAGATTTTCATGGTGACTAGTCCTGTGTGGTGTGTGGACTGTGATGGAGGCCGTGGTATCCATCACTGCCTATCTCTGCCAGGTTGGGAGGCACCGACTTGGGACTCTGGGATAGAAAAGAACAGTGTGTTCTTCCAGCCTTCTAGTATTAGAGTCTAAGACGTAGACATGGTCCCAAAAGTTTAAACTAAAGAAACGGAGTGGTAAAACAAAAGCAAGGCAGACCCCACAACCCTATGTGTGTGGATCATACATAGGACCAAGGGACTCGGGGATTTAGAAGGTGTGTGTGGAGAGCTGGCTTAGGGTGCAGTTGGGGAGACAATCTAGAGCAGTTGTTCTCAACCTTCCTAATGCTGCCACCCTTTAATTCAGTTCCTCATGGTGTGCTGACTCCCAACCATAAAATTATTTCCATTGCTACTTTATAACTGTAATTTTGCTATGGTTATGAACTGTAAGTATCTGTGTTTTCTGGCCATCTTAGGCAACCCCTGTGAAGGGGTCCTTTAGTTGGGGTTTGACCCACAGGTTGAGACCCGCTGGTCTAAAGACTTGGGGCTGTGTGGTCGGAGTGTCATGGAGCATTTACAGGGGCCTAGAGGGGCTAGTGCTCTGTGTTGCCTCTTTAGAATACCATGTGAGCTTCAGCTGCATTGGCTTAGTCTGTGGCTTGCTCTTCAAGTGGTTTGCTTTTATCCATTTGTAACGATACTAAAAGTGTCGGTGTGACTCCCAATACCAGTTTGTTCATGTGTCCTTTTGGCTTTGGCAGAGGTGAACTTAATGGTGTTTTATCTCTGCCTTTAGCATCTACGTCATGGGCATGGTCCTGGAATGGATCCGGAACAATGGCGGGGCCGCAGCCATGGAGAAGCTCAGCTCCATCAAATCCCAAATGATTTATGAGATTATTGATAATTCTCAAGGATTTTATGTGTAAGTCAATGCGTTATCTCTTATGAATTGGAAACTTTTTCTTGAAACTTTCCTTGCCCCTGGACTCTGGCGTACTGGTGAGTGATGGCATGCCTTAGAGCTGGGGACAGAGGTAGGGAAGTTCTTTGCTCTTGAACCTCATGCTGGGAAATCCCAGTCAGTCTTTTGTGTCACATCCCCAAATACTCTGACCTGGGGAAGTATGCATCACTGTCTGGGATAGGACCCCTCTCTACTCCTTCCTCCCTTGTGACACTGGAAAACTGTTGCAGGAAGCTATCAGCTTTGCCTAAGGTTTCCTATTGGTCCCTCATTGTAAACCCCTGCTCCTGATACCCACCTGCCTGTGTGGGCTTGTGTACAGGCACACATGAACACGTGGCTTGTTGTCAGCCATCACTTTCCATCTGGTTTGAAGCAGGGTCTCTTTGTTTTTCATAGCGACATTTGCCAGGCTAACAGTCCTGTGAGCTGGGGATTCTCCTCCCATCTTACCTTAGAAGCGCTGGGATTACAGATGTGTTCTGCCCCATCAGGCCTTAGCAGGCTCTGGGAATTTGAAGTCAGGTTCTCACAGCATCAACAATCTGCCCACCTAACCTTCCCCTTCTATCAGAGTTCACTGCCTCCTTTTTTCTAGGACAGGTGTCCCCATTGCTCACCTGCAGTCTCAATGAGATTGGCTCTGGCAGGGTTGACTTCGCTCTAGTTAAATACTTCCATGACGGATGGGTGATCAGTGTGATCACTGGCCGCATGTGTGAGGTCTAGACGATGCATAGGTCTTGTAGGCGTTTCCCGGCCTGCTGTAATAAAGCATCCATGAACTTGGCAGCTTAAAACAACAGGATTTCTCAGTTTTAGAAGCCCAGAGTTTAAGTCAAGATATTCTTGGTTTGGTTCCCTCTAGCGACTCTTGGGAAGAATCTTTCTTCTCTTCCAGCTTGTTCCTGGCTTAAGCTACATCATCTTGGTCTCTGTCTTTAGTAGCCTTTTCCTGTCTTGTTTTTCCATTTTATGAAAGTAAACCATTTGACTTATGTGTCCCCCAGTGCTTCAGAGTGATTTTGTTGTCTTAAGATGTTTTCAGTGTGTATTCCAGGGTGGACTTGAACTTTCTGTGTCCCTCAGGCTGGCCTTCCTTCTGCCTTCTTTTATCAGGGGCTGGGGTTCCCACCTTTCACGGTAGCCTCATGAAGATCATTGCCATCATTTTGTCTGCAAAAGACAAGTTTTCCAAAGTGGTCAGATTCATGAATTCTGGATGATGAGAGATGGACATGCATCTCCTATCCAACATGCTGCACCCAGCTTTCCGCCATAATGCAGGTGGGATGCACCTGCAGTAGTGCCTGGGCCTTAGACGCATCATGGATAGTAGTGGCATTTGATCTGCCCTGGCCCTCAGGTGGGCACAGATGTACGCTGGCCATATACCACGTGGTCTGTTGTGAATGTGTAGTATTTATCTATCCAATTCCACGTATATACATAAGCATTTATATTCAGTGAGCAAACCAGAACCTCCGATTTTAACGATCATGATTTTCTGAGGTTTAGTCTGTTGTAACAGATGTATCTGCCGAACATTAACTTGCACTCCCTCGCTTTCAGTATTTCATGGGCCACATGGAATAGAAAAGACTGATGCTGTAGTCCTAGATTTTAGCCAAGACTTGCTGAATTTGTGCAGGTGAAGGTGTGAGTGCATTCTTGGATAACTAGGCCAATAAAACATGCTGCCATCACCCTTCCCCTAACATGCTCGTGTCTGTGGGAGCTCTTGGTGTACAGTGGCTCTGTAGCCACCTGCTGGGGTTACAGAGGTGCACCGCCATTCTGGCTTTCCATGGGTTCCTGGTTTCTGAATTCAAGCCTGCATGCTTGCACAGTAAGCAGTTGACTGACTGGGCCATCTCCCCACCCCCCGTAGCTATTTTTCTAAACCATAGGTCTACTACTGTGCAAACTCACTACCCCTCATCATTCAGGGATCCAGTCAAATGCCAGAAGAGTGTCTGCAGGCTCTCCATGGAGCAGGGCCATGTGCTTCCAGACATCCCTGCCAGGAGCCCACCATGCTAACTGAGCCAGAGCCTGGCAGGCTCCTCGTCCTCCTCACAGCCCTCCCGTTCCCTCTTCCTCCTCTGCTCTCCATTCCCTACTTCCACATGGTCCCCTCGTCAACACTGCTCAGCAAGGTTGCCATTTCGGAACACTAGGCCTCACCTGGAAGTCTGAGTCCCTCCGCCATCTGTCCCTGGAGGAGAATGACTGACTCCCTTCTTAGTCTTGTGTGAGGGACATGAGGTTGTAGGTGACATGTTTGTGGTTCAGTCTTCAGTTTTGAGCTTTTATGACAGGATCGTTTCCTGTTATTTTCCCTCTCGTGGCAGGGTGGGTAATTAGCGGGCATGAGCTAAAAGTCCAGATCTTTTGCCTCTAAGTCTTCAGCCAGGTGTAGGCCCTGCTTGTCTGCAGCCTTGCAGAAAGAGCTGTGTATTTGTGCTATGTGGCTGACATGTGCTCGTAGCTATGTAAATGACGCGCTCAATTGTCACAGATAGTGTGAAACAGAGACAGTGCTGCTTCTAATATTCAAGTGAGGGGACTGAGTCTGACAGAAATGACATACAAATTACACAAGTGAATGCTAGTCTACTGCTGCATACATGAGGCTTTTCCCCATGGAAAATTATAACGTTCTGGGCGAGAGTTTGCTTGCTTTCGCTTCTTTTCCTTCTTTTTTGTTCATCCATTTGTTTAATTTTGAGACAGGGTCTGTCTCACTTAGCCTCAGTCTTGAAATCACCATGTGGCTGTGGATGACCCTGAACACTGATCCTCGTGCCTCCGCTTCCTGAATGCTGGCTTTACAGGCTTGGACCACCAGAACCTTGTCCACGTTAAGCACTCTGTCAGCTGAATGCCAGCCCCAGCCCTTGATACTGTTTAAAAACCTATGTGTTTGTTTATGACATTATACCTCTTAGAAACATAGCTGGGATAACAAACATGCTTTTCAGATGTCCAGTGGAACGCCAGAGTAGAAGCAGGATGAATATTCCGTTTCGCATTGGCAATGCCAAAGGAGATGAAGCTTTGGAAAAGCGGTTTCTTGACAAGGCGGTAGAACTCAACATGATCTCCTTGAAGGGGCACAGGTAAGCACACCTTGTCCCCAGGCCTGTCAGAGGCCGAAAGAAGCAAATCCAGGACCTTACACAGCCTGGGGTAGTGGTTACAGACTTGCTGGGGAATAAGCCCACTTCTGGTTGGGTTGTAGTACATCTTGCATGGGGTTTCATCAGCACAGAAGGGGCCTCTGGTAGGCTGCCTGTTCTGCTCTGGTGTTAACAGACTCTGGCCCCAAACCCAGTTACCCTCCTCATCTGGATTTTCTCCCCTCCCCCCATTTAGTTTCTTCTTTATCAAAGGTGAATAGTTTGGGTGTGATCCAAGTCCAGTATATGCATCTCTGGAAATGCCACAGTGAAACCCATTAATTTGTACAAATAACAAGCCAATAACCACTCTAAAAAACGTGACTAGTTTGAGGTAATTCAGTGGGAGCACGGTGGATGACCTTCAACGCACAAGGGATTTCCTAGTGACTTGGAAGCTTCCTGCTGCCTGCTGGGAATGCTTTCAGGTGGGAGCCTGGCTCGGAGCTGCAGCTCTCAGGAGGGGTAGCTAGTGGGACTGTGTTGTGCTAAAGCAGATAGATACCCTTTTACATTTCACATTTTTCTGTGTTGAGGTTCAAACCTGGAGCCTTATATATGGTAGGCGAGGGCATTAACCCTGATTTGCCTTCTCCTGATTTTCTTGATCTTACTGGTCGGGTCTCTGTCATTCTAGGTCAGTGGGAGGCATCCGTGCCTCTCTGTATAATGCTGTCACAACCGAAGATGTTGAGAAGTTGGCTGCCTTCATGAAGAATTTTTTGGAGATGCATCAGCTGTGAACATGACCAGCTACGCTCTGCCTGTGAGCAGCATGCAGCGTTTAGAGTAACTTGGGATTGACTACAGAAACTTAACAGACATGGATTTTTCCAAATACATGCTTATGACAGATTCCTCGGCGCTCTGCAGAG
Source organism: Uromys caudimaculatus (assembly GCA_028551405.1). Taxonomy (NCBI): domain Eukaryota; kingdom Metazoa; phylum Chordata; class Mammalia; order Rodentia; family Muridae; genus Uromys; species Uromys caudimaculatus. The sequence continues at coordinate 42,791,347 of CM052703.1, forward strand.
CTGAGGAAACGCCCAGCTAACGGCCCCCTTCATTCTTACGTGACCTGGAAGCTTTCTCGTTGCTTTTCTAATGAATTCAGCCTGTCATCTTTGCTGCTCCCTTCTCTAGGTGGATTGAGGGTGGGCTGTTCTCTGCTGGTTCCAACTGGTTATTATTAGGAGCATATCACAAGGAGGTTGAGAGGCCCTATGTGCTGGATTGACAGCGGTGAGCTTGCTGGGTTCCGCAGTCCACAGCGACTCGTGAGCATTTTGGATCTGTATACTGATATTCCCATAAAGAGATCGACGTGATATGCTGTGTTTATGTAGTGGGTATTTCTGTAAACACCATATGGTTTGTATCTATGCCTTTATATTTCTAATGAAACAGTTCTGTAGAGGCTTTTAGAGTTGGTTCAGCCCGTGACTTTGTGCATGAGTGTCGTCTGTTATGAACACTTGTACCCTCCACCTACTGCCGTTTAAAGCTGTGTCATGAGAAGGATCTAGAAGTTCCATGATTCACTTTTCTGGCTACAAGTAGAAGAAATGGTGGGTTCTTTTCTTTTCGGTTAGGCCGTTAAACAAAACTCAGTTACACCTCCAAACTGTGATCACATGGCTATTTTCATAGTTTAACCAGGGCAACACTATACATTCCAGATGTTTGTTTGCTGAGGTCTTTTCTGGTCGTTCATGTGTCATTAGTGTTTTCGATTGTCTATATGAAGAACATTAAAGTCCTAAGTTATCCAAACCATTGCCTGTGAATTATTCTGCTTGCTTTTTTAGTCAGGTGCTGCTTTTAAACATTCCGATGGGAAGCCCAGGGTTTAAAATTAGCCTGTGATAGGGTAATGCAGTGCAGACAAAGGTGTCAGGCTTAGTTCTTGTGCAACCCAGTGTGGTTGCTTGCCTTTTACTTTGGAACAAACACAGTCAGCAGAGTCCCTTCCAGTACAGCTCCCAGGGTACAGTTTTGTGAACTCTGTCCCTGTTAGCCCAGAAAAAAAGGCAGCAGAACCATTTTGAGCTCATCCTGTTTCATTTGACTGCACAAGGAGAAGACATTGATTAGTTGGTTCCCCTGGTCAGATTCCTCCAGCTCATTTGTGAAGAACTGAAATAACACCCAGCATTGCAGGATGTTTGAATTTAAAACAAGCTCTCTTTTCATCCATAAATGCCAAGTTTGATCATTCAGGGTCACAAACAGCACTAGTGTTCAGAGTTAAATCCCCCTTCCATGTGCTTGTGAACCCCCAGTTTCTCCACTTCAACCCTTCATTGCACAGCCGGCTGTGCTGTGGAAACCCTGGGATTATTTCAGCACCTCATCTCTGCCCCACCCACTCCTCCCACTGCAGCCACTTGGACTGACTTCCTTTCTGCTCTGTGTGTGGATGCATGAGTGATCCAGGCTCTTTAATGTGGCTGTCAGTGCTTCCTAACATCTGCCTGGCTTCCTGTCTCTTGTGCTAATGGGTCTTAGAATGTTTCTGTCACTTGTTTGCCTAGACCACACTAAGCTTAGGGGTACCTGCCCAACTCGGTAAGACCAGCCTTCCTTCACAACATATGCTAGTCTTTTTGATTTCTGTTCTTTTTCCTGCTATTTTTGTTGTTTCACAGAGGTTTTTTTAATTATTCATAGGACCATTTCTCATCTCTTTGTGATGGCTGCTTGTCTGTCTTACCCTTAGACTATAAAGCTCAGTGCATGGTTTCTCAGTATTACAAACAGCTTGGGGCAGTAAAGGCAGAACACAGTCTCAGCACATGGATTTGATCAAATATCAAAAGCTTAGTGCACAGTGCAATTCATCTGCTGAAGGATTGACTGTGATTCTCTGATCGAGAGGGGAGATTTCTAGAATCATCTTTACCATTTGAAAGCTTTTGGAGGTAGCCAGTTGTCTGTCTCGCATGGTAGACTCTGGAGCACAGATCTTAGAAAGTAACCAGAGCATAAAATGTGACCTTTGTTTGCCGTAAGAGCTCAGCTGAGGCCAGTCTGTTGGATACCGGGAGCATGGTGGAAGGGGGTGCCAGCGATGCCGCAGCTGGCTAGGCTTTGGGATGAGAACCTGCTGCCTGCCCCTGAAGGTTTAGAAGCAAGGCATCGGGAGCTTTTGGAACCCCCATGAGGCTGGGTGGGGGATTGCTTCTTGTTCTGTGGGATCTTCTAAAGTGATTCTGAAGTTTTATTTTTCTCTTTCAAAGTTCTTTACCCACATATATGTGTCCTGATGTCATCTCAGTGGGGAAAAAAAGCTTCATGTGTGTTCCGTTTAAGATACATTAAATGGGTCTTTTCTATCAGATACTATAAAGCCTGTGATGACAAAGAATTAAAGTCTTTTCATGTGTCCCACTTCGTAAGACTTTTATGCAAATCCCCCACCTCAGCCCAGTAAAACCTTGGTTTACACAAAAGCCCTGCTACATACTCAGCTTAAAGTGACTGGCCCTCCCCCCTTCATTTCCTGTACACCAGTTCTTTTCAGACTGTCCAGCTGAATAAGAGTGAATAAGGTTCAATCCTAGCCAATGGGGAAAAGACACAGTCACCACCTAAGTTAAAATAAAAACCAAGTGCACTTCCTCTGACAGACTGTCCTGAGCACACACCCCTAGAAGGTAGCAAGTTACGCCCGGTCTGTTCCTTGGACCAGGTTCCTTGGTCTCTTTCCTTCTGATTCTAAACGTTTTAACACCTGAGTACTCACTTTCCACACCACTTTGACTCCAATACTGTGGTTTTGTTCTTTGCACAAGAAGGGATTGAGATCTGTCCTCAGCTCTTCCTTTCCCTGTTAGATTTCTGTTACTGGGAGACATACCCAGTGTCTTGTCATCGGCCTGTGGCCCGGTGCTGGAAGGCTTGGCATGCACTTGGGTGAGCTGAGGGAGTGATTTTTTTCCTCTGCTCTTTAGTGCTGAAAGAACCAATAAGACCAGAAAAACAGACAAGTACCATTGACAGATGACGTGGACACTTCCACCACAGGCGTTGCAGGGTCTGACTTCATATCACTGGGATTAATCTTGTTCCTGGGAAGGAAAATAAAATAAAGTTTCTCACTTTTGATTGCAGTGAACATAATTAAAAAGTGCCATGCTACTCAGTTGTTAAGAAATCAATCACTTTAATTGGAAAGAAGATTCCTTAGCTCTCTTATTGGACTCTTGGTAATTTAAAATTGGGATCCCTGACAGTTTGTGATACATTGTCACCTTTTGGGCAGAACAGGTAAATTCTAATTACTAGTGGATTATTCCAGAGTGGGTAGGAAATCTTGATCAAAGAGATTGAAGAGAGAGGAGGGCTGGTGGTGGGCAAAGATCTGTGGAAACATTTTAAAGCTAAAGGACAGATTCACTTAATGTGACAGAAACCGCTTATGTATTTTAAGATGCTAGAGATATAAATTGGATTTCCTAAGAAAATGGGAACTAAGCATATTAGAAAAAGTTAACACATAAAGTTCTCTAGGCTAGCAGAAATTAGCCCTATTTATTAACTAGTCTTGGACCTGACTTGGACTGGTGAAGTGGATCGGTGAGGAAAGGCGATTGTCACCATGCCAGACAACCTGTGTTTGATACCTGGACTCTGGTGGAAGGAGAGAACTGAGTCCTGAAAGTCGTCTATGTATGAGTCCCTTTTCCCAAACAAATCAGTAAATATTAAAAATGGTTTGGAACTAAAGGACTATTTTTTTTTGATATTTTATTTACATTTCAAATGTTTCCATCTTTCCAGGTCTCCTGTTTGGAACCCCCCTATCTCCCCCCCCACCCCCTGCCTCTATGAGGGTATTCCCCTACCCACCCACCCACCCACCCACTCTCAATGGCTTCATGAAATTCACGGGCAAATGGATGGAACTTGAAAATATCATCCTGGGCAAGGTAACTCAGTCACAAATGAATGAACACGGTATGTACTCACTGATAAGTGGATATTAGCCCAAAAGTTTGGAATACCCAAGATTCACTTCACAGTAACCGTTGGGCTGATCGTGAAGTCCCAGATGGAGGGGTTGGAGAAGAGACTGAAGGAGCTGAGGGAGTTTGCAGCCCCATGGAGGGAGCAACAGTGTTAACTGGCCTGACCCCCCGATGCTCCCAGAGACTGGATCACCAACCAAAGAATACACATGGAGAGACCCATGGTGCTGGCCACATATGTGGCAGAGGAGGGCCTTGTTGGCCATCAGGGGGAGGAGGGGCCCTTGGGCCTGAGGGTGTTAGAGGCCCCAGTATAGGGGAATGCTAGGGAGGGAAGGACAATGTTTTTAAGCAAGTACTCCACACTCAAATTTAAGGAAATCTAAAACGTTTTATTCAAATGAGAAAATACGTTACCAGACTACAGTCTAGTGAATCCACTGGCCCCACTGCCATCATAGCTTTATTTCTAACTTGCCTAAGGACATCTGAGGAATAGATTGAGACAGTGGGTTATACATTTATTTTGAAATAAATGTAGTTAAAATTTTAAATTATCACCTGTAGTATATATTGTAAATTATATGCTGAAATTTCATTATACATCATTATATAGAAACCTTTACATTGGCTGGGTGAAGAACTGGAATATGCTTCACTCAGAATCACATCGCTGACAGCTCCAGGGAGTTAGGAGTCTGCTTTTGCATATCCATGTATGTGTGTTTCTGAACTGTTAAGGCTGATTTCCTAGTTTGCTTTCTATTGCTGTGATAAAACATTTGACTGTAAGCAACGTGGGGCTTACTTCAGCTTATGTATTCTGACCACAGTCTATCAGGAAGGAAAGCTAAGGCTCAAAGCAGGAACCTGGTGACAGCTGGGAGGGTGCTTCTTACTGGCTTGCTCTCCATGACTTTCTCAGCCTACTTTCTTAAATCATCCAGGGCCACCTGCATGGGATGGTACCCCATGATAGCCCATATTAGTCATTAATCAAGAAAATGCCCCACAAGCTTGTCTCTAGTCCAATCTGATGGAGGCATTGATTGAGGTTTCTTCCTCCCAGATGACCCTAGCTTATATCAAGTTGCTGACAAAAGAACAAAACAAAACCAAAAAAACCTAGCCAGAACCAGTGAGTTGGAGATATAGTGAACACTATATGGTGTCTATTTGTAAGACAGGGCATTATCCTATAGCACAATTACTATTTTTAGATCTATTTGGAGTGTGTGTGTGTGTGTGTGTATGTGTGCACGTGCACACGTGTGTAGGTCAGGACAACCTGAGGGCGTTGGTCTCTCCTTTGGACGCTGCAGCACAGTAGAACCAGACATTAACATATAAGTGATCTAGAGTTCATACTCAAGTTTTACCATTCACCCTGCAACTTCCCTACGGGTTTTTTTTTTTTTAGTCCAATATTTACATACCCCCATCCCACTTAATTGTCATCAAATATGAACTAGTTCTTCAACCTCTTGTTTATGTTATAGACAGGCTGGGAAAATTTTGAAGACTGGTTGTGGAGTAGAATATGGTTTATTCACATGTTTCCTTGTGGCTTCTTTAAGATATATTTTCTTGTATTTGTGGGAGCATTTGCCCGTATCAATGTATGTACACCACGCTAGCATGCCTGATGCATGCAGAGGCTAGAAGAGAGTGCCAGATCACTTGGAACTAGACTTAAGTTCTGATCCACCATGAGGGTGCTGGGAACTCTGTATGAACAGCAAGTGGCCTGCTAACCATTGTGGTTGTTATCTCTAGCCTTTCCTTGTAGCTTCTTCATGTCCAGCAGCTTGTCCTAACCAACGCGTGCACACACACACATACACACACACACCAAATAGATATAATAATAATAATAATAATAATAATAATAATAATAATAATAATAATAATTGTGTCACAGAAGTGATAATGTGTCCTCCATCCACCCTGGCAGGAGACTACGGATACTCGTGGCTCAGGCTTCCCTGATGTCTGCTTACTACTTGGCCCTTTGTGACAAGTAAGTTATTTATAGGGGAAAAAATTTAAGACTAAATTTTCTTTTCTTTATTGAATAAGTGATATGTTCCATGAAAAGAAAATAAACTTTAACGAGGCGAAATGATACACTGTTAGCTTACCTCCCTCCCGTTACAACACTCAAGAATATAAGTTGAGGTGTGTAAAAGTATATTTTGGGAGCCCTGTGCCAGCAGTTAGATTTATATTCCAGAAGCCCTGAAAATGAGAAGGCAAGAAAGGCTGTGTGTGCTGGCTTAGATTGGGCATGTGCCCCCACCCCCAGTGCAGTGGTGGGGAGATGGCACTTTGGGGGTGGCTGTCATAAGACCACGATCCCATCAATGGATAGTCCATGTATGTGATTGACTGTATCGGCCACTGTCTCCAGGCTCTTTCCTGCTCTGCCTTGCACTGCTTCCACATGAGGTGAGTAGGTTTGCTCTCCATGATGCATCTGCTTTACTACAGGTGTGGCATTACCACAGTGGAGCCAAGTGAACACAGACCACAATCTCTGAAACTGAGGGCCCCAACTACCAAAAGCCTGAAGCCAGAAGACCTTCCTCTAAGATGCTGTCACAGTGATGATTACTGGGGGCACATGTCATTTGTTGAACCAGGAAAAGAATTCTCTGTTTAAGACTGAGGATTCCGCCTGCTCTCTGTCTAGTTGAACTTATTGGATCTCACTATTTTTAGGAGTGCAGCCCTCTGGCAGTGTGGGGCTTTAATCTGATAGTCAGATCATGAGCCTCACAGCCTCATTATGCCTTGAAAGATGTCATAACCAAAAGTTAAAGTTAGTGCCAATAACTGTTGCTTAGCACAATTGTCCCCAAGAGGAGGATAAAATCTTGGCCTCTGTGGAGCCAGGTAGAGTTGAAGGCATCTTAAATGTCTGAGAAGTGAGACTTAGTTGAAGTGTAAGAAATGGAAAGGTAGAGAGGTCCAGCGACAGGCCCAAAGTGGGATCCAGCTCAAGGGGAGGCCCCAAGGCCTGACACTATTACTGAGGCTATGGTGTGCTCACAAAAAGGGACTTATCATGACCGCCCTCTAAAAGACCCAACAAGCAGCTGAAAGAGTCAGATGCAGATATTTACACCCAACCAAAGGACAGAAGCTGCTGATCCCTGTGGTTGAATTAGGAAAAGCTGGAAGAAGCTGAGGAGGAGGGCGACCCTGTAGGAGGACCAGCATCTCCAATAACCTGGACCCCTGAGATCTCTTAGACACTGGACCACCAACCAGGCAGCATACACCAGCTGATATGAGGCACCCAACACATACACAGCAGAGGACTGCCGGGTCTGGACTCAGTCAGAGAAGATGCATCTAACCCTCAAGAGACTGGAGGCCCCAGGGAGTGGGGAGGAGTGGTGGGGTGGAGGGTGGGGGGTGGGGACATCCTCGTGTAGACAGGGCTGGGGGTTGTGGTGCAGGGAGGAGGTATGGGATGGGGAATAGTCAGAGGGTGGGCCAGGAGGGGGATAAAGTCTGGACTGTAGAAAAAGGTTAAAAAAAAAGAAAGAAAGAAAAGAAATGCAAAGGTAAGGCTGAGGCGTGTGTAACTCATTGGGTGCAGTGCTGTACACAAGGCTCAAGGTTAAATCCTCAGCACCACTTAAACCTGTGTCAGGGTACTCAGGAGTATCAAAAGTTCTGGACCATCCTCAGCTATATAGTGAATTCGAGCCAGCCTGTGCTACATGAGACATACACTTAAAAAAATAGTTATAGGTTATCAGGACTAATTATGTTGTCCAGAGTATAAAGGCAGCCAGAGGAGGAATTGTTTCCTTTTGCTTCTTCCCTGAATGAAAGCCATACTTTCCTGAGGGTGAAAGTCCTTGATTGAAACAGAAATCTTTTTTTTTTTTAAAGATTGATTTATTTGTTTTTTATGTAAGTACACTTTTTTCATTTATTTATTTATTTATTTATTTATTTTTTATTATTTTATATGAGTACACTGTAGCTGTCTTCAGACGCACCAGAAGAGGGCATCAGATCTCATTACAGATGGATATGAGCCACCGTGTGGTTGCTGGGATTTGAACTCAGGACCTCTGGAAGAGCAGTCAGTGCTCTTCACCTCTGAGCCATCTCTCCAGCCCAAAACAGAAATCTTATTGGGAAGTGGCATGTGGCCTAACAGCCCAAGTAACAAACCTTTTCTCAAATGTGCTGGGGAGATACTTTGCATTTGGGGTGCATTTCAATCGAGAACAAATCATGGTTTTAAGCAAATAGATTCTAATGAAAGCCCCAGCTCTTACCCATTCAGCATCGCCCCCTCTCCTTTCCCCAGCAGCTCATTCTGTGTAGAGAGAAAATTTTATACAAACTGGATAAAACATTAAACCACCAATAAATAAAACAAATAAATAAGTGTATTAGTTAATAAAACTGGAAAGCCAGTAGGCGTGGCCAGGCAGCCTCTCCTGAGAGCCTCTCTTTCTGACTCTGAGACTGGTTGCGTTCATAGCTTGCTTCATGATCCCCCTGTGGCAGCAGCAGTTCAGACATTGGCATTACATAGAGGCTGCTTTGGTGATGACATGTCACCTTGGCCTTTCCTGAGGCACCTTCTGACTGGGCTGTCTTAGCTCAGGGGCGAGCCCTGAGCCAAAATGAGGAAAGAATAGTCAACTTGGCTAAATCAAGTCTCGCTTCTGTTGGAACTGAGCAGTCAGGCCAACGCCAGCTAAGCCTTATGGAAACTTGTCAAAATATCCTTCTTTTGAGTCAGATGTGGTGGTGCATACCATTAATCCTATCACTCCAGAGGCTGAGGCAGGAGGATCTCAAATTTGATGCCGTTGTGGACTACATAGTGAGATCCTGTCTCAAGCAACAACAAATTCTGACTTTAAAAAATGTAGTTGCTATATTTTATTTTATTTTATAAGCAATTTTGATTAAAAATACTTATGCACCTACTTTTAAAAAGACTCATTTTTATGTGTATGAATGTTTGCTTGTACGAATATCTGTTTACCATGTACATGACTGGTTCCTGAAGAGGTCCGAATTGGGCATTTAGATCCCCTGGAACCAGAGTTAGACAGTTGTGAGCTGCCATGTGTGTGCTGGGAATCAAACCATGGTCCTCTGGAAGAGTAGCCCAGTACTCTTAATCTCTCAGCCATCTCTCCAGCATCCTACACACCTACTTTTAAGTCCACAGTTTAGCATTCTTGTTAATTTTTTACATTCTAAAGAAGATTTATTTATTTTCTGTAGCTGTCTTCAGACACACCGGAAGAGGGCATTGGATCCCATTACAGATGGTTGTGAGCCACCATGTAGTTGCTGGGAATTGAACTTAGGATCTCTGGAAGAGCAGGCAGTGCTCTTGACTGCTGAACCATTTCTCCAGCCCCCATTTTTTTTTTTAAACTTTTATTCACCTCATACATTACTTTCTGACCACAGTTTCCCCTCCCTCCATTCTTCACAGTCCCTCCCCCACTTCCTCTCTCTAGCAGATCCACTCCTATTCCATTTCCCCTTTAAAAAAAAAAAATAGCAAACCTCCCAGGGATATCCACTGAACATGGACTAACAGGATGCAGTAAGACAGTCATATCAAGGCAAAAAGAAGCAACCCAGTAGGAGAAAAAGGGTCCCAAGTGCAGACAAAAGCATCAGCGACAAACCCACTCCCACTGCTGAGAGTCCCACAAGAACAGCAAGCTACACAACCATAAGGTATATGCGGAGGACCTAGTTTAGACCCATACAGGGTTCGTGTTTGTCTCTTCAGTCTGTGTGAGCCCTTACGAGCCCTGCTTAGTGGATTCTATGGGCTGTGTTCTCATGGTGTCCTTGACCCCTCTGGCTCCAACAATCCTTCCTCCTGATCTTCTGCGGGGATTCCCTGGCTCCGCCTAGTGTTTGGCTATGGGTCTCTATATTTGCCTCCTTCAGTTGCTGCATGCATCCCTCTGATGACTGTTGGGCTAGGCGCCAATCTATGAGAATAGCAGAATATCATAGAAGAATAATTAGGAATCATTTCGTTGACTTCTTTTCCTTCCCCCCTCTCTCCTTCCCTCCTTCATTTTCTTTCTTTTGTCTCCTCCCTCTCGCCTTCCTCCCTTCCTCCCTCCCTCCCTCCCTCCCTCCCTCCCTCCCTCCCTCCCTCCCTCCTTTCTTTCTTTCTTTCTTTCTTTCTTTCTTTCTTTCTTTCTTTCTTTCTTTCTTTCT
>CM052703.1:42810790-42843597 GCA_028551405.1 Uromys caudimaculatus
TGTTCATAGCAGCCATATTTATAATAGCCAGAAGCTGGAGACAACCCAGATGTCCTTCATCAGAGGAATGGATACAGAAAATGTGGTACATTTACACAATGGAGTACTACTCAGCTATTAAAAACAATGACTTCATGAAATTTGCAGGCAAATGGATGTACCCTATTTTTCAATTGGGTTATTTGGTTTGTTGGTGACTAAGTTCTTGAGTTCTTTATATATTTTGGATATTAGCCCTCTGTTGGATATAGGGTTGGTAAAGATTTTTTCTTAAAACTGTGGGTTGTTGTTTTGTCCTATTGACAGTGTCCTTTGCCTTATAGAAGCTTTGCAGTTTCAAGAGGTCCCATTTATTAATTGTTCATCTTAATTACTGAGCCATTTGTGTTCTGTTCAGGAAGCTGTCTCCTGTGCCAATGAGTTCAGGCTATTTCCCACTTTCTCTTCTATTAGATTTAGTGTATCCAATTTCATGTTGAGGTCTTTGATCCACTTGGACTTGAGTTTTGTGCAGGGTAGTAAGTACGGATCTATTTGCAGTCTTCTACATGTAGACATCCAGTTAGACCAATGTCATTTGTTGAAGATGCTTTCTTTTTTCCATTGTATGATTTTGGCTTCTTTGTCAAAAATCAAATGTCTGTAGGTGTGTGGTTGATTGTGTTCTTAAGCTGGTGTTTAGGCATCTGTGTTGGGGCTGATTATAGGTGTTTTTTCCTCTTAGTTTCTGTTTCATTTCTAGTCTTCTGGCCTGAGTAGACTGTGTTTCTGGTGTCCGGTGTGTCCTTTGGTCTAAGAGGGTATCTCCACTGGAGTTCTGGTATCCTATGTGACCTCTGGGGTTCTGGGTGCCTCTGGTAAAGTCAAGAGCTTCCACCAGAGTTATGAGACAGATATGAGCAAGGAAGAGGTGAGTCTGTTGAGGGTTGTCTGACAGACTCTGAGAGAATTTTGGTGGTCTGGTGGGTGGGAAACTTACCTGGGATTCTGGATGCCAGCATGGTCTTGGGTATTGCAGGGGGTTTCTGTCAAAGTTGTGGACCAGGATGTAACATTCTTATTTATGTTGCTTTAAAAGTTATAGCACATTTTTTAAAAATGCTGTAGCCTATAGCATTATGGTTTTTGTAAAAAACATATTTTTAATTTATGTGCTTTGGTATTTTGCCTGCATGAGGGTGTGTGAGGGTGTCTTGTGAGAATGTCGGGTCCTGTGGAACTGGAATTATAGACAGTTGTATAGTCCCTAATTTTTACTATAGGGATTGGGGCTGGGCATGGTAGTGCTTACTTTTAATCCTAACACTCAAGAGACAGAGGCAGCCTGGTTTACATAAGGCCAGCCAATGCTACATAGTGAGACCCTGTCTCCAGCAAAGAAAGAAAGAAACAAACACGATTGGGGGAAAAGATTCTATTCAAAATAAAGCCTGATATATTTATATAAATGCATTCCTCACACATGTATTCCTCTGTGCTATACTGGGCCAGCTGGTATGAAGTCAAACAGTCCTGGGGTTGGGGGGAGTGAAGCTGATTATAGGAAAGATAGAGAAAAAGATGCAGGTTGGAGAGATGGTTCAGAGGTTAAGAGCACTGTCTGCTCTTCCAGAGGTCCTGAGTTCAATTCCCAGCAACCACATAGTGGCTCACAACCATCTATAATGAGATCTGATGCCCTCTTCTGGCCTGCAGGCATACATACAGGCAGAATGCTGTATACATAACAAATAAATCTTGAAAAAGAAAGAAAAAAGATGCAAGAGTCAGCTATGGGTGGGCTACACGCTCGCCTCGAGTGTATGTCTCATAGCCTTCTTAAACTACAGTACCATGGGAAGCAAAGCCACAAGCTAACAGAAACAATTTGCTAAATTATACACATAAGACATCTGTTCCCATGCAAAAAATCTCCCTATTCCTTCCACCTAGGTCAATAGAATCTTCAGCCCCTACCCTTGAGCCTCAAGTGTACCTCCTCTTATCAGTCCATACCTTAGCAAGCTGGGAAATCTGCCTACAGACCCTGACCTGCCTTGACTCTAGCAGGCAGACTTTTTCTCTGCTTCAGAGAAGCAGCAAATGGCTCCCAACACTGTGTGCCTTATTTTAAATACGTTAGTTTTAAAATGATGCTCGTCTTTTTTGGTTTGTTTGTTTTTTTCAATTTGTGGAAAAATACTAGGGCAACATCTCTTGAAAATAATGTTTATCACATATGCCAATTTTCCAATTAAAAATGGCCTTTCAGTTGCCATTCAGTGAAAACAATTCAATGTAACTTAAATGGAAAAGAATTGGTAGTTGTCACTTTTAAGCGAGCCCAGCAAGTGCTATCGCAGTTTACATTGCTCCTTAAAACAAAACATTGAAAGAACCAGAGATGCTTTACAAAACTTCAGTTGGTTTGCAAAAGGTCCAGGGGCAGGGTTTTTTTTTTTTTTTTTCGAGACAGGGTTTCTCTGTATAGCTCTGGCTGTTCTGGAACTCACTCTGTAGACCAGGCTGGCCTCAAATTCAGAAATCTGCCTGTCTCTGCCTCCCAAGTGCTAGGATTAAAGGCGTGCACCACCACTGCCCGGTGGTTTGTTCACTGGTTTTTTGTTTTTTTGTTTTTAAACAGTCCTGAAATTTTGCCACTGCCACTCTGTTTCTGTTGCGGAGATGGCTCTGAGTAGACGAGACTATTGTTCAAAGGCCAGCCAGCCAGGCCCCAGATGTTAACTGCACAGTAGCAATGCACTCTCCCCATGTGCCCTGTGTCTCCCACACACTCTCGTCTCTCAAGTGCATTACAGGACATAAATATATGTTCTAATGCTTTTTTTATTGTTTATTTTTTTGAGGTAGGGTCTCCCTGGCCATTCTGGAACTCACTGGGTAGACAGGCTGGCCCAGGACTTACAGAGATTCACCTGCTTCTGCCTCAAAAGTTCTGGGATCAAAGGTGTGTGCTATCATGTCTGCCACTAATAATTTTATGTACAATTTTATAGTATGCAAAGAATTTGAAACAGGGAGACCTTACTGCACTGGGGAAATGAGATACATTTGTACCCAACTATATAATCAACTGTAGCTGTCTTCAAACACCAGAAGAGGGCACCAAATCCCTTTACAGATGACTGTGAGCCACCATGTGATTGCTGGGAATTGAACTTAGGACCTTTGGAAGTGTTCTTAACCACTGAGTCATCTCTCCAGGCCCTAGAAATATACTTCTCAAAGCTGCTATTAGTGGAAATATTCCTATTCTGTGGAATTGACTGGAAGGGTGGGCACTGGTGTGTTTCCAGAGAAAGAGTTCAGTGCAATGAGAATAGTGTAATTTGGTCCACTTATCTGCTAGCTTAAGGACAACCACATTGTCCACAAGTTTATCTCAATTTAAATTTAAGAACATTTGTTACTTCATTTTGAAACTGGCAAAACTATTTGCCATTCTCTGCTTTTCCAGTTTGGGATCATGGTAGGCTGTTCTATATTTAAACTAAAGCAATTTTAAGTGCAATCAATACCTTAAACACTTGGCCATTGCATCCCTTTAAACTAAAACAATTTTAATACAGCTTTCTTTTCCAGAGACAATAGTACAAGAAAGAAGACCTTTTGTAAAAGGTCTTGTTGACTTCTACCTACTTGAAACAGGCTACTTTTTTGAGGGAAATCTATAAGTATCTTTCAGCATGGGATTGCCAAGACCAAGTTCTAACATGTTTTGCCAAGGCTAAACAGGTGTACCTTAGAAGACTTTGAGGGACTCTCATCAAAGGATCCAGATTCTACTTTAAAACTGAAGCAAGGCATCTGGGGATTTCGCTGTTGGTTAGTGACTGCCACACAGGAATCCTGGGGTTATGTCCCCAGTGCTGCATAAACTGGCAGTAAGTCCCAGTGCTTGGGACATTCAGACAGAAATATCAGAAGTTTGAGGTCATCCTCAATTGCCTAGCGAGTTCCAGGCTAGCCTGAGAAATATACTATCCTGTATTAAAAATGAAAATCAACAAAAAATGGGCACAAAAGCTGGGACTATAACTCAGAGGTTGAGTGCCTGCCTAGCATGCATTGACACATGTGCTAGTGTCCTGCTCCAGGAAGATCTTTTCCCTGCTGGAAGTTCAGAGTCCAGAGCCCTCTGTGTGAATGAGGTGAGCACAATCCACAGGCTTGTAATGGCTCATCTTGGTTGTCAGCTTGACATTCCTGGGAAGAGTAATTAACAGTGGAGGAACTGCCTCCAGTAGATTGGCCAGTGCATATGTCTGTCTGCTGATCGATGGAGGAGGGCCCAGCCCACTGTGGGTGGTGCCATCCCTGGACTGGTAGGCCCAGACTGAGTAAGAAAGGTAGTTGAACACAAGTCTGGAAGCAACTGAGTAAAGAGCCATGTCCCATGGTTTCTGCTTCAGGCTTCTGCCTTGGTTTCCCTGGATGATGGCTTATAACCCGTTCACTGAAGTAAACCCTTTCTTCCCCAAGTTGCTTTTGGTCATGGTGTTTATTACAGCAACAGAAACTAAAAACTACAACAAGAGTATTTTAAGACTTAGAGTCAAACCTATGTTGAGGGCCATTGAGGAAGGGTAAGGGCATTTACTGTCAAGCACAGTGTATGGCCATGATCCCCAGGATCTACTCGATGGAAGCAGGGGACCACCACCCATAAGTTGTTTTCTGACAGCCGCATGTGCACTATGGAATGTGCTCTTGCTTGCATATAAACAATAATTAACTAAATGTAATAATAATAAAAAATTAAACATGAGTAGGCCCAACCCATGGGTTAGGTTCTAGCCTTTCACCAGGAGTTTGTAGATCTTCATTATATTATAAATTATATCTAATGTCCATCCTGGCTTACATTCGTATTCATTGCCTGGAAACAGTCACTGTGTTTCACAATAAAACCTCATATAAAATGTTGCAGTGTTACAATTCTATGCTCACAAAACATTAACAATATTTGACAGACCAGGCATATTCTCTTTTTATTTTTAATTTTAATTAGCACATGAGGTATCGATACTGACGTGGTGAGGTCATCTAGCATTGGAAGAGTGGATCCTTCTGTGTTGATTTAAAGACTAAAAAGGCCGGAAATGCAATATGTAGGTACTCAGCCAAGTTTCTGTGAAAGCAGAAGTGATCACAGCAAAGGACAAAGAGACAGACTCCCCAGAGTGTGGACCCAAGGTTGTATCCAACTCAGGCTGGCAGACACAAAACTTCTGTTCGAAGGTGGGATGAATTCCTCTTTTGTGGGGCAATCGCAGGTGATTGGACAATCTAGACAGAGAAAGGGAAACTGATTGGTTCCCAACCCATGTGTCCCTCCCCATCTCTACCTTGGCACCACCCCCTTCTCTACCAGCTCCTTCCACCACACTTACCTAATGAAAGTTTCTCCCTGTGGGAAACAGCCTGTATGGCTAATGGGAAAAGTCCCCTCAGGCTAGTTTCATATGGTGTTGAGAAATCTAGAAGGCACAGGATAGTGAGGCAGCCAGAAAATCACAACAGCCACCCACTGGCTGGAGGAGATAACAGCTCCAGCACAGCAGGTGCCTGCCTGGTGAGGACAGAGTTTCTGGGAGCAGAGTAACCCACTTGCTCCCTTGGCTTCTTCTTTCCTTACAACCTCAAATCTTGTGATAATGCTTCTGATTGGCTGACCCCTCGCTGGTAATGAGCTCTAGACAATACACATCTCCGACTGTTCACTCTGACCTCCTGGAGGTTGCTCTCTGACTCTTTGGAACACGATTCCACGACTCATTTGCTTCCTCCCCCCCCCCCCCCACCTCTTATGCATCCGAACCACACATTGTGAAGGTCAGATCACGAAAACCCATTCATGAAGACTGGTTTTCTCAAACAATTCCCTAGTCCAGGACCCTTTTGGACAACTACATGCTATTTCCCAAAAAGCCAATGTGGTAGATGGCTTTCCCTTCGCTGTCATTA
This sequence comes from Uromys caudimaculatus, assembly GCA_028551405.1. NCBI lineage: Eukaryota > Metazoa > Chordata > Mammalia > Rodentia > Muridae > Uromys > Uromys caudimaculatus. The sequence continues at coordinate 42,816,758 of CM052703.1, forward strand.
AAACCGGAGAGAAGACCCTAATGGAGGAAGGAAATGTTCTAGCTCATGGCTGTGCGGCCTTCCCTGGGTGCTTGAACAAGGGCAGGAACATGGAATAGAGGAGTTTGTTCTCTTCCTGGAAGAAAGGAAGCAGAGAAAGAAGACAGGGATGAGGCCCAGGGATGGGCCTACTTTAAGGACATTCTGTAATGATCGATCTTCATGGTAAACTTGGCTGCACTTAGAATCACTGTGGAAACACACCTTGAGTGTCTATGATCATGGTTTTTTTTGTTTCTTGTTTTTTGTTTTTCGAATTAGTTAATGAGGGAAGACTTCACCTTGAATGAGGGCAACACTAGCCATGGGCTTGAGTCCTGAACTGAATAAAAAGGGGAAACTGAGCTTCCTGATTGCGGATGCGATGTGTGACCAGCTGCTTCATGCCCTTACTGTTGTGACCTCTCCACCACCGTGGTCTCATCAGATTGTGGACAACACAAACTAAGAGATTCCCAGTGGCCCACTTACTGTAGCTAGGACCCAGGTTCCGAAGTTCCCACTGCTTCCCCAAATTGCCCCAAACAGCTAGAGGCGTAGATTCAACACATAAGCCTGTGGGAGACAGTAAACATGCATACATGACCAAAGGTAACTATCATGACTAGGTTTCCTCCAACAACGAAAGAGCTTGCTGTTTCTTTCAGAAGCAGCAAAGATTGGCTTGTCTTTAAGAAAGATGTTACTCAAGCAAAAATTTGAAAAGTGGGGCAGGGGAGGAGGGAGAGATGGCTCAGTGGTTAAGGACCCAGGTTCAATTCCCAGCACCCACAAAGCGGCTCACAATTGTCTGTAACTCCAGGTCCAGGGGATTGATCCAACACCCTCACATAGACATGCATGCAGGCAAAACACCAATGCACACGAAATAAAATTAAATAAGTATTAAAAAAAAAGAAAAGAAGAGGAAGATATTACTCATATAGGGGAGGCAAATGTGCCGTGACTGGTCCTGAAAAGTCAACAGACACGAGCCAGGTTAGCAAGAGAAAAGCACCTCAAGCGGTGTGTGACATGGGGACAGCTCACAAGGACGTGAAGAACAAAGGAATGGCGAAGCCCAAAGGCTTTCTTTATGTTGGCTGAGCAGAGAGATGCAGGAAGGCTAACAGAACTGTATGGGAGGGTGGAGGAAGATAGGAATCCAGGATCTGTTTTTGTAGAATTTTCTCGGTTATGGGGGCTGTAGAAGACTGCCTCTTTACCCAGCTGTAGGTCAGATGTCTTCCACACAGGACTTTCAGTCTTCTACTTTGAGGAAGCAGAGGGAAGATTTGAGTGTCTTTACTTTCTTTTTTTCTGATGCTTTTCTGTGTGAGGGGTGGACCAAGCCTTTAAGACTCGGGGTGGGGGAGCGGGGGAAGTGACCTATGACCCAGTTGCAGCACCAGCCCTTGAATGCTCTTCCTGCAACTACTTCTTTGAAACGTGTCTCTACAGCCTTGTCTTAAGTCCATCTACGGAGGGGCTTTTGGTGACAGCTTGTCCTCTAGGTGCAGGACTCTGTGGCTGGAAATCCATGGCTCCAAGCCTAGCATTTGTAAGGTCTGCTTGCCGGCTTGCACACTCACTGTATATGTTTGGAAAAATCAATTGCATGGGTCTCTTTCATTTCTCTCCCCTAGAGATGTTACAGGCAGTAAAAGTGTCCAAATTTGTGAGAAATTGGAATAATCAAGACTTACCTGGATGGAATGCTATTAACGACAGCGATTCACGCCAGAATGCCTTTCATCGGAGACACTTGGGGTCTGTTAACAGATTAAAAGTAGTAAAAGACACCGGCCTAGAGATTTTCATTATCTTGTGCTCTGAAGACTCAGATTTCATTGGTTTGATGGGTCTGAAAACACATTTTTATTGCTAGGGGCATAGAAGCCTTGAGCACTGTTGTTAATAAAGCAAGGTGAGTTATAAGCACTTGTCTGATGGAGGGTAAATGTACCATACTCAGTTTTAAGAAAAATATAATATAAAAGTCTTACCATGGAAGAAAATCTTTATATGATCTTTTAAGAAAACTTTAAGAAAAATAAAGACATGACACTATATTAAATTTAAAGCCAGTGACTTATAAGCAGAGAAAAGCAAAGGCAGTCTGATTAAGGTTGCGGTAGTGTTCTGACAGGTTTTTATGTCTTGCCTGTTCTCTGGCCTCCTTAGCTCATAAGCTTTTAGGGCACACAGGAAACTCCATTCCGATGTAGTACAGAGAACACGCACCGAGAGGTTCTCAATAAACAGGCATTAAATCCTGAGTCCGGAAGGGACCTTGAGACGCCCTCTCTTCACTCCTCCTGCTCCTGGGAGTGCTGTGTTTGAATCAGCCCAGAAGAAACAGAATTCTTCCTTTAAATCTCTAAAATCAGAGCCTTTGTGACATGAGTTAACTTCTCACATTTGCCTGGTGTTCTTTCATGGTTTTGTTTTTTAATCGTTTCGCTGTCTTAAGCCATATAGGATAGAGGGCTGGCTGGATGCACACAACCTTATAGAGATCTCTATTTGCTGTTTCTGAGTTTAGCTGCTTCGGATGAGGGGAGTCATACAGGCTTGATTAGTGTGTGACTGGCTCATTTCATTTACCATGGTGTCCTTAAGACTCATCTGTGTTGTAGCATGTGATGTATTCTCTTCCCTTTTGAAGGATGAGTAATACTGCACTGTAGGTGTACCCCACATTCCTTTTGTTATCCTTCCTTTCATCCATAGCTGTCTGGTCAAATGTACCTCTTGATTCCTGGGAACAGAGCCACTATCAGCATGTCTTTTTGAGACTCTGCTTTCAATTCTTCTGATACAGCCAGATGTGGGATGTGGATATGCTGGATAGTCACATGGTTGTCATCTTGACTTAGTTGGGAAGAGGGAGTCTCAACTAAAGACTTGCCTTCATTGGCTCAGCCTGTGGGCAGGTCTCTGGATCATTGTCTTGATTGGCAATTTGTGCATGAAGGCCCAGCCCACTGTGGGCAGTACCATCCCTAGGCAGGCACACCTGGGATATATAAGAAATCTTGGCATGAGTCTGGACTTGATAGGCATTGTTTTTCTGTGGTCTGTGCTTAGGTTCTTGGATTGGCTTTCCTCTGTGATGGAGTGTGATGTGGAAGTGTCAGTCAGAAACTCTTTCCTCCCTGAGTTGCTTTTGCTTATGTTTATTGAAGCAACACAAGGCTAATTAGAACAGAGGATTCCATGGCAAGTCAGTTTTTACTCTCTTGAGCTCACCATACTGTTTTCCACAGTGACCACAGTGCAGTTTTGCATTTCACTGGTTGTACACGAGTGTTCCATCTCCCCCCATTCTCTCTAAATCATGGTATTGACTTGAATTTCCCTGGCTGCAGATTGCACTGGACTTTCATTTTTTTGGTTACCTGTAAGCTTCTCTGGAATGTCTCTTTGAGTTGTTTGCCAATGTTTTTCAGATGGGCTCTTACTATGTTGCGTAGGCTGGGGCTAAGTGTTGAACTCTGGGGGTCAGGGGATTCTACCTGTTCAGCTTTCTAGGAAGCTGGGACTGTAGTACTGACCACATACAGCACATTCGGTGGTTGCTTTGTAGGAGTTGGAGGTGGGGAAACAGGATCTCCACTGTAACCCAGACTGGCCTCCAGTGCACAGTCGTCCTCCTTAGGCTCCTGAGTGCTGGGGTTACAGGTGTGCCAGCAGAGCTAGCTCTAAGTTGGTTTGCTTTTGTTGTTGTTGTTGAATTGTTGGCATTATCTGTCATTTGTTTCCTTCAGCAGGCTAAAACTGAGTTGTGGTAATCTCACATGCTAGCTTTTGCTTTTGTTGCTTGTGTTTTTATTGCTACAGTAAACAGAATATCTACAAGTTTCCTCCCTCTTCTTTTTGAGATAATATCTCAGTGCATAGCCTAGGCCGGCCTCCATGATCCACGTGCGTGCTGGGACTACAGGTGTGCCCGCAGACCTGGCTGTAATTGATTTACTTTTTATATTTGGGCTAGGGAAAAGCTAGATCTTCTTCCTCTGTGGGTTTCCACAGCAGGTTTACTGAGTGCCCTTCCCCTTTGTAGGCCTCTGCTCCTTGCCTGAGGCCATTGGGTAGCATGTGTCAGTTTTGGTCTGGCATCTCTATTCTGCCCCATTGGCCTGTCTGTTTTCAGACAGTGACAGACTGTTTTAACATTTGTATCTTTGTATTGTCCGAGTTCTGTCTAAACTCTGGTGACTATTTAGCTTTGTCATATGTTTTGAAGTCAGAGAGTGTGAGGCTCCAGTTTTGTTTCCCTCAAGGGCTGGGCATTGTATGCACACCTGTAGTCTCAGTGAGGGTGAGGCCAACTTGGACAACAGAGAGAGCTCCGGATCAGCCTGGGCTAAACGGAAGAAAGACTCTGACGCAGAAAATCCAAATTGCTTTGTATAGCTGACTTAACAATCTTAAGTTCATGACATGGCATATTCAACATTCAAGTCATTTGAGTCTCTGTTCAGTTAATTCTAGTATTTGGAGGTGGCTATGGTTATGTATATCTATACCTCTGGCACTTGGGAGACTAGACAGTAGGATTTCAAATTCAAACCCAACCTAGTAGGTTCCTGCCTCAAAACAAAATAAAACATAGAACTATATCTCTGTGTCTATATCTAAGTGTTTTGTATATTATATTTTTTCTTGATTTCCCCATCTAGAATGTTAGATGTTAGTGTGTACATATATGACTAATTTTGTTTCTGTATATAGCTTGCACCTGCATGAAGCTTCCCTTCCTCTGCCTGACCAGTGCTGGGTTACAAGTGTGTCACAGCACCCAGCCGCTACTTTTTGTGTGTGTTGACTTTGTATCCTGCAATGTGGCTGAATTTGTGTTAGTCCTAATAACATTTATTTGGAGGAAGTTTTAGGTTTTCCTTACAGAGATCCCATCATCTGGGGGCTGAGATTACCTTACTTCTCCCTCTCTCGTGTGGCTCCGCTAAGGCTTTTGTCAGGCCCAGCGGATCTGTCTAGGGCTTTGAGTACTGTGGAGAGAGTGGGTGTCCTGACCTCGTTCTTGATCTTGAGGAGAGTTTTCCACTGAAGAGCTGTTTTATCATCAAGGTTCCTGTGTGTGTCCATGGGAAATGAGCTGTTTGGAGACCCTGCTCCACACTCTGGGCCTGCAGTCTAGGATGCAGTGCTGTGCGCTCACGGCCTTCCTGAGGGATTCTCTGGAGTTAGAATGGAGGCTTGCAGTGCTGTGCTGTGGGAACTCAGTGCTTGGCCATGCTCATGGGCTGTATTTGCAGGTCCTGGTGAGGTTTTAGTCACTGAGTCTAAGGCAGGACTTGTGCCTCCATGAAACTTTGCTCTTTTTCATGGTTGACAAGAGCATGACTCTAGGGCTGAGGTTTTGACACCAGATTAGTGTTTCTCAGATTTTAAAAAAATCTGTGGAAGAATCTATCCACAGAGGATGGGACACATAGAGTGAAGGCCTGGAGAGACAATATTGAGCCACCTGCAAGCCACCTTAAACTGCTGGCTGGAGATTCCAAGTGTGGGGTGATTTTCCCCACCTTTTCCTGCCTTCTGTCTAAGACACGGGTGGAAGGAGACTCACATCTTTCTTCTGCTTAGAGCACATGTAGTCCTGTTACTGTATGCCTTACTTTCCCACAATGCCTCTCCTTTACAGAGCACCACATACAAGGGCTTGCTTTGCCCTGCTGCTGCTCATCAAAGGTGTGGGGAAAGCTCCAGTGTTATGACTGCTTTACACATGGGCAGCGTAGAGAAGTCCCTTTCACTGAAGCAACTCTTGATCCTCGGAGTATATGGCAAGGTCTGGAGACATTTCCGCTCTTATAAGTAGGCAATGCATGGCTTTTACCTAGTGTATACCTGGCAGCCAGCCCCGTGAAGAAGAATCCAGCTCAGACTGGAGCTGGTGTGGAGGCTGGAAAGCCCTCCTAGAGGAGGAAGGAAGTCTTCCCTAGGTCCCATTGCCATCTTCTCTACTTGGCCTTGAAAAATCAATGTTTGACAGTGATTTCTGATTCTGCTAGTTGTACTGCAGACACTCATGGAGCTGGCCTGCCCAGGGCAACACAGGCTACCTGCCAGTAGACCCATGCTCTGGCTGGGCTGGGGAAGAGTGGCATCATGCTGGGATATGTCTGCTTCTTCTGGGCCCTCAACTCAGCAGGCCAAGTGTCTCTGTCCCTAGAAGTCTTCATGCAGAGCCAGCTTTCCCGTGCCCACAACTCTCCAAATTCCTGCTCCTTGCCTCTCCAGAGTGGGAGGGGGTTTCTTTAGGTCTGTCAAAGTGCCTCTGAGCGGCATCATGGGAAGGTCTTGTGATTGGTTGCAGATAGGAGCAACAGTTCAGAGATTTGAGCAGAGAACTTAGGCTGGTGACTGGCTCTAGTCCTCACCTTTCCATGTACCCGAAGGACAGCCTTGGAAGTCCCTGAGCCTCTGAGCCTCAGCTTTCTCACCTGTGAGAGGGTGTGATAGCTGCAGTGCCTCTCTGTGCCAAGGTGATGGTAAAGGCTGGTCCAGAGCATGCAATGTGTTCAGAGTGGCTTTTGGCAGGAAGCAGCACCCTGTAGGTGTTCCCTATTGAAGGACTTGTTACACATTCATTATTTGGGAGTCAGACATCTGTCAATTCCCATCCCAAGCCAGGAGACCCTGAATTCAAGTTTCTGCCCTATGTCTCCCACCTCCTTTGTCTCAGACTTGGAAACTCAGAATCCTTCCTTTTCATATACTCAGGAAAACAGTATATATTGTAAATCCTTTGGTGGTACAGAGCCAGGTGCTCAGGGTCAGAGGTCAGATGCAATGTGGTCCCCATGAACTGATGGCATGACAGTTAAAAAGAGGCCAGTAGGTAACAGGCTAAAAGTTTGTATTTGGGCTGGTAGAAGACCTGATGCTTTGGAGTATAGCACCCCAAAACACCTCTGTGGAAAAGGCCAAAAAGGTATTCAAGGCTATGGAAATTCTAGCTGGGGATAGCATTGCCTACCCTTGTGAAGTTCCCCCTTGCCATTGTACAAGGGGCATTTCTTGTCCCCTCCTAGTGTACCCATTGCCTGACACTTTCTGGGCTTCTGGAGGCTGGAGGCCAGGATCCAGGTGGCTGGGGCCTTCACCTAGGGCCTCTGTTTGAGATTGGCAGATGACACCCTCTTTGGAGATTTGCATATGGTCTGTTCACTGTGTTCAGGAATCTCTGACATCTCTTCTTCCAAGAATACTAACTAGTTAGACTGGCTGAGGAAAATTCATCCTAACGGGCTCCATCCCCCTCCCCCCCATCTACTTCTTTAAAAGCCTCATTTCCAAATTCAGTTCCATTCTGAGGCCCTTATGGATAGGGCTTCCACAAGATTGCTTTAGAGGATCCAGTTCAGCCCATATAACTGACAAGGACCTGCTAACAACATAGTCGTAAGGATTTGACTTCGGGAAGAAATAGAAGGAAAGCCACATCCTTAGGTAAGTCCTCTGGTCTTGGGCCCATACCTTATACCTGTCTTAATTGTACTTTGCAGCAAACAACAGGTATGACCCTCTCACAGTCTTTTGCTAGCCACTTGGGGATTTGTTAGAGCCACACATTTGTGGTCTGATCGTGCATCATAGATTGTTTTTTCTGGACAACTCTTGCTTTCAAAAATTTTGACTTGTCTAAGAACACTTAGACTTTTTTATATGTAAGGTTCCAGTGTTGGCTTATATTAATTATAGGTATTTTGTCTATCATTCTTAATGTGGCAAACTGGAGGAAGTAGGTAGGGACTAGAGGCAAGACCAAAAACTTGAAGGCAGAGCCTTGTCAATGACTAGAACACATCCTGAGGCAGAATTTACTATAGCATCAAGTACCATCCTGTAGATGACAGGAAAGCCCACCCCCTAAAGTACATCAGTAGAAGCACTTAACCTCACCTTTCCTAGAAGTACTATGGAACATTCGTTCCTCTTGGTTGTGTTTGAAGTCTATTGCAGGAAGTAATGCTAAGATCAATAAAATCCTCTACAAGTGTGCCCAGGGAGCTTGGAACTCTTCTTCTGCTCAGCCACTCTCTGGTCTCGCAGGCAGGGGCTTGCTAATAGAACCTGATGAGCCTGCGTCTTGGAAGCATGGAATGACCCAATGTATACACAGAACATTTGTGCGCAACCTGTAGAGTGAAGGATCTTAGATCATTCTCTGGCCTCATTGGAAGCCGTTGCTGGAGAGGATCACACTGGTACAGCCTCCTTTAGGGTGGGGCAACTCTGGGAGAAAAACAAAAAACAACTATAGATTGCCTTGCCGGGAGCGTTGTTTGTTAATCAGCCAGCAGACGTTCATCCAGGAGAACAGCACACGTGTTGGCTGGGAGAGCCATGAAAAAATCAACATCTGCAAACAAGGCATTCTCAATGGGGCAGGCTGATGAGACTGTGCCTTGTATTTTGGACAATAAACTCTATTTATGATAGTTTCCCGATCATTAAGTTGCTCTGCTGTAAGAGAAAACTGAGGCTATTAACTTCTTTAGATAGAACCAGAGGGAAGAGCGATCATTTCGTTTATAAGCAGAAGGGAAGGTTCTGCTCAATAAAGATCAATTAGACATCTCTGTTAAAAGACTGCTTGGGAGCGGGCCAACTGGAATTCCAGTATGTTCAACCCATGTGCTGGTGTTCCCTCTACTGCCTCATGCCCATACTTCACTCTGAGGAAGGTTTTAAGGGACTCTGGATTAAGTGCTGAAAGGTGGATGGATGGTTGCTCTCTAATCTGTGACTTGATGCTGGTTCCTATACCCAGCTGGCAGCGGTGTTGCTGGGGACAGCAGGCAACTTGAGCAGCACAGGATCAGCATTCAGATGAGTAGCAGGGTGTAAAGAATGAGCACAGCTTCTCCAACAGAGAGTTTGGTAGTCTGAGTTAGGAGTTCCCAGGATGCAGAAAGGTTTTATAGTATGTGCAGGACTCCTAGGTGTGTTGTAGAAGAGAGACCACAGTTCAAAGACCTCTACACTCTGCAGTAACACTTGCTTGCCACATGGACTTTCTTTCTAGTTATAAACATCACACTTCTATTTCCTGGCTTATACTGTGTTCTTCATGCGAACTCCATCTTTTCTTGCTCAGAATCAGTTGCTTTGCTTCCAAAGCCCTTGGGACAGTCTTCTTTTTTTTTTTTTTTTTGGTTTTTCGAGACAGGGTTTCTCTGTGTAGCCCTGGCTGTCCTGGAACTCACTCTGTAGACCAGGCTGGCCTCGAACTCAGAAATCCGCCTGTCTCTGCCTCCCGAGTGCTGGGATTAAAGGCGTGCGCCACCACCACCCGGCCTGGGACAGTCTTCTTACAGTTCATGCTCCATGATCGATTTTCAAATGTTGGTCTCTCATGATGTGAATTCCTTGTTTATCTTCTCATCCCTTCTTAGTCATCCACCTCTGGTATTTGGGGTGAGGATCTGTGTAGCTTGTAGGTTGGTCTTAGATAATCTTCATGGTGCCTTCATGTTAGCTGGAGTTCTGAGTGAATCCAGGTGGACTGACCTTAGCTCTAATCCATTTTCATTTTAAAAAAGATATTGTTGGTTTCCATCATCCACAGTATTGAGCCAGACATCAAAGCCAAAGGCTTCTCTGCATCATTTTCTACTTCTATGTACCCTGTCATCACATACTCAGCAGTTGACTAGATGTTAATTTACTATCCCTCCATTTTTGTAGGTTAAAAACTAGGCATACCATGGGTATGCTTCCTGCTGTGCATGTGTGGTGTTGGCCAAGGCTGTGGCTCTCTTTTGGAGCTCTGTGTCCACCCAGTTAGTCAGTTCATCATTCGCTCACTGTTGGCAGAACCCATTATTTACGGATGCAGTGAAAGGATCCCTTACTTTAACGTTGTCAGTTGAGAGTACTCAGCTCCTAGAGTCCCATCACATTCTGTATCTCATGGCCCCATAACTTCAAAACAAACCATGGACTCTTCCAATTACTGGAGTTGCTGGTGCCAAGAGTTTGCGCCCTGGAGGCTCTGTAAAAGCTAGGCTTGGCCATCTGTCCTCAAATGGACAGTTAAACAAATAATAGCGAACTGCAGAGCAAGGGGATTTATTCCACTGAGAAGAGGAACAAAGAGGTCCAGTGATTCCCCCCAACCAATCTTCAGGGCCCTGGCATGAAGTGTTGGCTTAACTTGAGGGAAAAAGGAATGTATAGTTGGGCAGTCCGGGTCAAGGTGTGATCCTGCCTATCACCTTCTTGTCACTGTCTCAGCTCTAGTCTCTCTTGGGAGGTGGTCTGATAAACTGTCAGACTGCATGAAGACTCTGGCTGACACTAAGCTTCAGCCTTTTTCTTCTCCCAACATGAGATTTTATGAGCTATTCCAAGTTCATGGAGACCACTGTTTCAATAGTCTGGCAACCAAATACAGGGGCACAGTATCTATGTAGTGTATCTTCTTTCCTGCCAGCCTGGTGATATTCCTACACCATCTTATGCTTAGATTCTCTCTGATTAGCCTGACTCTGACCTCTAGATCCAGGTTTAAAGGGCCATCTTATCCAATCAGTCCCGTGTGATTGGATGGTTAGGAGATGGCATATGACACTGGAAAGGACCATTTTGGAGCTATTTTGGAATTCTGCTACCACAGCTAGTGAGATAACCTGCTAGCTTCACTTCTGTCTGCATTTGACCCGCCAGTGTCCTTCTCTTCTTCCATCATTCAGTGGTGTAGAGGAAGGAGGCCACAAGTATGGATCTGACTTTGAAAGCGCTCCCTAAGGAGAGGAGGGAGGGGCAAGTCTAGCATTGCTTCATGCTGGGAGTGATGGTTCATGGAGTTTGGAAGAGTCTCATGTAGATCACCTGTCTGAGTCCTCAACAAGGTGACAATGCACATTCGTGTCTTTTTTAAAGTAGCATTCTGAATGGTCTGAGACGGGGAATTACAAAGATGGCCAGTCACCACTGTTTATAAATAAAGCATTAGACCGCAGCCTCTTCCACTCATCTGAAAGGTGACTTGTCTGCATTTGAGATAGAGACCTTATGGTCAACAAAACCCAACGTGCTATCTGTGTCTACCCTGCTGCCTCTTGGCTAATGCTTTGCCCTTCCTCTTAGCTGAGAAACATTACTTAGAGGGCTGGGGTTGTAGCTGTGTGGCAAAATTAGCTTGCCTCACATGCTTGTGGCTCTATGGTTAATCCCTAGTACTGAAAAAAAATCATTTGTTGAAAAGACAAGTGCTGGGGCTAGCAAGATGGTAAAGTTGTCTAAAGCCAAGCTTGATAGCCTAACTTCTAACCATTTTACTCATTGGCTGGAAGGAGAGGGCTGTTTCTGTCTCTGATCTCCACATGTGGGTACAGTGGCACACTCATGCCTCTGCCCCCTTACTCAAATAAATAAATTAATTAAAATTTAAAAGAAACACAACGTATGGTTTGGCATAGGTCTGAATTCTGGGAAGGGTATTAGAGTTGTGTGGAGAAGCTTTACAGGCAATTCTCAGCTCCTCAGAAGCATTTCTCTCAGGTGTGCCTTCCCACAGGCCAAGGGTTGAGCTTTAAGAGAGCTGTGATTGTCAGGCACGGACTTTGCTCTTAAAACACCTCTGAACCCTTGTTTGTTTCTTTGACCTTGGCTGAGGCTTTACACCTGAAGAGCTTACCTATGATGACTGTGTGTTCAAGAGTAGAAACATGCATTAAAGAGATGCTACCATGTATGCAAGAGACTCAGCCTTTAAGTGAGATAGGCCTGGCAGGGCTTTGCTGATATCTGCAGTGCCCAGGTATCTTCCTCAGGAGGGGAGACTTCCTGAAAAGAAGCTTTCCATTATGTGGCACATGGAGGACAACATCAAGCTCTTTAGGAATCAGAATTCCCCGCAGATCACTGACTATTTCGAGAGGTCATAGCTGATTACCATACAATGAAGTTTGCGAGGGAATATTTAATTTTATGATTGAGTACCCTGGTACTTAGCAGGAAACCTCTAACCTCCCTTATTTCTGAGGTTAATGCTTTTAAAAAACATTGCCTGATGAGCTCATGCAAATTCAGCCATCTATACAGTTGTCGAAGGAAAGTTTTTAGACAAATTGCTATGCCTTTGACACATGAATCCTCATAAGATCCAGAACTCCAGTAATAGTTAAAGTTTTCAGGGAGTTTCATATTTTACTAAAAGGGGGAAAAAAAATCAATCTTGAATCTTTTAGTCCGGTGACCAAAGAATCACTTGATTGATTTTGCTCTGCGGTGCAGGTGAGCATGCAATCCATCCCAGTCTGATCTTATTGGGTTTGAAGTTGGCTTTTTCTGGGAATTATTAAGTCAAGTGTTATATGGACACTACTGTGATTCTGGACCCTCTTTACAGCCACTTTATGCAGCATATACAAACACCCCTAAGTCCAGTTCTTTTGGAATGCTCTTTCAATTCCAAGTTTGTGTTTGCCACACATGATTCTTCTTCTCAACAGCAGAGGGAGGCAAAGCTTTATGTAATGGTGCCTAAGACCCAGGCTTCGGGAAAGGACTCAAATAACAATGAATTCTGACAAGGGTGATAAAGATCTGCACACACACACACAAAGACACACACAAAGACACACACACACACACACACACACACACAAACACAAAAGCATAATTTGAAAATGAGCTCATTTTACTTCCAGTTCTTAACAGTACCACTTGAGAACCAAGAACAAGAAACCTATAGAGGATATGGGGAAGGATTTTCACTTTGATAAAATTTGGTGTTGAGGTCTTAGTGGTACTCTGAAACATGGCTGGATAATATACAGATTGCTTCATGGGCTGAGTGAATTAACACTTTAATCAGGCCCCATGGCTGAGCTCCAGCTAATAGACCCACAACTGATGGTATTTTCTTTTCTTCAGTAAGGGAAAAGTCAGAGCTGCAGAAAGCCAGGGCAACATGGTCCCAGCTGTGACTGATTTTAAGGCCTACCAGGAAAGTGCCTTTCCTGGCTGTCCATCCACACATGGTTGCAGCTGGGAGCTTGAGGCCTTTGTAGAAGGCTGCAGGGGTGGAGAATTCATAGGCATTTATTCTAAGCAGCTTGCAGCCTTGACTAGACTCTACCTGTCTGTACTCTGTGGATCTGAAGGTGGCAAATGAAGAGACACAGAGCCTTTGGATGGGCCATATGAAAATTTGGGTTAGTTTCACTCCAGAAATGGATTCATTAGGCAATTGAACAAAATACCAAATTCTTTTGGTAGCAGTCCTTGGGTGACTGACCTGGATGGAGCTTGCCGCCATGGACCCAAAATGCTACCTTGGACAAGACTCCTGACCTTCCCTGTTCTCTTTAGAGTGGGGAGGGTAATCTGATGTTCCACAAAGGTTGTTATGAATACCCAGTGTATCTTCGAAGTGACCAAAAATTCTAAATCATGTATGTGGCGAATTGTGAAGTGAAATGAAATTTGACTGGGGCAGGAAGAGCCAAGGCAGGTCAGGACTAGAATGAAGCAGGCAGGGTGGCTGAGACCCAAAATTTAAGGAGTGCTCCCTTGCAGGATGTTTTGATGTCATCTCTGAGTAAGACCCTGCAAACCCATGCTTCCTTAAATTTTGTACTCTAGACACTCTGCTTGTCTCAACTATGGCAACACTGGTCCCAAGCATGAGTAAAACTCATGCCTGTTAAAATTCCGAATGCAGTCCATATTGATTGTAGAGAAGTTCAACTTTAGCTAGCTTACCTTTGCAGAGGCAAGCACCGAAAGACTGTTTCTTGGGCTTACTTCCTTGTACTTTTTCATTTGTTTGCAACCTTAAACTAGTCCTCTTGCCCCCATTTCATGTACAGCACAGAACCATTTGAAAGAAAGAGATCTGACCCCCCAAACACACTGGGGGTCCCTAGCTCTTCACCATGGGTTTGCTTCATTTACTTAATTGCAGATAAAGTGTCACGTGACAAACACACCCTGACCCTGCTTTGCCTGCTTTCTCTCTCACGGTTCAAGCTTGGAGGTGTTTGTTACATGATCTGTCTCTTTTTAAAAACAGAGTTTTGTTTTTTCCCTGTTTCTGGTCTGCCTATCAATCTTTATTTATAATTTCTTGTCTCATTTAGTAAGGTAGTTTGGACACTGAACCCATCTTTTGCTATCTCCCAGTCCGGGGCTGGGATGCAGCCCAGGAGTAGGGTGCTTGTCCAGCATGCAGGATACTCTGGGTTCCATCCCTGACATGGGATGGGGGTGGGGGCACTCCCAACATAAGTACCTATCTCTAGCTCCATAAAAGGACCTAAGAGCTAAGAAAGCAGTCCTCATTAGGGATGAGAGAGGGTGTCAACACCTCAGGGGGCTTCACTTTGCGCGAGTGTGTGCACGCGCACACACACACGCACACACACGCACACGCACACGCACACACACGCACACGCACACGCACACATACACACACGTGGGTATCTTCCTTACCTCCTACTTCTAATATGGGAGCACAGTATAGCTGATGTATGTTAACTTGCTATTTTGACCTATCAGTGTGACCCAGGGATCTCCAATAACACATACTGAGCTCATTGCCTTTAATGTCTGCCTGTAGTCTACAATAAATGGCATGAGCTTTTCACTCGATGTCTGTGTTTCTACCTTTCACGCTTGCAAATCATCTACAGAGCTAATCTTTCTACACTTTGCATTATTTCCTCATATACTTTACAAGCTTAAATGCTGGTCAAAGAGGATCGTGAGAAGGGATTTTGGGTACTAGACAGGATGGGAATATGTCCCCGCTATTCTTTTGGAATGATCAATGTATAAATACTACTTTTTTCACTTAAAGTTTAAGGGCTGTTAAGTAAAAACTGGAAAAGCTATTTAGAAAACAATCCTCAGTAAAACATAATGGTACAAGCATTACTGTTTAGGGAATACTAGCTCAGAATAATGAGGTGTCTGTCCCCCTCCCCCCCACTGTGCCATGTAACAAATCTTGCATCTTTGCTCTACTCCTGAGCAACCAAGGTATGGCAACTCCAGGACAATGCAGATGTAGCGCCACCCAGTGGCTCTCTGGGGAGGATGGATTTATTTCTGGGACCATATGCAAAGTCTCTAGGCATCCTGGAGTGGAGTTTACTGTAGGCAGAAGCCCTGTGTGAACATCAGGGGAGATGCAATCCAGTGACATTTCGGTTATTGTTAGAGTGACTCTGTGTGTTGCCACAGGCTGATGCCTGGGGCAACTCAGGTTACAGTTACTTTTGAATGAATTTGCATTTTATGTCTTACAGTACCTCCACACATTAGGACAAAGTAGTGGCAATATACCCGGAGCAAGTCATTCGCTGTTCTCTAGACAGTGCTTATATGACTTTGGGGACCTCTGCCATAACTCTGTGGTTCATAAGTTGGGAACCACTGAGATGGAATATTGGAAAGCTGAGTGCAAATGAAATCATTAACTCAATGTCAGGGGGAGCATGCTCTTTAAAAGAATCCTGGGGTGAATTCCTGCCACACCGAAGACACTTCTGCCATTCTTACTCATGAGCCAGAATGAGTCCCCTATGTAACAGATCAGCTTCTCTGGTCACTTATTACCCTTTCCCCCCAGGAAGCCCCACCCTGTAATGAGCCCTGTTTCCTACAGGCGCTCTCATCGCTATCAGCAAACACTGCTTATTTCTGCCTCTGAGTCTTTGTTTTTCTGTCTCTCTGAAATTCAACCTCTGCCCCTATTTCAATGCCTGTCTTCAAGCTTCTAGAGTCCTTGTAGCCAACTAGGGCTCCCGAGGTGACCTTTCCTTCTGTAGACTTTTGACATTCTGCCTCTTGAGGTCACACAGCTGCCTCATCCCTTGTTCTGGGTTTGTTACGGTCTTCTCAGCTAAAACCTAGATTTTCTGACACGGGTCATGCTCAGAGCTCCTTAGAGCAACGTGCTAGACAAAGTGCAACACAACAGAATTGAACTGACTACATTAAATGGAAAAAAAAGGAGAGGCTTAATTAGGTATGTGTGGGCAGGGGTGATGGTAGAAAATTTCATATACTGGATATTCTACACGTGATTTCAAAGATTCTCTTATCTATCAATTAAATCATGCTTATATATACTTGGTTCCTACTTTCATCCACAAACTATGAATTAAAATGACCTGAAAAAAATACCTGTATTAAACATATACAGTCTTTTCTTGTCTTTATTCTTAAGTAAGGCAGGGCAGGGGCTATTTGCATAGCATTTGTGTGGGGTTGGGTACTGTAAATCACCTAGAAGGTTAGCATAGATCGGAATGTGTGTGTGTGTGTGTGTGTGTGTGTGTGTGTGTGTGTGTTTAAGGGGTGGGTTATATGCAGATATTACAACATTTAATTAAGGGATGTAAACACCCTCAAATTTTGCTCTCCCTTGTGGGTCCTGGAATCAATCCTTTGGGTACAAAGGGTGGCTGTGTCTGATGTACTGGTTATGTGCCAGGCACATTCCTATTTGGCGAAGTGGAGAAAAACTTTAGTTTTCTGTCAGTGCCGAATGGGCTCATTCTCTGGAGACAGGACCCTCATGCTTGCTGGTAATGGCTTTGAAGATTCTGGATTGTGTTTGTCCTCTTTCCTCTTGTCTGCAGAGTTTGCTTTCTTAGTTCCTGCATGTGCCCTGTGGACCACCACTCAGTGTTTGCAGGAGGTAGGCAAGGATTTGGGGCAGTATTTCACAAGAAATGGGCAACATTCCTGGGAGAAGCTTGGTGGCCAATGTGGAAATCAAGCCAGTTGCTCAGACAAGTGACCAAGTGTGTGTGCAGCAGTGGTAGACGCCCAGGTCTTGCTGATGGTTTAGCCCTGTGTTCTGGTTCTGGGCCTTAGTTTGGAATGTCTGCTAGCTTAGTGGTTACCTTACTTCTCTTGATGATGCCTGTACTTGTTCTGTGTTGGGTTGGCTTTTCTTATGTGGACTTTTCTTTTTCTTTTTCTGGCCTCTGGGTTAAAAGCAGTTATTTAATGTACACAGGCCACTGGGCTACTGGTAAATGATAGAAGTTTAGGGGATTTAATATCTTGGGAGAATTTATGCCAATTACTTAACTGCCTGAGTACCAAGTTCTTCATATTAGCTTTATAATAAGATGCGCTGGGTTCCACATTTATCCCAAGAAGACAGGCTTACCCAAATCATCTATATTTCAGCAGGCAGTGCCAAACTTCAGGCCTCAGAAACACATTTTAGATAATTTTTGCCATGCCATATATTTTAAGTATCATTAAAAAGCCATTTTCTTACTTTAAAAATATGTGTGCAATATATTTTATGAAACCTATAACAAGTCTATGAAAAATTGATTATTTTTTCCACAGGGATACGTTCAAATGATTTTCATTCTGCTCACCCAGTGAAAAATCCAGCAAGCATTATGTCTTTTATCTTATTTACTCCCTCTCGTGTGTATAATCACCGTGCTCCCAACAAAGAGAAACAGGCTTCTCTGTTTGGGTAGCCAAATAATTTCCTGTTGTCAGAGGAGGAGTTGATGCAGATCTAAGCTAGGAAGCGTGTCTTTCCCTTTCAAACACCTTATTTCCTATTCTACCTCCTTCCTATCAATCCCATGTGAACTGGGGTGGGAGGACCAAAGTGAGTGATGGACAGGAAGAGTATAAGCAGAACATCCGTGTGATGGAAGTGGGCCACCCAAGGACCCAAGGAAGATGTGAACAGCCTCCCAGACAAAGACACTCACTGCTCGGCCCTAGTGTAGGATTAGTGGTTAAAGGTGCAAATGGCCCTGTTGCCGTTCTTTCTGCAGCTCTCTGGTGCATGAACTCAAGCTGCTGTGTGTGTAAGGCTGTATCCTCCAGCGTCTGTTCTCTCCGTCCTCCTCAGGACGGAACCTGGCAGGAGATATCACAGGCTCCTCCAACTACGACACCAAGTCTTCTATTGGAGGGCCCTGATACTTGTGATGCCCTTGGAACAGACAAGCTACAGGAACTGGGCAGCTTGGAAGAGACAAAGACGAGGATAGAGCCTCATCTATTCTTAGGGTGGGAACACTTACCACCCTCATCTCTCACACAAGGACCCGGACAAGGTGGAGAGGCTCAGCAGCAGGAAGAGGAGAATATCAAAAGGTGCTATGTGCCAGGGTCTGGCCTGTGACCCTGCTCAGTTGTGATTGAAGTGTAAGGGCACAGGGAACACCTAAACTAGAGCCACACCAGGGAAAGTCTTATGGACCATGGCCAGGCATTTGACTTGACAGGAAACAGGCCACAGAGACTTCTGAGAGAGGTTTGCAAATATGGTTCATCCTGAAGTTTTTGGACTCATCCTAGAATCTAGAAGTTAGGTGCCTAGTGAAAGCCCTTGGCAGCCACTAGGGAAAGAGCTGGCAGGGGAAGGTCTGGAATCTTGGGCTGCCTACTGCTGAACCAGGTGGCTTTAGCTTGAGTTACTTAGAGAGCTCCTGGGTACGATTACTTTTTTCTTGTAAAAACCATACGATGTAAACTTTACCATCTTAGTAATTTTAATTGTGTAGCTCTGTGAAGCACTTTCACACCATGTGGGAAACAGCTCCTAAGACTTTTCACCCCGCAGACCCAATCTAAGCATTATGCACAATGACTTCTTCCCAACCCTCTGTGAGCCCCCAGCCACCTCTATAATTCTTGTTCTCTGTATTTGACTACTCATAAAAGTTTATTTTGGGGCTTATTGTCGGCTCCCTGTTGGCAGGTTCAGGTGAGAGGAGAGAACCCAGTCCAGCCAGGTCTGTCTGGGGCTGAAGCAGGATGGTGGGTGTCAACGGCCCAAAAGAAACACACCAGGCCGGGAGTCCTGTCAAAGCAGTAACTCAACTTTACTGTATCAGCTCCTTGCTTATATAGAGAAGGCAAAGGGGGTGGGCACTTAGGTAGGGGAAGAGATGACGTAGGAGGCGTGGAAGGGGAAGGAGTAACTGACAGGGCCAATAGCAAAGCTCCACATCAGCAATGGCAGGGCAGAGGGAGGGCCAAACAGGTCTTACTGAGTCACCCCTATACAGGAGTGACTGAGACAGGTTTCAGAACTCAAGCCAGGCTGGGGTTTGTCCTCAAGGCCCAAACTAGGGCCAAAATGAGGCCCAACACTACCACTGCCTGGGACCCCACCCTTTCGCCCTCAGGACAGAGGAAGGGGGAGAACACCCCCAGTGCCGTGCTGTCCAGTTCAGGCTGCCCCCCAGGGCCGAGCCCCAGCTCAAAGCTGCCTCCGCAGCCCCAGCTTGGCTCAGTAACATGGCTCCCAGTGCAGGAGGGAAGATGGGCAAGTCATCGAGGAATTGGGGCCGCTGCTGCCAAAGCTGCTCTCGCTGCTGGTCACAGCTGCATATCCTGGCTGACTTGGGTCCTTGATTTCCTGCCCCTATGGCCAGGGTTGCCCCAGGCTGTGCACAGCGCTCCCTGTCTGTGTACTGGGGAAGAATGCCCTGCGATCTCAGTGTCCCCCACAGAGCAAGGGCTGCTGGCTGCAGGTGGAGGGGTGTCTCCCCAGGCGTGGGAGGGGACAGCAGCGCCTTGTTTAGCCACGGTGGGTGCCCAGCCCTGCTGAGCTGGTGCCCCCTCCTACTCGCCTGCCTGAGGGGCATTGGTGGCCTGGGAGCCGGGGTGCAGGCTGCCTGCCAATCACTGCTGGGGGAGGAGGCCCCGGGACAGACCCAACAGCTTACCACCAAGATGACTTGGAAAACCACTCATCCGTCATCTTCCCTCTCCATTACAGCTGTGACAGGAAGGAGATGTAGGTGCTGGGAAGCAAAGAAATATAGTAGAGATGTCTCACAAACACTAAAGTAAGGAGGCTGGGCTTGCAATGTTAGAACTACTGGCTGTGTAGCCAGTACTGGTTTAATTCAGTGCCTCAGTTTCCTTATCCATGATGGGGACCTGGTGCTAAGAACTTCTGTATTACAACCGTGTAAGGAAGAGTTAAATGAGGTAGACTGACTCCATAGCTTGAACAGTATTGCTGCTTGTTTACATAACCCCTGCTGCTGTTACTACTTAGTTCCTCACATGAGGCAGGCCCCTGAAGGAAAATTTCTCCTGTCTTCCTGCAGCCAGCACCCTGCTGTGGGACTCTTGAGAATTTCTCACATAAGACCGATTGGGTGGCTTTAACTTGGGCTGTCTTCTTCCTGCTCTTCCTCAACTGGAACATGCCACTGCTCTGGAGATGTTTCCAGACCTTTATGCTCAAGGGGAGATGAGTGGAGTGCATGTTACATAGCACAAGCAGGACAGATGCCTGTGGTGCTAATTTATCGAAGACTGGCCATTTCTGTGAGAAAGTGCTGGGGAGGGTGAATGACAACCAAGCCAGAGAGCCTGATGTCAGGAGCCTGTGCTGTGGCAGCACACACCTTTGCATGATGACCTCGTAAGAATGAAACGTTTTTATTGGACTTGGTACAGCTCTGGATGATACAAAGTTTTCCTAAAAGTGTTCAGGTTTGGAAATGGGACACTCTAGACTTATCGCTGGCAGGACCTTTGACAAATGGCTTGTAAAGATCATTGCTAAAAATGGCGTGGGAAGATTGGTGCTCTCAGGTAGTGATAAATATATCTTGAAACTTGGTATCTGAAAAATTACCTCAAGTTCCTGTTCAAGGACCTGGAGTCTAGCACATGGGTTTAGAACTTGCTGAGGATGACACAAACCTTGTTTACTCATTCTTCAGTCAGATGGCTAGAGGAAGGTGGATTTCACCTGCTGTCACTTTCCTTGGACTTTCCTTTCCTGGTCAGTGCGAGCAGGTACCGTCCAGACGCAAAGACAGTGGCTATAATGATGTGGAGATGCGTTTTGTTGGGGAAGAAGATGGGACGCACCATTAGGTTCAGATTTATTGGCGCTCACTATCACAGGTTGGGGTTAGGTTTTTGTTGTTTTAACAAGCAATCTGAGCAAAACAAGGGAGGGAGGAAGGATGGATGTTAATTTTTAGTTTCTGATAATCATGGTATAGAGGGTGTAGCAGGCATAGCAACTCACTGCATGGTACCCAGGAAGGACAGGGAAAAAGGTCATCCCTCCCAGCTTCCTCCCCCTGATTCTGTTCCCCAGGGACCCTAGCCTACTGGATGGTGCCACCGCAATCAAAATTGCTTCCCCCTCTGTAGTTTATCCTTGCAAAAAAAATGCCTTTATAGGTGTGAGCTGTACTTTACCAGCCCCCTACCTAGGTGATTCTAATCCAAATGAACAAGATTAGCCATCACAAGACTCTGAAAATAGGAAAAGAATCCGAGTCACGTCACTGGTACTGTCTGCTCATGTGTTATGTGTACTGTGGCCATTGCTATAAAGCAAACCATTTCTTTAATTAGATCCAACAAACTCTTTATTCAGACATTTCCCAACATGGCACTTGTAAATACAATAGTGTGAGCCATGTTAGACAGATGAACTGTACCATCCAGAACTTTGCTGGTCTTTAAAGGCACTAGGAGGCTGTAGTCAAATGGATTGTTGCTAGTCCAGCCTATCATTATTCCAACCTCTTTGGCACTGAGACCCCTATTTTGTTCAGGTAGGTACAGAAAGCACTTGATCTTAGAGAATCACAGGCTCTAGTCTTAGCAAGTGGATTAGGAAAGCCTGGGTTGGTTATAACAACCCTGCTGCTGCTGCTCTTTAAAGCCTCTCTTGCCACTCAATATGGGCATAGTAATTTCACATGCCCTTGAGTCCTGCTAGCCTAGCCCTCAGACATCAACATGGCCCCAGGCAGCAGACCAGACCAGGGACATCTTCTTGGCCTTTGGTGGTCACATAGGCCATGGAACCCCCATTGCTGCAGGGCTATGAACCCAGACCAGGCATGGCAACTGGTGACAGCATGGGCTAGAACCCCACCATGGCCTCAGATGGCAGTGCAGGCTACTCACATCAGGCTGCTCCTCACCACCCCCAGTCTCCAGTTCTGCCTCTCTTCACTATTCACACACCGTTCTGATTTTCTTTTCCTCCCATCTCTCTCCCACACACTTGCTCATCTTAGTGGCCTCTGGTGTCTTCCACCCTGTCTGTGCTGGGTAGCAGCAGGCAGTGGTCATCTCCAGCATGCTCCACCTTGCCCGTTCTTTGTCTTTTATGCACAGAACCCAAATCCTGGTTGCCATATTTCAGTTAGCATGAAACAGAACTACAGAAGCCAAAAAATAAGGTTAGCTATTTAGGAACTTTTCTGGAACTATGGACTAAGTTTTTGTTTCTGTTTTGGCAG
Organism: Uromys caudimaculatus; assembly: GCA_028551405.1. NCBI lineage: Eukaryota > Metazoa > Chordata > Mammalia > Rodentia > Muridae > Uromys > Uromys caudimaculatus. The sequence goes on from CM052703.1 coordinate 42,839,053, forward strand.
GTGTTGGTGCCTCTGTGCTGGGTTTTAAGGTTAGAACGATGCGTAGAGCATGAAATCAGTTGTGCTAAGGTCCAAGGGCCTAGTATGATAGAACCTTTGAATTTGCCATTGGGAGATCATTTGCAAGGTTTAGAGGCAGTTTTTGCTATGAGAGGAGATGGTAATTAGACAGCTGAAGGCAGAGCCTAACCAGGAGGAATATTTCTGTCAAATCATGAAGTTGTTCAGTGTGATGGTTAGTGTCATCAACTTGACAGGATCTAGAATCGCCTAGGAGACGGACTTTGGGAGTTTCTGTGTTGGTTTAATTGAGGAAGGAAGACCCATTCTAAATGTGTATGGCACCATTCCATGGGATAGGGTAACAGACAGAATAACAAAGAGCAGGCACTGTCGGAAGCCAAACCCGTGAGGTAACGAGAGCCAAACTTGAAATTACCCGCTGTTCTATGAAGCATAATAGCCAGTTTAGGTGCAAGGTTAGAAAGGACAGGGTGTTTACGGTCTCGGGTCCCAGAGACTGAAAGAATGTCTGGTATTTTTGGGCATGTGTAACTTTCCCGCCTGCCTGTATTCTTAAGCTGCTGTTCCGAAGTAAACTTCGGAGCTTGAACGGAGGGATTCTGTCTTGCTCCCAGGTACCCCGTGTTTCTTGTCTTGTTCTTTCATCCATCAGTCCCCTTTCCCTAGGACCATGCTGAATTCCCCGAGGACCGGGACAGGCACAGAACACCAGCGTTCATCTCACTGCTTCCTGAGTATGGATACAGTGTGACTAACTGCCTCATACTTCCATATCACGGCTTCCCTACCTTGAGGCATGAACCCTTGAACTTTGAGCCCAAACAATCCCTTTCTTAATTGGTGCCCTACCCAAAACTCACAAAGGTCTTTTTGTCACACTGAAGAGAAAGTAGCTAATACAACCAAGTTAAACAGGCAATGACAATATGGAAAAGAGGTCAGATTAAAGCCAGGTACGATTCTGTCCAACTGGGGACAGGGCTTTTAAAGGACGAAATGAGAGCAATCACAGGCTGTCCGTCTGTGTTTCGTAACTTGATTACCTAAAGCATAAGTAAACTTCTGCCTTATGGTGGGAGGTAATTTTATGACTTGAAGCAGAGTATCCCTGTCGTTAAGCTTCTGGCTTCTCCCTGGAACTGGGAGATGAAGGTGTTGTTTCTATTCATATCATCTCAAGAGAGAGTTCTCTGGTCCTGAAGCATACACCTGAGTTGGAAAAGATTTAGGCACACTTTTTAAAAAAAATAAAAAATGCATTTTTTCATAGAGTATATTCTGATTATGGTTTCTCTTCCTCTCCACTTCTACTCCCATTCAGATCCAGATCCTTTCTGTCTTTTGTTAGAAAATCAACAGGCATTTAAGAAATAAAAATAAAGTATGAGGAAATAAAACAAAAGCAAACAAATCAGAATAGGACAAAACAAACAAGAAAACGAGCCAAAGAAAAAGTTTAATAAATACATACAGACACAGAGACACACAATACATAGGAATTCCATAAAAATGTAAAACCAGGAGCCATTTTACACACACACACACACACACACACACACACACACACACACACACACGCAAGTCCTAACTTAAGATTATGAGACAAAGAATCTTAAAAATGGCCATTAAGTTAGCCATCTATTGTTGGGCGTGGGGCTAAACCTTAAGAATTGTTTTTTTTCCCTAGTGTGACTCTCTTGGAGAAAACTAATTTGCAAGTGGCAATCAGTTGGAGGTAGGTTCTGGGTTAGGGGGTGGGTGTGTATGTTCAATTCTTTTATCTCTAGGACTCTATCTGGTGTAGACCTGTGTAGGCCATGTTCATGAGGCCTCACTCTCTGTGAATTCATACGTGTGCCAGATTTGTTGTGTTGAAAAGGCCTTGATCTCTTCCTGGTGTTCTCTATCCCCTCTGGTTTTTATCCTTTTCCTGCCTCCTCTTCAGCAGAGTTCCCTGAGCCACGAGGAGAGAGATTTGACATCCCTTTGGGGCTGAGTGTTCTAAACTCTGCATATTTTCTGGCTGTGAATCTCTGTTTGTCCCTATCTCTGTGGAAGAAAGCTTCTCTGATGATGACTGAGCAAGCCACTGATATTTGAGTATAGCAGTTAGGAGTCATTTTATTACTATATTTCTTTAGCAGAACTGTAGTATTTGGTTATGTCCTAGATCCCTGGCCTATCTGGTCTCAGGTTCTTAGACATGAAAGTAGTATTAGAAATGGGTTCCATTTTATGTAGTGGGTCTTAAGTCAGATATTGGTTGGCTACTCCCACAACTTTGTGCCACTATTGTATCGGTGTATCTTGTGGGTGGGTCACCATTGTAGAGTGAATGGTTTGTAGCTGCAGTGCACCTTTCTCCATGGTGCTGTGTGGAGTACCTTCCAATTCCATGAACACTGCTGCATAGGGGTGAAGGTTCTAGGAAAGCACCAGCTCCACTTCATTTTTAATGACTTGTGTAGGTGTTGTCTTCAGCAATAGGGCCTTGCTGTGAGTTTGTGGAGAGTAACCTATAGCCTTGCCAATATCCTGGGCTGTTTTGGGATTCCCAGGGGACCTCTTTGTTGAAGAACTCAATTAGATGTAACCCATTTCTGGCACTGGAAGCTTCATTTAGTGATGAGAGATGTTCAGCTGGGTCTGTCTCCTCTGTTATTTGGTGAGTTCATGTAGATGGCCTTCATATATGTATATGTTAGGAAGCTTCTACTGTATTAGGTTTCCATATGATCCTTCAAATGGCCCTTAATTTAAACTGTCCCTCCTATATTCTCTTCCTCACCCCACCCCATCCTCCCCTCTCTGTTCCTCTTGTTCGGGCTCTCCCTCTTCCCCTTAGTTCCTTACTCTCAATCTAGCCTCTGTGGTTCTATGGATTGTAGCTTATTTATCAGTGACTTAACAAAGGCCCACATATAAGTGAATACACACCATATTTGTCTTTCTGGGTCTGAGTTACATCACTCAGGATTTTTTCTAGTTCTGTCCATTTAGCTGTGAATCTCATGATTTCATTTTTTAAATGGCTGAGTAATATTCTACTATATAAACACAGCACATATTCTTTATCAATTCACCTACTTACAGATAGGAAACTAGGTTGTTTCCAATCTGGCTATTATGAATAGAGCAGAAATGAACACGTTTGAGCAAGTGTCTCTGTAATAGGCATACTAATGGGACAGGAAAAAAAGTTTTATTGAGAAAATCTTTTAAGTATGAGGCAAGATCAAGAAACTAGAGTGAGAAGGAACTTGTTCAGAGTTGAGTCAAGCTGGATATGATGCTCTGGCCATCTTTGTTACACTCTTAAAGAGATATATCAGTGCTATGCCTTAGATGTGGGCTATTTCTTCGTATACTCATGTATTTGAACCTTTGGTCCCAGCTGGTGGCATGGTTTGTAGGACATTTAGGAAATAGAGTCTGGCTTCAGAAGTGAGTTATTGGGGATCAGAAGATGTGCCCAGTCATGGATCTATCTTGGATCTCTGCCTGGCTAGATGTAAGCAAGCTGCATACAATTCTCCACGGTGGAGTTGCCAGGAACAGTATATTCTGCCCTGATGAACTGTGTCCTCTCATACTGTGAGCCTAAATGAATCAGTCTCCTTTAAGTTGTTTCCTGCCTGAGATGAGAAAGCCAGCACAGATGCCTACATGACAATTAGACTCCTTTCTCTGCCTTCCTCCCCCCGCACCCCCAGGCCCACCTTTGGTTGTGTGATGCTGCTTTCTGGGGTGCTGCAGGCCTGCATTCCCAGTGGTTTCCTTCTTCTAGTTTTCTCTGCAGGCTCCTTCTCCACTGGGCACACCTCTCTTTTCAGCTCATCCTGTCTCCTCTGTGAGACTTAGCCTGAGAGCAACCCTCGGGAGTATCAGTGGATGTCTATGCTGTGAACTCTTTGAGACAAAGGTTTTAGTTTAGTTTTGTTTTGTTTTTATGTCAGTGTCTCAGATTTTAGGACCTCTGTGGTTCAGCTGTGGTTTTTCATCTTTCGCTTCCCTCCTTTCAGGGAGTCCAGGTGCCACTACACACCGGGCTGGAAGGATAAAGCAAAATCCAGAATGGGTGGAGTTCTGCAGGATCCCAGTCTGGCTGGGAGTGAGTGGCAGGAGAGAAGATCTTCTCCGAGGGTCTCAGTGTTACAGCTCTTTAGGCAAAGGCCTTCAGACTGTGGGGGCAGTGGTCTGTAACAGGCAGTCTGACCTGATTGAGCAAAGGCTGAAAATTCTGGGAGACCCCGTGAAATATTCACGAGGGACCGGATTATATATATATATATTTTTATTTTTGATACTTTATTTACATTTCCGATGTTTCCCCTTTTCTGGGTCTCCTCTTTGGAAACCCCCTATCCCCTCCCCCTCCCCGCCTCTGTGAGGGAATTCCTCCTCCCACCTACCTGCCCACCCATTCCCATATTCCCACCTTGACATTCCCCTTTACTGGGGCCTCTAGCACCCTCAGGCCCAAAGTCCTCTCCTTTCTCCCTGATGGCCATCGAGGTGATT
>CM052703.1:42844097-42938987 GCA_028551405.1 Uromys caudimaculatus
AGAGAGGCCTGGCATGTGAGACTTGTCATGTGAAAAGCAGCCCTGACCCCTCCCATAGGCAAATGTGGCACTAGAGAGCTCCTAGATCTAGCCAATAGAAAGCACCGGTTGCCAATCCCCTGACCCTTCCCAAACAGTATATCAGATTGTCCCACCTGCGTAGTTCTCTCTCTCTCTCTCTCTCTCTCTCTCTCTCTCTCTCTCTCTCTCTCTCTCCCTGCGCTGGCTCTCCGCCCACCCCTGCCTTCCAGCCTGCTCCGTCCCCGCTTCCGCCCGTGCCTGCCACTTGCCATCCAGAAGGAATAAAGCTGCAAAACTACTTTGTCGTTGGAGAACTTTGTCTAAGGGGCTGTAACACTTGGGCCTATGAGGAGATCCGCTCTCTGGGCCTAGTGGTGGGGCGTGCATAGACAGCAGCTGGGGGTCTCCCGGGAACCACCAGAAGTCTTCCATACTCCATAGGCTAGCCAGTCTCTTGTGGGTCTAGCCCTGGGCTGACTCAGCACGGGTGGCGAGCGCTGAGCGGGCTTGGTACAACAATGCTAGGTCCAACATCAGACAATCTTCAATGGACCAGCTCTCTGAGACAATCTTAGCTTGTGTATATTCCTTTATTCAGGGTGGGCTTATATGTATATACTTTATTAGGGTGAACCAAGGGTTATATAATTTTAGGAATATCCAGGGTAAGCTAAGGTCATTGGTTGAAAGCTAAGGTACTGAAATGCCTCATTAGCATTTGGAGGAGTTCCAGGAATCTCAGGTGCTTGCTGAACAAGTTTCTTATGGGGGTGGGGTGGGAGTCGGACCTGTAATTTCACCAAGGGTACATGACATTCTGCAGGTAGAGGGTATAGGGATTTTGGGCTTCCCAGACAAGGTCAGAAAAGGAGAAGCCTTGCTGGTAAAGGGAGTTCCCCATTTTGTGCCAAGCTCAGAAGGCTATCTGAACAATGGCAGACTTCGGCCTTAAATTAGCAGGGTCCAACAGATCTCCGTTGATCTTTCAGTTCCTCATGGGCAGAAACATCTTACTCATCTTGGTCGTCCATCTGAAGAGTAATGCTTGTTTTCTAGTGATCATGTGGGGAATGGGTCCCATGCATAACCTGAATAACTCAGCTGATCTGTCATTCCACCCTTCTAAAACACAGTGGGGGGGGGAAAGAACATTTATTCATACAATTTGGCAAGACATGCATTAGTGTTTATACTTAGTATGCATTTCACAGTAGTGTCTACTGTCTGAGAAGTATGTGTGATATACAAATGGGGTCATTGGCTATGTCTGCTTAATGTCAAAGATTTAATTCTGAGCATGTAAGTCATACTATGGATATGCACCACAATATAAGGTACAAGTTGGCATGTCACATAACATGGCTTCTGAGGGAAGGTTCATGATCTTTCTACTTTGGATGGCATGGAGATACAACTAGAGAGGTGGAGTCAGTGCCAGCTTTAGATTTCCAGCTGCACACGATGGAGTGTGACACTCAACAGTTACAGATTGACAAGTTGGTTTAATATCAACTCCAGTGAGGACTTCAGATATGGAGTTGCTGGATTGATTAAGTAATACAGCATTACAGGACCTAATGGGGTTTGGTTGGGAGGAAGGTTTCACAGGGCACAGGACTTAAGGGCTCAACTTTGGAGCCCATAAGAAGAACTGATATTTTTACCTGTAATTGTGCCGGAGGTGGGGCATCTCTGATTATAGCTTCAGACCCTTGAATGTGGCTGGAGATTGGGGAAAAGCTTTAGAATTAGCAAAAGAAAATGAATACGAAGACAAAAAAAACAATAAGTGGTCACGGAGCTGCCAAGAGTGAAGGCACTAACGAGACAAAATTAGTTCTTACTGACAACTTGAAATTGCCTGGAACATTATAAAAATCAATCAGCCTGTTCAAAGCAGACTCACAGTGACCACTGGATAGTGTGATGTTTGCAATTTGTCTGGACACAAATTTAGAGAAGCCAGGAGAGACTTAGCCTAATATGTAGCTTTTGGCTTGTACTAAGTTTTGAAGAGATGGCTCAAAATGAGCTTCAACCATGGTTATATTTTTCCAGCAATCCTAAAGCTAGAAGAGCTGAAATTAGTTGATTGCTCATTTCTCTAATCCAACCTACTGTCATTTTTCTGTCTTTACTAAGTAAAATATATACATTTTAGTGTTTTCTCTGTTCAGTTTTTTTGCAGCTTATGATTCTGCTATTATCTCCCTAGTGGCTTTTAATGCTATCATTATAGCGCTCAGCATTTTGAATTCAAATAAGTATAGAAAAATATTAGCCTACTGAATTTATTATTTAACAGACATGATTGGCACAGAGGGTATTTGAATCTTTTGGGAGAGGCAGATGAGTAAATCTATAATTGTAGCAGGGGTCTAATCATACACAGTGGCAGCTGACTCGACAAGGCAAGTCTTTCATGCTTATTAATTGTGCTGTAGTTTTTAATCTGGAGTGTTCCCAGAAGGCCAATGTAGCAAGGACTTGTTTTCCAGCCTGTGATGCGTCTGGGAGGGAGAGGTTCTTTGGGATGTATGGCTTGCTGGGAAGGAGTTGGGTTACTGGAGCATTCCTAACTAGGAAGCAAACAGGCGCCCTCTGCCATGCTGTTCTGTGCTATCATGAGTTCAAAGCAACACAGCAACAGAAAGCTACACACAGACTGGTTGTTAAAACTTAGCACATGAATGGAGCTTTGTTAAGTAGTTCATAAAAGATTCTTCAGGTGCATACACACAGGAACATACCCACATACATACATAGTGCACAGACCCACAGGCAGGCAGACACACAGATAACAGAAAGAGAAAGTGAGAGGGAGTCAGAGAGGGTGACAAGAGGGAGACTGAGCACTCTTATGTAAGCAGAATTGAAGAAAGGGATGAGCAAGGCAATGTCCAAGTGATATGAAAACCAGTGACACGAATAACCTGACATCTGAGATAGATAGCAGAAGGACACACATGGTCAAGGTGCTGATATGAGTCTGGTCACAAAAACCCTGTATCAAGGGAGTCCTGGGAAGTCTGTAGAAGTTCTCGAACACAGAGATGCTTCCTGATAAATGTTTATCATGACTGACTGACTGAATGAGTAGAGTACTTCAGCTTAGGAGAGCTCTGGGTAGATGTGTAGCTTATCTTTCTCCACCTTTATGGGAGGGGCCATATAGAACATGCTTCTCAATGGATTACTTTGCTTCCAAAGGACATTTGGCATGTAAGTTGGTACAGTGTGGGAACTGTTACCTGCATATTGTTGTAGAATACAGAGGTTTTGCTTTACCATTTAGAGGGCACAGAGCATCCCTCTTTTTCACCAGGAAACTGTGAGAAGGAGGAAGGCTTTAGAAACATGTGAAGTTGCCAGCTTACTTAACAACAACTGGAATGCTGAGAGAGAATGCAGTTTCATTCATGTGCTTGGAGCTTAGCCCTGATACTCCACAAGAAACCACCATTTACTGATCAGCAAAGCAAAATATTAACAGTATTCAGTTTAGTGTAATTTAGAGCATGGTATGTAGTGGTAATAATTATAAAATGTCTCTTTAGATAATTGGTTCTCAACCCTTGAGAGTCAAACAAGCCTTTCACAGGGGTCACCTAAGACCACAGGAAAACACAGATATTTACATTATGATTTACAACAGCAGCAAAATTATAGTTATGAAGTAGCAACAAAAATAATTTTATGTTTGGGGGTCACCACAATGTGAGGAACTGTGTTAAAGGGTCACAGCATTAGGAAGAACCACTACTGGAGAGAGTAAGCAATCTTACAGGAAATAGTCTTATGGATCTTCATGGTAGTGGCCTGATTTTCCTGATCTCTGCCTTAATACCTGAGCTTGTGGGCGGAGGGAGGGTCTGGGTGCCTCGGATGGCCTCATGGAGTGCGCAGGTTTCTTTGAAACATGTTGGGCCCACTGCAGGTAGATGGAATCACTATCCTTTGAAGTTTTTTTTAAACAGTGTGGCCCAGACATTATTTTTCCTGATGTATTGTGTAATCTTTGTAAGACTGTGAGACAGGAGTCTTCTTTTAAAACACCTAAATGACCGGCCAGAAACATCTTCAAGGCCCCCACCTAGGAATGTGAATTCGGCCACACATCGGACACTTTTTTTTTTATTTTTATTTTTTGATACTTTATTTACATTTCAAATGTTTCTCCCTTTCCAGGTCTCCACTTTGGAAACCCCCTAGCCCCTCCCCCCCACATCAGGCACTTTAAGGGTATCTGACACCTGTTGCTAGGTTCTCTCGCTGAGAACTGGACTGCCCAAACCTTTCATGTCCAATTTTGTCATCATTGTGTAGATGTGGGGAAAAAAAAAATCTTTCCAGCATGGCCAATGTGTTCTGTACAAATGTATCAATTTCTCCTTAAACTGCCCTCCGAAGGGAACATAATAGATTTCATGGCTCCAGTGGTGAGGCAAGGTGCTAACTAGCCACCTGGCTCAGAGTACATCATTACAGTAACTGCTTCCTTTGAGGAATAAAGAGCTGGCCCTGGAGCCGTAAAATCCCCTTTTATACCAACAAAAAAGAGAGTTTCATACTTGTTCTGTGAATTAAGCATCTTCAGTAATTCTTTCCTGTATTGCTTGAGTTTCTTTGATAATTTTTTCCCCTCAGCTCCCATTTCACACGATAGGTTAGAGGACTGCTAAATAAGAAGAGGGTTAAGCGGGGTTGAGAAATCTTAAGAATTAATACTAATGATAATTACTGTAAATATAGTAGCAGTCAGTATTTATTAGAACTTGGGGTCTAAGCATTGCTTGGAGTAGTTCTCATCTATTAACTCGAATCCTCACCAAATTATGAATATGTTCCCAGGCTGGAAAGTGAGGCTGGAAAGTATCTACTTAAGATCACACTTGACTGAGTGTGAATCAAACCCAGGGCATCTGCTTCCACACTCCCAGCTCCTAACCAGGATGTCTCATAAGAATTGTCTTTCTGTACTCCAGGCTATTTTCTGGCCTCTAGCCTGATTGTTCTCTCTGCTTTAATGCTTTCTGTGTTATGATCATCCATCTGCCTGCATTAAAAAAACATCTTGTCATCAGTGTCCCAAAGCAAAGATTTGGAACACGTAGTTCTTTAAAAGCAAGGCATAGGCTGGGATGACGCTCAGTTGGTAGAGTACTGGTCTTGTATCCACCACGTCCTGAATTTGTTCTCTTGCACCAAAGAAACTGGGTGGGGTAGCTTATTCCTTAATCCAAAAATTTTGGAGGTGCACGAAGTAGGATCATAAACTCAAGTTTATTCTTGGCTACAGAGTGAGTTTGAGGCCAGTTAGGCTGTGTGAGATCCTGTCTCAAAATGAAAAGGAAGAAAAAAAGTAAGTCAGATTATAGTCACACTGATGTTTAGTTCATGGGGGTTTTGTGGAAAGTCTTCTACTAGGGGTCATTTCTGCTTACCATGTTTCATGGACTAACTACCATAGATTTGTGTTGCTGAGATGTGAGTTAAGAGGGACCTTGGCATAGTCATGCATTTTTCAAATCTTGAGAGTCTGTGATTGCCATAGCAATCACACACATACCAACATTCGCAAGCCAGAAGGCTGCATCCCACCTCTCTGTGAGTGTTTTAGGCTGTGTTTGTGAGAGAAAGGATGTGTTGTTGTGAAGTACCACCTGTGTGGTAGGCACTGTGCTCCGTACTTCACACTGGCTCTTCTTTGAGTCTTCTGATTCTTTAGAGGAGCTGTTGTTACCTCTATCTGATGGACGGAGACTGTACTGGCTGGTTTTGTGTCAACTTGACACAAGTTGGAGTTATCACAGAGAAAGGAGTTTCGGGTGAGGAAATGCCTCCATAAGATCCAGCTGTAAGGCATTTTCTCAGTTAGTGATCAAGGGGGGAGGGTCCCTTGTGGGTGGTGCCATTCCTGGGCTGGTAGTCTTGGGGTCTATAAGAGAGCAAGCCGAGCAAGCCAGAGGAAGCAAGCCAGTAAGTAGCATCCCTCCATGGCTTCTAAATCAGCTCCTGCTTCCTGACCTGCTTAGTTCCAGTCCTGATTTCCTTTGGTGATGAACAGCAATGTGGAAGTGTAAGCTGAATAAACCCTTTCCTCCCCAACTGGCTTCTTGGTCATGAAGTTCGTGCAGGAATAGAAACCCTGACTAAGACAGAGACTGAACTTCAAACAACTTGAGGAACTTGCTAATGATTTCACAGCCAGCAGAAGGCAGAGCTAGCCACAAAACCACAAGTATATCCGGAACAAAAGTCCAAGTACATCCAGGACAAAAGTCAAATTTAGCAAGACTTGTTTATTATGATGGACTTCAGAATCCACAGAAATGAAAAGCCAATGAGTTTTCAACTACTTTCCATCTTTTTAGAAGACATTCCTTGCCAGGCAGTGGTGGCACACGCCTTTAATCCCAGCACTTGGGAGGCAGAGGCAGGCAGATTTCTGAGTTCGAGGCCAGCCTGGTCTACAGAGTGAGTTCCAGGACAGCCAGGGCTACACAGAGAAACCCTGTCTCAAAAAACAAACAAACAAACAAAAACCCAAAAACAAACAAACAAACAAAAAAAAGAAGACATTCCTTAAAGGGATGGGAGGTTGGATACAGAGTTCTGTCAATGTCTATAGAAGGATTGGTTCTAGAATCCTCCCCATATGCAAACTGCCCAAATGTCTTATATAAAATAGCATAGGATTTGTATATGACCTATGCATATCCTCCTGTATATTTCAAATCAGCTTCAGAATACTTATGATACATAATATAATGCAAACATCATTTAAATAGTTGTACTATTTAGGGAATAATGGCAGGAAAATGCCTGCATATGTCTAGCACAGATAGAGTGATTTCCACTGGCAATTGGTTGAACCCCTAGGTACGCTGATGAGTGTAGGAGAATGCACATGAGACTTATCTTCTGTTTCCTCTTAGTCACTCACAACCCTGGCACGAGACCCTACATTCTGCAGAAGAGAGGTTTTCTGCTATCCCCTTAATCCTGCTATAAGTTTCAAAATTCCCTGAGGACTGGTGAGCAATGGAATACTGGCTAAAGGGCAAAACTTCAGGATTAGGGGCTGTCTGCCATTTAACAGACATTCATTTCCTATGGAGCTGGAACGTCCATGGGCTCAGTTGGCAGACAAACTCCTTGGATGCCTACTTCCATAGAAGATAACGTTTTCTACTTTGAAAAAAATTACTGTAAATTTTAGTTTACAGACTATAATATCACCGTTTTAAATACATGCTATTGACTCCTAGTACATTCACATTGGCTCTAGAGCATTTTTGTCACCCCCAGAGAGACCTCACACTTAAAACCCCTCCTATTCACTCTCTCTTGCCATGCTGGCAACCATTAGTATACTTTTTGTTTCTAGCTTTGTCTACTTTGAATTCTTCATTTAGTGTAATGAATTGACAGTTTATTGGTGGTGTAGTATACATCAGCATTTCATTTTTCATGGCTTAGTAATGGTCCATTGTATGATAGATCATATCACATTTAGGGGTTGGGGAAGATATGCAAACATCTTTGTAATCTTTGCATGCCCCTTTCTGGATGCCTGGAGATTGTGTGTATGTGTTCATGTGCATGTGTGTGGGTATGTGCATGCATGTATGCATGGATGAGTGGATGTTTGTGTGTGTACACACACATGTGTAAAACTTGATTCTCAGGTAGAGCAGGTGGGCCTGCTACATCCCTTCAGAAAATTGGTTCTAGTTCAGGCATTTGACCAAAATATTTGGTCTTATCAGAGGAGACCCTACTTCCTGGCTGGGGTGCTGGAGTGTCTGCTTTCAAGAGAACCTGCCAGGAAACAGGCATGACATTAAGGAACAAAGAGATCTGTCAAGAGAGTTTTCATCGACACCATGTTGCCTCCACTGTGGGTTGCACGAACATACTTGCCCAGGAGCTATCTGGATTCAAGAATAGAAATACACACACACGCACACGCACACGCACACAGAGCTAATTTTAAAATGTCTTGGCTATCTCAAAGGCTGGGCACTTCTAAACTTTTTCCTGCTACCCCAGGCCCAATCGGGGAAGTGGCCAGTGGCCTCCCACCTGCATTCTCACACGGCTGTTGGCTTTCTCTTCTGCAGCTCCTGAATCCCATCCTTCTTCCCCTAGTCATGGTGTTCTCTCTCTCTCTCTCTCTCTCTCTCTCTCTCTCTCTCTCTCTCTCTCTCTCTCTCTCTCCTGCTGCCTAGCCTTCACAACTCTAGGTGTCCTGCTCTGTGCCCAACCATTGGCCATTGGCATCTTTATTAATTGATCCATACCCAATTGGGGACAAAGACCTTTAGCATTTGGACACACAGATTCCTGATTGAATCAAAGCATTAGAACCAATCTCCAACAGAGAGCTTTGCAGTTCCACCCTAGACACTACAATCTTGCCAAATCCTTTGACTTTCATTGGTATTTCCAGCCAGCTGGAGCACTGGTGGTCTATGTCATGGGCTGTGTAGCCATCCATGCAGAATATGCACTGGCTATTCTCAAACAACTTGTTACTCAGAGAGCTACTAGAAAGTTTTGACATGATGTTTTTGAGCTTTTTAAAATGAAAGAATATGGTTACACTGGTCGGCGACTCCTACAGTTCTAGACACAGTGCTGTAAGGAAGGAACATGCCCAGGAATTAAATCACCAGCTCAGTTCTATGCAAGTTTTCTGAGAGTGAGTGAACTCTGACAGAGGGCCTTATCTGCTCTAGCTGCAGGACTGAAGCTGCTGAAAACTCAACACAGGATCTCAGCCTGTGAGTGAGCAACCTACAACATATGTGGAAATGCCAGACTTGAGGCCCGCCATAATAGTATGCTTACTGTTTGGGAGGTGATAGGGTCCTGTATGTTGGAATGGGCTCTAGGGAGAGACGGATGAAGCCTGGGCAGCGTGCTCCCTAGAAGCCACTTCTCACCTTGGGATTGCCTTGTGAGATCAACAGTACCTGGGAAAGCTGTTAGATCTCAAACCTGGGACAAATGGCTAACTAAGGTGCCTATTAATATATCAAAGCGACACTGTCTGTCAGTCTCTCAGCATCAGTACCGGGCATACTCTACCCATTACCCTGAACTCTCCAGCACAGGGACAAGATTGAACACCCCTGCCCCCAGCTTTTCTTTCTATATGATGCAGCCATCTTGGCTTCTTGGCTTCTAGTTCTCCTCTCTCCTTTCCCATCTCTCCTCACATGGTCCAGTCTAGACTGCCAGTTGTGTTCAGTCTAGACCATTCCAGATGCCTTTTTCTGTGCTCTTCCTTACAATGAACACCTCAACTCCTTAGGAACAGTCATGTCCTCTTTTTCTTTCTTTTTTTTCTTTTTTCCATTCCAAAGCTAATAGCTTCCTTGAGGCCTCCAGTACAGTGTGGATTCTCAAGACCCACTCTATCTCCTTGCTTCTAGACTCTAACTCAACCTTCCTAGTGTTGAGACTCTTTAGTACAATTCCCCATGTTGTGGTGACCCCTAACCATAAAATTATTTTCCTTGCTACTTTATAACTGTAATTTTGCTAGTTATGAATTGTAATGTAAATATGTGTTTTCTGATGGTCCTAGGAAAGGGCTGTTTGGCTACAAGGGGATCTCGATGCACAGGTTGAGAAATGCAGCTCTGTTTAGATTTAAGTCCCTGCAGCGCCTTAAAAGTGAGACAAATGTTACCTCTGAGGAGCATATCATGCCCCAGAACAATTGCCAAGTGTCTAGTTCATACAGAGTCCAGTGAAATGTGTGTAACAGTGGAGGGAACATGAACGTGAATCAAGTCACATTTGTCAGTGTGCGCATAACAATGTCTAAAGCGGAACATTTGAGAATTAGAGATTTTAAACCGTCTGGCCTCTGGAGAACCCAGAGTTCCCTATAAGAAGCTTTAAATCTGAATCTTCTCTATCATATACTTTAAAACTTGTGTTTACGACAAGGAACTAAAATCTTCTTATATCCCACCTTATGAGACTTTATGCAAATGTTTTAAGATATATGACCCCCACCCCTCTAAAACCTTAGTTTACACAAAGGCCCCAATGATGACCAGAAGCATTGACTAGCCCCTCCCCCAACTTCCTCCTTCATTTCCTTTGTGCTGATTCTTTTTTTTTAATTTTATTTTTTGATACTTTATTTACATTTCAAATGTTTTCCCCTTTCCAGGTCTCCCCTTTGGAAACCCCCTATCCCATCCCACTTCCCCCTGCCTCTATGAGGATATTCCCCCACCCCCCTAACCACTCCTGTCTTCCCTTCCTGGCATTCCCCTTTACTGGGACATCTAACACCCTCAGGCCCAAGGGCCTCTCCTCCCACTGATGGCCAACAAGGCCCTCCTCTGCCACATATGTGGCTTGTGCTGATTCTTTTAATACTAACCAATCTCTCATAGTTTTGTTGTGAGCTTTTCCTTTAATGGGTGAGCCATCTCTCCAGCCCTATATACTAAACAATTTCAAAAGATAGTGAGGTCTGACCCAACCAGTGAGGGAAAGACAGTACCTGTGTTAGAATAAAAACAAAGTGTACTTCCTGTCTCTTAGTGCCTGTCCTTTGGGGCAGGCCCTCTTGATCAAGAGTAAAGTTCTACCTTGTTGAGACACCTTCACTGAAGCAATGGTCTCTTTCTTTGTGGACCCTGAGCATAACTTCTAACAACCCTATGGTTGAGGTGACAGTTTTGAACTATCAGTTATGAATGAATCAGGTCCTGTCATTTCCACGGAAGGATATGGCTGGTTACTCCTAAGTTACTTCTGAACAAAAAGAGCTGGGAATGTAGAGTAGAGGGCCAGCAGGCCCATAGTTGTCCTTGCCTTCCACCTGTTCCCATTCCTCAGTTTTCTTTGATTCATTACTGTGATATTTGCATAATGTCATGTGTTTTAAGGAAAATAGTATGATCGCCTTTGGTCTGTTAATCTAGCTTTAGCCTTTTCCGCCAGGAAATACTAACCACATGGACTGCACCAGGAAGTGTTATTTTAAAGTTCTCCCTGCCTTGTGCAAAGCTGTGCCAGCTTTCATATGGGGGTACTATTTTTTTTTTCTGTTACAGGTTTCATATCACAATTTATTGTGCATCAGTAAATCTGAGAATACTCTGTGAAGTATATTACAGTATAGAAAACACACACAGTTTTGCACAAGTCATAATTATTTTCCCTTGTATTTTAAATATTTTCATACGATGTTGTTTGGTCATACACCAACTTCTCTTCTCTCTGGAGACAAAAATAGGAAGCTTACATTAGCCTCAAAACATATGCTACCAGTGTTGTGTTTATAAAAAGATTCTATGGGGTTTTGGGAGGAGGTGTGGGGGAAGAGTGTGCCTCAGCAGGCCCAGCTGAAGCATCCCTTCCCCCTGAGGGACCAGACACGATATAGTATAGAAATAGAGTTTATTCAGGGCATGGGGTGGGGAGCTAAGAGGGTAGTAGAGGCAGAGAAAGGCAGAGAGAGGGAGAGAGTAGAGAAGTAGAGGAGTGGAGGCCGGCCTTGACCATGTGGAGAGAAGGGGGAAGGGAATGGGGAGAGGTAAGAGATAAGAGATGTCAGAGAGAGAGAGAGGTAAGAGAGAGAGGAGGGGACAAGCAGCCCCTTTTATAGTGGGCCAGGCCCACCTGGCTATTGCCAGGCAATTGTGGGGAGGAGCATACCTGACTGTTGCCATGTAACTGTGGAGTAGAATTTAGACAAAATGCTAACAACTAATCTGACAGGAACTAAGATTCAAAATAAATAAATAAAGATGATTGCAAACGTGTATTTGATTTCACTCAAATCAGTATTTCCAGAAGACTCTAATATTCTAGGAGCCACTGAGGTTAAAATTGGCAGAAATGTTTGCCTGCTCAATCTTGTCTGCTTTGGTGAAGAAACATTCTTTTTCCCGTCATTTTGGTTATTTGAGTTATTCAACATTATGACAGGAAAAGGAGCAAGAGTGGTCAGAGTGCATAAGGTGGGACCACTGGACGCCACGGGGACCTGTTGACCCCTGGGCAAGACTCTAGCTCAGCACTTGAGACAGGCTAGGCTGACTCCATGATAGGCTTCAAGTTGGTAGTTCAGGAAACTAGGCCTAAATCCCTGTTTCCAAGAACTGGGCAAGTCTAGGCAAGTCCAGGCCTCAGAAACTGCCCCGCCACCTGGCCCAAGGCAAGGACAATGGGTCAGCAGCAGTTTTTAGACTTCCTCAGCAACAGTTTCCAGACTTCTCCAGAAACAGTTTACAGTCCTCTAGGCCCCAGCAATGGTTCTGGAATGTCCCTAGAGATAGAGCCAAGATTAAGATAGAGGTCACCTACCCCTGCCTAGATTCCCCTAATGTACTTTAAATAGGCCCTTGAGCTCACTTCAGGGTCTCTCCATCTTTGTAGATGGTAGACTCCAGTCTGCTGGACTTCTACAGAATAAAACACTCTTTGTGTTTACATACTATTTGAATCCAGGGTATCATTCTTTAGTGAATCATGGACCCTTACACACTGAAGAGGTAATGGACCCTGAGACAGAGGACACTCATGGACTTCAGTTTCCAGTGGACAGAGGAACAAACAGTGAGGGTGTCAAGCAGGGGAAGGATGTCAGGTGTGAACGGAGGACTTTAGGTGGGAAATGCATGTAGAACACACTGGATGCAGGAAGAACATTCCAGGAGTGCACCTGATGTTTTTCATGACCAGAGGCCCCATTGTTGGGTTCTTGGACACAGGAGTTGTAACAGATTTAGCAGCCAGGCAGTCAATAGTAGGGTGGACAACAGGAGAAACCATCATTCAAATCCTCTACTGAGAGTAAGTACTGAGCATGTGATGATCAGGCTCTGTTCAAAGGTTGTTCAGAAGCAGGCTGTAATGATGCATTGTGGGTCTCCCTGCTCTTCTGAATCATTGCTGATACAATCTACAAGGTCAAAGAGAGCAGAGACTGTGAGGGGGTTTGGGGGAGATTTAGAAGCCCTTGGAGTATTTATGGGTGAACAACCACACCAGGACTGCTATCAGGAGGCAGATCAAGTTCACATAGGGTGATTGAAGACATATAAAGTTTTGGGGGATTGAGGGTAGGGACATCCAGGATGGACAAAGATCATTGGCTGGGGGCTTAGGGTACCTGGAATGCCTCATTAGCATGGAGAAGCATTCAGGAATCTCAGGTTTTGTCAGGAGAAAGGGAATTGGTCCTATAATCGAGGTACATGGCATTCTTCAGGTAGAGGCATGTATGGGGGCTTAGAATTCCCCAGACAAGTTCAGAGAAGGAGAAACCCTGCTAATAATGAAGGGAGTCTCACATATTTCTCTGAGCCCAGAGGCTATCCAGTCATGATGGACTTCAATTTTAATTAGCAGAATTTTCCCACAATGAACGCTGTGATCCCAGCACTTGGGAGGTGGAGGCAAGAAGGTTGTAGGTTGGGACCCAGCCTGGGCTAGATAGCAGGACCCTATTTCCAAACTTCAAAACAACAATCATAAAGTTGTTCAGGGCCTGACTCCTGAAGTGTGGTTATTGGCACCCAGCTCTAGCAACCTAGTATTGGAAATACGGACTCCCAAGCCCTACTTTATAAGGGTCAAAACATCATACTTTAAGAACAAGGTCTCTCAAACTTGAGGATATAGTTCAGCTGGCAGAGTCCTGGCCTAGCATACATGAAGCCTTGGGCTTAATGTCAAGTACTACATAAAACTAGGCATGGGGGCCTAGGTCTTCAGTCCTAGCACTGAGGAAATGGAAGTAGAAGGGTGAGGAGTTTGAGGTAGAGGCTAGCCCGATCTACATGAGAGTGTCAAAACAAATAAACAAAAACCAACCCAAGATTGCTGGGAGTTAGGTCAAAATTATTGGGTGAGATATAGGACACTAGATTATGCCTCCCTTAAAGAGAAAGATTGTGGAGCAAAAGGCAATTGTGAATCTTTTCAGAGAGAATGCTATTCTCTCTGTGCTTTTGCAGGTAGGATTTGAAAGGGCAAAGATATCTCCTACCTTTTCCATGGAAAGACCTATGTTGCCCTGGCTCTCCTGGAACTCAGAGATCCGTCTGAATCTTCTTCCCTAGTGCTGGATTGAAAGCATGTACCACCTCCTCCAGTCTAAAACTCCCTCTTTATGAATTACTCATTCTCAGTCTGTGTGTTCTTGTCAGGTTCAACTTCTGATGGTAGGGTCCATTTGCACTACATAACTGTGGAGTTCATTGTCTGCCTACAACCATCAAATGCAGAGATACCAGACAGACTTGCATTTGGGTCATTCTGCTCTGTGGGGGAGATGGTTTAGAAAACAGTAACACAGAACCCTCCAGTCAGTTCTGTAGCCATTTGGACCACACTCCACATTGGATGAAGAATCAGAAATTCAGGCCGGCTTGTGATTATTTTTCCTATTTCCAGAAGGTTCTTAGGAAGAAGAATTGCTTGGAAATTTGGGAAAAGGAAGCATGCCAGGGCCAGAAGGCTTAACAGACAAACACTGTTATAGATGCTGAAGGTGACAATCTGAGTCTTTCCAGGTTAAGTCTTTGGGTGAGTTTCCCCCTCAGTAGTAATCAGGGATTCTCAAGAGCTGGCCTGCGTTCTTCTTTGCACAAGCAAGATATTTTCAAGGTCAGAGGGTGAGGCCTGTGCTGGAGGGGTGCTGGCCCTGCTTAGAGGTAATTGGTCTGAAAGAGTGACTATCTCAAGCACTTCTGCTGCTGGCTACTGTCACAATCCCCTTGGCAGGCCTGGTTTCTTGCTCATAAATATATGCAGACTTTCTGAAAGCTTTGGAGCCCTTTCAAGGGAAGGAGAAAACATGGTTTGATTCATTGTTAGCTCTTCGGTTGCTCCCGATTTTAAGAAGGGCAGATGCTCGATGGAACAGATGTTGCCAGGGACCCAGGGGGAATAGTCAGAGACTTCACTTGAGAACAATAGTTTCCAAAATGGTTTCAAAGAACAAACGTAACTTTTCATAACAAAAAATGTCAGGATGTGAAACTGTTGCAATGCTGTTTGAGGTGTGGAGAGAGTAATAGTCTTGCATGGCCTCCAACTCCAGCCTCCAGTGTAAGTACTGTGCAGAAACAGTCCTGCTGCCAGGAAGCCATTAGCAAAGTGATGTTGGGCCAACTGAAGTCCTGTGTGCATGACAACTGTCAGCCGATCAGGAACTCTCAAACTCCTGTTCTTATAATAGAGTAGTATGCAAAAGAGAAGACAAAGCAATTGGCCGTCTCAGCCCTGCTTAACAACTTGGACTTAACACCCCCACCAGCTGTAAATTGAGTGTGTTAAGTCATAAATCTCAAAGGAGGTGAAAGTTCCTTGGCAGATAATGAGTTGTCTCCATTATCTTCTCATTCATGACTTCCTGTGGGGGAGCCTGGGAGAGTAGTTGGGCTTTCTTTGACAAGCATCTGCAGATAAGCAGGGGAGTGTTTCTGGCAGTCTTTCAGGGTAGTCTGTCCCCTCTTTGATGGGGGCACTTTGGAGACTCTCAGGGGAAAGTGGTTACTTCCCACTCTGCAGCACCGAATCTTTACATCTTCACAGACAGACTTAGCTTAAAAAAAAAAAGAAAACAAATGAAGGAAATTCCCCAAAGAACCTTCCCAGGGAGCAACAAAAACATCCGCTGTAAACAGCAGGTTCATCTTCTGACAGGTTTTGTTTGCAAATGATAACAATTACAGGTAATTTTTCATTTCAATTGGAGGAGCAGGTATTAAGAAGGGGGGAGGGGCAGAGAAAAGATGAGCGCACAAGCTCTCTCAAGGGCCTCATTCACTCCCAGGTCTACAACCTGAGCTTCGTGGAGGACCAGGTAGCGACTCCCCACTCCATTAAGAGATCTAATTGTGGCTGTTCCGTCTGTTGGCAGATGCAGTTTCCACATAACAACGGCCCAGAGACAGAGCTTCGTGATTAATGCCTCCAGCTGTCATATGCCCCATTATCTGTGCATTTGCATAACTTAATGGTTTAGGACAGGGGAGAGAGGATGCTTAATTTAATGTTTAGCAGGCCCTTGATAGCTGAATAATTTAAGAACTGTCAAGGGGGGGTCAGTCCTACACCAATTCAGCAAGACAGCTATGATTTCTGCATATCGTTAAAAATTCTTGCTGGGGAGATTTTTTTTTTTTAAGGGAAAAAGAACAACAATGCCTGAAAGGAAGCATCGATTTTTTCCTGTTAACCATTTCCTTGCTGTGACAAGTGGAAGTTTGATTTTTGACAGCAGCTGCTGGTTTGAAGACCACAGGGGAAGCATGGTCACTCCTCTTCCCCTCCTCTCTGGATGCCCCTCCCCCAGCCTCTTCCCTTGCTTTCTGATCATGCCTCCTTTTGTTCCCCTCAGCCGGCTCACCCTTTATGCCCTATTTTATGACCCACTTACGATCCTCTCCTGCTCTTTACCTCCAGCCTCTCATTTAGCTGAAAGGCATATGGGGAGGAGGGAGGAGGGAGGAGGGAGGAGGGAGGTATTGGGGGAGGAGGGAGGCAGAAAGGGAGCATGGGCAGGGAGGAGCATAATTTGCTTAAAATCAACTAACAGCCCAAGTTGCTTTCAATAGGAAACACTGTCAGTTTTATTAATTGCTAATGAATATTATTAAACTAATCTGTCATTTGTTTTCTAATTATGTGTCACCAGGCATCATGGTGGCAGCTGAGGTGACTCACTAGTGAATAATGTGTAAGGCTCCCCCACTTCTTTTTTTCCAGAGTAAAAACAGCATGTGATTAGCGATCATTTCACCCTGCTTAGTCGGCCACCCCAGTCATTTTTCTCCCACACATTCTTAGCACAGCAAGGCTCGCCATGGCTCAGCCTTGGCAGCCCATTCCCAGGGTACTGACCTGGCCCACCTCAAAGCTGGCTTCAACAATCTCAGATTACCCTCCCTCTAAATTCTGTGTGCCTGGATTTTGGGCAACCCAGTTGCTGGGGGTGTGATGTGTACTAGGCAGCTTTTGATACGTGGCTAGTCTCAAAGGTCCAAAGCAATTCTGCTCAAATGCCTGGTACTTTGACGGGCTGGCTAGACTTCTGGGTCTCTCTCTCTCTCTCTCTCTCTCTCTCTCTCTCTCTCTCTTGCCTTGATAGTAATATAGATGAACTTACTTGGGGGTTCCAAGAATTCTGAAGATTAGAGTGGCAACTGCCTGTGGCCTTGGAAGCTTGCAGGATATCTCATTTTCATTACATTTTGAGAAAGTGCTGTTTGTCACAAAGACTCAAGAGGTGATGGGGGGGGGAGTGCATATCTGTGGCTGGAGGTGTGTCTATGGGAGTGCAGCCTGACAGAGACAAGCACTGCTCTTGCGGAGGACTGGAGTCCATGCACACACAGATGTGCAACTAAAAAAAAAAAAAAAAGATTTCTTAATGGAAGGAATCAGTCTATGGTCCTCTTGAATCTGTACGTCTCACCAGATCTTGCCTTTGTCACAATCCTTTAGATTTCTTGTGTCCCTCCTTCCTAACCAAGCTGGTGGTTATCTCACCAGTGTCTGGTTCCCACCTTTCTGGATCTTCGACCAGAATTATGCAAACCCACAAACTAGAGTAACCCCTGTCTCTGTTCTCATATCTATCTGAGCTGCTGAGTGTGGCCCAGCAAAAATGTGTGCCTCTGAACAGTGGCTCCAACAGAAAAAGGGTGTTCAGCTCTCAAGTGGGTCCTCAAAGCTCTGCTGCTGATTTGTTTCTAATTTCTTGTACTACTTTACTATCTCTTGAGATGCTCAGCCCAGCCTTTCCCCTGTCCCTAGACCTCCCCTCCCCCACCCACCTAGCTCTTCCTTTCAGAGCATCTTTATCTCTGCGCAGGTAGCTTTCCTTCTCCAGGGCAGACATGGTCCTCATCACCTGCATACACTTACGCAAACTCTCAGGTCTGTAGTGATGTTTTCCACTCCTTTCATGCCTTCCTTCAACTGGACTGTTCATGTCCACTCTTTTCCTCAAGAACTAGTCATTACCAATTGTCCCTTCTCTGGGTCCATTCATGCAGCCTATAAATATGCTTGGTCTCAACAAAACATAATGCAGCAGCCGATTATTATTATTTTCCCCTGAGACAGGGACTTACTATGCAACCCTTGCTGGCCTGAAATTCACTATGTAGATCAGGATGGCCCCAATCTCACAGAGATCCACTTGCCTCTGCCTCCCAAATCCTGGAATTAAAGGTACATGTACCACCATGCTCTGCTTTGCTACAGATTTGAAACCATTGTCTTCATTTCAGGAATTTGTGGTCCCCGTGTCTGTCTGTTCCCCTGCCACCATAGGCAGATTCTTGGACCTGTCCATATTGTCAGGGCTCCTGATCGCCATATTTACATGGTCAGTGTTCAGTCTTGCCTTGCTTTCTTTGTTCTGATTCTATTCTTCCATGTCTTGTGTCTTACACCATTTAGGCCTCATAAAAAGTACCATAAACAGGACAGCTAATAGCAGGATTCAATTTCTCACAGTCTGTAGTCTGGGAAGTCCAGGATCAAGGTGGTATCTTCGTGGTGGGATCTGTTTCCTGGTTTACAGATTGCACCCTCTCTGGTTATCCTGGTATAGCAGGAAGGGCAAAACAAGCTCTTGTGAGGTATTTCCAAAGGACCTCTCAGCTTGTGAATTTGTGGGGAACACAAGCATTCAGACCATGGCAGCTTATGTCCTGTGGCTCGTTCCAGAACCATGTTAAGACTTTTCTTCTTCCTTGATCTACTCTTCCCCCAAATTAAGTATCTTCTAGGTCTGTCAGGAGGTCTTCCCTATTCTCCCTCTATGGTGGTTGTGGACTACTGTGGAAACCTAGACTGTGTTCAGCACAAATGGTTCTTGAATAGTAAGTATACATGCGCACATAGAACGCACACACACAGCCCGAACACTTAAGGTCACCTGTTAGACATCTTGATATCATTGAGCTATGTACAACTCACCCTTTGCATGTCTGAGAAGGACCCAGTTCTTACCTTCTTTATCCAGCCCTAGCTTCAAGCCTGCATCCTGCAGGTACCTTCAACATTCTGTTGAGGCCCGCTCCTTCAGAATATCTTATTTTACTTTTTTGTTGTTATATGAACAGCTATCATAGCAACTAGGCAGGAACCTGTTTTCCCTTCTTTTAATCTCCTCTACTTTTGCCCCATTATCCATTCTGTCACCAGAGAAATGCTTCCAAAATGCAAATAGAGATAAGCCCCTGTCCACTCAACATCCTGCAGTGGCCTTGCACCTCTAGTTATGTGCAAGCCTTTAGTCACCACCTGAAATACTTTCTGCTGCCTGGATTCACACCCTTCCATTCTCACCGTTACATTCTCTGATGGTGTATGCCTTCGTGTCTTTGCACATGATTTATCTGCTGAGATTAATCTCTCTCTCTCTGCTTCCATTAGGCAGCTCCTTTATTCCTGTCAACTCAGCTCAAGTTAAAGATAGCTTCCTGGGAGATATTTAGCAATGCCTGGAGGAGGGTTTTGATTATTTTACAGGATGGAGAGCTACTGGTTAGGGATGTTGTTAACCGTGGGCCATCCTACAAAGCACAGCACAGTCTTTTTCCATAAGGATCTAGAGTGTCCAAATAATGAGCTTCAGAAACTCTGCTGTCCGTTAGCCCACACACTACGTTTTTTTTGGATTCATCATTTTATCATTTACATGGCATTTATTTTGACTGTATTCATCTGCTTAGACTGTATAAATTAAGGAATAGGCTTTTCTTTTCTGACTATACAGCATATTAAGCATCGTTTACTTGAAAACTTTAGTTAACAGTACTTATTAATTTCTCTTTAATGTTATACTGTCTGTTCATGAAACTATTATCAGTTATTCACAATTGGGAGTGAGTGGGGCGGGGTGATTTCTTGTGCTTGGTATTGAAAAGAGATGGGGTGCAAAGGAGGTGCTCCTATTGTTGACTGTCTCCTGAGCTTGTCCCCTATCATTCCTGGGATGTTTTAAACCAGATCCATCCCTTTAGTCCCAAACAGTTTTGAGAACATGTCTAAGGAGCTTCTCTTTAGCTTGGTGTTCTAAGATTTATATCAGTAGAAATTTGAGGAGAAAAGTGTGTTGTATTTGGCTCTTGGCTTCATTGATACCCTTCCATGCTCTTCTGTAGATTCCTGGGAAGGGGGTGTACAGAAGACTATAAACAACACTTTAGACTCCCCTTGCCAGATGGTTTCTATACATGTGCTGCAAACAGGAGGAACTGGCAAGACATCATGAGATGGAAAGACAGAAGAAAATACTCATATGTCCCAGAGATGCAGAAGTAGTAGGCTAGAAGGGAAGTCTAACCTTACCTTTCTTCATTGCTCTGTATAAACTCTGATATAGATTAGTGTATCTGAGAACTCTGATATGTATATAGTGTAGATTCTTTTTTCATCATGCTTTATCTCCAAAATTTAAGATTTTTCTGGAAACATAAGAGCCTGGCAGGTCCTTGGTGAGTGATTTAACTCACTGTGTTCATAGTGCTTTTGGGTCAGTTCAGAAAGCAGTTAGCATATGCCTGCTCCGTCCTGGTGGTGTGGTAAGAGTGCTCATAGAGCCACAATATTTCTCTCAACATGTCAGGAATTAAGTATTAATAATCTATTTTCACCAAGAAAACAAACTCAGAGTGTTAGAAACTACTATAAGGTCATATAGGAAAAAAATTGTCTAAGTTGGCATTGGCCATAAGGTGGCCTTAAGTTGAGGTCTAAAGCTGTACTCCTGACCTCTGTCACACAGGTTTATTTCTTAAGCAGAAGGATTGGGTTCTAATATCCACAGCCCAGTGTGTGATGCAAACTCAACCAGGACCTGTTGTGTATTTGTGAAGAATTGTAAAGGGGAGCTTGAAGGCTCCAAATATTAAGATATGTGTCTTAGTTAATGTTTTATTGCTGTGAAGAAACTCCACGACCATGGGAATGCTTATAAAGGAAAGTATTTAATTGGAGCTTGCTTGCAGTTCAAAGGGCAGCATCCAGGCAGACATGATGCTGGAGAAGGAGCTGAGAGTTCTACATCCAGATCCCTGGGCAGCAGCAAAAGAGAACCACTGGCCAGGCTTAGGCTTTTGAACCCTCAAAGCCCATCCCCAGAGTCTCACTTCTTCCAACAGGACCATACCTTCTATTCCTTTCAAATAGTGAGTACTTAAATATATGAACCTATGGGGACTATTCACACTCAAACCACCACAAAGTAGAAAGGTTGATTACTCTCATACTGTAGACATGTGCTGAGATACCATTCCACACCCCACCAAGATACACAATTATTACAAGTTACAAAAGAGGCATGTTCACAATGGAAAAATCAGTCAGAACTAAAAACCTAAGAACTGCCAGGCATTGGTGGTGCACACCTTTAATCCCAGCACTCAGGAAGCAGAGGCAGGTGGATCTCTGAGTTCAAGGCCAACATGGTGAGTTCCTAGGCAGACAGGGTTACATAGAGAAACCTGTCTTGAAAAACCACCACCACCACCACCACCAACTATAACAACAAAAACAAAACAAACCAAACAAATAAACAAAACAACCCCCAAACCCCAAAAAGCCTCTACAAGGTCTATGAATATTCTTAGAATCAGTTTTCTTTTAAAACGGATTTGTGTATTTTTTGGTGCATCTCTCTGTGTGTCTGTTTCTCTGTGTGTGGTGCAGGCATAGTATTTGTTGGGTAGGTGTGCTCACAGACTTGTACACAGAGGCAGGAAGAGGGTGTCAGGTGGCCTCTTCTGTCACTCTGACTATTCCTTTGAGGTAGGGTACCTCCCTGAACCTGGGCCTCATTTTCTTGGCTAGGCTGGAAGCCAGTAAGCCCCGGCCATTGTCCCATCTCCATCCTTCTCAGAGCTGGGTTACAGCAATGTGCTGGGCTCTGGATTATCTTGTGTGC
Organism: Uromys caudimaculatus; assembly: GCA_028551405.1. Lineage (NCBI taxonomy): Eukaryota > Metazoa > Chordata > Mammalia > Rodentia > Muridae > Uromys > Uromys caudimaculatus. The sequence goes on from CM052703.1 coordinate 42,866,071, forward strand.
ATTCTGGCATCTACCTCTGGGCTTCATGCCGATGCAACAAAAGGCCTTAATCACTGACCTAGCCCTATTTCAGTAAGGTTTAAAATGCAAAATGTTAATTAAATCCACAAAACTCAGAGACCCAGGAAGTGTACCGCTTTCTGTATTGTGTTTGTGTGTCCATGTGGTCATATGTGCATGTGTGTGGGGCAGAGATCATCCTTGGATATTCTCCAGGATCCATCTACCTTGTTTTTTGAGACGGTTTCTCTCTGGGACCTGAGGTTTGTGGACTAGGCTAGGATAGCAGGTCAGTAAGTCATAGTGACTGTGATCCTCCTGTCTCTGAATCCCCAGTACTGGGATTACAAGCATATACTACCATGTCTAGGCTTTTACATGGGTGCTAGGGATCAAACTCAGGTTCTCCTGTTTGCATGGCCATCACTTTAGCAATTGACTTACCTCCATGTAAGTCTAGAGACTTTGGTTTGAAATGTGAATAGCCATAATATAATGTATTGAAATTTTATACAACATTACTGTGATAGTTTTAATTGTCAGCTGGACACAATGTAAAACCCTTTGGGAAGAGAATGTCAATAAGGGATTGTCATAGGTGATGTCCTTGGAGCCAAACTGCTACTATCACCATTGAATCAACTGTGATCAGTAAAAGAACACAGCAGAGCTGTGGTTAGTGAGAGTCCTTGAACCCCTCATCAGAGGGTCCAGCCATTTCTCTGACATTTGTATAGAATTCTGGCCTAATTGCCATTGTCCTCTAGAGTGTTTAGGTCAGGGAAGACTAACTTCTCCTTCTTCTATGTGGCTATGACTTTCCAATGTGACTGCTTTATAAGTAAGCCTAATAAACTCATTGGTTTCCCAGGGTGAACCTAGGTTTGTTGTTGAAGCCATAGAAGGGCTGTGGAGGGGTAGGTGTAGTTCATGTTTCCCACAGTGGAGGAATTTTAGCAACAGGGGTTGTTTAGATCCTGTTGGCCTGTGGCCACGGAAGGAGGACTGCGACCTGAAATTATGAGCTAACACAAACATTTTCTGTCCCAAATTGCTTTTGTCACAGCACCAGGAAGTAAGACTGGGACGCCTATTGTCTACAGTTCTATGTAAGCTATGTACTGCTGCATTAAATCCAGTGAGCATTCTGTGCGGTGGCTTGGCAGATGATGCGCTATGCACGATGGTACTTCCTCAGTTTCAAAGAAAGGCAAGTCAGTGACAGAGATTTGTTAGCTAAATAACAAAGACTCCTCTAAAGTTCTGTGGATTTCATTACCAATGAAGAGCTTCTTCTAGCTCCTCTAGATCTTTTGAGGAGCTGGCAGTCACAGAAGTGAGGGGTCAGTGGGGTACTTACAGGAAGTGTGGAAATCTAATGAAAATTTGAAAGGAGTCTAAAATCTATCTCTTTCCCATGATGCTTAGAAAGAGTTCTTCCTATTCCAATAAGAAATTTATTTTTTCTATATTGGCAGTCCACAGTGAGCAGAGAAAGCTTGCTCTGCAATGGCCTTTGGTCACTCACAGTTGGACCCAGCCCATCTTTCAACATAGCTGTTATCTGTCAGAGAAGGCATGTAAACACACACACACACACACACACACACACACACACACACACACACACACACACACACACACACACACACACATGTTCGCGCACCCGTCTGTGTCTGTGTAACAACCAGCAACAACTTTTATTGTTTGATAGGCAAGCCCAATTTAACAGCCATCAGGTTTTTTCAGAAGAGACCTTTGTAGGAATTGAGCAAATATACTGCTTTTTTTGGATTTGCTTTTAAGCTAGTGATTGATTCAAATTAAGAGCTAGGTGAAATCTTTCATTCTGTATCTAGCAGAGACGATTCAGGAAAGTGAAACCACTTGGCTAATGCACGCTTTGTTTTTAGAGCTGCAGGATAGTTTATCTGAATAATGAGTCAAATACAGATCGCTCTAGGACCTGGCAATATACAGGAACAGAGCTCAGAGACACCCAAGATAAATGTTCTTCTAAGATCAGAGTGGGAGGGGTGGCAGAGGCTTATTGTGGTATGTGGTAGCATCTTGTTCTAATATCTTTTAACCTCTTTGTGCCAGGATTGCCCAATCCTTTCTTTGCATGTGATTCCCCCTATGATTGTGCTACTGCTAAATTAACTTTTGGTTGTGGGAGAGAGGTTCCTACATTCTTCTGGTGAGGTGACATAGAGATATTTACCATCTTTTAGTTTTCTGGTTTTTCTCAATAAGGCCAACCACACCCGGATAGTTATTGCTGAGGTAAGGATAGCTGTAGAGACCAGCAGAGAGGCTTCATGTAAGTCCTGAACTAACCTTAGACTGCTCCCCACAAGGTTCTTGCCTTGGCTGTTTTGCCATTGTTCTGGATGGGGGTGGAGTTGAGGGTAAATGTATTCTCATTTTGGGGGTACGGGGAGAAAAAAACTTCTAACTCTCACTGAGTTTTTATTTTTGTTGGAAACAAACTCACTTCACCTACTGGAAACTATCAACTTTGAACGAGCAATCTCTAGGAAGCTTCTTTATAATGGCAGAATAAATCTACCCTTACGTTTCTCTTGAAATAACAAGGAGATGAAATACAAAGGAAACGCCTGTGCTCGCCGACATAAATCAGGCCTGTTGCTGCGATCGGCACATATGGTATGGTAACGTGGCCCACTGCTCTGAGACCTGCTAATGGAAGGCCATATGTGCTTCTGTAAGATCAAAACACAACAGACCTGGTTTAAGACTCCACAGTGGCTCAGACATGCAACTCACTTGCATTTATTGGTTTGTGTTTCTGCTTTAGCGCTATTCCTATGGCCACAGACTCTTCCCTCACTATTTCTTTGTGTCTATCAGGATTTGAGGGGGCTGAGTAATTTGACACTTGTGTTTGAGTTTCACAGAGTTCTATGAGTGGGAAAAGGCTACTGGTGTGCACAGGTGTCTGGAATTACTTGGTGCCTCAGGACACAGCACTCTTGGCTTACAGACTCAGCTTTGGGATACCATAATTAGAAGATGCTGGGGAATTGGGGTTTAAGCAAAAATAGAAAGAGGCATTATGGAATGCTTGCCCTTCTTCACTTTTACTTAAATATGGGAGTAATGATTAAAAAAAAAAAGAAAGAAAGAGAGAAAAGAAGGAAGGAAGGAAGGAAGAAAGAAAGAAAGACAGGGCCTAGTGTTTAAAACTGAATGAATGAACCAGAATGCAAAGCTCTTACTAGAGAGTGGGTAAGAAGCCAAGGGACAGAGGGGCATAGTCCGCACTTCTTCTTGGGATCTCAGAACACCTTGTGAACATACGTGCACTTACTTCGGCAGTAATCATCTCCAGAGTGGTGTCTAGTGAACATACTGCCCTCTGATTTGTTACATTTCACGCTTAGCTTCCTTTTCTATTTACAGGGAATAGCAGATAGGTCTGAAGATATCCTCAATGATTGCCAAAGGTATCTAAAAGGAAAGAAACAAAACCTATGAATGTTTGCTATTAACATAAATTTTACTTGTGGTTTTCCTTTTGGCTATTAACATCTGATTGTCTGAGTCAGGGTCTTACTGTACAGCCCAGGTTGGTCAGTGTCTTAGGGTTTTACAAAATACCATGACCAAAAAAGCAGTGGATGGGGGCAGAGTTTATTTGGCTTACGATTCCAGATAATAGTCCATCACTGGACAAAGTCAGGACAAGAACGCAAACAGGGCTGGGACCTGGAGGCAGGAGCTGATGCAGAGGCAATAGAAGGGAGATGTTTACTAGATTGCTTCCCATAACTGTCTCAGCCTGTTTTGTGATAGAACCAAGGACCTCCAGCCCAGGAGTGGCACCACCCACCATGAGCGGGGCCTTTCCCCCATTGATAAATGCCTTAGAGCTAATCACATGGAGGCATTTTCTCAACTGAGGCTCCTTCCTCTTTCATGACTCTAACTTGTGTCAATTTGACAGGCAAAACCAGCCAGGGATTAACAACAATTCTGCCTTGGCCTTACCAAAGGCTAGGATTACAGGAGTATGCTACCAGGCTGGGCTTAATTACTATCATTTTTGTAAATAATAATACCCCACCTGCAATATTAATGAATTATATTATTTCCTGAATTCTTGTTCATAGTGTCTGTCATTATGCTCCTATGTACAATAATTAGTGTCTCGTTGTTGATCTGAAGAACTACAGCTTTGTCATGAAGTACTGTAAATCTAAGGTATTTCTTTGATTATGTATTGGTTACTGTCTCAGTGCTATAGACTTGTTTTAAAAGTTAGTCCTAGGGCTGGAGAGATAGCTCAGCAGTTAAGAGCCCTGGCTGCTCTTCCAGGGAACCCTGGTTCGATTCTAAGCACCCACATGCTGGCTCACAACCATCAATAACTCCAGTCCCAGGGGATTGAACATTCTTTTTGAGCCTTTGTGGGCACTGTTTGCATGTGGTGCACAGGCACACATATACCCATATGCATTGAAAATGAATAAATTAATTAAGATTAAAAGTCAACACTTAACTGTGGAATCCAAGTTAGAATAAAAGTTGTGATAACTTTCGTGGGGAGCATTGTCAATCCAAGTGGTATCACTTCAAACTGTCTGGGGCTAAAAAAATCATGATCTTAGAGGAGAGCACACTGCTGCCATTTTACCTGACTGGCATAATTCCTAACTGAATTATAAATTGTACCTGCTAATTATAAACTGCTAATTGTACCCACAACTAAGTATAGCTCTCACTCTTCATCAAGGATGCTTCTCTTTGCCTCAGAGATCACTATAGAAAACCACAACTGATTGTAATGCAGAGATCAATGGAGAGTGGGGAGCCCAGGCCCAGTGGATACATCTATAACACAACTCCTGCACCTAAGGCTCAGGGAACATCCATCCAAGGGAGGTGGAAAGATGGTAAGAGTCAGAGGACCAGGAAGTCTGTTGTGAGATTGTGTTTCCTAGAAATGGTAGGGAAGCCATACCTATGATGTCACAACAATATGGCTGCCAAAATAAGTCCTGAAGAATGACAGTATTAGTAGACGTGTTAAGTGGAAGCGTTAAGGGGTAGTGGTGGATCTTGCAGCATTCCATCCCTGTAGAGATAATCTCTTGTACACTGTGTAAAAGCATTCACCTGTCAATAACAAAAAGCTTTTCAGCAATGAGCTGAGGCAGGATTAGAAGGTGGGGCATTCCATAGAGGGCGGGTATTCTGGGGAATAGTCAGGTGTGGGAGATTCACCCCGGGAAATGCTGATGGAGACAGATGTATAAAAATGAGGAAGATGTAACTTGCAATGTGACACTCTCAGAATAAAATAAATGGGATTATTGAGATATGAGCTAGCCAGTGAAGAGAGCCAAGGCTATTGGCCTAGGCATTTATTCATATATAATTCTGTCTCAGAGTCGTTATTTCAGAGAACAAAGAGGCAGAGTGGAACATCAAGAGGTTACAGATGGCACCAACTACACATCCCTAGATAAAGAGCTATTGATAATTAATGACTCCTGGGAGAGAGGGGGAATTAGCCTTCCCCAGGGATAAGTCTGCTAATTGGAGCTCAGTGGTACAGTAGGCCCTGGGTTTGAGCCTTTGGAATGCAAAATGGTCAGTGGTTGCGGATCATTACTATCTGTAGTGATTTGACATTTGGGAATAAATGCTATGGGTATTTTAGATGTCGCTTTTGGAAAGCTATGACTAAACAGCCCAAGAGAACAGCTTTAAGAAGGAATGGCTTGTTTGACCATGGTTCTCAAAGGTTCAATCCATGGATGCTTGTGCAGAATATCAAAGCAGGATGAGCATGAGGAGGAGGAGGTCCACCTTATCACACTGAAGAGTTACAAAGAGACTAGGGACCAGAAGAACCTTCAATGTTTACGCCTTCAGTGACTTACTTCTTCCAACTAGTTTCACCTCTTAAAGTTTCCAGAACTTCTCAAACAAACAAGTACTTAACACTGCAGAGTGCTTGACAGACACACAGGCCTATGGGATATATTTCCTGATCAGACATAGTATGGATTTGTAGAGCTAGTGCTCAGTGCAGTGGTCCTTCAACCCGTTATCAGAGTGATGGGGGGGGGGGGAGGGATTGACACTACCTGATTCCCATCTCTTAGGTTCCTCACTCAGGATGTAGGATGGAATCCCTGGAATCTTCCTGAGGCTATTTTGATGATGCCTCCCGGGTCAGGAAACGCTGCTTACAAGGCCCTTGCCCCACATTTCAGTTCAGATTTTGCCTTTACTGTGTACTCATTTTCATCTCATAGGCCTGAGAATGCAATGTCTCCTCCCTCTACCATCATGTGACAGTCGAAGTGCTGAGTGTTTGGGTACTGAGATCAACAGGGCAGGCATGTAGGCCAAACCAGTTACAGGCTTTGGGCTCCGTGTCTTCAATTCAGAACAAAGATTGGGTGAGGTTTCTGGTCAACGATCTTTAAAGAAACTGACTCAATGCCCTCTAAACATGCCTTTTAATTTCATTTTGGTTCTTACCGCTAAGTTGGCACCTTCCCCTTCAAGATGTCTGCCTTGCTTTTGACTTGTCTCCAGAATGACAGGTTTTGGTCACTTGATGAAAATGGTAAGTACAAGATTTCCCTTTCCCTTCAACGGCTGTTGGGATGTGTTGGTCCAGTCTTTATTGGGTCTCTGCATGCTTCTGTGGTAGCACAAAGTGAAACTGTTCTCGGGTGAGAACGGCCCCCCATCTGTCTTCCTATTTAGTTTTGTCAGAACCCCCATGGAACTAGCCATAAGCTCTGAAGACAGGTAAATATTGGCAAGTCTGGATCAATGTAGTCAGAGACCCAGTCTGATATTAGTATAGAGTAAAACATAAAATATACCACGCTCAAGTTAAAGCAATAGTTCTCAACCTTCTTAATGTTCTGGCCATTTATTGTGGTTCCTCATGTTGTGGTGACCCCAACCATAAAATACTTTGTTGCTACTTCATAACTGTAAGTTTGCTACTATTATGAATCATAGTATAAATATCTGTGCCTTCTGATGGTCTTCAGTGACCCTTGTGAAAATGTCATTTAGCTCCCAAAAGGGTCGCAACCTACAGGTTGAGAGCCAGAGTTAAATGTTTTTATGAGATTGTTCTGAATTTGAAACTCTAGATGTTATTCTGAGATGGTGAGTGGATTTTATTTTTAACATTGATTTATTTGTATGTGTGTGTATGCCATTGGCATATGTGGAGAGGTCACAGACAGCTTCTGGGCATTGATTCTTCCCTTCTACTTGTGGGTCTTGGGGATTGAACTCTGGTTGTCCTCAGGCTTCTTGGCAAGTGACTCCATCAATGATGAGACTTCAAGGTCTCTAAATCTACCAAGCACCAACATCCCGAAACTTGTCTCCAGGGATGGAGATGGTGTGAGCCAAGGAGCTTATTCATTTTGGGTCTTCAGGCTTGGACCATTACAGATACTTAAAGATTCCAGATTAGTGCATGTCAGTGGGGAAGACAAAAAGCATGATGCTAAGAATTATTCAACAGAAGTTGAAGACGAAGGTCTTTAGGTTGCCAAACAATTCAAATTAGCCATGTACCCATACTCTAACCACACACTGCTGCAGGTAGCCAGGTGTCCTTGCTTATTACGTATGAAGGAGCTGATGGTTAGAAGCTAAAGGAGCATACACAGAACTCCTGAGGAGGCAATCTGTTCTTCATGATCATTGTACTAGATAGCAAACTACAGAAGTTTTAGGTTGAAGACAGATGAGCATATTCTTGCATGATTATCACTAGATACAGTATATATCTATATAGACCATCACCAGGTATGGTATGGTACTGTAGGATCTGAGTGGTCAAGCCTTCAGCATGGCTGGGCCTGTGGTCTTGGCAGAGTAGCTCAGTGTAGGAAAGCTCCCTGGGTTCATGCCATGGGAACAGTGCAGAAAAAAATTACCATGACCTTTCCATTGGACAGTGATTCTAACATCTTAAAATTACTTTTGATTTTGATGGAAGTCTAAAAACCTCAAAGACTTAATAGTTTGGTTACTAGCCACTTAAGACGCATCTCTTCATCACTGCATAACCTTTAGGTCTTCTTTTGCTAAGGAGGTATCTATAACTCTACATTTCAAGTTGTATTAAAAAATCAACGGGGTGCCATGTTGTAGCATCGAGTTTAGGCAAAATCAAATGTGACACCATAATTGAATACTTTGTAAGGATCTAAAAGAGATTATTTATACTGATGCAGAGGGGAATTAAAAGTGATTGTGCAGCATGCAAGGGCAAGAAACAGTGGAGTGTGAAGTGGCTAGTAGAGATAGGGGCTCCTGGAATCTGGAGGTTGGCTAGGCTCTGTGAAGAAGAGAATGAATGAAAGTAGACAGCCAAATTACATAGACTGTCCACTGTGAAAGCCAAGGCAACAAGTATCTCAACTACATCCTCTTCTTTTTTATCTATGGTCTGGCCAGTCTATGGGCCAAGGCCACATGGAAGCCTGTCAGTGCAGCCCAGTAGCAGGATAGAGGGTGGGAGTGGGTGTGGTATACAAAAGAAATTATCTAGTGTGGTGTTTTAAGCACTCAGTGACAGGCTGGGCATGGGAGGCACACACCTGAATCTAAACATTAGGAACATTAAGAAAGGAAGAATTTGAGGTCTGCCTGAGCTATGTAGTAAGATTTTAGATCATTTTGTGTGTTTATGTGTGTGTGTGTGTTTTATAGATAATCAAATACAAACCTAACCATAAGTACGCATGCATACACACACATCAACATGGATACAGTTAAGAGATGCTAGTTTGGTCTGCATTGTTCAGTCGAATGTATTTCTGTGCCAGAATGTTCAAACTGAACTTTCAACAGAAGCATTTGGATAAACATCTTTGGAGAAATAAAATATATTTCAAAGGATTAACTTCATGGCTGTTCGTAAAACTCAACAAACATTTATTGATTTTTCCTGTCTTCTTGGTACTGTGCTCACCTTCTTTGAGTTGTAGTAGAGGTAATAGTAACTGATATTTATGTCAAGCTTAGATGTCAATATATTTTGTTTGTTAACTTGTTTGGATAGAGTGCTCTTTTGCCCTTCATGTGCTGTATTCAGTGACTCTTTCATGCCAGTAACATTTGTGCATTCTCCAGGAAGATGGTTCTAGAAACAGATCAAGTATCCTTTAAAAGTAGTTCAATTTTTTTGATTGATGCAGGGTTTTTTGTTTTTGTTTTTTTGCTTTTTTGGTTTTTTAATGGAACATGCCTTAAACTTACAGTTTCCTTTGTAAGTGGAATTAAACGAGGCAGGCCATGATGTGCAGGTGCCTCCACGGACCGCCCTTAATGGAGATAAGCCAGTCTCCCTTTATCCTTAGACTTTGTCCTTGTGTAGATATGATTTCTTTAAGCTAAGAGGTTATATTTGCAAGTGAAAGGGACCAGGTATGACATCATGGGAACATGCCTTCATTTTCTTGGGCACACTGCTGTTGTCCCGAAGGTTCTACATTCAGGATGACTTTGTTCAGGGTATAAAATGTCTACTACCATCCCCATTGTCACCGTCACCTGCAGCCTGTCATAACAGCCAACCAGAGACTGGGAGCCTTAAAAGCAGCAGTTTATTTCTGATAGTTCTATGACTGGAAGTCTTCAATCAGGATACCAGCACCAGCTCTGATAAAGTTGCAACTCTGGGTCTTCATATGACTTTTCTATTATGTCTGTGGATAGTAGGAAGAGGAGAGGTGTGTGGTGAGAGAGATCAGGGTGGAGGCTAGGCACCTTGAAATCCCTTTCTACTAGGATACAAATGCTGTCATTTAGACTCTACTCTGATGATCTTGTCCAAAATTAGATCTCTCCAAACAGCAGTGTCATCTTGACAATTAGGACTTCCACATGTGACCTTTTGGTTCCGTGTGGAGGCGAAGCATACACAATTTAGTTTATAGCATTGATTTGACTTTGGGGACAAAGACTTTCTTCCTAGTTAAGAAGCAAATGTTCTGCTTTCTTTAGAGGAGTAATTTAAAGCCATACTTACAACTAGGGATGCCATAAACTCAATTTTTGTCCATAATGAACAGAACCATTGCCTCAAGGTTTGTGGATGGAGATAACATTATACAGATTGCTTTGTACTGGTGTGGCAGGCAGCCTGCTACACAGAGGAAAGGGAAGAAAATCAAGGCCAGTGTCAGCTGTGTCGGAATTACCTACTCCTTTATGGTTGGATATCTGGCTTTTATAGTGTTTGATTCTTGTCCAATAATACAACTGAATTGGATTTGAAACTTTCCCATGAAAGCCTGTTAATGTCAAATTTTCAGAATTTTTTGTCTGACAGGCCCAGCAGTGGATGCTGCTTAATGGACAAAAGCTAGTACTACTGAAGCCGAGTGTTCTAGAAAATCAATAATCCTACAGCAGCAGAGCCCACGTTTCCACACAAGGCTCCCTGTAAGGAAATCCAGCCTCAGCTTGACCTTTGAACTGCTTTCTCAGTACACGTTGATCTGGAGAGTGAGTTAGTAGATCACTTAAAAAACCTAAGGCTATAACCTTCTGACCCCCCATAGAAGTGATGGATCGCTTCAGATTACTTATTTATGGGTTTCTCCATGACTAATCAGGTCACCGGGGCTGTGTTTACCACAATTAAGATTGATTGCCACTTAGGTCGAGGAAGCTGGACTCTAATCTTTAAGTCACCGCTTCTGTTGTTCTATTTCCAATCCTTTATTGTTTACAATGCTTATCCAAATCCTGCATTTCAACAGAGCCCCTGCTCCACTGAATGTGATGAATGTCACACTGGAGGCATAGGGAGAAGAGGATGTCTAAGATGGGGCTGTGTTCGTTAGGTAAAGGATTTGCAACCTACAAGTGCTGACAAGATAATTTCATGTGAAGCATGAGATAAAAGAAAAATGGACAGGCACAAGAAAGATTGCCATGGGTTGAGTTTTCTGTGGGGTTTGTTGGGGAGGCATCCGTTGAACTGGGCTCTAATGCTGTCTGAGGGATCTGTGTGGGAAACGGCCAGAGCAGAAAAGTGTTTGCAACGGGTGGGAGTAAGTGCTGCGATGCTGTGTGCTAGGATGCTTGGGAAATGCAGGGAGCAAGAGGCAGGCCTGCCGGAAGGGTTGGTAAGGCGTGGCGTCGACAGGATCCATCCCAGCCGCTATATTTATGCTTAAAAGTATTTATATGCTTACTTATTTGTGTGCGCAGACCTGTGTCATGTCATGAACGCAGAGGCCCGAGGACAACTTTGATGGGTCAGTTATCTTACACCGAGAGGGTTCCACAGATGGAACTCAAGTTGTCAGATATGGTGGCATGTGCCTTTACTCGCTGAGCCATCCCACCAGGCTCTTTTGTTTGCTTATTGTTCTTCTTGTTGTTGTTCGTATTTTTCTTCTTCTCCACGAAAGGTAACAAAGTTTAGAATCATCTTAAAGTATATACAACGGGCCGGACTCCCATAGATGCTACATTAAAATCTCCCTCCAAAATTTAAAAACAGAAAGCAGTTTCTTTTTTTCTTGGATATTTTATTTATTTACATTTCAAATGTTATGCCTTTTCCCAGACTCCCCCTGAAACCCCTGCTTCTATGAGGGTGCTCCCCTACCCAACTACCCACTCCCACCTCACGGCCCTGGCATTCCCCCACACTGGGGCACCAAGCCTTCACAGGACCAAGGGCCTGTCCTCCCATTAATGTCAGACAAGGCCATCCTCTGCTACATATACGGATGGAGCCATGGGTCCCTCCATGTGTACTCTGGTTGGTGGTTTAGTCTCTGGGAGCTCTGGGGGCTCTGGTTGGTTGACCTTCCTATGGGTTTTAGAACCCCTTCAGCTCCTTCAGTCCTTTCCCTACCTCCTCCATTGGGGTCCCTGTGCTCAATCCAATGGTTGTTTGCGAGCATCCGCCTCTGTATTTGTCAGGCTCTGGCAGAGCCTCTCAGGAGACAGCTATATCAGGCTCCTGTCAGCAAGCACTTCTTGACATCCACCATAGTGTCTGGGTTTGGTGTCTGTATATGGGATGGATCCCCAGGTGGGGCAGTCTCTGGATGGCCTTTCCTTCAGTCTCTGCTCCACACTTTCCCCCCATATTTGCTTTGGACAGGAGAAATTCTGGGAAAAATTTGGAGATGAGTGGGTGGCCCCATCCCCTAACTGAGAAAGAAAGCAGTTTCTTAAGTTATAAAGCAAACCCATAGTTGAGAACCGAATTAAAACAAATTTTTTCATGACCAATATTCCAGACAGGTTAAACTTTGGAATACTAGGATATGACATATTTATTTTAATTATTTTTCCAGTTGAGTTTGTTAGAAAATGCGAGCATTCTGGAAGAATCTCCTTTCATATTAATCAAACAAAAGTTTGATATAGGTATGAGTTCTTGATTGACTTCTTGGATGTTAATAGTTACATCTTTAAGAAATTGATGATCTTTGGTGATTTAGTGCTTAGAATTCAGTATACATTCTGCTGAGGCCTGGGTTCAATTCCTTATGAGGGAAGCCTCTCTTCTAGCTGGGTAGTAGGGGTACATACCTTTAATCCTAGCACTCAGGATGCAGAGGCAGGCGAATCTCTGAGTTCCAGACCAGCCTGGTCTACAGAGTGAGCTCCAGGACAGCCATGTTGGTGTTGAGAAACCTTGTCTCAGAGAAAAGAAAGAAAGAAATTACATTAGCTGGGTGTGGTACCACAAGTCTATGATCCTAGCATTTGAAAAGCTGAGGCATGGGATTAAATTATTTTTCTTGAGATTCATTTGTTTTTATTTTCTGTGTATGGATTTTGTGGCTGCATATGTCTGCACCACATGCATGCATTGCCTATGGAGGCCAGAAAAGAGTGTTGGTTACCCAAGGATTGGAGTTACAGAAAGCTGTGAGCTACTGTGTGGGTGCTGGGAATCAAACTAAAGACTTCTGAAAGAGCAGTCAATGTTCTTAACCACTGAGCTATCTCTCCAGCCCACTTTGTGATGCTTTTTATTTGTAAGTTTTTATAATATACTCTATAAAATAAATATATAGACAGATTTTAAAAAAAATATCTAATCCCAATACTTTTCAAAGCATCCTACGAAATACACAGGGGAGAAGTATGAAGCTCATTTTGGAAAGTCAGCATTTCTCATCCTACAGCTGGTTATGGACATGCTCAGACACAGCTAATAGAACCACAGCCCTGAGGGACGTAGATGCAAAACAAAACACTCACAGACCCAATTCAAGAACACATTAAGAAATTACACAGCATGACAAGTTGATTTCATTCCAGGTTTGCAAATGTGTTTCGGCACATGCTTACCAGCAGCACATAAACATACTTAGGGGCAGAAACCAAGCGTTCATCTTGGTTTCAGACAAGGCCTTTGACCAAGTTCAACATCTCTTCATGATAAAATACCCCAGGAGGCTAGGAATAGAAGGAGCAAACCTCAAAATAATCAACTCCATAGACTACAAACGTATAGGCAGTATTATGCTGTGGGTTGAACTGAGACCGTTCAGTCTAAAATCTTTAATGAGACAAAGGTACCCAGTTTTCTTTTCCCTTACTTTGATGTTTGGCATCTTAGCTAGATAATAACACAGGAGAAATATAAGGGACACAAATGGGAAAGAAAGACATCAAGTTTTTCCTAATTGTAGAATCATGATCTTAAACTTCTAAGACCTTTAAAAATTCACCAGAAAATTCTAGACCCTGTGAACACTTTCATAAAGTAGGATACAAAATTCAACATACAAAGTTTAGTAGCTTTTCTATATACCAATAATGAAAATGCTAAGAATGGAATTTTTTCCTGCTGATTTCTTTCACATTTGTTCAAAAACCCACAGACAATCCAGGAATAAACCAAGCCAAGAAGGCAGAAACAGCTTTTCAAAGGAAACTTGAAGACACCAAAGGAATCAGGAGAGCATCAGATGGTCATAACACCTCCTGTGATCAGGAGGTGGCAGAATTAATATGAAAATGGCTACAGGGTCAATGAAACCTTCCTGCAAATTCTGATAACATACTTCATAGAAGTGGGAGAAAATTACTAAAATTTATATGTGCGCACAAAAGATCAGAATAGCCAAAGTCGTTCTAATCGGAAACTAAGGTTGGAGAAGCCATACTTCCTGATTTCAAAGCATATTACAGAAGCATACTAATTAAAACAGTATGGCACCAGCCCCCAGGCAGACATGTAAAACACAGGAATGTAAGACAAGACCCAGAAGTAAAGCCATTCAATTACACCACTTACTTTTTGTTTTCTGGAAAGGGCTTGCTATGTAGCCCTGGCTGGCCTGGAACACTCCAAATAGAATAGGCTGGCTTCAAGTTCAATGAAATTCACCTGCCTCTTCCTCCAAGTCTTAGGACTATGGGTGTGCTCCTCCATGCCTGGCTCTTTGCTTTGTATTTTGACAACTGGACTACACTATGCCTCAGAGATGTTGGTTTTTGGTCATTTCTATGTGTGGTTTTACTTGCTTCCTGTGTTTGAGGTTGGATTGTTTCTATGGGTTTGGGGAATTTCTGCTGTAAACTCATTCTAAGCTTCTCAACTTGGGGATTCTTAGGTTTAGTTTCTTGGTCATATCCCAGGATTCATGGACATGTGGCTATTTATTTTCCTTATGGCTACTTGAATGCAATGTTCCTTTACCCCTAGAGTTCTTTCTTTTGTGTCAGTCTGTTGGCTTTCCAGTGCGTTTTTATTTAATTAGTTGAATTTTTCATTTCTAGATATTTCTATTTCTTTTCTTTCTTTTTTCTTTTTGGTTTCAAGATTCAGTTTCCTTAATAAATTTTTCTTGAATGTTGTTGTTTTTTTACTTTTGCTGAATTTTTCCTCAATATTGCTGATTTTTCTCTCCAGGTTCAGGATGGGATTCACCTGCTCATTTGTCTTCTCCGAGCTGAGTAATCATTTTGACTGGGAAACATTAACATCTTTGTCCAGTCCCTTTCTTATTCTTATTTTATTGTCTCTGAACTAAGTTTTTAGAGAGTTAAGAAAGATCTCTGCGGAGTCATGTTGACCTGTTTTTTGTGTTTCTGGCATTTCTGTGTTGCGATTTGCTCATCTGCTTGGACAGCTTCCGGATTTACTTGAAGATCTTGTTGCATCAGCAACCTCCTCTAAGGGCTTAGTTCCCAGTCCCACTTAGAGTGGAGAACACAAATTGCTTGAAGAATCAAAACATAGGAATGTGTTCAAAAGTTAAAGGTTAATAAAACCAAATAAATCCCAGCAACGAATCACTACTTACTACAAAATGTGTTCTGGCGATAGCATGTGTGCTGGGAAGTTAATGATTATTGAGGGTAAAAACAAAAATAGGAAATGGGTAACAGAAAGGGGCTGGCAAAGGGGAGAATATAGAAGTAACAAGGCTCAAAGAATAGAAGCCAGCTGTCCCGGCAAACCCCATCACCCGAAAAGGGAAGCAAAGGAATCAGGGGTTCAAGGTCAGCCTTGGCTGCAAAGGGAGTTTGAGAGCAGTTTGGGTTACATGCGTCTCCATCCCAAAAACAACAAAGAAAAATCCAAAGATCAAAACACAAGAGTGAAGGGAAGGGAAGGGAAAAAAAAGCTAGCAATTAGAAAAACTTAAAAGTACGGATCTGGAGAGAGATGGCTTAGTGGTGAAGAGCCTTGGCTGCTCAAAGCATCGGAATTGCAGCTCCTGCTCGGTGTCTCACAACCATCTGTAACTCCAGTTCCAGGAGATCTGATGCCTTTCCTGGTACTGCACATGTGTGTGTGCTGACATGCATGCAGGCAAAATACTCATATACATAACATAAACTTTAAAAAAATAAGCAATCTAAACATATCTCCCAATAACTAGAAAAATTGTGACAAAACTTAAATCAGTGTAAGAAGTAGAATAGAAAGAAATCGTGAAAATCTCAATAAGATAAAGTCAGACTGTCACTGAAAGTGTGACAGAACGAATGGAAACACCGAGGAGGAGGAGGAGGGGGAGGAGGAGGAGGAGGAGGAGGAGACAGAGACAGAGATAGACAGAGGAGTGAGAGACAGAGCAAAGACAGAGACAGGCAGAAACAGAAACAGAAGGGACACACACACACAGACAGAGACAAGACAGAGGAGACAGAGGAGACACATACACAGAGACAGAGATGGGAGACACACACACACATACAGAGAGAGAGAGAGAGAGAGAGAGAGAGAGAGAGAGAGAGAGAGAGAGAGAGAGAGAGGAGACATACAGAGACAGAGGGA
Organism: Uromys caudimaculatus; assembly: GCA_028551405.1. NCBI lineage: Eukaryota > Metazoa > Chordata > Mammalia > Rodentia > Muridae > Uromys > Uromys caudimaculatus. Next base: position 42,882,365 of record CM052703.1, read on the forward strand.
GAACACAAAATATACTTGTGGACTCCTTCATCCTCCCCTTCCCCTCTTCCTGATTTCTCTCTAGGTCTCTCTGCCCCCCACTATGTCTTTATTGCTCTGAGCCCAGATTGATCTCAACCAGGATGTGTAGCTGAGGATGACCTTGAACTCTTGCTCTTCCTGTCTCCACTGCTTGAGTGTTGGGAGTATAGACATTCACCACCATGCTCAATTGATAGCGGTGCTGGGGATCAAACCCAGGGTGTCTTAAATGCTTGGCAGCTCTCTACCCACTGAGCCATATTGCCATCCCAGAACTTTTGTGGGACTTCTGTCTTTCAAATGACTCATGCTAGTGCTGTCTCAAGGAAGTCTCTGATGCCTGTCAGAGCTGTCTTCTCTTTATTAACTTCCCTTCTTGGTGTACCATGGACCTTTGCTTGCTCCACCTGGCTTTTTACTCAATGGTCTCGGCAGGTTTTCCTATCCTACCACAACTCCTGGGCTTGTACCCCTTATGGTGGCTAACACAAGTGGGTGATAATGAGGATTATACAGGCTAACTCATTCTTGGTGCTTTTGAAACCATGATAGTGGATATGGCTGTGGATGATAAGGGGTCCCAGGAAGTTTCAGCATTCCTGGACTCTCTACCTTGTACCTGCACACCAAACACACACACACACACACACACACACACACACACACACACACACACCACATTCAGCACACACAGGCACACACACAGACACACCACACACTCAGCACACACACACACACACACACAGACACACACACACTCAGGACACACAGACACACACACACACACACACCACACACTCAGCACACACAGACACAGACACACACACACACACCACACACTCAGTACACACACACACACACACCACACACTCAGCCACAGACACACAGACACACACACACCACACACTCAGCACACACAGACACACATACAGACACACACACACACACACACACACACACACACCATACACTCAGCACACACAGACACACACACACACATACACCACACACTCAGAACACACAGACACACACAGACACACATACAGACACACACACACACACCACACACTCAGCAACACAGACACACAGACACACACACACACCACACACACAGACACACACCCCCACACACCACACACTCAGCACACACAGACACACACACACACACCACACACTCAGCACACACACACACACACACACACACACACACACACACACCACACACTCAGCACACACAGACACACATACAGACACACACACACCACACACACACACCACACACACAGACACACACAGACACACATGCACATATACACACACCACACACACACAGACACACCACACACTCAGCACACACAGACACACAGACACACAGACACACACACAGACACACATGCACATATACACACCATACATCCCACACACTATACATGCACGTCCTACTACGTATATCTCACACATCATGTCTCACATACCATATACTTCACACACCATACCTCATACACCACACACAGATACATACACATCCACACCACACACACACACACACACACACACACACACACACACACACACACACACACACACACACACCTTCCCCTTCCCCAAGGTACAGACCAAGCATCCTTGATATGAACACCACAAAAAACTTCTAACATTTAAAACTCATGTATAAAGTTCCATTGCTTACTTCACGTGACAGAGCATTCTTAAAATGCAAGCACCCTAAAGATAACATACAACATTATATTTAGGCTATGTGCATAAAGTATATAGGAAGCATATGGGAAATTTCATGCTTAGACAGCAATCTTATCCAAGAGATTTTTTTAGTCATGCTTGTCTGTATAGTGCCCCATACCTCCACCAAAGAGATTCAATGTATTGAAGGTTTGGTCCTTCACTGGTGATACTACTTTGGAAGGTTCTGGAAACTTGAGGTGGACTCTAGCTGGAAGCCATAGGTTCCTGGTGAGGAGTTATTCTGGGATGGTTATTCTTCCATTTCCCTGTCTGCTTTTCTCTGCTTCCCACAGTCAGCGTGGCCTGGACTGCTTGCCACGCCCTCCCACCCTGATCTGTGAACTGAATAAATCCCTCCTTCCCTAAGTTGTTTACATCAAGGATTCTGTCACAACAAGAATGAAACTGAGTAGCACAGTATGTATGAAAACACTCCCAAATCAACAAACAAGGGGAAAGTCTGCAACTGGTGAGAGAATACTTTGTGTGTTGTATGGATGTATCACCTGTCAATTAAAAAGCCTATGGCCTATAGGAAAGGATAGAAGAGAAGGTGGGACATCTGAGAGGCAGAAAGGATTCCGGGATAGAGTCAGGTGTGGGAAGTCACCCAGAAAGATGTGAGAAGGACAGGTACATGGTACCTGAGCAGAGAGAACCAGCCAAGGCAGAATGTAGATTAGTATAAATAGGTTATTTTAAATTATCAGCTTGTCGGGGAATGAGCCTAGCTATATGGCCTAGGTATTTTTAAGTATATTTTGAGCTTGGGGGCGGGGAGGGGGGGACACAGCCTGAAATACTACATGCAGCATATTTGGTTCTAAGTGTTTTGGATAAGACTCTCAACCTGTAGAACATTTATTATGTATTTTTGAGAAAATGTGAATAAGCACATGGAACTTTAGCATTGACCCCACAAAAGCCAAACGAAATGCTACCATGAAGAGACTGCAGCTGCTAATGAGTTGGTGTACTCAGCCTTCTCGGTTTTATAGTCTGTTGTTTACACATAAGGCACATTCAGACCGTCCTCCACATGGTGTGTTTTAGAGGACACACGCTGCTCTAATGAGTGATTTTACTGCGAGGGGCTGCAGAGACGGTTTAGTGATTAAGAGCACTCTCTGCTTTTGCAGAGGACTGGGGTCCAGTTCCCAGCATCCATGTAGCAGCTCACCACTGCTAATAAGTCCGACTCCAGGAGGTATGACGCCCTCTTCTGGCCTCTGCAGGTACTTCACACACATGATGCACATAGACATGTAGGCAAAACACTTATTCACAGAAAAATAAAGAAGCAAATACCCTAATTTTGAATGTTTAGCTTATTTTTACTTTGCCTTTGTGGTTGGCTATTGAACATTTCCTCCTGTTCATTGTCCAGCATGTTGTTGGGGGAGCATTTCACCTCTCCACATTAGTTTTTCTTGGTTTAACCTAATTGATATAGTCCTGTGTCAGGAGTTAGCAAGAAGAAATTCAGTTGGAATGAATTTCAGCTGTAGGTTCTGTGGTTGGGAAATGAATCTCTCTCTCTCTCTCTCTCTCTCTCTCTCTCTCTCTCTCTCTCTCTTTTTATAAAAGCTGCAGATATATACATATGTATATAGTGTAGCTAGCAAGATAGAGAATGTACAGGCACAAAGTTAGCATACAAAGTAATTGATATCACTAAGTCATTTTCGTGCATATTGCAGTCATGTGAAGTCCAAGCTAAGGCCCAGATCTGATGAACTACTCAGAGAAACTGAGCCAGGTAAACTGGTAAAGGAAACTTGAACTATTGCCAAACCTGTGGTATGTGACCCAACAGCTTCCTCCTATAACTAAGTCCACTGTGACTTACTTTTTCTCCCCTTGACACCAAGTACATTCTAAGTGTAGACTTCATTTAAAATGTCGTAGTAGCAAAGATAGCCATGACTTTTTATTTTTGCTTTGAACATTTAATGGTGCATATATTTATCAAAATATTATATAGCACTATAAAACTATTTGATTCTTGCACTTTAAAATTTTCTTTTGAGAATTTCATATTTTGATCATATTCTTAACTTCACCTCAGTTCCTTCCCTCTAACTTCACTACCCACCCAACTTCATGTTTTTTCTTTTTTAGAATAAACAAAGCCAAAACAGAGCAAAAATATTAAAGCCACAGTGTGCACTTATGTTGGCCAACTGTTCCTGAGTATGGGGCTTATCCTGGAGTATGGTTGAGATACTCAGTCTCACTCCACTGAAGAAAACTGGTTTTCCCTTCTCTCAACTATCAATTCAAATAGCTTCTTGGCTAGGGATGGGACTTCGTGCTCATTTCGCCTTCTCTGTGCTAGGGGTCTGTCTGGCTTGAACTTGTGCAGGTCCTGTGCATGCTGTCCCAGTCCAGGAGTTCACATACTCATCAACCATACCGTGTCAGGAAAACAGTTCCCTTGGAGCCGTCCACCTCCTCTGGCTCTTATGATATTTCTGCCTCCTCTTTGGCATAGATCAAAGTTTTGTTTATTTTTATGTGTATTGGTGTTTTGCCTACATGTGTGTCTGAGCATTACATGCATTCCTGGCATCTTGAGGAGGACAGGCAGCAGAGCCAGGTCTCCTGGGACTGGAGTTACAGATGGTTGTGAGATGCCATGGGAATGCTGGGAATCAAATCCGAGTCCTCTGGAAGAGTAGCCAGTGCTACGCACTGCTGAGCCATCTCTCCAGCTATACCCCTCCCCCCATAATTCTTTGTGTATACCCAGCTATGACTGTCCCTCTGGCATGCATACTATTAGAATTACAGAGCATGTGGAACAGGGAATGGTCCCTAAATCTTCTTGAATGCCTTTCTGTACTGTTTCTGCTGGCCTTGAAATGCTCTTATTGACAACAGCAGGTACCAGGGGCTCCTTTTAGAAAAACTTTCTTGGGAAGCTGGGTTGAGATGTCAGTGACTGTACACTGAGGTATTGCCCTTAAGTCATGGCAGGTTGAGGGAGGAGATGGAGGCTGTCTTGCCTCATCTCTGAGGCAGAGCTTACTGTTCAGAGTGTCTCTGAGGAGCTGGAGTGAAGCTGCCCTCTGTGGTTTGTCCGCATGATGCCCTTACTTGGCTTTTCTGTTTTGTGCTGCTTCCCTTATTCACTTGCCAATTGCCCTTAGGAACGCATGTTTAACAAACCACATGAGCAAGACATGGGCTGTTCAGTTTGATTTTGTTGCTGTGATAAAATTCTCTGACTGTAAGCAACTTGATAAGGAAAAAGTGTATTTGGCTTACACTTTCAGACCACAATCCATCATGAAGGTAAGTCAGGCAGGGCAGGAGCTCATGGAGAAACCATGGGAAAATGTTGCTTAATGGGTGGCTCTCTGGTTTCCTCATAGGTTAAGGATGTGGGCCTAGTGATGTGGGCTGGGGCCTCCTATATCAATTAATAATCAAGCAGTACTCCACAGACATGCCCACAGGCCAATCTGATCTGTCTGCTTTCTCAATCAAAGCGTTTACAGATTACTCTAGACTGTGTCAAGTTGGCAAAGCTAACTTGGGCAGGGACTGCATTGGCTAGTTTTATGTCAACTCAACAGAAGCTAGAGTTGGGAAGAAGTTCCTGCCTCCACATTCCTGTCTTTCCTGAGTTCTTTAAGGGGTGGCGAGTATTGGCTTGCTCATCATAGCTTATTCAGCCTGATTTCTTTTAGCACCTAGCACCACTGGCCCAGGAGTGGCTCTATCCACAGTGAGCCAGATCCTGCTATATCAATCATCAATCAAGAAAATGCACCTCATGCTTGCCCATGGGCCAGTCTGGTGAGGACACGTTCTCAGTTGAGATTCCCTCTTTCTATATGGTTCTAGCTTGTGTCAAGTTGACTAGACAGCACAACTGACCCCTTGCCAATTTTGTATACAAACATATCATTATTCAACCAGAACCTCTCCATTCTCATTTTCCCCCAAAATGGTATGTTAATATTAATATTACAGTATAAAATATTTCAACATCTAAAAGTCCCACAGTCTAAAAATTCAATCACCTTAAAAATCCAATCTCTTTAAAAGACCAAAAGTTTCTTTAAAATTCCAAAGCCTCTTCTTCAAACTTTCCAGAGTGAAATAACTGTGGCTTCTCATAAAATTAAAAATAAGTTAAATACTTTTTTTTTAACTACAAGAAGGAAGAATCAGGACAAAGTCATAAACAGACCAAAGCAAAGCCAAAGTTGAATGTAAGGCTCAGAGTCACACTTCAGGAGCTCACAATGCTCTAGACCCCTACGGGTTTGCTGCAGTGCTCACAGCAAACCCTGGAAGCCCAGGCTAGCTCCACTGCATACCTGTTGCTGTCTTAGAGGTTATCCCATGATAATGATATCTCTGAAATGCTGGGGTCTCCTGCCGTAACCAGGTTGCACAGCAGCAATACTATTTCTTGGGCTCTCTTCAGGGACTCTTGATCCTGACACATGGCACCATATATGATAGGCAGCCCTCTTCATTCTACCTATTCCTTACTTCTAGGAGGATGAGGACCCTGTTTATGAATGAAGGTGAGGACAGAAGTTCTACACAGGCTTACACTTGTTTCAAGTTCTCAGCTCAGTAGCAGAATTCTGGGGTTCTTAAACCTAGGGAAGTATGGTCCTGAATATAATGCCATTTAATCTTAGTGCAGACATACATTTGGTGACTTCTTGGCATGGCAGGCCACAGTGGAGATCAGTGCTTGACTGTTGTCAAGAACACCTACACAGTTAGAATGGAAAATATGGCTGTTCAAACAAAGACTTGGATGAGGCTCCTATCCTTTAGCTCTGTGCAGGGCTGAACTGGAGAAATGAAGGGGGAAATAGGCCTTGAGCTTCAGGGCCCTGAGTCTGTGCTCTCATTTCAGTCATAGCTGCTTTTGTGTGCTCCATCTTTCATTTTTGTGGAAAGAAGCACTGACAATTTCTAGGGCTAATAGTGGACGTGTGTTGTGCTTACCCATTTTATCTTAATAATAAATAGTAACGATATGATAATCTTGGTGCTCAAAGGAATCAATATTATAAAACCCACACAAGGTGGCAATTAATTTCTAGTATTTGCATATCTTAAAAGAATAATAGAAGCATGCAGGTCGGTGAATATAGGCTTTTCCCTTATATGGATTTGAACTTGATCAGGCAGGGCTCAAATGGGATTTTTCTCAAGCTAGGATTGGTCTTTTCCTTTTCTTCCATTTTCTCTTCCCCTTATTTTTCCTTTCCAACTCTAGGGATGTAACTCAAATCCTAGTGCATGATGGGCAACTACCCTGCGCTGACTCGTTTCCCCAGCCCTGTAGTGAGGAATTTGATCTTGCTCTTCTCTCCAAGGGTCAGGGGCTTGTGATGCTGGTTGGTGTCTTCTTTTACCCTCCACATGCCATCTGACAGGAAGGTGACAGACAGCATTTCTGAAAGTCCTGTTACTTCAGTGGTGTATCCAATGACTCTCTGGGGAAGTAGATGGTGGGTAAGAAGGGCTGGGTTTCATGAAGGTTATAGAGTTTTAGTTTTATAAGATGAAAAGATAACACATACATTCAACACTATTGAGGCTTATACTTAAAAATGAAAAAGATAGCACATTTTATATGGTTTATTTTACCACAATTAAAAAAATAAGCATCAATGCAAATGTCTCTGGAAGGCAGATTACTTAATTTTGTCAGTCATGTTTCTGGAGCCTTTTATTGGGATTCTGTTATTCAGTTATATATCTGGGAATAGGAACTGGGTGAAGTGAACATAAGTAACTTAGTCCAATTCCTCAGCTACTCAAGGTGTGTTTGAATGCCTACTTCAGCTAGTGGCTGTACTTGTCTTCAAGATGTCAGTGAAAAAAAAGACCCTCCAACACATCCTCCTCAAGGCATAAAATTCATTTTTTCTTATATTCCAAAAAGGTAAAGACAAAGCCCAAGAGTATGTAGGTATCCCAAGGCTGGGGGGGGGGGGCATGAGGGAGCTGGCCCACAGATTTGAAGAGGGAGACCACTTAGAGAAGACCTGTGAGAGGTGTGGAACAGGAGACCTACTAGGAACAGTGGAGGCCAGCTATGGTTGGCCTGGCTTCTGGCTTTGAGGGAAGATCAGGACTAGGACAGGATGGAAGAACAGCATGAGGTGGTCAGGAAGCAGGAGCATGAGGAGAAGGAGAGTGCTTTAGGGTAATGAAGAACTGCACTAGAGGAGGATGGGGGCCTAAGAAGGGGGAGGAAGTTGAGAAAGGCCTTTGTCTTTCCTTGAGGCCAGATGGGAGCCTTAAACTCAGGAGGATGTGACTTGACCGGCTTTGTCAGGATTGTAGAGACGACCAACACTTGGAGAGTGGACAGAAGAAGCCTGTGACTGCAAAGCTGTGAACCAGTCTTAGAGAGGCTGCAGGGGAGTGGAGGCTCTTGGGAAGAAGGCCTACTTTCCCCTCTTCACTGCCACTCTGTGCCTGCCTGCTGCACAATGATGGGGGACTAGTTTGGGTGTGTTCAGTTTTTATTCCCAGGTACCCTCCGACTTCTTTCCTAGCCTTCTTCCCCACCCATGGAGGTGGAGGTTAAGTGCATCCCGAGGCTCTCCTAGAGAGGTGATGGTTATGCTGATTCACAGGCTTTAAGGAGCTTCCAGGAAGCTCCTGTCAAGGGTGTTAACTTCCCTTGGGAAGAGAATCATCATTCACCAGGGGGAAATAGATAGCTTGCAGCTGTGGGCTCTTGACCAGGTTAAAGCTGCCGGACACAGGATGAGTGAATGCACTTCATGTGGGGAAGAATGAGCAATCTCAGAGAAGGGAGTGTGAACGCGCTGAAGTCTGGATGTGCATCAGTCATGGAAGCTTGAAAGGTGAGGTCCCTCCAGTATATCAAGGGCAACCCCTTTCTTTCTTGATTTGTAAAACTGTCCGGTAATGAAGATGGAAAGGAAATAGAGACATGGTCATGTGACTTAGGAGAGGATGAATTATGAGAGAGAGAGAGAGAGAGAGAGAGAGAGAGAGAGAGAGAGAGAGAGAGAGAGAGGATGAGACCTTGATCTACCCAAGCAGAGAAATTGTCTTGCATAGACCAGGGCTTCTTACCCTCTCCATGGGCATCACTTTGGAGCGGAATTTCTCGTGTTGGCTGCTATTCTATGGATTATGATCTATTTAAAATCACCTTGCCTCCGCACCCCCAGCCTCTGTAGTTTGATATCAGTGGCATATTTCCAGATGTGATTAAAAACATATCTGGAGTGTGGCAAAGTTGCTCCTGGTTGAGACTCACTGGTTTCATGAGGTTAGCTGGTGAAGTCAGTGTTTTGCTTCACATTTTCTCTAATTGTGTCCTTATATTTAAAACTGAGTGGTTGGGTGCTGGGGACATAGCTCAGTGGTAGGGAATTTGCCTAGCATGTGTCAGGTCCTGGGTTCTGAGGTCAGAACCCTAAAATAAAACTCAAACACAAGCCAAAAAGCTAATAGTGTCTCTATACTTTGCTTCTGGGATAGCAGGTTTATTCCAAGACAAGAGTGCCTGTGTTTAAGTAACACTTCCTGTGATTCTTGCATTCTGGACATCCCAACATAAAACACAAGCCTGCAAGGCAGACACCAGAGATAATGCACTTCCTGATTGCCAGGGAGGTAGCACACTCTCGCTCCTCCTCTCCTGGATCCATGCAATAATTAGCCAAAGTAAAATGAATATTAGCCCATGCTTAACTGCCTTACTGTGAGCTTGCCAGCACTGACCCAGTAGTGCTAAACCAATTATTTTTTGAACTTTATGGCTTTAAATAATCCCTTGCTCTAAAATTCCCTGTACCCCTCAGCTACTTAACCACAGGCCCCTCTGCCCTAAATCCTTTTCTTATACTTTGTAGCTTTTTAAGCAAGGCCCCTCTTTAAGAAGACATAATCCCTTCTCTGTAGAAAACATGAAAGACCTTGAACAAATCAAGATTTCTCCATGGAGAATTCAGTTAATCCTGTGCTTATTGCCTAACAAGGAAATCCATCTCTCCACCAAGCACGCCATTACCCGGACTAATGCCTGACTTGAATAACAAGCAAATTATTGTGCTTTTAATTGTACCCTGCCTGGTCACAAAGCACATCTGAGAGAGGAATGTGGCTTCTCTTCCCGAGAAACAGGTCAAGCCTCTAATCCTCCTTTTATTTTCGTCTTCCCCTCCCCCTCCAACCCTTTCTCTTCCCAGCAGCAGAGGGGGAAAAAAGACAACTAAATTATGTTTAAAATGGAAGAGTCTAAAGAAGAAAAAAAGGCAGTAAATACTGACTTGGGAGAGGGAGAATTATCCTCCGTCTCTGCGGTGTGGCTCATTTGAGAACAATCAATGTTATCATAACCCCATTACCAGAGGGCGATCTTTTTTTTTTTTTTTTTTTTTCCCTAAACCAGACTCCGAGTGCATCTGTGCTATTGACAGTTTGGGCTGGGTAACTTTTTGCTGTGTGATTTTGTGGTGGATCTCTCCTGAATGCTGTAGGATGCTCAACACCTTGTCAGGTTGTGTCAATCCAAAATGGTCCAATACGATAGCAAAGTCTCTTGAATGTTGTGGGATTGCCAGTCAACATGATGGAGCGCTACAAACCAAACCCTCCATATTGGGGTGATTTGTTGCATATGATCTTCCATCTCTACACAAACTCTAATAAAACCAGGATCTTTTAAAAATGGAAACCAGCGAGGCAGGTGTATGTATGTAGAATAGTATGAAATAAAAAGACAGTAAAGCATACATTGTCAGGAGGAGGGGAGTTGCTCGTTTCAGCATTCAGGATGCAAAAAGACTTGGCATTTGATCCTTAGTGCACAAACAAGTGTCCCTGAATTCAGAAAGCTTTTGAATGCCCCTCCCTACCTTGCGGTCTTAGAAACTGGGTTCGTTTTGGGTGAGAGAAGGTTTACAAGATAAGAACCATTACCTAGAAATGCTGATGCCCAAGATAGTTGAGGTCGGATGGAGAAGAGGGCCTCAAAGCTCATTCAGACAATGCAAGCCAACAGTACTGTTCGAGACCTAGAAATCAGGACCACGGAAAGCGCCCCACAGCGGCGATATTGTTCACGCGTGTACCGCACTTTTCATTGCAGCTTTAGCGGCAAACGTTGTCTTACTCCCAAGTACAAGATCCAGCTTATTTTTAGAAACTCACTAGAAGCTTTGTTGTCTATCCTTTAGTGGCCTCGAGCAAATGTGGGATGGAAAGGCGTTGCTGTTAACCTCCACGTCCAATAGATGGCGGTGTATATCTTCCCGAGAAGCCAGGCTTGGCGGCAGCTGGTGAGACCTCCTTAGGCTAAGGAAGACAAGTGCCACTCGGTGTCCTTTGGAAGACAGGCATTTCCTCCCATTGTTGGCACAAACAGCTCCAAACAATTGTACTGACCACACACCTTCAAGCCACATTCCGGGCTGCTGCTAGCTGCACAGGAGTGAATGCCAGGAAAACAACCAAGCTGCTCATTTGCTTGATTCGGGGAAGGGGAGAAGGAGGGGGAGAGGAAGATCTTGAGTAACAATGGACATGATTTATTTTTCCAACACGAATAGGGGCAATGCTATTTTAGCCCCTCTTCCAACTGCTGAAGTAAATGAAAGCAGCCACCTAATTAGCTCGAATCACTAGCTAGCAGAGGAAAAATTTCTGCTGAGATTCTGGCTGGGGTGGGGAATCGGGTGTGATGTTGGAGGTGGAGAATGGGTGGGAAGGGAAAGGAGGCCAGGCCGACAGAAGGCTTTTGTTGGGCCCCTGGCTGCCTGCAGTCTGTGGGCTGAGCTGGCCCCGACCCTGAGAGAACAAGGGAACTGTGGTGGTTCCTTGTATTCATCTCCTGTAGGCAGAAAAAGCATCTGCTGGAAGACAGGTCTCTGAGTTGCTTTAAAAAGTGTTATCGATGTAGATGAATTAGCTTGGGAAAGAGAGTCCAGCCCTGTGTGGCCTGGCTGACCTGCTGGTGGGCTGTCCTAGGACCCCACAGGAAGGCTCTCTGACACACCATTAGGGACATTTCAGGCTGATCTGGGACCAAATTTGGCTGTTGGTCAGGCAATGAAACAAAGACCTAGTTAAAGACTGATCCTGACTAATTGCCCTTCTCTAGCAGGACATAGGAGCCACTCCTACAAAGGCAGTATCAGGAGCTGTCAGCAAAACAATGGGCAGGTAGGCACTGTTGAAATCTTCAAATCTTGTTGAATCTTGAAGGCTACGAGAACTGAAGTGCTAATTTATTTGTTCAGGGATGACTTTGGTTTTTTAGTTCGATACCACTTTAATTGAAATACTTCACTAATACGATCTATCACAACTGTAAACTGTCAGTTTCCACAGCTGTTGCCTTTTTCAAGCAATCTGGCAAATGTGTACGGCTAAAAACACCAACTTGGGAGGTTGAGAAGGAGCCTGCACAAGCTTCTTTCCCCACTCAGCTGGCCCACAGTACCACCCTCCCCATAAACCTTGGAAATCATATGCTCCTTTTCAGTAGCCACACCCACTTCAGTTTTGGGCACATCTGCTGTGTTTGGCTGATCGATGTCCATCCTTCATCTTTTAGGCTTTGTACCTGGTTTTCCTCAGGGCACATGTGTCTTTAGTGAGGTGGACTTCAGTCTCCCGTGCTGGGGTGGTGAACATGTTATCCAGACATAATAAAAATCCTTATATTTCCATCTAATCTGGGCTCCTGATTGAGGGTCTTGCTCAAATTAGCAAAATAACAGCTATAAAACTGAAAGGAGATCCAGCTAACTTGGGATTTTAGATAAGCGATTATGTTCTTTTATTAAAAGTGTTTCTGAGATATTACATGTAACATACACACAAAAATAAAGCCATTGTTTATCTGGAATTTAGGTTTAAGGGAAACACTGTTTATTCTGCATGATGGATGCTATTGGTTCCTAAAGAAGTTTTTGATCTAGATTGGTCAAATGACAATCAGATTAGGACTTTAACAGTAGCTTTAGAAAAAGATGTGCTTAAATTAAGTCAAGAAGAGTCAGTTGAGCTGCTGAAGAGGTGGGGCCTGTGTTATGGCTCTCAGTGGCAGCTTTTCCTACTGTGTGGAAGCCTGTGGCATGAAGGACAAACATGTCTCATTTGACCAGGTGGATGAGCTGCTTTTGAAGCTGGCCCTGTGCTCAGAGAAGAGTAGAGGTGACACTGGCTATACAGAATCACAGCTTGTTTGTTTTTACCTCTTGAACTAAACCTATAAAATGTCAGCCATGGGTTGTACCCATTGGGTACAGTTGTTTAGTCAAGAGAATGTTGAATGGGTATCAGACAGCACAGTTGGCTGGTGCCAACAGCACCCCTCTATAATTGCTCCTTCTTTCCTTTATGTGAGCCTTAGTTCTTCCTCAGGACAGTGAGTGGAAATGACGGGGAGCTACGCTCGTGATTGGATTTGATACTTGAATTTTCTACCTCTCCCTTGCTTGTTTGTATGACTTTGGAGTCATCGTGGCCTTTACAAAGTTAAAATTTGAGGTTTGAAAGCCAATAAAGAAACAGCCCTTCCTGACAGAATGGGTTCAAAGGCCCATGAGATAGAAACAGCTGTCACAGGACTTCCGGTGCGGTAGGCTCCCTGAGAGGTCTTCTCCCTTCAGGGATGGGGCTGCGTCCTTGGTCCTGGAAACCTGATGGGGTGGCAAGAAGATGCAGAAAGAACAGATGCTAATGAAAGGAGAGGCACTGGAACAGAGAAAAGCTGGGGTCAAGTGGGCCATGTGCACTCTGGAGGAGTGATACAACGGCAGTGAATGTGTTGAGTTCTCAGAGCCTTTATTCTGTATATAGCACAGGAGGAAGCGTTACTAATCTTGGTAGGAGGTTTCTGTAGGCAGTAGTCTCAGGCTGGGGAGGAGAAAGCTGCAGTTGCTAGTTTATTTTTTTGCACACGCTGATGAATTATTTGTAAACACTTGAACCTAGATATCCTATCAACATTCTCACTCAGACCAGAGAAAGACTTTGCCAGTTCTGAATCTGACCCTTATGGGGAAGGTCTTGCCACATTTCCATGGTTCCGAGGCATTGGTCCTTGACATGGCTGTCCCCATGTCAAACCACATCTACTCAAGACTTTATTTGTTCCTTATACTTCCATTTATGCTTCCTGGTCTCTACAGGGACACTCATAAATTCTTTCCTTTATAACTTAATCAGGGCCCAGGGACAGGTGCTATTTGGGCCACTGGTTGATCATGCACACATCTGTGGGGCTGTGTCTTTTCTGACACATCTCTTCATTTCCTGTTTCAGCACAAACCTGTCTCCCTGCAGCTGAGGTTTCTGCTCATTGCTCTCCCAGTGCTGGTACTTGTAGTGGGACTTTTGATGGTTGCTGTATTCCTGGCATCTCAGTGCCATTTACTCATTTTTAATTATTGGGATATTTGAGGTGTGTGGCTAAGACATTTCTGTCCTTGTTGGCCAATTTAAGTGAAGCTAAGAAAGAGCAGAAAGAGCACTGTTTGGCTGTGACAATTTGTTATATTTTCCTTGGAAATTTCTGGAACTCAGAGTGGGTATGAGACAAGGTGTTAGATGGGGATTTACCTGTTCCATGTGAAGAATGGTGACAGTGTCCCCTTGCCTCCTTTTGTATAGTGCTTGATGAGAAAACTGAGTCCCAAGCTCAGGGCCCCTCAAGGCAGCCTTGGCTCAGTGAGCTGGTGATAGGAATAGAATCCAGACTTCAAGTTTACAGGCCCAGGCTCCTCGCTGGAGGCTTTGTGGAGCCAACAGCACGCGTGTCCTCGGGGACTTGCCAGAGGTTTCAGCTTCTCTGCTTGCTCTGTTCTGAAACTCAAGGATTCGTTCTATACCAGATGAGGGCTGTGTCCGGTAGGGAGGGAGCAGAAGGTTTCAAGGGCCTTTGGGATTGCAAAACCATGAGCTGAAATATCCCAGGGTAAACTTCAGGCATCTGCTCATAAAAGATCCATTTGTCCAGTGTCCTGGATGTAAAGTAATAAACTCCCAAGTGGGGGAGGGCAGATTGAGATGAGCAACAGTCAACTTTTGCAAAGCATGAGACAACACCACAACTCCATACTGCTTTGTTTTATATTTTCCTGCCTCCCCGTCTTTTGGTTTGGGTGGAGGTTTCATCAATGAAGGATGTCAGCTTTTTTCTACCCACCCTCCTCCAATTCTCTCCCCCCCACCTCCTCTTTGTTCGGCTTGGCTCAAGGAAAGGAGGGAAGCAGGAGCTGGGGTGGGGGTGGTGCAAGAAACACTGACACAATGGTTCTCACCTGGGGTCTCCACCCCTTTGCAGTTGCATATCAGATATTCACATTACGATTCATAACACTAGCAAAACACAGTTATAAAGTAGCAGCGAAATAATTTTATGGTTGGGGGATGAGAAATTGTATTAAAGTGTCACAGCATTAGAAGGTCGAGAATCACTGATCTCAGAGGAATCTTATGCAGTCCTTAGTCTTTTCTGGATGTGAGTCTAGAAAGTTTGTGAATCCAAGTCTCTGTTTCTGTATCTGTAAGATGGACACAAACATATCAACTTTGTCTCTTGGGAAATTTAAGGGAGATTAAAACAATAAATAGGTGACTAAATATGCTAATTTACTGATATATACCAGTTGCTAATAAAGAATAATTTCACTAGCTTTCTGGCTTCAGGAAAGCTAGACAATGGGTACAGTGAGTATTGTTACCATGGAGACATTCTTAGATGCAAGGGGTAGTGATGGCCTCGCAAGTGTCTTGAGTGCAACATAAACCCTCACTGTAGCCTCTGAGGTAAACATTGTCTCCTTTTCGCAGGTGTGAAAACCAAGGCTCACAAGGTAGAACTATTTTTCCAAAGCCACACAGTTTGCACATAGCCTGTATCTAAGCCCTCCACCCCCCCAGACTGCTCAGTGCTGGCCCCTTGCTGTAGGTGGTATACCCTGTCTTGTGGCTGGATTGGAGAGAGACTCTGGAAGCACAGATGTGGCAGGAAAGGGAGGGGAGCAGAGCTGCAGGAAGGAAAGAGACATTCTCTGTCTTTGTGCTGGGCCTTTGGCCAAGTGTGATTGGGACTTAGGAAGTGGACTGGGGTCAGGGACAGGTGGCTGGCATATGGAGCCCCAGGCTGTGAGTGATGATGACTTTCAGGGGCTGGAAAGGCCTGAGCTGATGTATCTGAAGAACCGCCTTTTATTGTTGCTTAGGAACATTGGAAATCCAGCTCTTCCTTTCGCCAGAGCCTTTATTCTGTTAATTTAGTGCTTCCAGGGTGAAGTTCACCTTTCACCTCTTCCAGGGGGAGTAACGAATTTCTTTAAAGTCTCACTTAGGGTGCTTGCTCCTCGACTTGTGTGAACAGTGCACCCTCTTGATCATGAGTAATGCTTAGCCCCGTGGAAACAATTCATTTGGAGTGGTGGTCTGTCTTTTCATGACCCTG
This sequence comes from Uromys caudimaculatus, assembly GCA_028551405.1. NCBI lineage: Eukaryota > Metazoa > Chordata > Mammalia > Rodentia > Muridae > Uromys > Uromys caudimaculatus. The sequence continues at coordinate 42,898,587 of CM052703.1, forward strand.
AATTTTTTCCAAGAGTTGGGGGCTCATTTGGGAATATAGCCCACTTGCAGAGGTACCTTATATCCTCTCACAGAGGAGACATCTCTTTAGGTCTTTTTTTTTTGTGGTCCTTGGGCATTGAGTCTCTGATACTCTTTACTCTTCAGGTTAGCAAAAAAGCCCGGGAATGGAAGTTGCTTGACCACACAGGGAGGGCCACCCAAGGCAAATAGCAGGGCCAGCAGGAAAACTCTTTACGAAGAACAAAGGGTGTCAAATCCCAGACACACAGAGAGCCACAGATCCATCTGATCTCAGTCTGTGCCATGCCTGAGTGGGATAAAATGGCACCAAGATCATAGCCCTCTTCTAGGGTCCCCATATGCTCCTGGAGGAAGGCCCACCTATGGGCATCGGGTACATGTTCCCAGTCCTCCTGCTTTCTTCATGGAGTTCTCCATAGTAACAACCTGTGTCTAGCGACTGAGCGGTCTACCCAGATCCAGATGATCTCAGTTGGCATCCAGCATTACAATTTGTGTGAAGCCATTTGGGAGAGAACTCACACTGTGATTCTAGCCAGTCCAACCAGAGGCTAAAGATGCTCACACCCCTACAAAATATTTTGGGAGCTCTGACCCCTGATCCAGTTCCTAAGTGATTTAACCGTTACCTCACATTCTTCTGGGGTCAGCTCAATCTTCTTGCTAAGGGAACACCTCTAGGAATGTGGTGGGCTTGCTTTAAATCATGCTAATGAAATAGATGGAAAAATTAATTCCATGTACTAGGGGCAAAATTCAGAGGCTTATTGAATTATTACTAAACAGATACCCAATACCTATAGCAGTTTCATACTCTAAGATATGGCAGAGAGAGGGAGCCAACATCTTAAAAATTTGAAGACAACAATGCTTAAAAATAAAAGGAAGGTATTGTAAGAAACATTAAATATGTCTTTTATATCAAACAGTATAAAACTTGTATTTAGGATAAAAATTGAAATCTTTTTATCTCTCAACCTTGTATGTAAATATACCACCTACCCCAGGTCAAACCTTTGCATAATAAAGTCCTACTACATTCTTGGATTAAAGTAGCAGCGGACTACTCTCTCCTTTATTTCCTGGCATCAATTTTAAAACTAGCCAATAATGAAATATTGTGAGATCAGACTCCAGCCGACGGGGAAAGGGTATTAGCTATGTTAGAATAAAGACTTAGTGCACTACCTGACCTGGTATACTGACTCCTCTGCTTGTTTGAGCAGTGCACCCTCTTGATCAAAAGTAAAGTTTTGCCTTGTCTAGAGGCTTAAGAAAAGTCTCACTTAGGGCTGGACAGAAGCCTGATATCACCAATTCAGTGGAAATCAGGGGTGTTTTAAGGCCACCTTCTACTGCAGAATCTTACAGACAAGAATAGATGGTTTCCATCTCCCGGCAGCTGACCTTCCAACCCTGGGTTTTCTGCTCTCATCTAATATTTGATATTGGAGACCTGCCCCAGACCATGTAAGAATACCAGAGTCTCTTCCTGTGTCCTCATTCTCCTCAGATAGACATATTGCTGCCAAGTATCTGATGGAGTCTTGGTCCCAAAGAGGCATGTTTCTCCTGAAGATTGGGCTTTCTTAGCCAGCTTTGCCTTGTTCACGAGCCTTCCAGGCCACAGGCCACAAGCATTACATCTTTGTTCAGCTGGTGCTCACAGAAGGGAGCTGAGCTCAAAGGGTGTCACCCCATATGACATCAGAATCGCCTGTTCCCATGAGACACTTCGGCCCTGGCAAGGAGAATCCATGCTAATGCACACATAGATGTGTGAGTCTCTTTTTAAGGATTTTTGTGCTTTCCTGAGAGTTGCTGTTTCAGTTTGGTTTTCAATTAAGTTAGGTGTCAAAAGCCACAACCTTAATTCTTTCTACTAAAAAACCAGACAGACTTTTTTTTTTTTTTCCGAGACAGGGTTTCTCTGTGTAGTCCTGGCTGTCTTGGAACTCCCTCTGTGGACCAGGCTGGCTTCGAACTTAGAAATCCACCTGCCTCTGCCTCCCAAGTGCTGGGATTAAAGCACCACCACTGCCCAGCCCAGACAGACTTTTGTCTCCAGATGAGAATATAGTAACCCACAGTAAGGTCCATTTCCTTGACTCTCTTTCTCTCTCTCTCTCTCTCTCTCTCTCTCTCTCTCTCTCTCTCTCTCTCTCTCTCTCTCTGTGTGTGTGTGTGTGTGTGTGTAGGTGTGCAGGGTACCACACTTAGGGCCATCTGCCCCTTTTCGTAACTCTTCTTTACATACAGGATTAGAAAGACTTATGTCAAGACTGTATTTCTGCTGGGCAAGGTCCCTGAGTACATAGGATAAACAGTTATTTGATGGCTCAAGGTAAGAGGGCAGCATAGAGCAAAACCTTTCTTTCTTTCTTTCTTTCTTTCTTTCTTTCTTTCTTTCTTTCTTTCTAAAAAAACCATCATAAAATTAGGTCACCTGTTGTAGCATAGCTTTGTTAGCCCTGACTAAGGTGATTCTATGACATTTTAATGACCCTATCCACTACAAGAACTTCCAAGTTCTTGCTGCAAGCTGATAAGTCATATATAACTTATTGACCTTATCCTTTTATTATAAATTATATTCCAGAATCCATGAAAGGCTAGGCTGAGGACAAACTTTGTGTGTTCCCCAAAGCTCCTCTTTTTAAACAATCAAGCACACAGGTACAGTTTAGATCCATGTCCTGAAGGCTGGGTCCCCAACCTGTGGCAGTATTAGGAGGTAGGAAGTAGATGGGACCAGGCAGGAGGAAGCACTGTTGGGGTGATACCCTGCAGCAGATATTGGAAGTATCCAATTCTCACTTTCTCTTTGTTTCCAGCTGCCAAGAGGCAGCAGCTTTGTTCCCCCTCATACTCTGGGAGGTGCTTACCACAGCAGATGGGTCCATGCAGCACAGACAAAAATGTGCATGCATGTGTGCAAGAGTGTGTATGAGCGTGTGTGCCAAAGCATGTGTGTGAGCATGTGTGTGCACTTGAGAGTTTGTGTGTGTGCATGCGAAAGTGTGTCTGTGAGTGTGTGTGTGCGCATTCAAGAGTGTGTGTGTGAGAGCTTGTGTAAGAATGTGTGTATGTGTGGGTGTGTGTGAGTGTAAGGAGTGTGTGTGTATGTGTGCATTTGAGAGTGTATGAGTGTGTATGTGTGAGTGTGTATGTGTATATGCAAGTATGTGTTTGTGAATGTGTATATTTAAATGCAATCATAAGAGCTAATACTTTCTTCTAATCTTCATTTTTTGGTGTATTTTTTTTCTTTTTTACTTATCCTCAGATGCCTCATTTCAAGTTATATTTATATATATGACCTAACCAACTTTAGATCCCAGTGGAGAAGTAGACATTGAGTCTAATCTCTACACTATAAAAAAAATAAAGGTGAGGTATAATATTGTCAAGGCAAGAGAAAGCTAGAAGCTCTGGGGAATATGGGGAATAATAATAATGTAAGTGAAGAATATACATCACATCCCCTAGGCATCTCCGTGCAAATGATAACTGTTGAGAGTCTACAACCCAGGGTTGTCATGGTTTTGTGATTGTGAATTGTGGGTTATTAGTTTGCCGTCTTTTACTCTGGGGTACAATTAGCCCCATTTCATGGGAAAAGAAAATCTCAGCTTTTCTTTTGTAGTACTTCCTCCTAGTTCCTCAGGAAGCTCAAGGTCATCTGAAAATTAGAGATTTCAAGCTTCACAAATACCTACAATGAAACCACAGGTATTTACAGTGGCAGGTTAGAACACCAAACCTCAGGAGGCATGCTGGGTTTTGAAAGTGACGTGCTCCTCCCAGGGCTGCATGAATTTCTCCCCAGAAGCATACCGGGGGACTTAATTCTAGTATATTTTATAGGTGCTTGCACAGCTAGAGATCACTTTATTTCATTGCATAAATAACCAAGATCTTTTGTACACTCCTTTATTTCCCCCTTTGAGCTGTAAGAATGGTGGCAGGTCTGAGGTTCTCACACATAGACCTGACATAAATGTGCACCAAAGAAGGGGGAGTAATACGGACTCACGTTTATAGACCTCTCTCATTAAAACTCACCTTCAGAAACCACGGCTGCTCCTTCCTTATAATCCAATGATGCCCTGTAACCACCTAACCATTTTTAATATTCCCCAGACTCTGCTGAACTACGCTCCAGCTCAGACAGTGTCTAGCTAGTCAGAGAAAACAGTCTGCCATCATATTTAAAAGCTGTTATTGGGATGGGTTTTACAGGCACTGGGCTAGGACAATTCAGAAACAATTGCTTATGTGATAGTTGGAGGATTTGTCCCTGTCAAACAGTTAATATTGCTTTAATACATGAAGTAGGCTGTATAAGACAGCAATAATGAAAAATGTCAGGAAAGACAATATCAATTGTTATTCAACATCCACATCAAAGATTACTTTTTTGTCAGTAGCTTTCAGAAAATGTATTTTCCATCAGATCTGATTGCGTTCCCCTTTGAAGTGCTCCACCCTCCCGGTAGATTTAATGTGACATCTAGGCACTTTTTAGTCCCTGGGCCTCTGAGGCGATTCAGAGAGGCACAACAAGCCATCACAGGTTTATCCTCAAAGGCCGACACTGTCTGTCTGATTTATTGTAACTTTAAGAATCATCTCCAGCAAAGCATGAGCCCTGCTACCCAGCCATGGCGTCAGACTTTTATCAATTCATTTGTATGCAGCCAGTGCCTCTTGGAACCGAGAGCCCTATAGCCACTCATGGAAAATGCATTACCTGCGACTAATCCTTTTTATCTTTAAAGTCTGTATTTTTTATGTATAAGTCATTTTGGGTTATCATAAAATATACATAATTCTCCCTCCCCCAACAAGAAAAAAAAGGCAAAATGGAAAGAGAATATATAATAAGTTATGAGCTTGTGGTGTCCTTATCAGCAAGGATTCTAAATAAACAGCTCTCTTTATGTAAACACCCAGGATATAAAGCCAGGATTACTTTCAATGGGAAATAGGAATGCTTCCATTTTTTTTTTTTCCTTTTAGGTTTCAAAGTGAAACAGGGAGATTAATCATTGAAAACACGCTCGCTCGTGCAGCCCTCCTTTTCTGGTGTGTTTGCTGCCGAGGGGCGGTGGAGTTGCTGGTGGGAGTGGGGTGGGGGTGGGGCCGGGGCTGACAGTCATTCTGTTTCACAGGTTTGACAAACTGTTCACTCTCCAATGTTTCCCAAGCCATTCGTGAAATGGCCTTAATTAAGAGTGCTAGAAGCCTGTGTCCTGTACAGTGTCTTCTCCAACCCCACCCCGGTGCTGTTCTGCTGTCTGACCTTCCTGGGATATTGTGCTCCTGTGCCCGGCATCCCAAGTGCTAACTGCTGCCTTGTGCCTTTCTGTAACGGTTCCAGGCATTTTGATTCTGCTAAGGTCTGGATCTTCATAAGCATGAGAAACTCTTCTCTTTTAGACTGAATATAAATGCTGACAGGCTTGTGCCCTCATCTAATTAAACTCCCTGCCTGCAGACCTAGTTCTGGTGTGTCTACTAGGGACCATCTATGTTTACTGGCCCACCACACATGTGTCTGACAGCTTTCTGGCCACAATACTGGAGTAATATGTTTCACAGAGCCCACAATATTTACCATTGCACCCTTTCCCGAAATGAGCCTCCTCCCTGCCCTGGAACCAAATTGTAATTTAAATTAATGGAGTGAGTTAGTCCAATCTGACATTTATTTCACATACAGAGTGCAGAGTGGTTTTGAGAAGTCAAAATGGTCTTGGGGGTGTTGCCAATGGCTGGTAAAGACTTCTGAGTGGGATTGACTCTGGATAGAGTTAAACAGTTGCTTTGTTAAAAAAAAAATACTTTTGACTTTTATGACATAATATGGTAGACATTGTTTAGAATCTGCCCAATTTCCAGGGATGCTGTTCTTTTGTCTGGACTCTACTAGGTCTTTCTGTGGAAACAGAAAGGTAGTTTCTAAGATAGTATTCAATCATTTGAGCTTAAAAATGACTTAATTTTTTTTTTAAATAAACTCAATGTCAGATAATATCTATATTGTTTGCAAACTTTAGCAAAAGGTGCAGTTTCTTTTATCTATCTAAACAATGTGGTGCTCCCAGGCTGCTGTCTGTAAGATTAGACGGACTGGCCAAGGGGATTGTTTATATACCACAGTCAAACTCTTGGGTCTGTAGGGAAGACAGCTAGATCTTAGGTTGGCATGCGTTCTCCAGATGTGTCTGTTGGCAACTTTCCAGTGCAGTAGTGTTGGGAGGTGTTGACTCTACCCTCACAAATAGGTCACTGCCAATCCTAACGCAGCTTGATGGCCAGGCATTAGCTCACTGGTTTGAGTGCTTGCATAGCATGTATTTGATTCTAGACTCACTGAAGGGGAAGGGGCTTAAGGATGTGGGTGTGATCTCTTGTTCCTCTTTGCTTTTCCACTATGTTGTTATATAGTGGGGAGACTCTCACTTGGAGGCCCCTTTATCTTGGACTTCCAGACAGTAGAACTGACATAAATGAGCTCGGTTGTTACCCAGCCTATGATATTCTGTTAGAGCCACATGAAATGGACTGAGACAAAGGGGTGGATGATCTACAGGATCTCTGCTCTCTCCTTTCAGGACTAGCCGGGCTTCACGGTTTCTTCCCTAATAGAATGAGAAAGCAGAGAAGCATGACCCTTAGCCAAAGGGGGATTTTTAACTAGAGAAGTTGCAGTCATTACATGCTCCCCCATTATTTTTACATGCAGTTCATCTTCCGGGAAATTATCTCAGAGATCTTGCCAGAACTTGCTTAGAGATAATAGGCTGAGTGTCAGTCTTCTGTTTTCCTTTAGAAAAGGAAAAAAAAAAATCATTTCAAAATAATGTCAGGAGATGTTAAAGAGTTTTGAAGGCTTTCCGAAGCAGCCCGGTGTGCTACTTCAGCAACAGAACACACACAGGCTGCTGCAGACACGGTGGCATTCCGTGATACCATGATGGACTGGAAGCTCAGATTCCTTGCTTTGGTCTTTCTGATTGTGGTGCAGTCCCCGAAGTCCCACCACACTGTCTCACATTACTTAAGTCTGGAATGTGTTCATGCCAGGCCTTTCTTCATGATGGCTTTTCTGTCTGGACCTTACTTGCCATAATTTGATTGTGTTAGACCTTATTACTCTATTTGCATGTTGATGGTATGTGGGTGGGGCCTTAGGGAGGTTACTCAGTTTATATGAGGTCCTAGGGTGAGGTATCCACTGTAGGATTAATGGCTTCACGAGAGCAGCCTCAGCGTGCCTCTTCCAATCTGATGCACTCACAGCGATACAGGAAGAAGGCCCTCAGCAGATGCAAGCATTATGCTCTTGGATTTCTCAGTCCCTAGAGTGGTAAAACAAGCTTCCACTTCCATAAACTATCCAGCATGTGCTACTCTGCTGAAGCCACAGAGAGCAGACTTAGACAACCAGCCCAGCAGCTCCTAGTCCCATAGGCCTAATTCATCTGGAGACTCGGGCAGATGTTTGATGCTCAGTGCAATCACCACTTTTGTGGAAGTTTCCATGGTTTCTCCTTATTCTTGCCTATGACCTCGCAGCAGTTGCCTACAGCACTGCAGATACTCTGCCATCCTATTTCTTAAATCACATTGCCATATTTTAGCTTGAGCTCCTGGAAGGTTGGGAATTATGGATGAACTGACCTCTCTCTCACACTTTGGATGGCAATTTACACGAGCGAGTGTTGAACACATGCCCATTAAAAAAATAGGGGGTTGCAGGTCCTTCCACCTCTGCCTCCTTTTGCAAGTCCCACCAGCCTGTGCCACCAGGACATGAAGAATCAACTAAACAGGGCTCATAGGGGCTCACAGAGATTGAAGGGATAATCAGGGACCCTATGTGGGTCTGAGCTAGGTCTTCTGCATACATGCTGTGTTTTGCATACATACTTTGGCATTCTTCTGGGACTCCTAACATTGGGAGTGGAGGGTGTCTCTTTGCCTGTTCTTGGGACCCTTTTCCTCCTACTAGTTTGTCTCATTCAGCCTTGACGTGAGTGAGGGTTTGTGCCTAGTCTTATTACATCTTGTGATGCCATGTTCGGTTGATGTCCCTAGGAGGCCTGATCTTTTCAGAAGGGAAATGGAGGAGCAATGGATCTGGGAGAGTGGGAAAGTGGGGGAGGGATACTGAGAGGAGTGCAGGGAGGTGAAATTATGGTCAGGGTGTACTGTATGAGAGGAGAATAAATAAAAACAAAAAAGAAAAAGAAAAAGAAAAAAATGGGACTGAGTTTGGCATTGCTGCGAGTACTTATAACCTCAGTACTGGAGGCAGAGAAGCACAGACCTAAGAGTTGTTTGGCCCCCTCAGCCTGGCTGAAAAGATGAGCTCTGGCTCAGAGAGAAACACTGTCCCAGGGGAGTAAAGTGTACAATGATAGAGGAAGACACCAGACCTCTTCCTCTGGCCTTCAGGTGCATGTGCATGGGCCAACAAATCCACCCACACATGTGTACATATACCACACACACACACACATGGCCATATATACCACACACTTAAGCAATACACACACCAGAGCAAAGCAAAACAGCACAAAATGTAAGGCTGTAGTTTTAGACCAGAAGGAAACTTGGGAAACATCTCATCCAAGCTCATGGACTTTAGGACTTAAGGCAGTGCATCACATATCTCACAGGCTGGGACCGCCTTCTACAGAGTTGGCCATCGAGGGAAGAGGACCAGGGACAGCTCTGCAAAGTTCATTTTCTTTTCTACCTTCTGCTGGCAGCAAAGCAAAGCACAGTGTAGAGTATCTGCATCGACTCCACGTTGGGAGAGGTTGAACTTTTATACACATGTACAGTGAAGGTTGTTGCTGGGGCTCAGCTACTTGGGCTCTGCCCTACCTCCTCTTCACCCAGTACCAGATCAGGACAAGGCTCCCCCCAGAAGCAATGCTTGGGCCTCTATTTTTTTTCTGCTTTCAAAGAGACTCAATTGCCTAGAGCGGTGGTTCTTAACCTTTCTAATGCTGTGACCCTTTAATGCAGTTTCTCATGTTGTGGTGACCCTCTATCGTAGAATTATTTTTGTTGCTACTTTATAACTGTAATTTTGCTACTGTGATGAATTGTAATCTGATATGCAACCTCTGCAAAAAGGTCATTTGACTCCAAGGAGGTTGTGACCCCCAGGTTGAGAACCACTGGCTTAGTCTTGTGTTGGCATTTCAATTTTGTTCAGAAAAGAACATGTCTATTTCTTCTTCTTTTTCTGTTTTTCTCCTCTCCCTCCCTGCTGTCTGTCTTCTGAAGGTGTTCAGGTTGGCCTTCAATTCTGTATCTTCTAACCTTAGCTTTCAGAATGCTGGGATTACAGGTGTATGCACACCAAACCAGACTCAGATATGGAAAAGAATCAGAGCTGACGCCAGAGACGTGGACAAAGGAAAAGGCAGAGGGAGTTGAATCTGTGGATGACAATGACTCGATCATAGTTGCTGTCACTTGTCGTGAGGTTAATGGCTCTGCCTCCATCCAGTCTTAGTGATATTCAAGTCTTACTCTTTCTCTTCCTCGTTTTTTTCTTGCCCTTGCATAGCTTTGCTCCTCTCATGGATAAATTTGCTTAGGCCTAGGATTTTGTATTTCTCTCACCCCTGGCTGGTTGTACCTTCTGACTGTCTGTAGGGGTTACAGCACACTTCAGTGCGGAGAGTGGCCCTGTAGTATGGGACACAAGATAAGAGCTTGATCACAAGTCTGGAAGATGGCTGGTGGTGGTCTAAGATGAGGGAAGGTGCCACAGACTTCCCCTTAGTCTATTGGCTGATGCTGCTTCTCAAGAGAGTTCTTGAGGATGCTCTGAGTTAGGCATGGTCTAAGCCCTGTTCACAGCAGTAAAAAGCACAAAGGTAAAAAAAAAAAAAGATGGACTAAATGTTCAATAGATCTATTTATTTTTCCTCCGTCTCTCTGCCCCTCTTTCTCTCCTTCCCTCCCTCCCTTCTTTCCTTCCTTCTCCCCTTCCCCTCTTTCTTTCCTTCTTTCTCTCTTTACTGTATGTGAGTACATGTACATCTGGCTGTGGACGTGGATGCTCAGATACCTGTATGTGCATGTGGAGGGCATCAAGAATCCTTTTCTATGATTTTTTATGTTACTTCCTATCTCACAGAATCTGAAGCTGGGCTGGAGGCCAGTAAGCACCAGAGATACTCTTGTCTCCGTGGCACCCAGTGCTGGGATTAAAAATGATCAGCCAGACTTTTTACTTGGGGACTTGAACTCAAGTCCTCTTACCTACTTAGCCATCTTTGTAACTCCTATGTGGTAGATGACTTATGAAGTGCTTTCTACGTCTAGTGAGTTTTAATTCTTTGAATTTTGTTAACGTCTTAAAGGCATTATAACAATCACATATTATTAAGTATTTTGGCAGTGTTTAGAACAGGCATAGGAAATAAACTGCCACCTTTAACTTCTGTGTCTGAGCACAATTATTTATCTGAAAAAAAAAAAAAAAGACAAAATCTGAGACAGTTTCTGAAGAGCAGATTTTATTTCCCTTGTGATGGCCCTTAAATGTTACACTTGTTACATCTGAGTGCTAATTACTGGAGATTAATTAGTCAGTATGAATGTATTTCTGTGGCGGCCTTCTCCTCTCCCCCCCACCAGTTACTGAACTATACTTGATCTGTGCTACCTGCAGATTCTCTGCAGAGATCCTGGGAGGGGGACCCTCTGGTGAAGCCTTTTGACAATTCTGCTTTAAGAAGAACAACTATCAGAGACAGTCACTTTGAAAATAATTAAATGGAAAATATACTTAACTCCAAGAATGAAGATTGCCTGGCTCTCACCCCATGGAGCTGAGCTACTTTTGACGACTAAAGGTCGGTAATGGGAAGTGATACTTGTTGGTCTCTCTCTGGCTCTGTGAGAGCCCCAAGGCCTAAACCTGGGTGGTACAATTCTCTCCACTTCTCTGCTTCTATCTTGGCCCTCAGAAGACACCTTCAGTAGGGATGTCGTGAGATTTAATCAATTATTATCTAAGGATGGAGAGATCCTGGGATGAAAGGCAAGAAGATAAAAGCCAAGTCTAGCAGCATTATCCTCACTTTCCTATGCTCCTCTTCTATTAGTGACACAGGGTGACAGCTGAAGTGTGCTTTGGTGCATGTTACAAAATATAAAGAAGCAAGGAAATGGCAGTAATCTCAAAACCAAGCCCTTGTTCTTCTTTGTAACCCGTACACAGTAGATTGGCTGCTGTTCATGCCTCATTTATCTCTTTCTATGGGGTTGTCCTTTGTGTCCAATTTTCCCTTATTAATGAATCTCCCCTTTTGTCCTGTACAGTCTGGGAGGATGACATTTATACAAGGTAATCGTTTTCATGCATTACCACAAGGATTATTTATTGGTGGTTATGCAGCAAAAGTATGCATATCTATCACTGACACTGGACCTAGACGGGCTGCTATTTCCTTAGCAAAATTATTTGCTGATTAGTTTCTTTTCCTGGTCTTTAGATTTATGGGTTGGGGGGAAAGACCCATAAAACCCCTAGATGTTGGGAAGGAGAGCCCCCATGGCAGAATGCTAAGCTGCGCTCACTTCTGTGTTCTCTGAGAAGAGAGTCCAATCAAGATCTTGTTTTCAGATCTAGATGCTTAAAAAGAAAGTTTTCTGTATGGTCAGAAATGGAGGGGCTGGGGAGCTCCCCTGACCAACTCTAAAATGACCTGAATTAATACCAAGATTAGACTGGCTTCTCTCTGTGTGATCCCAGAGCTTTGTCAGTTTTCAAATGGACCTGAATCTCAGTATAGGCATAAGTGAGCAAGAAGCGTATTTCCCAATTTTTCTTAAGTTCAACTTAGTTTGTATTACTCTGGCAGGATGAAATATTGTTTCAATTCCAAGCATCTCTCTTCTTTACCTAGGACTGTGGCTAAGTCTCAGGACTTGGTAGCTGTCAAGATAATACAGGTACTATCTTAGTCTCTACTCCCATTTACACAGGATGGTTTAGAGTTCATGGTCCGTTCACATCTCAGTGAGGTATCAGCATCTTAGCAAGGTTGCTACCCCATGGCTCAACTTACCCATGATATGGAAAATAGGAAGCAGAACTTCTCCTGGGATCTGAATCTTTTTTCCTTTTCCCGTTAAAGCTAGAGAAAGGATTCTACCTTAAAATTCAGTTTCTTTCGTATCTTTTGAATCCTCCTCAAACCTTCTCTGTTCCATATGAGGGCTCTTAGAGTTGTGCATTGGCAAGCACAGTTTGTTATTTATGTATTTGTCATTTCTGCTAAATAAAAGCCATTGATTGGACTTGCTAGAGAAAGGACAAGAGGGGGATAAGAGGGGATAATAGAAGAGGGGGGACACAGTTACATTTGACATCACCACCCTCCCAGTTTTGAATAAGGGCTTTGAATAATGGAAGGTAAGGCCTGGCTTCAGACTCATAGGTAGCAGGCAGGACGCAGTGAGAGTTGGAGGAAGGATAGAAGCTGTGGATGTGGGTCAGTCTGGGTTATATGCAAGTGTGGCTTTAGAAGGTACTTGTGAGAGAGAGTGAAAGCTTTGATTCTAAAATGTCATTGATGGCCCAGTGTGTCTTTTCCATAGAATTCTAATGTTAAAAGATAGATTCAACACCAGAATTAGAAGTCATATTTGTAGAGCTGGGCACGGAGCTCAGTGGTAGAGTACATGATGAACATACACAAGGCTCTGGCTCAATCCTCAGTGTAGACAGAAAGGAGTGCTTGCTGTACCACATGGTGTGACTTGAGAGACTGACTGAACGTTAAAGCACTATGTAGCCATGCTCAAAATCATTACCTAATTGTGTAGCAAAAGACCAAACAAAATGCAAACCACAACTTACTGGGAAAACCCAGGACCCCAAACTTGTTGAGAATGCTTTTTACAGAATGAAGTTTAAACAACTACTCACTAATCATCTGCAGTTGTTTAGGCAATGAGGCAAATGGAAAGACATTAAGAAGCCAACAGTGAATCGGCAACACAAATGACCCCAGGAAATAAAGTATAAATTCAGTGGGGAAATTTTACAGGCCTTGGGAACATGGGAAGTGACATGGCACAAGCTGTGAATTGGTGTCATCTATCTGAAGCCCTGGAGAGGAGAGGGTGCTGGAGCTGTAGAGTTAGGTAGGGGAATGGAACCTGGTGACTGGAGAGGTGGCCTGAGTCAAGGGAATGAATTGAATTTGGACATGAATACTATCAACTAGTCTACCCATGGAGCAGGTGGAAGGGCTCTGAGGATGGTTAGGGGACAGAGATAGGACTAAGGCTGAATCAGAATTAATAACTGAGGGCATGGAAAAAGGTGAGCTCAGAGATTGTGGAAGGGAAAGGAAAGAAAGCAGGCAGATGCAGGCCAGCCATGACTTGTACACACACAGTATGGAGATATCTGGGACCTTATGTTAGCTTGACTATGAGAATATAATCAAGTCAGGTGATAGCAGACAGTTGGGAGATGACGAGGCTTACCAAAGGGGATGGAAGAAGGAAGCTCTGAGGAGCAAGAGGCTCTGTTCATAGGGGGAACTGGTTGTCAGTTATACCAAGCATCAACCAATCATGGTGTCCATGCTCAGTGTTGGTGCAAGGGATCTGGTAACCTAACATTTCAGGGGCTGGCTCATTGGAAGGGCATATGGGGGGAAAACTCATAATCTGCATTTATTTGGAGATACTTTCATAAACTCAGGGAGGCCTAATTCAGTACTAGGAACATGGTTAATTTTCAGCCAAAATCTACTATTCACATTTCCAAGACATACAACTCTTCAGTTTTCTGGATAACTAAAACCCCACTTTAATTACACATCATTCCCCCAAAGCAAATTAAAAATATAAAACTTTATTTACTAGGTTTTCAACAATAGACAAATATATTAAAACAATATGAATCTTTCAAAGTAGAGATTATATTTTATTCGCCTTTATATTCCCAAAGCCTTTCATGATTCTTAACAAATAATACAAATTCTATGAACATGTAAAGGATGTACTGTGTAGGGTCAGGCATAATTTGAATTTCAAATGAATTTAAATTTCTGACAATTGCTAAATAAAAACCATTTCTCGAGTCAGTAGCATCATTTTTATAGTAGAACTGAACCTTTTGTATCCATGTCCAGCTGTGCTTGGTGGTTTGTTATATTAGCACCATAAAGATGGCCTTGAATACCCTGATGTACTTGTGTAGATAGACATACTTGTTTCTGTTTTATTCATCTGCTCTCCGGTTTACAGCGATGAGCCTGAATAGACATCTGAGGTGCCAGAGATGAACTGATGTGAAGAGCATCCTCGCAGAGCTTTTGTTTGCTGTGATCTGTAAAATGGAGCTCTTTATTCATTTGCATCAGAGTAAGCAAGGAGGATGATCTGATATAACATGTAAAGGACAGGCATCGTGCTGAGAATAGTGCACGCGTGATAAATAAGATGATTTTGTGTTTTGTGGTGCTGGGGATGGAATCGGGGTCTTGCACATAGGCGTTCTACAGCTGAGCTACATCCTCAATGCAAGTGTAGATTTGATTGGAAAGACTATATCTTTAAAAGGATATATCTTCAAAATATTTATTTTTATTATTTAAAATTATATGCTTTTATAGTTTTATTATGTAATAATAGAAAATTATGTCTTTTTTTAAAAAATCACCTTGACAGAAGCTGACATTTTCTGAGTAGCGGGATCCACAATTGAGAAAATGCCTCCATAAGATTGGCCTGTAGGCAAGCCTGTGGGGCAGTTTCTTGATTAGTGATTGATGTGGAAGGGCCCAGCTCACTGTGGGCAATGCCACCTCTAGGAAGGGGATCCTGTGTTGTAGAAGAAAGCAGGGTGAATAAGCCATGAGGAGCAAGCCGGTAAGCCATGCTCCTCCATGGCTTCAACTTTAGTTCCTGCCTCCAGGTTCCTGCTGTGACTTCCTGCTCTTACCTCCCTCAATAATGAATTGTTTTCCTTGAAGTGTAAGATTAAATAAACCATTTCTTCCCCATGTTGTTTCGGTCATGATGTTTGATTACAGTATCAGAAACCTTAACGAAGGTATTGCATCTGAGTGTGTCTCTGTAGGTATGCATATGTGAATGCAGGTATCCGTGCAGTCCAGAAGATCCCTTGGTACTGGATTAGAGGTGACTGTGAGCCATACAATGTGGCTGCTGGGAACTGAACTCAGGTTGTCTGCAGGAGTAGTATGCATTCTTAATTTCTGAGCCATCTCCAGTTTCTAAAGGGCATATCTCTTTATCCTATGTTTTCTAAAGAACACAAGCATATCATAATTGACAGAGAATTAAAAATAAATGTTGTATCTATTTCTACCAGATTCTCATTTCCTCTTTATAATGAGTTTATATCCTAAGGTTTAGTGTTCCTGGGAAGAAGCTGAGTTTTTCCCAGTGACCAATGTCCATTCTTAGGCAATATGCTCCCACTTTCTTGTCAAGGATTACATTGAACTACATAGTGAATACAAGGGCTCTACATAACTTATGTGAGCTGGATTATAGCTTGTTATAATTAGATGAAAATAAAGTATCTTAGGGCTTGAGAAATGGCTTAGCGATTATAAGCTTGTTCTTTTAGAGGATCCAAGTTCAGTTCCTAGTATCAACACTGGGTGGTTTACAATGGACCGTAACTCCAAACTTCAGGGTATTTGACATTCTCAATGGCCTCTGTATGTTTCCGTACATATGTGATGTAAGCCCCCCCCACATTGACTGACATTCACGTAGATGAAACACATCTTTAGGGTGTGAAAGATAGCTAAATGGTTAAGAGCACTTACTGTTCTTGTAGAGGATTTGGATTTGCTTCTCGGCACCAACATCAGGTGGCTTAAAGCTGGGTATAATTTCAGTTCCAGAGGATCTGACAGCCTCAGGCATCCACTGGCATTGTGCATACGTGGTACATGTAAACTCATGAAGGCACACACATATACATAAAAAAATCTTTAAAAAATATCTTTTAAAAGGCTATTATGTGTTGAGATTGCATGTAGCTGATGACCTGGACAAGGCCAGCTCTTTATGGTAGATTATTTTTCATGTTATAAGTAATATTCACAGAATCATGTTCAACTGAAACGTCCTTAAAGCAACTTACTATAGTTGTTTTGGTTTTACCTTACAGGTAAAATATTGTATACTGCTTTTGCAAGGCATAGACCCAGAACTTTAAACAATTTATTTTGGTGCCATTTCACATTAATTTTGCACTGGCATTGGGGAAGGTGAATGATTATTTGTTTACTTGCTGGTGATAACTGAAGCATGCCCTGAGAATTGCTATGTAGGTAAAATGCTCTAGGGTCTTTAAACAGGTTGATAGATGTCTAATAAAATGTTTTTAATTATCAAAACATTATTTCTGTTTAATATTAGCTCAGCAACAAACCAAGGGTTTGGATAGTGAATTCAAATCTGTCTTAATGTTCATTAGGGTGAGTCTAGGCCCCAAGTTAAGACTCTGTTAGTTCTGCAAGCATTGCTTTGCTAGTAGACACTGAGCATCTGTTGTAAACTGCCTCTGTTTGCTCCACTTGTATCCATACCGTACTTGTTGGTGACACTCTTGGTTACACTTACTATGTTAGATAGCCTATTGTTTCTGTGACAAAATCCTCAATGGAAACAGCTCTAGGAAGGAGAGATTTATATTGACTCATGGTTTCAGAGGTCTCATTCTATCATGGCAGATGGGGAGAGTGTTTCTAGAAATAATTAACTAAGCAAGTATGTGCAACACTGTCTCAGAGGCTAGCTCTCAGATGGGACAAAGAGGAAAGGAACTGTTACGGTTTAAATGAGGGTTAACAGGCTCATATTTTAAAACCTATATCCTAATGGTAACATGTTGGAAGGTACTTGTAATTTCAGGAAGTGGGGTCTGTCTGGAGGAAGTATAGGCCACTGAAGGTGAGTCTATGGTAGTAGCTCATGTCTGACACCTTCCTGTCTGTTTCTCTCTTTCCTGTCGGTCGCTGGCTGTACAGTTTTCTTCTTCCATATGCTCCTATTGGTTAATTTGATATTCTATTCAAGTCCATGGGGACAAGTGATATTTAGCTGAACTCTCTGAAACCATGAACAAATGAAATCTCTCCTCATTTAAGGAATTCGTGCCAAGGATTTTCATCACAGTGATAGAAAATTAGCTAATGCAAGGAGAAAGCAAACTAGCACAGGCATTTTCTCTCTGTATTTGCAATGAGATGAGCAGCTCTGTCCTACTATGCCCTTCTGCCTTGTTTATCTGCCTCATTTCAAGTTCATAAAAACAGAGCTAAGTGATTATTTCCTAAAATCTCCAAAATTATGAGCCAATTTAAATTCCCCTTCCCTTTCTTATGTCTTTTGTCACAATGATAAGCAATTGACTAACATGGAAACTTATGACCAGAAAAGTAGGGTACTTCTCTGTCCAATAACTTGTTTGAGACTGTATATGAAGCTGAATTTAAAGATGGTAGAGCAATTTAATTTGGTAGAAGAAATGTAAAGGCAGCCCAGGATTTGAGCTGCAGCATGGTTGCTGCTAGCTGCTTTTGACCAGATTTAAAGTGATTTTTAAAAATTAAACAAAACAAAACAAAACAAAACAAAACAAAACAAAATCTCTTCCTCCAAACAGACAAAATGTTGGGAAAACTTACAATTTACCCAGAAGAGATGTCCATAAAGTTGGGACCAAGCAAAGTGCCTCTAGTATAGAGACTAGTTCTAATGAAAACTAAAAAAGCCAATTCCTTTCCATCAGGATAGTGAAAAAGATTGCTTGAGTCTATCTCAGAAATTTGCAGTCCTACCCACAGCAAGTTCAGGTGTGTCAATGGTTTTTACTCCTTTGAAAGAGTTGATATCGTTCACCCTGTTCACATAGGACCACCTATGGAAGTAGTACCTTGTGTTTGACCATCTAGATATTCAAGGGTGGATAACTAACCATTTATCCATGAGAAAGTTGCTATTTTGCAGCCTAGCAGTGGTGAACTATATGTTTAGTAAATAGTTTGGGTTCTAGTTTATCTACTGGTAAATGGTGATAATTTTTACGATTAGAAAGATTATTATTATATAGAATATTTACTATTTTCCTTGGAAAATAGTAGGTGCTTATGGAATTGCTAGGTCTCATCTACATTCCTTCTACTTTTTTTTTACACGATCAAGAATCCATATCCTATCTTATCCTAAGAACCATAGAACTCTAAGATCTCAGAAGTCAAAGGAAATGATGGGCATTGTGTACGAGTTCCAGGCTCAAAGCTCTGCCTTGTTGGTATCTGCGCAGACATGATTGACTGACCAGTCAGTAAGCCCCAGTGGTTTTCCTATACCATCGTCCTCCATGCTGGATATGTAGCTATGTGTTTCCATGCTAATCTTTTAAAAATTATTTTTATTTCATGTGTATTAATGTGTTGTATGTATGTATGTGTACCACATGTATGTCTGGTGCCATTGAAAGGTAGATGAGTATGTTAGATTCCCTTGGAGTCACAGATGATTTTGAGCCACCAGGTGAATGCTCAGAATGAATCCTTTGCAAGAATAGCAAGTGATCTTAACCACTAAGTCTTCGCTCCATTTTCCTTCAGCTTAAAATATGAATTTATTAACTTTATTCAAAACAGATGCTATAGGCTGCTATTTTTAAAAAAGATTTATTTATTTTATATATGTGAGTATGCTGCTGCTGTCTTCAGACACACCAGAAGAGGACACCAGATTCTATTACAGATGGTTGTGAGCCACCATGTGGTTGCTCGGAATGGAACTCAGAACCTCTGAAAGAGCAGTCAGTGCCCTTAACCACTGAGCCGTCTCTCCAGCCCCAGGCTACTATTTTTGTATAGTTCTCTCTCCTGCTGTAACTCACCCTATATCTCTCCCACAAAGCCACTCCTTCACATTCATCAAGAGATTTTCTTGTTCTCTAAAGCTTCCTACAGGTACTAGAATGCCCCATCTCTGCCCAGAGTATGATAACTGAGTTTTTGAATATTTTTCTTGAACAGAAGAGATCTATAAACTTCCAAAGCAAGAGAACTATGTGGTCTATTCCTTATCATTCCCATACTGCTCAGCACGAGGGTATGCAAGAATTGTTGACTGGAATAATTTTGCCTCCATATTGAGTAACAAGCAAATAACCAGAGTTAGCAAATCACCTCTATGTTAGTCTATTTTACATTACTATAATGTATTATTTGAGACCAGATACTTTATAAAGAAAAGAAGTTTTACTTAGCTTTTGGCGTTTTGAATCTGAAAATCTAAGTTGCATCTTTCTACCTCTGTAATATTTTGTGTTCCCCTGCTGTATCACATGATGGCGGGTAGCCTCCTGGTGTGACATCCTGACCAAAGCATGTGAGATGGGCAGGGCCTAGGCTTGCTTGCTTAAAGCAACCCTCTTGGGAACTAACTAGAGACCCACCAGAACCACACTAATCCCTTCTGAGGCCAGAGTCCCCTGTGACTTAGTTACTTTACACTCACCCCCATGTTTGAATCTCAATGTACTGGAAACCAAGCTTCTAACACATGAGCCTTCGGGGGACCAAGCCATGGCAACCTCTAGATTATATACCACACATGATTAGCTACTTTATTCGGCATTGGCCTATTTGTTTGTCTTGTTTCCTTGTATCTAGGTCAGTGGTTCTCAAACTTCCTATTGCTGCGACCTTTAATTTTTATGGTGACCCCAAACATAAAATTATTTTTGTTCCTACTTCATAACTGTAATGCTGCTACTGTTACGAATTGTAATGTAAATATTTTTCATGGTAGTGGTTTGCCAAAGGGGTCATGACCCACAGGTTGAGAAATGCTGACCAAGATCCTCTGCATTTGTTTTCTGTGCTGTTTCTCTTGTCTCCATCATGGCTGTCCTATAAGGAGATGATGGACTGTCCTCACCAAGGCTAGAGGGAGCAGTGGCACTGTCAGAAATATATTCCTTATCTGGATTCAGATGTACATCAGCAAATGCAGATTTGGGGATGCTAAACTTTCAAGTGAGGAAAGCTGGTGAGGATGAAGAGGAGTGGCAGGGGTAAGCCTCATTAGGCGGTCACCGGGGAGGCTGCCTGTGAATGGCTGTGAATGGAAAACTCTTGTATCTTGAAGGAGGGAACTGCAGACAGCAGCTGGCTGTGTATTCACTGTCCTTCGCAATGTCCAATGTCTGCAAAGTGGTTGACCTTAGAGGGCCTCCATGATGTGCCCGAGTCTCTTCAGCTTGTTGTTCCTATTTGCACTTGACTTTGTGGATTCCTCTTGGGTAAGGCGTTTTTAAAGAACTAAAAAAAGCCTTGTACCCCAGAGACACCCAAAGGTGGCATCCTAGGCAGACAGTTTTCAACCCTCTGTTATTTTCCTCATTGGAGAAAATTTCTTCTCCCTCTGAACATCTGGGTTCTGTGATCCGAGGCATGCTTAGGTTTGGCAGCTTGAACTTTTAAAAATACTAATTATGCAGGGAATAGTCTCTCAGGTCTGTGGGGAGACTGGGGAATGCGGAGTTACTTTGGGAGCTTTTTAAAAGCTAAGCTTTCTCGAAGTGCTGTTTTTTAAACTATCATAAGTCAAATTTATCATGGGATAATGTAATAAAGACAAATATTCAACCAATAATGAAAAGCTAAGTAAACGGGTCTGCTTAGGCTCTATTATGTGCAGGAGAGTACATTAAGGCAGCTCTAAGAGACACTTTAATGGATTTAACATTAGCAATCAGACCTGGACTCGGTATAAATCAAACACCAGCACACTTCACCCCACTGCACACCCACTCATTCATTAGTACCATCAATGCAGATTATAAATATTAGCCAAGAAGGCTTCACTTCTTGAGATTCTTTCCACAGACACAGCAATAATTGAACAATAATGATGACAATTTTATTTTTATGAATCACTATGGCTTCCTTTTATTGATTTGCTCTTGGGCCTGGAGAACGCTTCCTCAGCCAGTATACAACAGGAAATGGTTATAGCATTATCAGATAGGCTGTAAAGAGATAAATAAAGTAAAGGGGGGTAGGAATGATGCTGGGCTTTAGCAAACTGCTGATAGAAGCAAGAATTACTCTCTCCATTCCCAACAATAGGGCATCTTAAATGGCGTCCTTTCTCCCTCCTTTCTGCTTTCTCCTCAGTCAGTGCAAGGAAAATATTTCTTGGCTATAAAAGTACATTAGCTTCAGAGCTGAGCATTTTGGGGTTCTTGGTAGCAGCTGAAGCAAAAGCAGTAATATGGGGATAAATAAGCCTGTTTAGGCAGCACATGGGGAAGAGGGCAGAATCCCATGGGAATGTGGCCTTTTGTTGCTGTGACTCTTTGTGGCTAAGAAGCTCATGTAGAGCTTCTTAGGAACAAGGCAACACAACCTTCTGGAAATATTCCCTCCAAGACTGTGAGGAGGATCTCGCACTGCCCACCCCTTCTCTGGAGCACACCACAGTTAGCATTTCCTGTAGGCAGTCCCTGCCCTTTGCCTCCCAGTGTGAACAAACTGAACATTCGCTGCAACAATAAGAAGGGGACAGATGTGGGCCTGCACATGAGCTTTATTGCTCCTCAGTGACCAATCTCAGGGCTCTTTCACACTCTTACCATCCTGTCACCAGGAAAAAAAAAATCTACATTTTTACTTCCATTTCCTCGCTGGCTTTAGACCTTATCAAGCCTTTTAGGGAAAGGAACAGGTCATATGCATCTTTCTGGGCCAGCAAACCCTCTGCAGACTCTATGCAGCAACAGAGATAAACATGTTCCCCCATAGAGAGTGGAAACAGAACTCTTCTCTTTGGAGTGGGGTGTGTGTGTGTGTGTGTGTCTGTGTGTCTGTGTGGCTGTCTTTGTGGCTGTGTCTGTGTCAAATGTTCAGTAGAAGTATGAGCAAGTGATACCTAAGGGTTTGTCCAGTGTTGCTTTGCCAACTGTGTCCATGGAATAATGGGGCACTGAGCTCCCTCCCCGGAGGGGTTGGGTAGCCCAGAGCCTGCAGTGATGCCTACTGCATTTCTTGATCCAGTTCATCATGCCACCTCAGATTCCATCTGTAAGACAAGGCAGCCCTGCTGGGTACTGTCTTACTTACCATTCTGTTGCTGTGAAGAGACACCAGGACTAAGGCAACTTATAAAAGAACGCATTTAGCTGGGTGCTTTCTTACAGCTTCAGAGGATGAGTCCATAATCAGCACGGAGGGGAGCATGGCGGTGGGCAGGCAGGAATGCTGCTGGAGGTTAACATGTAAGATTTCAGCTACTGCTCAGGTTGGGAATGGGAGAGGCACTGGGAATGGTGTGGGCTTTGAAAACAAGACCATACCTATTTATTGTTCCCAAACAGCCCACCAGTGGAGAGGCAAGCATTGAAACATGTGAGCCAACAGGGGCCTTCTCATTCAAACCACCATGGTACTATAATGAAATTCTTCAGAAAAGTAAGCTCTTTGTGTGTGTTTGTGTTTTAAAGAAGCTGGCTCTTATGTAGCTCAGGCTGGTCTAGATCACCTATGAAACTGATGGTGACCCCAAAGCTCTGTTTCTCCTGCTTCTATCCTGCCAAATGCTGGGATTGATTATAGGCTCATGTCCCCATGCCCACAATAAGTTCTTTTGACTCAGATAACGTAACTATAGCTAAATGCAATACTTAGTACACCCATAGGTTTAAAACAATGTTCTAAAGAGTTTCAAGTTATTAGTCAGATACGATGTTGTAACAATGGAAAAAACCTCAGCTACAGTTGGAAACAGCTAGATTGGAGAGAGAGACATGGGATTGGTTTCTGGCATGCAGATCAGGTGGCTCACAGCTGTCTGTGACAATAGCTCCAGGAGATCTAGTGCCTTCTAGTTTCCCTGGGCACCTGCGTGCTTGTGATAGGCAAAACCTCAGCTAGGTATGCATACACACATGCATAAAAATTAAAAACAAAACAAGAAAATTCCCACAAGTTCAGCAGCAGGATTTTTAGTTCTTTGAGAGAAGGAAGGCAAATGTTTTGCTTCATGGTTAAGTGGGGGAATCTTAAATCTTTGAAGGAAAAAAAAATTCACTCTGTAGGCCAAAAATACGTTGGCAACCACAGGTTGTATTGGCTGTAATGTAACCCCAATAATGTGATGGTTTGCAAGACTTCTTGGAGACATGTGAGTTCAAGGTGCTCATTGGTGTCTGAAAGTAGTGACTGATGCTGTTGTTGGAGATTTTCAATGGAAAGAATCAAAATTCTTGTGCTAGAACAGGCTGCCCCTCATCCCAGTAGCATTTATACAGTACAAAGGAGAGCCCGGAGCTAATCTGTCATGAATGAGCTAACCCATTAGGTATACCAAATGCCTACTAGGAGGCAGGTGTTCTGCTAGGCACTGAATAAATTACAGCAAGGCAGGCTGTCTGCAGGCCTCACATAGGCCTAAAAGACTCAGCTAAAATTTTTGGCTAAGGAACTTCAGACGGTGGTCAGTGGTGGCTGGTGTTATGGTGGTGTGGTTTGCAAGAGAATAAAGGCCCATTAATCTGAGTAACAAATATGGATTTCCTGTGTAAGAAGAATGGCACATTCAATCTCAGTTTTTAAAGATCCTGTTGGTTGCTGTGTAGGAGATCTGCCAAAGTGTGATAAAACTTAGGGACAGCTCACTACTAGTGAGTTGGACACTGTCTTTGTTTCAGGATGGCAGGTGGATCTTCAATCCCTTAGAAGTTTAAGGGAAAAAAAACTATTTTAGAGCATGGGAAGTATTTTTCATTCTTTAATTGATTGTGAGGAATATCTTTGGGAGAAAATAGAGGTTCTAGGAAAGGAGTGACCAGATACAGAAATACTACTTCACAGTTTATGCTTCAGTATAGTGCTCGCACTGATCTAAGGATGGACGAGAAAGGGTGCCAGGAACTTGGTGTGCTTAAGCATTAGCTTTGGGCTCTTTCAGGCAGCTATGCAAATACAGTGGTGGCTAACTAAAGGGCCCTGTGAAGAGCTTAACACACATGGTGACTCAAGCATGCTAGGTATTTGTACACATTTTGAAAGGGTAAAGTCAGGACTGTTAATAAAGGACAGAGGCTTCACGGAAGACAACAAAGGATAAGAACTAGGCCCAGAAGGTTTGTAAAAAGCCATGAACTCCCCAAATAAGATTGGTCCTGGTCTGACAGTGATAGCCCCTGTGATTCATAGAAATGTATGTCTGTGGGTGCCTCCATAAAAAGGTACTTGGGGACATACCTAAATTTGGGAAGCCTCTGGTGGTAATTTTTGTCTAAAGTAGTAGTTCTCAACCTTCCTAATGCGGTGACCCTTTAATACAACTCTTCAGGTTATAGCAATCCCCAGCCATAACGTTATTTCCTTGCTACTTCATAACTGTAATTTTGCTACCATTGGAAATCATAATATAAATATCTGATATGTGGAATATCTGACCTGAGAGCCCCAAAGGAGTTGCAACCCACAGGTAGAGAACTCCTGGTCTAAAGGGACTCAGGGTCTTTAATCTCAAGGCAGCCTTGCAGTATTTAGTGGTGATGGGTCCTTTGTCTCTTAGTCATGGTCCTCTGTACTGTACCAGTAAACTGCTGAGGAGTCAGGATTGGAGAACATGAAATGGGGGGAATTCTAAATGCCCAGACCTCTGAGTTAGGAGACTATAACATTTGGAGTGCTACAGTCGAAGAAGAGAATGATCAGTGAGAAGAAATCCACTCCAGGCCAAATGCAGTGACAAAACTTCCTCTCCTTCCAATTTCTCTCCAGGTGACAGGTGCAGTAGTTTTATAATGTAATATTCCAGGATCTCCTGGTTGAATGTCTATCTTGTCTATTTTACTATAAAGTGGAGAATTGAATGTTGGTTTCAGAAATTTGTAGAGCCTTCTAAAATTTGACACACAATTTTCTGCCACCACACTGTACAGACCATGTGTCACTGGGGTCAGATGTAAAAGGACTTGTGGAGCAGGAGGAATGCTTTCTTGTTCATTCAGTTCTGGGAACTCTAAGAAAAAATCCATGTCCCTGAAGGTCAGGCAGAGATCTGAGGACTCTAAGAGGGATCAAGAGTTAAGTGCAAAGAAGGAGAACAGAAAACCTTGTGAGGATGAAGAAACCTGCAAAGAACAGTGTGGAGTTATGGTGAACTGGCTTGACATGGGCAGGATTGTATGAGGTCTTGGGAGTACACAGGGATCCCAGGGCCCTGATTCCAAGAGAGCTCAGTGCTGCACTGAGGCATTGTGGCACAAATAGGGCAACAGACCCAGGAAAAACTGAAAGAATTGTAGTGGGCATAGAATCCAGCAGGCATTAGGGTGTGCAGCTTCAGGGTGAGCCTGGGGGCTGGGCTCTTGACAGCATGAGTTCATCAGATACCTTGCACTGAGGGACCATTATACTGAGAAAAATCTCACCATATTAAAATCTCCAAGATACTCATGAGTATATTCCTCTGTCTGTCTGTCCATCTGTCAGTCTGTCCTTTCTGTCTTTAGAAACTACGTTTAGCATACTGTAAGTGGTAGGCAGCTGTGGATAGTGAAAGAGAACTGCTTCCGTCAGGATCTTGCTTTTCTTTTTCTCTCATGTGAGAACATTTAACACGAACTCTACCTTCTTAAGAAAACTGCAAGTGTATACTACAGTGTGGTTGGTCTTTCTCACAGTGCTATGCAGCAGCTCTCTAGAACTTACCTTGATAACTCAGGCTCTGTCCATACTGAGTAGCGACTTTCCATTTTCTTTCCTATCCCAGCCCCTGGCAACTGCTGCTCTTTGATCTTAAGAACTAGAATGTTGCATCCACACTTTGGTGTGATCTTCTTTCTTCTTGGGTTTCATATGGTCTGTGAGTTGTATCATGGGTATTCCAAGCTTCCTTTTGTTAATATCCACTTATGACTGAGTACATACCATGTGTGTTCTTTTGTGACTAGATTACTTCACTCAGAATGATATTTTCAAGTTCCATCCATTTGCCTGTGAATTTCGTGAAGTCATTGTTTTTAATAGCTGAGTAGTACTCCATTGTGTAAATGTACCATATTTTCTGTATCCATTCCTCTGATGAGGGACATCTGGGTTGTTTCCAGCTTCTGGCTATTATTAATAAGCCTGCTATGAACATAGTGGAGCATGTGCTCCTGTGGCATGGTGGGGCATCTTTTGGGTATATGCCCAGAAGTGGTATAGCTGGGTTCTCAGGTAGAACTATTTCCAGTTTTCTGAGGAACTGCCAGACTGATTTCCAGAGTGGTTGTACCAGCTTGCAATCCCACCAGCAATGGAGGAGTGTTCCTCTTTCTCCACATCCTCGCCAGCATCTGCTGTCACCTGAGTTTTTGTTCTTAGCCATTCTGACTGGTGTGAGGTGGAATCTCAGACTTGTTTTGATTTGCATTTCCCTGATGACTAAGGATGTTGAACATTTCTTTAGGTGCTTCTCAGCTCTTTGAGTTTCCTCAGTTGAGAATTCTCTGTTTAGCTTTGTACCCCATTTTTTAATAGGGTTATTTGGTTTTCTGGAGTCTAACTTCTTGAGTTCTTTGTATATTTTGGATATTAGACCTCTATCGGATGTAAGGTTGGTAAAGATCTTTCCCCAATCTGTAGATTGCCGTTTTGTCCTATTGACAGTGTTCTTCGCCTTACAGAAGCTTTTCAATTTTATGATGTCCCATTTTTCAATTCTTGATCTTAGAGCATAAGCCACTGGTGTTCTGAGGAAGAGAATAATCTCTGGGAAGTAGAGGGGGAGGGAAAAAAGGGGGTCAGTTCAGATGTGGGAGGAGATGGGGGAGAAGTACAGAGGGTCAGGAATTTGAAAGAAGGTGTGTACCAGTGGGGGAGGGGGAACTGGGGGTAGCCACTAGAAAGTCCTAGATGCCAGGAACCTAAGAGGTTCCCAGGGCCCAACAGGAAGGACAGTAGCCAAAATACCCAACAAAGGGGAGATAGAATTTGTAGAGACCATATTCAGTGGATAGGCACAGCCCCCAGTTGAGGGATGGGGCCATTCACCCACCTCAAAAATATTAATCTAGAATTCATCCTGTCAAAAGGAAATGCAGGGACAAAGAGTGGAGCAGAAACTGAAGGAAAGACCATTCAGAGACTGCCCCACCTAGGGATCCATCCCATCTGCTGGTATCAAACCCAGACACTATTGCTGATGCCAAGAAGTGCTTCCTGAGAGGAGCCCGGTATACTTGTCCCCTGAGAGGCTGTGACAGAGATGGATCAATACAGATGCAGATGTACACAGCCAAACATTGAACTGAGAGCAGGGACCCCAAGGGGGAAGTTAGTGCAAGGACTGTAGGAGCTGAAGGGGTTTGCAACCCCATAGGAAGAACAACAATATCAACCAACCAGACCTCCAAAGCTCCCAAGGACTAAACCACCAACCAAAGAGTACACAGGGGTAACCATGACTCCAGCTGGATATGTAGCAGAGGATTGCTTTATCTAGCATCACTGGGAGGGGAGCCCCTTGGTCCTGTGGAGGCTTGATGACCCAGGATAGGGGAACACTAGGAAGTTGAAGCAGGAATGGGCGGGAAGGTGGAGAAGCATCCTTATAGAGGCAGGGGGAGGGAGGAAGAGATAGGGAGCTTGTGGAGGGGAAACTGTGAAAGGGGATAATATTTGAAATGTAAATAAATAAACTAACCAATAAAAAAATGAAAAAAAGAAAATAAAAAAGAACTAGAATGTTACAGAACCCTTTTATTTGTATCAAAAATACAACTTCTTTGAGGAAAAAAGCATACCAGGAAATCTTTTCAACATGAGTAGGATACACAACGGCCACCATGGAGTCCTGGGGTCTTACCATAGAAAATGGCTGTCTCCTGATCGTTTGGCTTGTAGTGTATATACTTCTTTAGCATAGTAGTACTTGTCTTAGGGTTTTTATTTGCTATGACAAGACTCCATAACCAAAAAGCCAGCTGGGGAAGAAAGGGTTTATTCAGCATACACTTCTCCTGCGATGTTCATCATTGAAGGAAGTCAGCACAGAAATTAAAACAGGGCAGAGATCTGGATGCAGGACCTGATGCAGAGGCCATGGAGGAGTGCTGCTTACTCGATTGCTCATTATGGCTTGCTCAGCCTGCTTCTTTATACAACCCAGGACCACTGGCTCAAGAATGGCAACACCCACAATGGTCTGGGCCTTCTCCCATAAATCACTAATTAAGACAACGCCTTTCAGTCAGACTTTATGGAGGCATTTCCTCAGTTGAGGTTCCCTTCTTTCAAATAAATCTGTGTGTCAAGTGGACATAGCACTAGCCAGCACAGTATTGTTTTTTTCAATTAATTAATTGACTAATTAATTAAATTATCCATCTGGCTGCTTCACGGTTATGAGATGGTTGAAGCAGGTTCATGTCTCTCATTCAGATTATTCAGATTTCCCTTTTGCTATATCTCTTTTTAGGAGATGGTAAAGCTTTCTCTAGAGTCTTCAGCTAGCCAAATAGTTACCTACTGCCACAATAATGAAACGACAAATTATCACAGACTCAATGCCTCTCACGCTTGTAGACTGAGTTGATTGCATCTGGCCACTGAACACTCAGCAGCTCTCCTCAGTCAACAGTCTGTTGGCATAGGCTTCAGGCTGCAAGTTGGGTTCTAATTGCTTCTTACGTGTTCATTTCTAGGCAGAGTTGAAGTAGCAGCCACTGAGAACATCTCTTCCAATGGTGCATCAATAGAAAGAAAGAGCCAGGCTTTCCATGTAGAGCATTTAAGCCCTGCGGTTCCCCATCTGTTAATATTCCATCAGCCAAAGAAAGTTGCACAGCCAAGCTCAACACAGAAGGATGGAAAGGAAAAAGAAGGGAGATGGCAAATACCTAATAATCTCCTGATTAAACTCCTTGTTTCCCAAGATGGCTTTGTCTCAGGGAGCCTCAATTAGAATTAGCTCAGACACAAATTTCTAAACTGATCTTCAAAAATGGGAGAAAGATGTTACCAATCATGTCTTAGGGAGTAATGAGCAGGATGGTTGGCTAGTACAGAACTTAGTAATAATCATGCACCAATCAGATTCACTACTCACACAGGAAATCCAAGGCAATGGGTACACAAAGAAGCTCCCTGTCACCAGTTTTTATTACTGGTCCCATGGAAGGATCAGATGGGTGCAGGCATGGACTCCTCAAGGTCTGTTTGATTCCTGTTATAGCTTCTGCTGATCTGGTCCCTGTCTCAGATTCCTAACTCAATTTCTGCATCTCCTGAGGCTGTCTCTCCTCGTGGCCCTTGCTCCCTTCTCACTTTCCACATTTCTTTGGGGTTCATTGTGTGCACTTGACTATGTAACCAGTGACCCTAGGAGGCTGTTGGAGAGAGGTTCTATGATACTGTGGTCAACAGTACTTCATATTTTTCCAGTACTTGTAATATTCTAAGGATGCTGACAGTGATTAGTGTGTGTATCTTAAATCTGTGTTCCCTGTAACCCTCCTTGTGCCCCAGTGAGGTAGCTGGCTGCTTTTATTCTTCTTTTCAGCACATAGGGCCATTGCAAGCCCAAGGAGCTCAGATAAAGTGACCAAGATTATAAAACAGGTACAGTAGAGTTGGAATTAGAAATCATAGGCACCTGCTTCCATATTTATCCTCTTAACCACTAGGCACTTTCATCTGTGAGGGATTTGTAATTTAAAAGCACATTAAGACTGTTTGGAGATAGGATAAATAATGAACTTTTTAAGTACTGAAAAACATCACTAAGTTTGGTGATACCCTACCCCCATCCCACAACATGGATCTAGCAGAAGCCTTTCAGTGAGAGTAACAGTGTAAAAGTATTATTTTTATAGAGTTGTTAATTGTTTTATGGAGCTAGCTCATAAAAGTCACAGACCACAAAACATAATTACAGAATGCATTTGACATCAATTACAGGAAGTGTTGATCTTATTAACACACGTCTTGTCCAGAGCTGTAAATTATGGGAAGGAGGGAATGTATGGTCTTCACTTCTCAGTGGCTCATCATATCTGCCCACATTGATCCATCACAGAGGCAGAGTTGAAGATGGACCCTCACAGCATGCTGGTGAGGAATAGGAAGCACACTGCTTCTTCCTTTACTTGACATGCCATATGTGTCTCGTTTTTGAGGTGTGAAAGCTGTGTTCTTGCACCTTTGTGATTTTTAAGGTGTCTTCTGGTGATCCCTGGGTGAAGACTCACTTCAAAGTTCTGGAGGTTCCAACCATGCTCCTCAAGCTGCCTGGGTACTGCTTGACTTCTGTATTCCCATCACCTTACAAGTATGTGGTGGAGTTTTCTGGAGGCTTCAGGATGTAACATCGTGACAGATTTGAAGAAGCAGATAAGAGAATCAAGATTATAGCAAAATTCATAAAGTCATACAGCAATGGCAATCTTTTGATTTCTTGTGGGAGGTATGGTTATTCCTTAAAATATTTTTTATGTTAATATGTAAAGGTTCATTATTATGTTAAGGTAAATTGCAAAATACTTGAACATCTCAGTTTTAACTGCTAATAAAGTAAATATTGGTAAATATAACCCTTCCTATCAAAAAAGCTCTTAGAAAGCCCCATAAACTTTAAAACTGTGAATAGGTCTCAAGGCTTGGAGTTTGAAAACCATTGCTATAACCTACCCTGTACTCCGTCTTTATTTTAGAAGCCAGAAATATCACGCCCAACTTATAGCCAACCTTTCAGCTTTTCCCTGAGCTCATAAGACATTAATATTTTCCCATGGGTTATTTTTTTAACCTTATTTTATTTCTAATAGTTTTAATAATCTTTTTTCTCATAAGTTTATTTTTATTTTAAAATATCAGATCATAAGCCATTTGCAGGTTGCTATGGACTGTTGGAAATTAAACACTGGTAGAAAAGTGTGTGCTAGGCTTTTAAAACGTGTATAGGATGCAATTTTGAAGATTTTCATATAAATGTGCTCTCAGATTCGAATGCTGCTTCTCACAGACTGCAGGCAGGCTCTGCCTCCCATTGTTGCAGCCACTACCACTGGATCTAAATGGATGGGACTTTTGTCCTGGACTCTCTTCAATCTCCCGTCTCTAAATTATGCATACCCTTTTAAGGTGCGGCCTCTTTCCCACTCGCTGCCTCCCCCCCAAGCCTGCTGGAGTCCCCCCTTTTCTACTTTGCATTTACATTCTGTATGACTTATTCTTAAAATATATTTTCAAATGCATTCCTTGAGTTCAGAATAAAAGGCTAGTACTTTCAGCATTACTTCGTCTTCGTTATTAGCCTCTTGTAACTCTCTGATTTCAGGTTATTGTATAATACCCGAGCTCTCCGCTAATGCACGGTGCATTGGCCCTGTAATCAGTGCGCATTTCAAGGGCTTCAGTCAACAATAGTACCTGAAGCTTGGAATTTGAAAAAGTATAATTATTTGTGCAAATTGGTATCTAAATAGAGAAGGGGATTAGATTGGGCTAAGCATTCAGTAAAGCACACCTTTCAACTTCAGCATTTATATCATGTGCAGATAATTAAACTTCTAGTGAGCATCACTTGTCAACCATTATCATAGTTTGGATAAGTGAACTTGAGGGTAGGCCCCCCCCCCGTGTGTGTGTGTATGTGTGTGTGTGTGTATGTGTGTGTGTGTATATGTGTGTGTGTGTGTGTATGTGTGTGTGTGTGTGTGTATGTGTGTGTGTGTATGTGTGTGTGTGTGTGTATGTGTGTGCATGTGTGTGTGTGTGTATGTGTATGTGTATGTGTTTGTGTGTGTGTGTATGTGTGTGTATGTGTGTGTGTGTGTGTGTGTATGTGTTTGTGTGTGTGTGTGTATGTGTATGTGTTTGTGTGTATGTGTATGTGTTTGTGTGTGTGTATGTGTATGTGTATGTGTGTGTGTATGTGAATGTGTTTGTGTGTGTGTGTGTGTTGAAATCAATTGTTCATCTTGGAGGAAAATGTTTGTCTATTGTAGTGTTATCTGTGTTAGAGAATACTTTTGTTAAAGCTTCCTTAACCCTTGGTAGTGGAGTTGAATTCAGTGGGGAGTGGGGAAAGGGATGGAAGGGAAGGGAGGAAGGAGGAAGGGGGGAGGGAGGGAGAATGAGCTATGATATCCTCGCTCTCTCTCTTGCTCTTTCACTCTCTCGCTCTTTCTCTCTCTCTTTCTCTCTCCATCTTTCTCTCTCTCTCTCTCCATAGTTTCTCTATGTAATCTTGTCTGTTTTGGAACTCACTATATAGACCAGGTAGACCTTAAACTCACAGAAATCTACTGCCTCTGCATCCTGAGTGCTGGGATTAAAGGTGTGCATCCCCACGCCCAGCTGAATCTAATTCTCAGAAATATTAAAAAGGGTGCTAGTTTTTTAAACTACATCTATATGAGAGAGAGAGAGAGAGAGAGAGAGAGAGAGAGAGAGAGAGAGAGAGAGAATATGAGCTTGAGTGTATCCAATCAACTGTAAATACATCTATCCAAGAAGAGTTTCTTCTCCCCCCATCACTGGTTAACAGTTTATGTACCATCCATGAGGAGAGGACCCTTAAGAGCCTGCCTCTCCTCACATGAGGGAAGGTAATGGTCCTGTTCACGTGATGTACATCTGTATGTAATCACACCTGGTTTGATTTCAAAATGGCAGCAGCCACATATACCTAGAGGACAGAATTCTACAATGCTTTGCTTTACTTAAACATGTCTTGAGGATGTATAAACGATAGGGCTGATTTTTGATTTTTGGCCATAAAACTTAGTGACCAATCAAAATGAACTCGCCAGAAGAGAGGGCTCCCACAAGGCCATAGTTGCATAGAATTAGCAAGTCAGTGTGGTGGACGGTAAAGATGGCCCTCGGGCATTACTATAGCGACATCATTCTAATTACAGTTATTAAGCATTCTGAGAAGCCTTAACACTCACATACTTATACCACCGTTAATACTCACAAAACCCGCCGAAGACAAAATATCAGCCAGTGTACACTTCTGGTGTGGGGAAGAATTCCAGACAACTTGGCTCGGTCTCCACGGACCTCCATGTTCATCACTCTCTGGACACACTATCTCCTGTTGCCACTCCACACTCCTGTGCCTTCTGCCTCCTGTAATTTCTGTCCGTAACACCTCCCTGCCAGTGGAGGGTAGTCGTCATGAGGTCAGTTTCACATCAGGCATCTCTGGTTGAATCCAGTTATTAGGTCTTTACTGCCTTGCTGCATGACTTCTAAGAATCTAATTTGTGATCAGTAATATGGAAAAAAAATACTAAGATCAATATGATAGGAACTTTAGAGATTTTAAATTTATGTGTATGAAAGTTTGCTTGCACGTACAGTTGTGTACTATGAATATGCAGTAACTATAGAGGCCAGAAGACGGCATCATATCCCCTAGAACTGGGGTTACAACCTGTTACAATGCAGCCTGGTGCTCAGCAGTGGGCATTTTTAACTGCTTTTTATCTCTCCAGCCCCCAGCCGAGGACTTTTATTATGACTGAAGGCATGCTGCATTACTTTATACTCAAGTCTCACGAGAGATTTTTATTTCCTCACAAGTCCCCTGATTGGGACTTTTGAGTTTGCCTGTCCTCCACAGGAGGTGATCTCTCAGTTACCTGAGATCACACAGCTCCTCACACAAATGCCTTGTCTCTGGCGACCCATGCTTGAGTGAGTTAAATCACACCCTCTCTACACTATTAGCAGCGTCTTTCCTGCACAGGGGTGCAGGAGAGAGGACAGGATGCTGCCCCTACCTTCAAGAAACTTGCCTTCTCTTTGAAGAGAGAAAGCTAAAACCCTCAGCCTTCAGGTAGGAAGGAGTGCCCAGAAGGAGAGTCGCTGTGTGTGTGTGGGTTCCGAGATGGTCTCGAGTGTTTCAGGACGGGAGAATATCGATGAGACTCTCTAAAGGAGAGCGTGGGGTTTTGTCGATGTTGTTTTTCTCTGGGTATTCCTCACTGTCCTAGAACTCACTCCGTAGTGAGTTGGCCTCAAATTCAGAGATCCACCTGCCTCTGCCTTCTGAATGCTGGGATTAAAGGTGTCTATCAGCCTCCTCCAACCCCCCGTGAAGATGTATTTTTGGATTGTAGCAAAGTTTATCTACAGTAAAATAGAAATAAAGAGTGAAATGCCCATGTCTTCAGAACATGGTTAGATGGTTTGGTAAATGTGGGCACTTGTGCATTCCTGCCATCATAAAAACACACATCACTTCTTGGAACGATTCATCGTACACAGACCCAGTCTTCTGATTTGTTCCTATGATGAGATTTTCTTGTTCTAAACATTACTACAAATGGCATTACACAGCCTTGTTTCCTGAAATTTAACAGAAACAGATAGCGCTGTCTTCTTCTGAAGCTGGGTTGCTTTGCTGGGATGTTTCTGCGCTGCCCCTGTCAGTAGCTCGCTCTCTCCCTATGAGCAGCTCTTTATGTGTGCTCTTTGCTTACCTGCTCATTGATTCACTCTTGGGTCTCTGCTAGTTTGTAGCTTTTATAAATTATGAATACTGTGCACATGTATCAAACATTTTGGGAACCATGGGTTTTCTCTAATTTTAGGTAATGGAATTGCTGGTTTATACATAGGGTGTATATTGAACTTAGTAAGAAACTGCCAAAGCTTGGTTGTACAAGTTTATATTCTTAGCAGCAAATGTGAGAACTCTGCCTGTTGATATTTTGGCTGATATCTGGTGGCATCATTCTGTTTAAATAGCTTTTTTACTTTAGAACGTTACTTTAGTTTTAACTTGTATTTTCTTTATAACATGATAATTGTTTATATCCTAATCAGGTTTTATTTATTTTTGTAAATCTTTATTAAAGAATTATTTTTAATTAGGTATAAGTGCATGTCTGTGTGTGGGTGTGTGCATGTGAGTGCAGGTGCCAGAGATTGTGAGCTGCCTCGTGGGGGTGCTAAGAAACCAACTCAGGTCCTCTGCAGCAGTGCTCTCAGCCACTGAGTCATCTTTCCAGCTCCCATTTTTCTCAGAAAAGCTAGGCTCAAACTGCCCCGTCCATCCTAGTGTGAGGATTATATGTACCACCACATTGGGCTTGCTTTTTAAATTTATTATTTTAAGAACCTAATTAATTTAAATACTGAAAAAGCGCCTAGTTTTCAACTATGACTAGGAATTTGTCATTTTATCCCTTAATTCTTTTGGTTGTTTAATAATACAAAATTCACATGTCATAAAATCATCAATTTAAGCAGGTCTAATAATCCCAGCTACTTTGGAAACTGAGGCAGGAGGCCTCAGTTCAAGGCCTGCATAAACTCCAGAAGGAGTTTAATGTCATTTAGTGAAACCCTTTCTCAAGGCAGACAAATAAAATAGAAGTCCCAGGGTACAGTGCTCACTTAGCACGTGTAAGACTCTAAGGTTGACCACAGATTTGTAGGAGAAAAAGAAAAAAACCCACACTATTTAGGCTATTTAGGATTTAACCTGCTTTCAGTGCTGGCAGGTATCACCTCTATCTAGTTCCCAAACATTTTATTGCCACCCATGTCCCACCCCACAGAACAGCCACCATTTCTGTCCCCTCCCAGCTACTGGAAACCACTGCTCTGTCTTATGTCTCCATGATTTTTACCTGTTCTGGATATTTAACAAGAACTGACTCACACCCTGTGTGGCCCTTTGCCTCTGGCTTTTGTCAGTTAGCACAGTGTTTTGGCAATCACCCATGCTGTGACATGGCTTAGTACTGTCTTTCCCTTCTTTATTCCCAGGGCCAGTTTTTCTTATTTTCCTGCTATTACATATGGCACACCTAGGACTGCTGCTGCTTCCTGATGAAATAGCACTCTTTCTCTTGCAATATCCCTGGTTGATTATTCTCTTTACAGTCTATCTTTTTTAGACAGAACAGAAATTTTTATGGTTACCTAATATGCATGTGATGGACTGTACCCCACACTGTTAAGCTTGGATGTTGAAACTGAGAATATCACACATGTAGCAAGAGAGTGTGAAAGGGCTCAGTTCTCACATAATAAGCCTTCCATAGGAGAGGAATGGCTGAGTCCAAGCTGGTGGTAAAATGGCTTGAGAATAAGCAACACACACACACACACACACACACACACACACACACACACACACACACACACACACAAAGCATGCATGCAGTCACACACATGCACAAGCATACATGCAGTCTCTCTCTCTCTCTCTCTCTCTCTCTCTCACACACACACTGAGTGATTGAGGAAATGTCTTTTCACTTTTTATTTTTTTGTGACTTGGATCTGGAGTTAATACTCCTGTGAAAACTGAGTCTCACTTGGTCTGACCTTCCCGCTAGTGCCAATTGTGTTTTTTATGACCTGAGGTCAACCTCAGATGTTCTTCCTCAGTATCTGTCCACCTTGATTTCTGAAACCATCTCTCACTGGTGTGGAAATTGCTGACTAATCTACATTGACTGACGGGCGAGCTCCAGGAATCTGCCTGACTTTGTCTCCCAGCACTGGGTTACAAGGCTTTCGTGAGTTGTGGGTCTCTAGCGTGAGTCCTTGTCAGGCCATGATAAGAAGTCTGTTTTCTGGTAGAGCTAAGGTTTGAACGCTGCAGGCCCAATAGGCTGTCTTCAGCCTTTAAGGGATGGCAGCCTTTTGCCAAAACTCCTAGAATACAGCTTCTAACACGTGGCTACATCTCTCCATAGGTCTGTGACATTTGGTCACACCCCCAAACCCCACCACAGGTAGAGGCGTGGCCATGCAGCCCAAGGCCATCCCCATGTTAATGAGACACCTAGAGACTTAGTCACACCCTTCCCAGTTACTTTTTTAACCACTCCACTTCCCAGTTACTATTTTAACCTTGCCCCTCCCTGAGAGAGTGGTACGATCTCCTCCACGCCACTCTCCACAATGAAAATAAATGCCTTAGAACTATGAACTATCCCTATTCATCTTCATCTGCCGTGGGAAACAATGGAACCGGCCTTCGCCTAACGAGCCGCCTGTCTACCTTCCCGTGGAAGCCTTCTCAGCGTTTCCAGCCCCAGCCAAAGCAGCTAGCTGGTGCCCAAGTTGCCATTTGGGTCCCGAGGGGACGCCAGCTGTAAGTGGACATTGAGTTTTCCCATTTCTTGAAGTAGAGGCCCCGCACTCCACAGGTCTTTCCGGTAGTAAAGCATGCAGTGTTATAAGAGTGCCTTGTACCTGTCTATCTTTTCTCCTCCCCGACCTCATGCTTCTAAGTTCTGCTCCTTTCCCACTTCCCTTTCTTTGCTGATATTCCTCATCTGTGCAGTCATTTCGATCTGTGTTTCCTTTAAGTCCTTTAAAACAGCTGCTTCAGAGCTGTGTTGTCTAATTCCAGTCTTGAGGTCATCTCAGAGTGATTTTTTTCTGAATCTAACATCACAGTTTCCTCTTTCTTTGACTATTTAATGTTTCTTTGTTTTATGCCAGGCATTCTTTGGATGAGATATTGCAAAATCTATATTCTGATGATGAGCATTAGGTTTCTTTTTGAAGGCAGTTCAGTTATTGGCTGACCTGCTTGAACTCAGGGTGGCCTGGTTTTTATTAAGGTGAGTCTATTGATTTTAACCTCAGCATTAGCAGAGTGAGTTCCTTAATTCAGAGACACACTTTAATTCCGAAATATCCACCTCTGGAGTGCCAGTTACTCCAAGGGTCTTTATTAAAGCCCTTATACTTGCAAATGCTGAGGCCTCACGACATTGTCTCCTGCAGTAGGAGTACACTAGATGTTTCTATTCAGCTTTGTTGTTGCTATTGTTCATTTGTTTGTTTATTTATTTGGAATAGATGTGTGCATCTAGTACATTCTGGTAAAGGAGTTAATATAGAAACTGCATTATTAGAAGTGAGTATGCGTAGCCCAAACCAAGAGGAGTCCCAGGTTACTAAACCATTCCCTCTACTTGCCTTTCTCAGTGCTCCATGAATCTTAGCTTCAGAGCATCTCTTAGGCTGGGGAGTTTTCCAAAGACAAAAGCTACAAACATTAGCCCCCTGCTTCAGTTCTCTTTTCCCCCCTCAGTTATTCTCCCATACTTACAAATATCTTTTATCTTAAAAAATTTAGTGTGGTGGTTTAATTCTTAGCTGTGGGAAGTTTGTACTGCCATAACTACTCCATCATCAGGCATGAAACCTTTTTGTGTTTGTTTCCTAGTAGTAGGGCTGACTAGTGATGAGGTTTTGTCAGGAGAAAAATTGGTTTGGCTGTGTGTGCTGGCGTATGCAAGGCCTTAAAGGCCAGACAATGGCTATTTTACACAAGGAGGCATGCAATAGGGAGAGGGTCATGTCTGACTTATAGATAGCTTTTGTTTTTAAATATTAGAATGATGCTGACATTTATTATAATTCATGGAGAGACTTGACATGTATTTAAATGAATTGGCATGGTATTTCCATCATTTACATGAAGCAAATGTCAGAACAGAAGTAAGACCCTCAATTTATCCTTGTAATTTTACGTCCTTCCCTCCCTTTCTCTCTGTTTCTCCCACTCCCTTCTTCTAGTTTCTCCATTTTCTGTCTCCCCCATGCCCAGCCCCCCCCTCAACTTACTTTCAACTTTGTGACCCAACATGTAGCAGCAGCTACATCTATTAAAACACATTTCAAGAATTCAAATTTGGGACAGAGCCCATTATTTTCCACCTAAACCTTTTTGTTTTAAATTTTAATATTCTTAAAGCAGAATAAAAATGCTTATACTAATAGTAAAACAGAGAAACATTAAATATCAAATTCAGGACTATCATTTGTTAAAATTGTAAGATAACAATTTAACATAACGTATAGAGGCCTCTACAATTATAACAGGTAGTTTTATAAAAACCTTGGAAGGGGTTTTGATGGAGGCTTGATATAAAATTGTAATCTATCATAATACAAACTGTGAAAAAGTTTTACTTGTGGTAAAGACTAGAGAAAACGATCCAAAATGTGAAGAAATACACAACAATAGAGCTAAGAAATGTTGTTTGCAGTAAATTTCAAAATAGAGAGGATTTGGTTCTGTTAAAATTACTTTTTAGGACAACTTCAACCAGGATAGATGGGCAGCGCTCTAGATCTTTCTACTCGGGCATCAAGGACTTGGACTCTTCAGTCGGCCCCACTTGTGTGCTTATACTTTCTAGCTTAGACATAAGACGTGCTAAAAGCATTTCCTTAGGAACAACAACACTTGAGCATCCATTCTGAACGGCAAACCCAGCTGCACAAAACATGGAGGTATGAAACAGCTAAAGAGGCTCAGAAAGGGGCTCTTACACATGCAAGCTAGAATGGGAAGGCTTGTTCAGCACAGAAATGTGTTTATTGGCACTCAAAGGTTTTGTCACTCTGCATATCTGCAAATAAACTGGGGGTCCACAGGTACTGGTTTGAGGTAACACGTAAGTTGTGGCAAGTGGGAATGTATGGTCTCTACAAGTGGAGAGATCAACTATATTAATTAATGGCTTAGAGACTATGTATTCAAGCATATAGCTGATTATATGTTCTGTGTTCTGTTGGAAGCAGTGGTCCTCAACCAGTGGGTTGTGACCCTTTGGTAAACCTCTATCTCTGAAAATATTTGCATTATGCCTCATAACAGTAGAAAGATTACAGTTATAAAGTAGGAACGAAAATAATCTTATGGTTGGGGTCAGCACAACATCAGGAACTGTATTCAAAGGTCACAGCATCAGGAAGGTTGAGAACCACCGTGTTAGAGGATGGGAGCAGACAACATTAAGCATTTGTCAGGCATTTACCAATGTACGTCATGATAGACACTTGGATATAATTTCTTCCCTCTGTACATCAAC
This sequence comes from Uromys caudimaculatus, assembly GCA_028551405.1. Lineage (NCBI taxonomy): Eukaryota > Metazoa > Chordata > Mammalia > Rodentia > Muridae > Uromys > Uromys caudimaculatus. Next base: position 42,938,544 of record CM052703.1, read on the forward strand.
TCTTGAAGTTTCTATTTAAAAATGGAATTCAGAATAAGTAAGTAAAATGACCAAATTTCCATACCCAACATGACCTAGCTCAAGCCCAGCTCGGTAGAAGGGCCACCTTGGCACAGATGCTCCTGCTGTTCCCGTCTCTTCCTCGCTATGCTTTTGGGTAGATGGAGGACAGAGGGACAGAAAAGGAAACACGAAGTTAAACTAGTTGTTAGTTCTGTGTTTGCGAGTGCTCTCAGAAGGAAGATGAGGTAAAGCAGCCTCTCACTGGTGCAGTGTGAGACGGATGCAGGCAGCCTGGAGTCTGCAGGGCCCGTCATCAGGCTGGAAGGGAGAAAACAACAGCTTGTATTCTGACTTCCTACAGGAGCCCAAGGATGGATGATCAAGGCCATTTCTTTTTTATTTATTTATTTATTTATTTATTTATTTATTTATTTATTTATT
>CM052703.1:42939487-42985878 GCA_028551405.1 Uromys caudimaculatus
TGTGGTCTGGTGAGCTGTGGGGCGTGTCTTTGGCCCTCCGCTGGGTCTTGCAATCTCCGGCGAGGGATCTTTGTCCCGGCGCTGATCAGGTGTGGGGCCCTGTGGCCCAAGCTGAGGTCTCCGCAAGGCCATTTCTTTATAAATTTCATTTATAAAAATACTATCTTTTACATTTTTCCAACTACATATATACATATCATGTCTTTTGATTATATTCAGTTGCTATGCCTCCCTTGGATTCACTTCCACAGACTTCATGTCCTACGCAACCTGCTTAGTTTAATTTGTACACACGGGTGGTGATGTATGCAAGAGAGCAAGGTCAACCTTCCAGGGGCCATGGCCTTGTAGAAAACATCCTTCCCTAGAAGTCATCACTTGCTACCTACTGCTTCTTAGTTAGGGCATGGGGATCATGAACTCTCTCCTCTCCTTGCTGGAATGTTGACTGACTTGATCTTGTGCAGGCAGCCACAGATGCTGGTTGCTCATGAGCACAGCCATTCTGTCTTGTCAGGAAGACACTATTTTGCCCCACTATTCCCCAAACAGTGACCTTTACAATCTCCTCCTTTCCCAAGGTGGTCCTTAAAACCCTAGGATATTTCTCTTTTTATTTTAACTTTATTTTTTTTTACTTAATAACTGTACCATATTGATATCATTTCTCATTCCTCTTGCCCCTCTCATATCATTCTAGCTCCCTCTGAAATTCATAGAATCTTTTAAATTATCATTACCTATATCATAATGAGTAAATATATCAATCCAACCTGCTGAGTCCAATTTTGTATTGCTTGTATGCGTATGATTTTTAGGTCTGACCACTCAGTACTGAATAACCAATTGTGGGTTTCATCTCTGGGAAAGACCATCCTTCTCTCAGTGGTTATGAATAGTTTATAGCTCTTCATCTAGGGTGGGGCCCTGTGAGGCTTCCTGATTCCCTAGCATGTCATCTAGTGTTGAAGTCTTGTTTAGGCAACCATAATGTTGAAATTTCATGGGTGCAGCTTCCCTGTTATATACAGAAGACACAATCTTGCAGCAGATGTGCAGTTTTCTGGCTGTTATAACCTTTCCAGCCTTCTGCAATGTTCCCTGACTGAGCCTTATGTGTAGGGGCTGTGCTGTAGATCTGTCAATTAGTACTGGGCAACCCACAAGTCAGTTGTTCTCTGCATTTTGGTCAGCTGGGGCTTTCTATAATGTTCTCTATCTGCTGTAAAAGAGAGCTTCTTGGATGAGGTGTAAAAACTGCACTTATCTTTGGGTGCAAGTATGCATATTCAGATAAATATTTACGCAGTTAGAGAATATACTGGTTTGGAAAAGTGGTAGTAATAAGTTCTGCTCTGGGTTCCATGGTCTCACTAGCCATGAGTAGTTGACTGAGTTTATACTATCAAGCATGAATTCCCACCTATTGAGGGGCTTTAAGTCCAATTAGATGGGTGTTGGTTAATGCTCATACAGAAGGGCCACTATTGTACCCTTAGGATTATGAAAGGCCACTTCTTAAAGGAACTATGGAATAAGGTCATGCTATTTCTCCTGGTGGTACCATATCCCTTGGAGTCCTTATCCTGTCTGAAGTTCCTGCAGTGTTCAAGCCCACTGACAATGCATGCCTGAAAAAAGACGGCTACATTTGCCATTCTGTGCTTCTATGAGTGTGAGTCTTATCTAAAGACTAAATTGCAATGTTGCTAACCGATGTTACTTTTTGTGTGTGTGTGTGGCCTTTGTGATACAGTGAGTGTCAAACACAGTGCAGATTCTGAACTCATAAAACCAAGGCTGACTGCTTTAGTTTCCTGGTTGAGGTTTGCGAATATGAAATAAGTATGGATTGAAAGTTTATATCACAGATTCCCCAAAATGAGGCCATTATCTCCTTTGCCAGCTTCTGTTGCCTTCAGCACTCACAAATGTGTATGGATGTTTTCTCTTTCTGTCTTTTTGCCTTTTTTCATTTGCTGGCATCTATTTGTGTCTCCCTGCAGCATAAAGTCCCCTTGTCATCTGGTTCTGTCCCTGAACTGAACAAAATCCTCACAAGAAGGCCATGAGTTTAGTCACTCTCCTCTGTCTCCAGAGGAGTTGATCTCCCCTGACAAGGTTTTGTCTGGTTCTAGTGGCACAGTTAGTGACAGCCCAAGCATGTAGCAGCATGTGACCTGGCTCCTTGCTGAAAACTGTGTAGTCGTCAGAACTGTCACACAGTCAGAACAAGTTAATTCTATGCCAGCCGAAGGGCAGGCAGCAATAATACAGGGTCTCTGGAGAGGGGGCTCTCAGGTAGTGTGTGTAGCTACCTAGCTGCTCTGCTCCATGGCAGAGTTGGCAGGCAGCATGGGGTTTCAGGAACCTATGGAAAAGCCTTGGTGATCTTCTGTCAGATGGGTGGTGTTCCAGGTCCTGTTAGCTGTAATCTGGGAACAGCTATTTCAGCAGGGACCATTTTTAGCATAAAGAAATCCTGTCTCTTCATGGTAGAGTCAGAAAACTGCTCTTGACCCTTCCCCGCTCTTGGTTCTTGTTTTTCTCTCCATAGCTAATGAGAGTGATTATTGCTTAGATGCATATTTGTGGGTTTCCCTGGAGACAGTGGCTGATGAGCTGTTGGTCTCATTAAAGAGGATTTTTTTTTTTTTTTTTTGCTCACTGTGTTCTTAAAGAAACCCTGGGTTTCTGATACAAAGAGGGATGTCCTAGAAGAAGTTCACGAGTGTGAAGCAGCTGAGGAAAACAACACACAGTGGGCTGGTATTTTAAATAGTCTGGCTACTTATGTATGTTATTTATCTATGTACGTTAATAATATTTAATGAATTATATGTGCTGTATAGTCTTCGCATGTCAAAGCTTGCATATCCTTTAACATTTACAAGAAAAGTCCAGTCTTGGACCACCAACCAAAGAATACACATGGAGGCACCCATGGTGCTGGCCACATATGTGGCAGAGGAGGGCCTTGCTGGCCATCAGTGGGAGGAGAGGCCCTTGGGTCTGGGAGTGTTAGATGCCCCAGTGTAGGGGAATGCCAGGGAGGGAAGACAGGAGTGGGTGGGTAGGTGGGGGAGCACCCTCATAGAGGCAGGGGGAGGGGATGAAATAGGGGGGTTTCCAAAGGGAAGAACTGGAAAGGGGAAAACATTTTAAATGTAAATAAAATATCAAAAATAAAATAAAAAAAGAAAAGTCCAGTCTTAAATGAAGCATCTCCCTTTCCTCAGGAGGAGATTTGGGGCTTTGAAAGTGTATTTTTGTATATTTTTAGTATATTTATAAGACAATATTTGAGCCTGGCTCCTTGAATTTTTGTCTTTTTCACTATATTGTGAGTGACATTAGGAGCCACAGACTTACTCATTATATCTATAATGCTTCAGAGATGCTAAGTGGGTGGTTGAAATTTGCACAAAAGGGGTGGCACAAGAAAAAAATTGTGAGGAGATGAAGAATGGAACTTAATCAGGAGAATGAAAAATGATTATATTTGCAATAAAACTTATGAATGTGATATTATGGACTTTTAAGAATACTGCCAAAATTGAGGTCAGATATTTGAAAAGTGTTATAGAAAATCTAAAAATTACAGGGACATTTACAGGCTGTGCTGAAGGCAATAATTGGACAGATGGTGTAAGGTCAACACGTGACACAACTCTCTCGCAGCTCTGTGTTCTTTGCCTGGAGAGTGATCTACAGAGAACCACACAGTTGAGTGAAAAACAGGATTAGAAGAAAAAACTTAGTAACTTTTAGTAGATTCAAGTTTCTGGGACCAGGATCCATATTGTATAAGGTCTTGAAATTGGTGCTTGCGTGTGGACCCAGTTGGAATAAAAGTGATAGTCTGTTGAGAATGCTGTATCTTCTGCTTTTCAAGTCAGCTGTATCTTCTCAATTTCTGCTGCATGGCTGGCTGGTTCCCTGGCTACTCAATGGCCAAGGTCTTTTGTCTCTACAGTGACCCCTTCCCATGCAATATCTATATAGGAGCCAAGGTGATAAGAATCTGGTCTTACTACTCCATTATCTAACCAATGCAACTTTTCTCTTATATATGACATCTAAAGGACGGTTGGAGGACAAAGGAGGGTAAGGGAACGTATGAGTACAATATATAAAAATGACATTGCATTAGTCAGAGCATTCAAAAGGAATACAAATAACACACACACACACATGTACTCACATACACACACATGTACTCACATACACACACACATGCACTTTTTTATGGAGATTTATTAGGGTGGATTACAGTATATAGTCTGGGTAGTCAAACAATGATTGTGCACTAGAGAAGCTGAGAATCGGTTATTTGCTGAGACATCCAGACTTACAGTTTGAGTCTTGTCTCGTGGGTGGGTTGGTACCCACTTCTTCTGGCCTCATCTGAAGGTTTTATTCTAGAAAGCCTCCTGTGATGACTGCATTTGCCTATCAACCTTCTAACATGGCTTTCTGACCCCATCACATTTGTCCATCATTACAAATCATTATATTTTAATCTGTTTATCCAGAATGTTTATCTTTTTTAAACAAGAGAGGTCTCCTCCTCTTCCTCCTCCTCCTCCTCCTCCTCCTCCTCCTCCTCCTCCTCCTCCTCCTCCTCCTCCTCCTCCTCCTCCACCATTCATTGTGCACAGTAATGGGTTTCACATAGAAATTTCTTTTAAATATACAATGATGCTTTGATTATATTCAAACCCCTGCCATTCATTCTTTTTAGTCTCTAGGTTTCCTGTCTTCAGCATGCATAGATTGTTTCTTGGACTGGCTTTACTCCACACCTGTAGTTATTCTTGATGGATATGCCATGGTCCTGGTATCTCTAATATCCTCTGTTCTCCAAAGCAGCCTAGGTCTCACCTTTGCAGCTCCATATGACAGTCTGAGAGTTTTCTTAGAGGAACTCCTTCTCACATGATCTGGTCTCACCTTCTATTAGTGACACCTTTCAATCTTGCATATTTCATGCTTTCAAAACCAGGACCCCCTGCATGACATTGCCAAGCTCTGCTGCCTGCTTGAAATGGAGCATGGCTCCCCGGACCACAGCTTCATTACTTCTGTGTGCTGACCCTGAGGAGATACTTTTTTTTTTTTTAATGTAATTGCTTTTGAGAAACAGGAGACCCTCCCAGCTTAGACTCTCCTTCTTTAAGTGAATTTGGCTCTTCTCTAGGGGCAGGCTTCAAGGGTTTGGGCTTTTCTTTCACTTTCATGGTATCTTTCCTACTGTCCCTGTACATCACAGGAGTTTTCTATTTAGAGGTATTGGTTCTATCTTTAATGATTATGGCTGCTCTTTCTAATCTGAATGTTAGTTACCCTGTCCTTAAATTTTTTCTGCAAAACAAATGACTCTGTTATTTTTATATTAACTTGACTCAACTTTTTAGAGCACTGGAAGAATGAAGGTAGTAGATTCTTGATCAAAATGTCATGTGAATATCCATTTTCAATGTCAGATGACATGTTCAGAACCTGTTACCCTTCTCACTAGTGTGTGTGTGTGTGTGTGTGTGTGTGTGTGTGTGTGTGTGTGTGTGTATGTGTGTGTGTGTGAGAGAGAGAGAGACAGAGAGAGAGAGACAGAGAGAGAGAGAGAGAGACAGAGAGCTCTTGCCCATGTTACAGTAGAGAAGGTTTCCTGGTGTCCTCTTTACTTTGAGGGTACAAGTGCTATGTGTGGATTTTACTTCCTTTTTCTTTTTTTTTTCAGCTCTTAGAAAAATTCTTTTTTCACTGAAGCTACAATGCAGATTTTCTAAGACTCTGTGGATTGCACTTGAAATTCCTCTCGCTCTCCATAGATAAGTCCGCTGGGAGAGATCTGGGTCTTTTTCTCATGTTATGTTCCCCATAGTGTTCTACTTTATTTTGCTATTAAAAGTAGAGATTTTCTGTCACTTACCTCTTGTGATAGCTGTCATCCAGCTATCTCAGCTATCCCCCAGATATTCTAGTCTACTACGCTTCTATGTCATCTGCTACCAACACAAGAGAACCATGTTTATCTTATAATCCATTCTCCAGCAGAGTGCCACTCACAAGAGGGAGGTACGTTAGGTGTTTTTTCTTTTAAAATCTTCTTAGTTTAGAGTAAACGTTAATGGATTCCATCACAGCACGTTCATACATACGCCACTATATTTCGTTCTCAAGTGCCCCCCCTTTTGTTGCCCACACCTGTGCCTCAGCTCCTGTAGATGATCCCTTTCCTCCCAATTATCCGTCTTTACTGTCTACCTACTACATGTATTCCAGAACGTTCTCTATCCTCTGTGCCATCTCTCCTGTGATCTCTTCTTATCTATCAGGATCCTACATCCAAGTTCATCACCTACAAACATGCACACACACAGACGCACACACATGTACCCTGAGAGAGAGAGACGCACACACACACAGAAGCACACACACACAGATGCACACACACACAGAGACGCACACACTCACACACAGAGACGCACACACACAGACACACACACACAGATGTGCACACACTCACACACAGAGACGCACACACACAGACACACACACAGATGCACACACACACAGACGTGCACACACTCACACACAGAGACGCACACACACAGACACACACACAGACACACACACAGACACACACACAGATGCACACACACACAGACACGCACACACTCACACACAGAGACTCACACACACAGACACACACACAGACACACACACAGATGCACACACACACAGACACACACACAGATGCACACACACAGACACACACACACAGATACACACACACACAGACGTGCACACACACACACTTTAATTTTAAGTTCTTTATACAAGTGCAAATATGGTATTCACTTTTGTAAGTCCGAGCTTTTATGCTCAGCATAATGATTTCCATTTCTCTCTTTCTGCAGATGTCAGTTACAGTAGGCTCCACTGTGTTTATGTGCTATATTTTCTTTATCCAATCACCTATTTATAGACATTTAGATGGGTCTCATTTTTTTCCCCGCTATTCTGCTTAGTGAAGTAATAAACACAGATGTTTAAATACCTCTTAAGAAAACATGTATTTATTTTATATGTTTGAGTGTTTTGCCACCATGAATGTATGTGTCTTTGTGAGCAAAGATCCTTGAAGAGATTGTCATGTCCCCTGAAACTGGAGTTTATGGATGGCTGTGAACCACTGTGGGTATTATGAATAGAATTCCAGTTCTCTGCAAGAGCAACAAGTTCTCTAGACCACTGGCCATCTATCTAGCCCTCCTCTCCCCGTTTGTATTTAAGTGTGTAAGCACTATAGTTGATATAACTGGGTTATATGGTAGCTCTTCTCTCACTCCAGATTTTAGAGGAAATGTTGTCAGGTATAGACTTGCTGTATACAGTCTTTGTTATGATGAATTATGCTACTTCTATTCATGTTTCCTCAATGTATTTATGAAGAAATATTGAACTTTGTTTAGTAACTTTCTGCATTGATATCATTATTTGGTTTCTGTCTTAAATATATTTATATATAAAATTATGCTTACGGATTTGTCTATGTCTAACCAGTCTTGTACTGCTGGAATGAAACAAAAATTGCCGTTCTTGTTACTATTATTATTATTATTATTATTATTATTATTATTATTATTATTTCCTTTTCCTTCTCCTGAAACAGATCTCACGATGTAGTCCTGGCTGGCCTGCAGCCTAGGCCAGATGAGCCTAACCTGGAACTTATAGAGGTTAGGCTGCTTTTGCTTCCTGAATGCTAGGATAAAAGACATGAACCATTAGTTCAGGGTTATATATATATATATATATATATATATATATATATATATATATATATATATATATATATGATCTCAATATACTCTTGAATTTTATTTATATGAATTTTATGGAAAGCACTTGATTCTGTGTTAATCAGGGAAATTGGTCCATAGCTTTCTTTTTTGACTCTATTCTTATCTGGTTTTAGTATGGCCAATGTCAACTGTACACGAGTTGAGTAATGCTGTTTTTCTTTGTATCTTGTGGAACAGTCTGAGAATAGTGGCATTTGCTTTAAAGGTTTAATAGAACTTGGCAGTGTATCCATTGTTTTAAACTTTGTTGGGAGGCTTTCTGCTACTGTACCATTCCTACTGATTGTTATTAATCTTTTAAAAATTGTTTTCGTCTTCTCAATTTAATTTTGTAACATATTTGCCTAGAAACTTGTTTTTTTTCTAGATTTTGTGGTTGTTTATAAAATATATTTTCTTTTTTTAAAAAGGTTTTTAATTATTTTATTTATATTATTTTATTTATTTAAAATCTTCTTAGTTTAGAGTAAACGTAGATAAGTCCGCTGGGAGACACTGTACACTGTACACTGTAGCTATCTTCAGACACACCAGAAGAGGGCATCGGATCCCATTACAGATGGTTATGAGTCACCATGTGGTTACTGGGAATTGAACTCAGGACCTCTGGAAGAGCAGTCGGTGCTCTTAACCGCTGAGCTATCTCTCCATCCCTATAAGATATATTTTCAAAGTAGTCTCTAATAATTCTCGTATTTCATTGGAAGCTGTAGTAACCGTCCCCTTTCCACATCTATTATTTATTAATTTGGGTCTATTCTTCTTTGACTAGTTGGGCTACAGATTTTTCAATTTGATCATTTTACTTCTAGTTCCATTGATTGTCGGTATTGCTTTTTCAGACTTCATTTCATTAATTTCTTTTGCCTGATCTTTGCCATTTCTTGACAGCCAACTGCTTTGGGGTTTGGATTCTTCTTCTTTTAGGACTTTGAGGTATATCATTAAGTTATTTATTTATGATCTTTCTGGTTTTTCAATGTAAACACTCTCAGCTATTAACTTTCCTCTTAGAATTACTTTGGCTGCGTCTCAAATGTTTCTGGTTCCATTTTTATTTGCTAGTAGGATAATTTTAATTTCTTCATTGATTTGCTCCACTACCAGTCAATCCCAGAATGTATTGTTCAGTCCTCATGCATATCTTACAGTTTTTGCAGTATTTTGCTATTGATTTCTAGTTTATTATTATTGATCTGACCAGATAAATTATTTTGAATTCTTGCATTTTTCTTTTTTCATTTATTTATTTCTTTATTCACTTTACATCCTGATTGCAGCTTCCACGTTCCTGGTCCTCCCCCCCCCACAGCCCCTCTCCTTATCCCCCATTTCCTTTCTCCTCTGAGAAGTGGAAGGCCCCCTCTGGGTATCTCTCCACTCTGGCACATCAAGTCACTACAGGACCAGGTGCATCCTTTCTCACTGGGACCAGACAAGGCAGTCCAGTTAGGGGAATGGGATCCACATGTAGGCAAAAGATTTCGGGACAAACCCTGCTCCAGTTGTTGGGGGACCCACATTAAGATTTGGTTTATGGGGACTGGAGAGATGGCTGAGTGGTTAAGAGCACTGACTTCTCTTCCAGAGGTCCTAAGTTCAATTCCCAGCAGCTACACAGTGGCTCACAACCACCTTTATTGGGATCCAATGCCCTCTTTTGATGTGATTGAAGACAGCCACAGTGTACTCATATGCAAACCAAACCAAACCAAACCAAACCAAACCAAACCAAACCAAACCAAACCAAACCAAACCAAACCAAACCAAACCAGGATAACAACAAGAAGAACCCACCACCACCACCAAAACAAAACAAAACAAACAAAAAACCTAGAACGTGATCCATTTTAGAGGAGGTTCCATTAAATGCTGAGAAGATATGTTTCTTGTGGATGGCACATTTTGTCAATATTTGTATAGTTGATCTGTGGTAAAGCTTATCTATGGGATGTCTTTGTTGGTTTTTAATTTGGATGACCAATGCAAATATTAAGTGTGCTAGTGAAATCAGCAACTATTATTGTATCAGAACATATCTGACTTTTTTGTTCATTTTTTTTTAAAATTGGGAATCCCAATATTTGGCACATATACATTGCAATTGATGTATCTTTCTGATGAATTGTTCTCTTTGTTAACACATAGTGACTTTATTAACACATAGCGACTTCATTTGTCTTGACTAGTTTTAGTTTGCAATTTATGTTATCAGATACCAATAGACACACAGTTTGTCAGTTTTCTTTCACTTGATAGATTGTTTTCAATTCTCTGTGGGTATATTCACCCGTGAGGTGTTCCTTGGAGACAAAAGAAAGTTTTCCTCTATTTCTTAATCCATTCAAGTAGTCTGTTGAGGCTATTTACATGTATGGTTATTTTAGAAATGTTGACTAATTCATGTAATTTTGTGTGTTGATTTTTGGTTGGTTGGATTATTGTTTGTTCTTTACTTTCTCCCTTTTTTAGTATCAGGAGTTTGCTAATTTATTGTGAAAGACATAATGGAATCCTTCTTAGGTCTCCTTTTGCCATCCATTCATCTCCTGAAATGTATTCTTTCCTGGGTTTGTACAATGGAGACTGTGTCTCTTCCTTCTCTGTGTAGCTAGAACTCTTCTGCAATGCTGTCTTGGTGGTCATTAATTACCCTAGTTTGCACTTGTCCTTATTTTTCCACTGATTTAAAAAGATACCTTTCCTGAATATAGCCTTCTTTATGTGTGCTTTCATGGCCTAAAGTATATCATTATGTGCTAAACTGCCTTTTTTAGCATTTGTGGTGGTTTTAATGAGAATCCCTACCCCATCCCTGCCCCATATAAGCTCATATATTTGTATTCTTGTTTCCCAGTTGTTGAACTGTTTAGAAAGATTAGGAAGTGTGACCTTGTTGGAATAAATGTGTCTTTTTTGAATGAGGTGTATTGCTGGGGGTGGATTTGAAGTTTCAAAGCTCTTTCTCTGTGCATGGTACCTATGGATAAGGACGTAAAGCTCTCAGCTACTGCTCCAATGCTGTGCCTACCTGTTCCCTACCATGACAATAATAAACTAACCCTCTGGAACTGTAGGTAAGTCCCCAATTAAATTCTTCCTTTTATAGGAGTTTGTGTTCAGTAATAGAACAGTAACTAAGACAGGACACTGGCAAGAAATCTGATGTTACTCCCATATTATGCCTTTATAACTGAGTTGCCATTTTTAGTTATAGATTTTAATACTGGTAATTTTTTTTCTTTTTTGACAATTTGATTATTCTATATCATAAAGAGTCTCTACTCTGGTCATATCTAATCACCTCTTATAGTTTAATGTCTATTTCTTTCTCTATATTTGGAGAAATTTCTGCTTTGACTTCATTGAATAGATTATCTATGCCCTTAGTATTTATTTTAGTTACTTCTTTTATCCCATGATTTCTTAGGTTTGATTTCTTCATTGTATCCCAATCTTCTTGAGCACAGTTCATTCATTCATTCATTCATTCATTCATTCATTCATTCATTCATTCATTCATGTTTCCTTATTTATGGTTGTGATGGTTTGAATGAGACATGTTCCCCGTAGTCTTGGGCATTTGAATCCTTGGCTCCCAGTTTGTGGTCCTCTTTGGGGAGGTTTAGGAGATGTGGCCATGCTGGAGGACGTATATCACTTGGGAGCAGGCTTTGAGTGCTTTAGGATTCTTCTGCTTGATTCAGTCTATTAGTAATATTTTCCACTAGTTTTTATTTGATTCGTTGAGTTTTTCTACTTCTAACATTACTGTTTTTTTCTTTAGAAATTTTAACTTCCTTGATGAATTTTTCTTCCATATTGTGGATTGTTTTTCATATTTTACAAACTTTCTTCCATGTTGTGAACTCTACTCCCCAGTCCTAGGTTGAACTCATTCACATATTTATATCTTTTTGAAGTCAGTAATTATGCTCATGAGGAAGACTTGCTGAACTAGTAAATCTTTATGTTTTTATCAATAAAATTAAAGGATTGAATTAGGGTTTCAATGAACTTTGGTTTTTTTATATTTCCCATATTAGAAAAAAAACTGAGAAGTTAAAAAGAATGTTTACTTATTTTCAATAAAGTGTATTCATCATATATTATTATATAACAAAATTTGTGAGCTATAATAATATTTTATAAAATAAAAATAAATTAATAATAATAACATTAAAAAAATGTCTTATCTGTTATTAGGTGATAGCTATAATTTCAGATCTGCTTTTGGATTTAGTCTCTTGTTCCATGAAAGTATATGAAGAAAAGTAGGCATTCATAATATAATTCATCCCAGGGACCTTTACTGTATGTTGGAGTTAGGCTATTGGACTTCCCAGGACCAAGAATTATATGCTGAATAAAATTCTATTATACACACACACACACACACACACACACACACACACACACACACACACATACACACACACCCCATGCTGCTGGAAAAGAGAGAAATATTTTAATAGCACTTTTCTTATTTTGGATATTATGTTAGGATGCTATATTAGAACTTAAAAAAATGGTAGTTTCTTTAAAGTTAGCTGCTCTGTGGTACTTGAAGTCATGTTAATGTCCTTTCACTACTTGTTCCATTAGCTCCATTAGCCTTTTCCCTTTCCCCTTTTAAAGAATGGAAATTGCCACACAGCCAAGGACATTCTCTAATTTGGACACTGCCTCTGTTTCCTGAGTGCTGTGATTATAGATATGCATTTTTGTCTTAGTTACTTGCTACTGTTGTGATAAAACTCTGTCCACAAGCAATGTGTAGGGGAAAGGGTTTATTTGGCTTACATTTCCATGTGGTAGTCCATTATGAAGGGAAATCAGGGAAGGAGTTCAGGGCAGGAACTTGGAGATAGGACTAGATACAGAGACCATGGAGGAACACCGCTTATGGATTTGTTCCTCTGGCTTGCCTGATTTGCTTTCTTGTATACCTCAGGATCACCTGCAAAGAGAATGTACACTGGGTTGGGCCCTCCAACATCAATCAAGACAATGCCCGGCAGGCCTGCCTATATGCCAGTCTGATAGAGACTTTTTTTTTTTTCCAATTGAGGTTCCTTCTTGTTAGATGATTGTAACTTGTGTCAAGTTGACAAAAAACTGAACACAGTTGCACTGCCAGGCTTGTCATATATGATCTTAGAGTCTTTGGAAAATACTGTTCTACTGAGTAAATACTGGCATTCATTCCTCTCCTAAGTAGTCACTAATATCACTGAGTTTTTTGGGGGGACAAGTATTTTATGTAGGTCAACCTGACCCTAAAGTTGAGATCATCTTGCTTCAGCTTCCAAAGTGCTAGGATTATGAGCTTATGTCATCAAGTCTAGCTAGTACCATTAATTTTCTTCCAGAAATATTTTAAGTGTTTAAAAGTTTTAAAGCTAGTGGTAGGGTCTTTAACCTTTTCAAAACTTGAATTTCCAGTTGATAGCTAAAAAAGTACTTATTGGTAATAAACACTGTCATTTATTTTCTGGGTTGTGACAGACTCGCGTTTTGATTAAATATCTCAGTCCCCAGGTCTGAATAACTGAAGTATGACTGTCAGACATTCTTCTAAGTTAAATGTTTCATGACAAAAGTGACTGGTACTAACTACAGTTCAAAGAGCTGCTTATGTGTCTTTCTGTGAGACAAGTGTCACTTTTGGACATACTGCAAATTACTTTATCCATAGTTTTTATTGTAACACATCAAACATTAGGAAGATGTATCTTCAAGAGTTTATATTTAATGACTAATTTTTACTGTTCTCATCAAGGATTTTGAGGCAAATCCACTTTACTTCATATCCTGACCCATCACTTAAACAAACAAACAAACAAACAAACAAAACCAAACTGTGAGCACGTGAACTGATCTGTGCTATAAAATTCCAGCAGGTTTCATCCCCATCGATTCAGCATCACTAATGCAAATGACAATGAATAAGACAAACAGCGTCTTAGGATTTTTTTATAAAAAATATTTTAAAATTATTTTTAAAAGATTATATTACAATGAAATCATTTCCTCCCTTCAAACCCTCCCACAATCCTCTCCTTGCTCTCCTTCAGATCCATGCACTCTTTCATTAATTGTTGTTGTTGCTGTGTGTTGGCGTGTGAGTGTTCCTAAACACAACTGTAACCTGCTCTGTCATATATGTTTCTTGTACTTGTGTTTTCAGGTCTGATCATCTAGTATTAAATAACTAGTTGGTGTGCTCTTCCCTGCGAAGACTATTTTCTCCCATTCTCCTCATTCCTTAGTTCTTTGTGTAGGGCTTAGGCCTTGTGAGCTTTCCCCTGTCATTACATGTCTCTCAGTGCCATCCTTGTCCAGTTTATGTTTAGGCAGTCATATTAGTGAAATTTTATGAATTTTATCCTCTGATATTTCAGGGAGACATAATCTCACAGCAAACTCCCTGTTCTCTGGCTCTTACATGTTTTCTTCACATCTTCTGCAATGATTCCTGAATATATATTATATAAATATAATATATATCTCCTTTCAGTCTGGCTGATGAGGTGTCAGGGACATCCCAGTATACAGGGCATTCGTTAAGAACCAATCATAAAAATTACATAGTGTTATCAAGTGGTGACCTATGGAGCAAAAATGGTAAATGATCAAATTGGCCCAGACTTTGATCTTGCTCAGGACTGATGTCATCACTAGAATATACCAGGCATGGAAGTTGTCAAACTCAGTGTATGCATATCTTCATTTCCCATTGATCTTTCAAATTTTACTGGGTGGGGGCATCAACCTCAATGTTGTGATAAGAATTGCCAGATACACCCCAAATCCAGTGCCCATTTTTCTAAGTAGGCTCCTTTGTTTAGATATGACCACCCAGCTATAGGCTATGTCATTACAAGGCTGTATTATGTCATGTTCAAGCTTTCTTGCTACTTACCCAGTGTCCAAAAGCCAATAGGATAGTGTGGTAAACCAGGAAATGACCTCTTGTAGATGTGGCAGCATTCTGACTGTGCCTGAACACTGTCGAGTAAGTGAGCAAGAGATACTTCCCTATTGTTTTGAACCTCACAGTTTAGAGCTATTTATTATAGCAATTAGCTTTTCCTAACACTGGCTTGAGTAATAACCTTTTAATTGGAATTCACAGCAATTCATCTTCCTCAATGAAATGTAAATTGAAGCTGCACTAAAAAGGCTAACATCATTAAAGCCCTCTTTTCAGAGATATGCTGGAAAAGGACAGCCCTTTCTAAATTTATGACAGATTCTCCTTTATCCTCCTAGCAAAAGATCTGGTTCCAAGTCAGTGGATCCTGCAAGGAGTAATGAGGAACAAATATTTGTCCCTGAAATGTGTAGGAGAGTGCATTGCATTATGACATACATGTGTCCCACTCGGAGATGACTAGCGTCAGATACCCAGGGGTGTAGATGGAATTAAACAGGAAATTGGAAATGTATTCTATGCAAACTACAATGAGAAAAGTAATTGAAGATAAAGTATAAATAGGATGACCGAGAAGCTTGAGAAGTGCTTTCAAATAATGGATGCAGCTTTTCAAGGGGGAAGTAATTGAGTTGATTCCAAATTTAAAGCCTTTGAGGGATTGATTCTTTCCCTAATTACTGATCTTTCTCCTTGGCTTGTGAATGTGGCGCTCATCACCCCTAGTGTCAGTTAGAGATGCAATTACAAAAACAACGGATGTCGTTGCACGGCATTATACTCTTTTTTTTTCCTTCCTATATTTGTATTCAATGCAAGTCAGCATTCAAAGCAAACAACTGGGCCATTATCACAAACATTGTGCCTTACTTTATCTTGTGCACATGATTGACAATGCCATCAAGGGTGCTGCTTCCATTGATTCTTCAATGATCATTTCTCATCTCAACTATCAGCAGAGCTCAATTTTCAGCAATTTTTTACTTTCTAAAACCTATAACATCAGAATAAAATTACCACCAAGCTACTTTGAAAAAACATGGCTAGTCACACTTATACATTAATCCAACAAACATGTATTTGCTCACTATATATTGTGTGGTAGGTCCAGAGAGGCAAACTGTATGAGCAACTTCTGTTTTAAAGGGTCTCACAATCTCATGGGGAGATTGTACATTGTAGCAGTTAGCTAAACAAAATCCTGGCG
Source organism: Uromys caudimaculatus (assembly GCA_028551405.1). Lineage (NCBI taxonomy): Eukaryota > Metazoa > Chordata > Mammalia > Rodentia > Muridae > Uromys > Uromys caudimaculatus. The sequence continues at coordinate 42,955,503 of CM052703.1, forward strand.
CAGTAAGAAACATCCCTCTCAAACCCCAATGACTTAATACTACACAAATTTATTTCAAGTTTATACTTGAAATCAGAGGAGATTAAGGGTCCTCTTCTTAGATAAGTAGGGATCATGCCTTGGGAAGTCTCATCTCATGTGACCCCCATCATGTGATCAAGAAGTGTAGAAAGTAGAATCATGAAAGGAAAACTGGATTGTTCATGAACAGGGTATGACACCACACATGGACGCAGACAAGTACAGTGCAGAGGAGGGCTACAGCATCAGCACTAAGGAGATATAGCGGCACAGGTTCTCTCGAAGATCTGTACAGGGCACTGACAGATGCTGGCATGAGTGGAGCCTCCCTTTTGGGCACTTACTATTGGACCATAGCTCGCAGAGTAGATTGCCTTGACAATCTTTCTCCTCCCAAATTGCAGAATCCCTGGATGAATCCTTCCTATCTTGCTCTCATGGTGTTCTACTCATGCCTGCTCAGTTTGTTATTTAGAATTTATTTGTTCTGAAAGAGTCTTCACATGCCTGGTTTCCTCTTTTTCCTTTCCTCTCCTCCCCTCCCTTCCCCTCCCCTTCCCCTCTTTCTCCCCTCTGTCCCCTTTCCATTTCCTTCCCTCCTTCTCTCCCTCCCTTCATTTCTTTCCTTTGTTGTTGTTTGTCTCTTTGTTTTGTTTTACAAGACAGGGTTTCTCTGTGTAGCCCTGGCTGTCCTGGAACTTTGTAAATCCGGCTGGCTTCCAACTCAGAGATTAAAGGCATGCAACACCACTGCCTGACAACTATGCCTGTCTTCTTTATGGCTGTGCACAGGGCATGTTTTTTAAAGGGTGGTGTGACTCAGCACACAGAAGCCACATAAATACTACACTTTGAGTTGAGGCATTACAGAAGCTGAGTTTAGGTTCTCCTGAGTGGAAGGGAAGGTGGACACTATGGACTGAGGGCTATCATGCTCTGGAGCAGGCCATCTTGAGATAAGAAACTGGAAAGCCTGTCATCTACTTCTGGCTTTTAAGGAATTTTTGCTCACACATAGCTTAATGGCTATTTTAGGGGAACGTGAGGAAGTGTGTTATGTTATACAGCTGTGTGTTCTCTTGTTTCAACTTTGATGAACTGAAATTACCAGCTGAGCCGGGCTTCTACACTGTGGAGAAATGTCCACAAGGGGCAACAGCCAGGCTGCTACTTCATTTTCACATGTGATTCCAGCCCCAGATCAAACCTTTCTCTAGAGGAGTGGATAATGCATTAACACCTCAAATCACTCCACTGTCTCCCAGGGCACAGTAGTATCTGTTGCTTCCTAGACCCGAGTGTAGCTCCCATTTGCTTCTGATAATCGCATAGCAGGAAGTAATTTCAAACAGGAGGCAGGGCTGAGAAGAGGAAAAACCTCTTATAGACAGGGATTCTTTTTCTTTGATTATTATCTTTCACCCTGTCCTTCACAATCACGAGGCAACTGTCTTTGGGTTCTAGAGGTATCAGGGGTCTCTCTCTCTCTCTGGCCTTAGAGATGCACCACAGGAGCCCACAGAATTATTAGGCAGCTGCTAAGAAAATTGCTGGGTTTAGCTGCAGCTTTTCTCCAGGGTGGGAGCAGAGATCCTTAGTAAGATCTCTTAAGTCAAGGCTTAGTATTTGTGGGAAGACACCCACTGTTTGATCAGGGATTGTTCAGTGACGACAGAATTGAACTGATCAAACCAAAGCAGATGGCAGGTTTGGTCTCTGCCCCTTAACCACCTGGCCTGACTAACTCACAGAGACAGCTGATGTCTCCAGCTCAAAGGAGCAGTCTGGACATGCTTTTGAATATTTCATAAGACATGAGGAAGTTTTTTTAAAATTTAATTTAATTTTTTTTTTTTACAATTTAAGATGATTAAATTAAATGATTCTTTGGCATACATATTTCATCCATTACTGTGCGTCTCGTTCTCACAGTGAAGAAGCTGAGTGACAACAACTTTTGTCTCTGCCCAGCTGGAATAGAAACAGCTTAGATTTGCACTACTTATTCTTTGTAATAGGTTATTATTTAAATTGAGTTAAAATGAGTTAATTGCAAAAGCTTACTTTCTCAGTTACACTAAACATAATGTCTCAACAGCCATTTGGGATGTTTGTGTCTTCTGGGCAGTACAAGTGTAGACTGTTTTCAAAGTAGGACGAGAAAAACCCATAGGGTTTATAGGACAATCCCTTATGGACGAAGAAGAAAACATCTGGATTTGGGGTTATTCTATCTAGTTCTAGGGAGCAGACTTTGAGATGGAGCTTAATAGTGAAGAGGTTTATCAGGGCATGGATCCTTACCAACTGAGGAAATGAAAATGGGGTGAAACTGTAGAGGAGATTGGAGAGAAGGAGATTGGAGAGTTAGGCTTTGGGTAGTCATAGTTGCTAACAGGAAAAAGAACCCTTTATTCCCAAGTCACTTGCATGTTAAATGCATGTGATCTCGGGATGATCAGGGTTCTCCCCAGCAGCTGGGAGAATATCTTTTAGTACTAAAAGGTAATTGGTCCATCAGAATGTCTGTGCCATGTTGTGTTCTTGTGTTTGTTTCTAGAATGTTCTGATGAATGAATTTATCATAGAAGTTTGTATAGTGGAGTTGAGTTAAATATACTGTGCTAATTAGAATCTAGAAATTCAAAGCTTGGCAATTAACTGGTGTAGACTCTGGATGGAAACCAGCTGGCTCAATTTAGCAGTGGGCTAATTTGTTCAGGATTTCTTTTAAAATCATGTGCAAATGACTTTAGCTTTGGCCTGTTTGAGGCGGCTGTAGGTCTGACCTCTTACTGTTATCTTAGACTTATTGATTTCACACATTTATCTGGCCTACTTGAGCTCTGATATGTTTGAGTTTGTACCCTTGTACAGGCTCAGATTAGTAGAGGAAATTACAGCAAATGCAGTTTGGTAGATCTTTTTGTGACTTACTTTTATTCATTAGTGTGTGTGTATGTGTGTGTGTGTGTGTGTGTGTGTGTGTGTGTGTGTGTGTGTGTGTGTGTACTCAATTTGCTGAAGTTCATTTTCTTCATTTCATTATGTGGGATCCCAAGCATTCAACTCAGGCTGTAAGGCTTGGCAGCAAACACTTTTACCCGATGAGACATCTTGCTGGTCCATTTTTTTAAATTTAATTTTAATTTGTTTTGTGATACTCAAGTTGACCAAAGATAATTCAGAATCTTCTGTCCTACTACATGGTGCAGATTATACTTAGAGAAAAGGAAGTGTCTAAAATGGAGGGGAGGCACAGAAGCAGCTCCATGGGTTGGTTAGCTTTCCATCCTGGTTTATGTTGTCAGTTGTGCTTAGTTGAATGAAGCTTGGTTTCTCTGATTGGCTAAGACTTTGCTACTTGTTACAATAGTAAGTCATAGCCTGTTTAGGCTACTTACACAGTTAGGTTAGGTTACAGTTTATAATGGATGGGATACACCTTTGGTTTAAACTTTAGATGCATAGGGAAGCAGCTTTAGGTAAAGCCTCATTCAGTGTGACAATAGTGATGGTCCAGTGCTAAGCACCAGAAAAAAAAAGAACAATAGTAAGAAAGGGGAATGAGCTCAGGGCCACGGAAGGAGAAAGATGGGCCTGAAATCTTGTGTAGTGATACTGAGTTGCACCTCGACAGCGTTCCTGAGCTCAGCCCGAAAGAGAGGACTTTCCTTTCTTAGCAGGGTTTCTTCTTTCTCACCTGATCTTGGGAGCCCAACCCCAATTTTCTACCTGAAGAATGTCATGCAATCCTTGATGAAATTACAGGCTCAATTTTTTGGAATGTCTCTCTATGCACATGAGGTATCTGAAGAACCTTAAACCTCAGCCAATGAAACTTCACTCTAAGAAGAACCCCTCCCTGCTCTCCGGGCTTCATATTTATAGCCCTTGATCCACCCAGATTCAAGTGCATGCACACAAGCTGTTTCACCGACAATGGTCTAAGAGCTGTTTTGTTAAAAAGCTGTAACACTGATCTTCATGGACCCGCCCCCCCCAGCCTCACGTCCCAGCATTCATTGCTGGATAGGTTCCGGCTGACTCACCCAGCTCTGGACTTTACTTCATCCTTTCCTGCTCAGTGTGCGTCTGAGCCCAGATACCCCAAGGAAAGACTCGGACTGAGGAACTTGGCTCTGATCTACCCTTCCTTGTTTGCTGGGCAGCAGTGCCTGGACATCCCAAGAGAAGAGACAGAAACAAAACAAAACAAAACAAACAAAACAGAACCACAATATTGGGTATTGGTTTTAGAATGTAGCTCATACATAACATTTTCCTTGATGTATAAAATAACACCATCACCACAAACAATAGCAACAAAACAAGCAAACACATAAAACCAGCGTATAAAGACCCAGGTCTATTTCCTAGGAAGAATCTAATATTTATTCAGCATTTATTTCATTCAATAGTTTTGAGTCAGGATCTGGTCTCACTGTGTAGCACAGGTTGGTCTTGAACTCACTATTTAGCCTGATTTTCCCTTGAACTCAAAATATTCTTGCTTCTGTCTCCCATTTGTGCGGATTATAGATGTGTGTCCTCACACTAAGCTACCCTTTAAAAGATTAAGAGCATTTTTATTTTTGGTCTCCAGATGGCTTGGGTCACTGTTCAGCTTTTGTGCATTATCAGCCCAGATTTGGGAAACTGAGAAGCCATTCACAGCCTCTCATCTGCTAGAGGATGCTGGCATTGAGGACCTTTTTCAGGGACTGGCATGGATTTGTGAAGCACTGGAGAGCTGGGCAGCTCTGAGTGTGGAAGGCCTCATCTCCTCACTTCCAAAGTCAACAGAAGTACACACATGGAGCTCTTAATTTCATGGATCTTTCTTGGTTGCTGCTTCAGCTAATTTTAGAAAACTAGATTTATTTCAATCTTCAGATATAGTCCTCCTCTTCTCTGTAGCCTCTTCGGCTATCCTGAACATCGCTTTAGACTCTTAAACTAATTACAGAAATGTCACTGCAGTTAGCATCAGTTAGCACAATACTTTTAATCATTAGCAATTAGTAAACGTTTGACCTTTGGCTGGGGAGGGGAGAAAAACAGTAAAAGGGAAATACCAAGGTGGAACAATTTTCAGTCTCCGTGATGATGATGCAGCCATCACCACCTGGCCACAGAGTGCATACTCAACCTGTCTCCTTCCTAATAAGGAGGACATGAAGGAAGCAGTCGTGAGCAACAGCCTAGGGGAAGCTCTGTGGAACAGCACAGGCCACAATGTTGTTTGTTCTCTTCAATATGGCATGGGGTTGGAAACAAGATTCAGAAGTAGAAGTCTGAAATTTGTTCTCTCTCTGTGTCGAGGACCTGGGAAGCATTCAGAATCCCTGTCTTAGCTACTTCTTGTTACTGTGAAGAAATAACAGGGGGAAGCGACATAAAAGTTTTTTGTTTGTTTGTTTTTGTTGTTGTTTAGATTAGAGTTTAGAGGGTTACAGTCCACCATAGTTGGGAAAGTGTGTCAGTGGGAGGAGATGAATCCATGGTGGCTGTTCACATGGTGGCAGGCAGGAAGCAGGTGAGAGATGTGAGCTTCAGTCTCCCATCCTTGTACCAGTGACCAACTTCTCCCAGCCAGGCCAGACCTTACCTTCTAAAGTCTCCAGAGTCTTCAAAATGGTGCCATGAGATGGAGACTGAGCATTCAAACCGCAACATTATGGGGACATCTTTTAGATGCCTCCTTAACAATTCTTTTCACCACTACTGCATGGTGCCAAAAAGAAGAATTTTGTGACCACTATTCTTTCATAGCTTCCTACTCAACACAGGATTCTCGCAATTTCCCTATTCCACAGTTGTATATAGAATCTCTAATTTAACTACTTAGCAAGCCCAATAAACCACACTTCTTTAGTTTCAGGTGAATTCTTCCTGCATCCTTTGTTCTGCCTTCAGGAAGTTAAAATTAGAAGATACCTATGGTTATAATTCAAATTATTATCTGGGCAGGATAGGGCTAGGTGGCAAACAGAGTTGTTCTTTCCTCCCAGTGCACTCTGTGACCTGAGCCTCTGTTGTTCACTTGCGGTCGCTGTTATAAGAGCGAGTACTTAGCAAGCTGGCAGATGTGACCAGAGCTCTTCTGATCCTGACAAGCAGAGACAGACCCTTATACATCTTTTCAAATAGAGCAGTCAATATGGTCCTTGTATGGTATGGGGTGGGGGTAGAGAAAGGAATTTGGGGCTTCTTAATGTATAGAGTTTAGTAAGAATATCTTCACCCTAAGGTTTTTAGCAAATTGATTTCTTGACAGAGAATAGAGAGAAGATAAAATTTCAGAAGCTTCTTAAAAATGAGATAAATGTATGGGAAGATGCTTCCTCCTATTTTATGAAATCCATTCATCTATCTAACCAATATTCACAGAGCTCTTGTCAGGAAAAATCATACATTGATCATGCTGTTACCACCAGAATGCTGAATAGCAGCCTGCTCACACACCAGCCACTGACGACTGAATGTCATCTTTTCAGGGCCGTTGGCCTTGTTCTTGACCCACCCCTTTTGCCTTAACTGTGTTTCCTCCAGTGCGTGTTTCTGCTGCCTTGCTCATCCTGTGAGTTCCCCTCCAGTGTCATGTGGCTCACCTAAAGAGTGCTCTGATATTAGCTTGCTGTGCCTTGTCAGTTCAAATCAAGTCTCAGCAGCTCCGGCCCACCCTGCAGGGAAGTCTTGACAGCTCTCCTTGTCAGTATGCTGGCCTCTGAAAGCCAGCAGCAGTGAGTGGTAACCAGTCAATTAGCAGTGACAACTACCAGGTTGGGAGTTTTTTGTTTAATGCGAAGTTAATTTCACAGTAATTGAATTTAGGCTTGGCTTACAGCGACTAGGGCGAAAGGTTCTGTGTGGAGCCCTGGCAATCTTTGGCAGGAAACTGAACAGGGTTATTGTTCTAAGAGTAACCTGGTCTCTCCCAGAAGCTCTGTGGACACCTGGAGGTCTGCAGCTTTCTGCAGGGGGGCTCTGAGGTACCCGCCAGACACACAGAATGGCCACTCCTTCCCTGTCAGAAGGGGTGGGTGTTCGGCCTGGTGATATCTGCTGTGCAAAAGGGAAACCAACCTTTACTGAATGATTTCTTCATGCTGGTCATGTCAGTGAGAACACTACACTTTTATTTTCCACACGTTCTACTCATGAAGTGGGCTGTGTAATTATTTATGTAAAAAAGGTGAAGGTAAGATATGGCGAATAATTGTATCAATAAGATGCAGTAAGAAATAGGCCAAGAATGTGATATGTTTTAGATCAGGTTGTATGGGTTGCTGAGAAGCAGGCTGTTGGGTGGTGTGCATGTGTGTACATTTCATCTGGGATGCAGTTAAAGTCTGTAGTTTGTTCGTTGGTTTTTAGTTTAGGTGATATAACTAAAGAGAAAAGTGCAATATTGATGTCACCCCATGTTGTTATAACAAGTCCTAGCTGACATTTTATGCCCACTGGTATTTGTTTTATGGATCTGCTAGCCCCAATACGATATATGCAGTTATCATTCTTTAATCACTTGTTGCTTTTATAAATATGTTGTGGTCTTTATCGCTTCTAATTTTTGTGTGACAATGACTTTATTAAATACTAGAATATCTATACCAGCTTGGTTTTGGCTTCCCCATCTTTTAATAAACTTACTTTGATTTTTTAAATTCTCATCAAGGTAAGGTAGCAATGAGATGTGGGTTTTGGTGACAACAGATATTTGGATCTTGTTTATTGATTGAGACAGATAGTCTGTGCCTTTTTCTGTTAAGTTGAGGCCATTTATATTGAAGGTTATTATTAAGCGAGGTGTAGTAATTGCTATAATTTTTGTTGGTTGCTTTTTAGTTGGTTGGATTATTATTTAGTCTTTTCTTTCTCCCTCATAGGTATAGAAGATTTACTGATTTACAGTGTCAGACATGATGGATCTCTTCCTGTTTATTGTTCAACTACTTCTTTTATGAAACTTATATTTTCTCATGTGCTCCCATAAATGAAACCCTTTCTTTTCCTCTTCTGTGTTTAGTATCCCTCTAAGTACTTGCTGTAGTGGTGGCTTAGTGGTCATGGAGTATCATGGATGTCCTTCTCTTGAAATGTTCTTATTCTTCCAACAAGTTTTAGGATAACTCTGCTGGGTATAGCAATCTTGATAGACAGTTATTTACTTCAGGAACTGAAATATTTCATCCTGAGCTTTCCCGGAGTTAGGGGTGCTTACCAGAACTCAATGCTGTTCTCATGTACTAGACTTTGTATGTGAGTTGGGTTTTTTTTCCTAGTTTTACTTCCATTGCTTCGTATTTTTGACATTTTGGCTATCTCATGTCACAAAGAAGTTATTCTCTGGCCATATCCATTTGGTGTTCTAAATGCATCATGTAATTGAATGTTATATTTCTCTAGGCTTTTGAAATTCTCTACTCTATTTTCATTAAATAGAGGGTGTGCTTAGTTTTTTATTTCAGCTCCATCTACTTGGGATTCTTGTGTGCCTGATCTTTTCTTCCTATCTTAGAGCTCTTGGAGATTGTCTTCATTCTTGTTTTTCCTTTAAGGATGTTTGGGTGTGTGACTTCCTTGGCTTTGGCTTCAGTCCTTGACTCTCTGTCTTGATGGTCTGTGCCACAGACGATGCTTCTGTTGTGACTTTATTGGATTCCCTGAGCATTTCATCCCCAACGTTTACATTTACATATTTTAACTTTCAGTTTTCTTGCCAAATCTCTCTTCTTTGTTGCTGGCTTTTCCATCCATACTTGTGCTTTCCCCCCCATTTTAGTGACTTTCTCCTCTGTGTTTGCCGATTTCCTTTCCAGGTCATGTATTCATCTCGTCCCCTTGTTCAGGTGCTTATTTTTAAAATCCTTTTGGATCGTAAACTTTTGATATGTTCAACTGAGTTTTCATCTTCTCTGTATCTTTTTCATATTAAATAAAAGTTTGTCATGCAGGATTGTGTAGCGCCATCCTTCTTCCAGTATGTAAGGAACCTTGTGCACGGTCTCCTCTGACTTTAGCTTTTTCTAGTGTCATTTACAGTCATCCATCTGCACTCTCCTTCTTTCCATTAGTCCTTTTGTTCTTGGATGGCTGTGTTCCCACTTTCATGTCATCTGTGCATATACGACTTTACATATTTATTAAGTCTAGGACCCACAAATCAGAGAAAACAAATGTGCAATATTTGTATCTCTGAGCCTGAATTTGCTTAATATGACCACTTCCACTTGTATTCATTTTTGAGTAAATTCTAGCTTCAGTCTTCATTGTGTCTTCTGAATGTATATATAAACCTCATTTTTTTTTTTTAAAAAATCCATTCTTCTGCTCTTAAATATTCAGGTTGTTTCTTTAACTTAGCTCTTGCAAATGCTGCAATATAGACTGATGTGTAGGTATCTCTGCGATATGAGGACTTAGAGGCCTTTTGGTAAACACACAGGAGTGGTATAGCTGGGTCATAAGTTAACACACACGCACACACACGCACACGCACACGCACACGCACGTACCCAGAATTCTACATCTGGATCTGCAGTCAGCAGGAAGAGAGAGTGAGCCACTGGGTCTGACTTGAGCTTCTGAAACCTCAAAGCCCTCTTCCTCACCCCCATACTTTCTCCAACAAGGCCACACCTACTCCAACAAGGTCACACCTTTAATAATGCCTCTCTCTATGAGTCTATGGGAGCCATTTTCATTCAAACCACCACTTGTAGTTAGAAATTATTTTCTTTCATTCTGTAGGCTGCCTCTTAACCCCATTAAATATTTCTTTTGTTGTATAGAAGCTTTTAGTTTCATGAAATCCTATTTGTTAATTGTTGGTATTATTTCTTGAGCAACTGGAGTTCTGTTTAAAGAGCACATGCCTCTGACCACTACTTAGAGAATTTTCCCTACTTTTTTTGTTATCAGTTTTAGTGCTTTTGGTATTATATTAAGGTTTCTGACACATCTACATCCGGTGCCTGTGAAAGAAATCTAGTTTTATTCTCCTATATGTGGATGCTCTGTTTGGCTAACATCACTTGTTGAGAGTCTATCATTTCTCCTATATGCGTTTTTGGCATCTTTGTCAGCAGTCATGTCTCTGTACCTGGGTGGGCTAACTTTGGGTCCTCTCTTCTGTCCCACTAGTCTATAAGTTGTTGTCCTGCCACTACCGTGCTGAACTTGTCTATAGTGTAACTTGGAATCCCGCATGGTAAAACCTTCAGCATTGTTCTTTTGCTCAGGGTTGTTTTAGCTTCTGGAGTCTTCTGTGCTTACACATCTATTGTTCTTTCTATTTCTGTGAGAAATGAAATTGGAATTTTGATGGAGATTGCATTGAGTCTTCAGGTTGTTCTGGTAGTATAGCTGTTCCCACAATGTTAGCTCTTCAGTCTATGAACATGGGAGATCCTCTTGCCTTCGGGCATTTCAGTTGTATTCTCAAGTGCTTGAATGTTTTCATCATGGAAGCCATTTACATCCTTGGCCAAGGTTATTGGGTATTTTCTTTTCTTTTTTTGAGGTAACTATGAATGTGTCATTTTTATGCTTTTTTGCTTGTTTAGTCCCTGGGAGCTATGGGGGATCCGGTTAGTTGATATTGTTGTTTTTTCTATGGGATTGCAATCCCCTTCAGTTCCTTTAGTCCTTCCCCTAGCTGTTCCATTGGGTCCCTGTGCTCAGTCTGATGTTTGGCTATGAGTATCTGCATCTGTATGAGTCAGGTACTGGCAAAGCCTCTCAGGGGACAACTATACCAGGCTCCTATCATCAAGGGCTTCTTGGCATCAGCAATAGTATCGAGGTTTGGTGTCTGCAGATGGGATGAATCCCTAAGTGGGGCAGTCTCTGGATGGCCATTCATTCAGTTTCTGCACCATATTTTTGTCCTTACATTTGTTATATTTATTGATTTGTATATGTTGAACCATCTCTGCAACTCTGGGATGAAGCTGACTTGATAACATTGAATGATGTTATGATATGTTCTTAAACTCAGTTTGCAGGATTTTTATTGACAATTTTTGCATCTACGTCCACCAGGAAGATTAGTCAGTTTTATTTTTTTCTGTTGTATGCTTATTTGGTTTCAGCATCAGTGTAATTGTAGAAATTTGGTAGTGTTTATCCCTTTTTTATCTTATGGAATGCCTTGAAAAATCACTGGCTTCTTCTACTGCTATTGATACATATTTAAAATTAAAACATTTTGAAACTTTAGTGTGCCATTTCCTTTGGCAAAGTTTCTCAGTGTTCTGAGTGCTGACATTGAGTTGTGTGTAGTGAGTTGACAATGTACAGAAATCAGCAGCCATATATTTCTCTAGAAATGTTAAAATTATTTCCCCTCGTGTATAGGAATCCTGCAATGTATTAAAATATATAAGGTCTTACTAGTGTGAATTTGATTATAGAAACCAATAAAATATTCTCTCAACAATAAAAGCATTTGATAAGTGTTCAACAGTGAATTCATGTGGACCCAATCTAAGAGTTTTGTTAATAGTTAGTTGTTGCTTGTTACAGATCTTTTTGCTTATGTTTGCTTAGTTCTTAGGTCATATGAATATAAAAATGACTCCATTTTTATTTTTGTTAGAAAAAAAGTTTTGATGTATGACCCAATAATTGTTTAAATATCATTGGTGTCTATTATAAGTTCATCTCTGATTTTGTTCATTTCCTTTCTTTCCTAGTTTGGATAAAGGTTTTTTCAACTTGTTTATCTTTTCAAAGAAGTGATTTTTCATTTCATTTTTAAGTTTTTTTAAAAGTATAAATACCCATTTCATAAATTTCTGTCCTGATCATGATTATTTCTTCCCTTCTGTGTTTGAGTTTAGCTTATTTTTTCAGGATCCTAAGGTTCATTACTAAAATTTCAGTTTGAGAGCTCTCTGGTTTATTTATTTTAGATGTGTGTGTGTACACGTATTTTGCCTGCATGTATGTATACCACATGTATTCCTGGTGCCTGTGGAGCCCAGAAAAGGTAATTGAGTCTGCTAGAAGTGGAGTTACAGATGGCTGTGCAGCATCATGTGGGTACTAAGAACAGAAGATGGTCATCCTTGAGAGCAATAAGTGCTCTCACTTGTTGAACCCTTTGTCTTGCTCTTTTCTCTGATTATTTTCAAGTAGGCACTTCTCGTCATAAACTTCTCTCTTAAGACTGCTTTTATTGTATCCCATAGGCTTTGTTAAGCTATATCTTCATTTTTCTATTTAAAAATTAAATTCATTATTAAATTAAAAAATTCATGTATATTTCAGGTTAAGTGTGTCTTTATATCCAGTGGCATCGGTTTTATGAAATTAGATGCTCCTGTGCTTGGCAAATATGTGTTCATCTCTCCTGAGTAACTTGAGTTGAAGTATATTTTGTTTGATCGTAGGATGACAATCCATGCTGGCTTTCTTGTTTAATTTGCTTGGGATTTCTTTTTTCATCCTTTGTTTTTGACTTTGGTAATAAAGTACATTTCTTAGAGGTAAAAAAATAGATGGATTTTGTTTTACAGTTCAATCTGCTAGTCTCTTTCTTGATTGGGGAACTTAGTCCACTAATCTTCAAAGTCACAAATGGAAAGTATGTATCAGTTCCTGTGGTTTTGTGGTGTTTGTTACCTTCCTATTCCTTAACTAGTCTTCTGGTATGGTTTATTAGTTCCTGAAGTCTCCCGGATATCTTCAATTTTCTCTTCAGTCTGAGGATTCCTTCAATTCTCTTGTGTAGTGAAGGTTTACTGTTTGCACATTCCAACAGCATTTTTTTTATAATGGAAAGTTATTTGTAAAACAAATTTCCATTTTTTTATTTACTCTGTCTCTTGTTGTCTCTGTCTCTCTCTCTGTCTCTGTCTCTCCCCCCTCCCCCCCATTATGTGGTAATGGGAACATTCACATGCCATGGTGTGTGTGGAAGTCAACAAACACCCTTGAGGAATCTATTCTTTCCTTTTTTCCTGCTAAGCTCTTTCCCAAGTACCTATTGAATATATTCAGTATGCCTTTATACTAATGTTCTTCTTGTTCTCACCCTATGATTCATAAGACTTGTATTTGAATATTGTTCCAAAGAACTCACACAGTCTTTTCATATTTTCTGGTTGTCTTAATTGATGTCTGAATACTCAAATTCACTTATCTTGTCTTTCTTCCTAGATGTTTTTTCTTTTACTTGATGTATCTTATTGATAAAGTTTTCTCCTGAGCTACTTTTTATTTGACTTATGAGTTTTTCATGTCTAAAGTTTCTAAATTTTGACTTTTTTCACTATTTATCTTGATGGAATTTGCTTCATATGTATTGACTTTCTTATTTCTTATTGAGCTGTTTATTTATCTTTTCTTTGGATTAATTTAGAATTTTTATTTAAACGTTATTTCATTAAACATTCTTATAATCATTCTTTTCAATTCTGTGTCTCGGCAGGATTTCATTTAATCCCCTCTCGCTGGGAGCCATGACTGAGGAACTGGTATTTTGGCTGGAGGCTCTGCACTTACTTCATGTCTAATGTTTCCCAGAACTGAATAGACATTTATATACATGGGGTTGATTTATTGGTTGGATGTTTTTTATCAGTTGTATTATTATTTGAAATATTTCCAAATTCCAAAGGGAGTAAACTGTAGGGGAGTTGAAGTAGTTTAGATGTTAACACATCAGTCTCTGTGTTCAAGAAAGGGAATGTCAGCTGCAGAAGCAACCACAGGCACCACTTGGCTCCCTACACCACTTTAATAATAGCCAGTTGTAAACGGTGGTCTATTTCATTTCAGTAATGGATAAAGGACCAATCTGTCAGCACAGTGTTGTGACTGCTAGGTTCCTAGTCACTGCGATCAACAGTGCGGGGATGTAGACTGGGCAAGCTTACAGATTAGGATTAGCACAATAGAGAAGAACATATCCGGTAGGATTTGGGAAGCCGTTACGAAGCACGGAATTTAGAGATTATCAGAGTCCTGAAGGCTGTAGTTAAGAAGTGAAACGAGGGGCATTTGGGGAAGAGAAAAAGGGGCAGAGCTTGGAAGGAGGGAACAATGTGCAAGTGTGTGGAGGAGAAGGGTAAAGGTCACGGTAGGAGATGGGGCAGAGGTGTTTACACTGTAATTGTGCAATATGACCAACCGAGCAATCTACGAACCAAAGCAATATTGTTGCAGGGTAGTTCTACAAAAGCGAAGATTAAAAAAAGAAAAAAAAGCATTAAAAATTAAAAAATAATAAAAACAAACAATAACAACTAAAAGTCAAAGTTTAATAACAACACATTAGTTTTAAAAAAATCACAGCAGTCAGTATTTCTTCCCTGGTGGGATGGATTTTGAGTTCTTTTTTTCCTAGTGATATTTCATACAGCAAACTGTGCTTTTGGGGGAGGTGCAGTTTGCAATTCTAGTTTAGAACTATTGAGCTAGGGGAGTATGTATCGTTCCAATGGGGTTTCGCTCAGTTACCTTTGGGATAGAGTTTCTGGAATAGTTCGATTGAGATGAATATGGTTCTTAGTTCCCTCCTTGATTTTTTTCTTGTTAGGCAGTGTGTGTGTGTGTGTGTGTGTGTGTGTGTGTGTGTGTGTGTGTGTGTGTCAGAGGGGGTGGAAAGGCATCATAGGAACCCCTGACATGCTTTGTTTCTGACCTCAGCAGCAGCCTTGAGGAGCTAGTCATACCATAGCCACTTTGCTTTGTGTCCATAATAGCTATTTAGGAACTTTTGATCAGACACTAAAGTCTACTGCAGCTCTTCCCTTGGACTATATGATGTCAGTGTGCAGGAGTATAGCATAGAATTCTTTACTGAGGGTTCCTGCTGATATCAGTGACCACCCCAGGATGAGGCTTGCTCCAACCTTAGTGTCACACCTTAGTTCTTTTTTTTTTTTTTTCTGCCCTCGAGATGTACAGGATTCTGGCCTTGCCAGGATCTACTGTAGTTGTCAGCCCAGAGTGTTCTGTGGTCCTGGAATGTGAGGATGGGAGAGTATAAACCACCTGACCTCAGCAAACCCCTTTATTCTGTTTTAAAGTCTTCTGCCACCAGTATCATTGCCTGTTATGTATCCTCATGCGATCTGAGGCAGGTGCTCTGCATGCTTCTGGAGGGCAGAGACTGACAGTTGGAGCTGGCTGTCTAGCCAGTCTAGCTGAGTTGGTGAACTCCACGTTCATTAAGAGACAATACCTAGGCTTGTACCCTCTGGAGCGACCAGTGCTTTAGCAGGAAAGTATCTCCCAAGTACATTGAGAATGGGGCCACACTGAGTTCTATACAGGTAACCCTGTCTTGGTACTTTGATGACTCTGTCATCCTGTTGCAGCGATATAACTGAGGTGTTCACTGATCCCTTGAAGCTTCATAGTCTCTGGCCTCTACGGTCAGTTTCATATCAGATGCTGGTTACACCCTGTGACTCACCCAGGTCACCAAACCCAGAGTTAACCTGCTTTTAGGAGGCTGTTCCCAGACATTGAAGATAGGGGCTGCTTTTCCCTATACATGTCACTGTCCGGGCCAGACCCCCAGTCACCCTGCTCTCTACAGCTGTCTCCTAGGCTGTCTGTCCTTCTAGAGCTCTGGTGTGTTGAATTCCGGAATCTGGTATGTGGATTTCTGGCTCCTGATTTTGTGAATGCTACCTACTGTTCGGCCTCTAGGACAAAGAGCAGAGCTTTAAAGTGGTGGTCACAGAACTGTGCCTAGCCACAGCTCCAGGAGCTGGGGGAGTTGTTGGCCCAGTTCTACTGAAGGAGTGTTTGTCTCTGCAAGACCTATGACTAGACTGAGGCTTGTGGGAACTGTGAGCTTGTCATGTGGTTTGGGTTGACAGACGTTTGAGCAGAGCTGCCTGGTTTACCTTTGGAGAGAGGTTCTGTTTCCTTCCCTAGCTCCTCCTCTGCTGGAGCTGGAGCTGTCTGACTTTTAAAAATTTTTTTTTCATTTTCAATGCACACCTTGGCTGGCTCTATGCTTCATTTTGTGGGTTTATAAAGCACTTTCCTTTTCTTTGGAGTGAAGTCTATTTTGTTTTTCTTTTTGAAAGATTTATTTCATTATCTTTAATTATGAATCTGGGTGTGGGTGTGTGTACATTAGAGCAGGTTTTCTGCAGAGGCCAGAAAAGATACCAGTTCTCTGGGGCTGGAGTTATAAGAGGTTGTGAGCACATGCATGTTGCGAACTGAACTCAGGTCCTCTGCAAGGGCAGAGTGCCTATAGTCACTGAACACTCTCTCTAGTCCTATTTTCTCATCTTGATATTTCTTCTTTCTTCATTGTATCTCATTGAGGCAACGGCTAGTCTGCTAGCTTCCCTGGAAGTCTCACTATTTCTGTTTCTCTGGACGAAGGGAGGGATAATACAGTTCACTGGTTTTATCTTTTGGACAGAAAGTAGCGCTAAGATTTTTCATTTCAACAGGGAATGGGGTCATATATAAGACGTCTTAATCATAATTTTGATTTGATAATTGTATGTGTGTATATATCCCTCCCCCAATTTTCCCAACCCTACCCAACTCCAACTCCCCCAACATGTCCCCCTTCTAGCTTCAAGTCTTCACTTTTTTTTGGATAACTTATGAAGCTTAATTAGTGCTACCCACATGGTCACAATAGTGGGTTTATCCATGGGCGCATGGTACTTCAAAATAAGAATAGTTCTCCCTCCCCAGCAATTATCCAAAAGATCCCCCATAAAGGTAGGGCCTGGCCAGGACCTTCCCTGTCTTTGCTGTAATATTGGTTGGATTAATCTTGTACAGGTCTTGTGCAGGCAACCACAGTTGTGGTGAGTGCCTGAGTGGAGTAGCCATGTTATGTTCAGGTGACAGCCTTTCACTGCACTGCTCCCATACTCTAGCCCTTAATATTCCTGCATCTTCTCCTCTAGGATATTCCCCGAGCTTTGGTGGAGAGTCGGGTGATAACGATGCACTACTAAGGGCTGAGTCCTCATAGTCTGTTACTCTCTGCAGAGTCTCAGCAGTGGTATGGTCTGTAGGAAGAACAGGAGGCCTCACTGACAATGCGGTGGCTGCCTCTGCATAAATCTTGGAGGCCCATGCAGGCACAGAGGCGACTTCCACATGAGGATCTAATTGAAGACTGCCTGAGAGCCCAAAGGTTGGTGAAGCAGACAATGCCAGCCAACTGGGAATTGCCGCTTAGAAGAGACTCTCGCTCGTGACCAATGAGACGAGGGTGGAGGGTAGAAAGGACACTTCCCTAGGATTAATAAACAAGCTCGTGGTGGAATTCTTAAGAGCTTGCTGTGGCGTTCTAGCCTGCTCTGGAGCCTGAGGGATTGATTTCGAGCTCTCTCATCCCCAAACCCCGAGACTGGGCATTGGGCGGTCCAGGACACAAGCCGCAGCTGTCCGCTGCTAAAAGAAGCTTCTCCAATCATGTTTGAGAGCATCTTGGTTCCAGGGGTATAAACACGTGTATTTGGAATAGGAAAATAACTCTTGTAGGTTATACCCTAGAGCTTATGAGCCACCTCAGCAGTGGGTTTTTGACCAGGATTACAATACTAGGTCTGAGAAATCCCTCTTATTTCTCCCTATTGGTGGATTGTCTCCTTCCTGGAGTGAGTCTTAAATCCAGCCAGACATCAGTTTTTTAACCCATACCATTCATACCATTATTGCATCTGATGGCATTCCTAGCCACTCCAGTGTTACTGTGTTCACATGTAGTTTATCATAGCTGGGCAAGACTTTGTTGACTTTCTCCTCCAGCAGCCTGCATAGCACCTTCTGGTACTATAAAGCCAGGCATCTGGGGGAGGCCATGTCTTTAACATTAACTTGATTTCCCCATGTCATATGACCAAAATGTGTGATGTCTTTAGAGTCTTGCCATCAAATTCTGGTGGGCAACCAAGAGCATTGGGAATGGTGTGTATTGTTTGTGGTTTCTGACACTGCAGACCAACAGCTCAAGGGGAGGCACACCATGACTTGTTCTGGGATTTTTAATTAGTAAACTGTAGCTTCTGGGAGGAGCATTATTATTCTCTCTGTCGGGCCATCCCAATGAAACTGTTTGATATTAACAAATCAGTCTGAAGCTTATAAAATCAGTTTCCATAAGTCCTTTCCCAGTACTCTCCATGTTAGTTACCTGTCCCCCCTCCCTTCCTCTGCCCTACCATGACATGTTTTTAATTCTTTTTAAAAACATTTTAAAATTTAAACATATCAAATATTTGCTATATTTCATGTTTGATAACATTAGTATTAGAAGTCTTTTGGCAATTGCTCCTTCTCCTTCTCCTTCTCCTTTGAGCAGATGAGGGAGCCCCTGGGTATCCCCTCCTCCGTGGCACTTCAAGTCTCTGTGAGGCTAGGTGCCTCCTCTTCCACTGTCCAGCTAGTAGAACATATCCCATATACAGGCAACAACCTTTGGGATAGCCCCTGCTCCAGTTGTTCAGGACCAACATGAAGACCAACCTACATATCTGTTACATATGTGCAGGGAGGCCTGGGTCCAGCCTGTGTATGTTCTTTGGTTGGTGGTTCAGACTCTGAGAGCCCCAGGGGTTCAGGTTAGTTGACTCTGTTGCTCATCCTGTGGCATTCCTATCCCCTTTGGGGCCTCCTATTCTTCCCTAAGAGTCCCAAGCTCCATCCACTGTTTGGCTGCCCCTTCTCTCTTTTAATCATACTCAGCCATTTGTATCACTGCCAAGTGAAAGTTTGCTTGCATCTCTTCCCACTGGCTGTTGTTGGGAACGTAGGGGTGAAAGTTTTCTAGAGAGCAGATCAAGAACAATGCATGCTTTAAAATAGGTAGTCAGCCATGCTGAAATTAATACATATTTAATTAATCTAAAGAGTGTGCTTGATATTTTATTTAGCAGTTTAAAGTACTTTTAGGTATGTAATTTTCAGATTTTTAGGAAACAGACCACACAAGGTTTATTTATATTGCTTTAATCCTTTTCAGACTGGATAAGCATATAAAACACATATATGTTTGCACTTGCAGAATGTCAGGTGCATTTCTGTGTGTGCATGTATGTGTGGTGTTTTTACAATAAGCACAGAGGTATGCAGTCTTCTTGAAATTTTCTATTGTTAGAAACATGAAAATTGCAGTCTTGAAGCTCTCTGAATTGGTTCTCTCTCTCTCTCTCTCTCTCTCTCTCTCTCTCTCTCTCTCTCTCTCTTTCTCTCTCTCTCTGAGTTACCACTCAAATGAGTACAGAAAGTTTTTATCACTTCAGAAGGCTCCCATGTGCCCTTTTCTGTTTATGAGCCCCCCTGTGCCCCAAGGTAGCCCTTGAATTTAATATGACAGGATTAGCAATAAGCAGCTGATTTCCACATCCGTTTCTCTGAGCTGCTAAGTTCGTTCTGTTCACTTTTATTGGAGGTACTGAACAATTTGTATTTATTTTATCCTTTTATTTTGTGTTCTGTATTGACAATGCCTTAAAAATTTTCTAAATCCATTCTCCTTTCTATTAATCAAGCTTAGGCTGAGGTTTCAGTTACAATGAGAATTCAATTATTTTGATGAAAAGATTCTCATACATATTTGACTTAACAATGACCTAAACTGAATCAGGATTTTTATTCTTCCCTTCAAACTCCCAGGGCTTTAGAATGCTTTAATTCCAACATTTGCCTGCATTCTTTGGTATTATTTATAGCTAGTTTAGTTTCATTCTATTGAAAAAGAAACTCTAGATCAGCTAATGCTAATTTTTTTCCTGTAGGTAGTGCCGCTTCTGATATCCTCCCTGACGTCTCTGCTGGCTGTTGTGTCTCACGCCCTCTCCGCCTACTTTTTTCTTTTTGCTCATATACGCTTTTTATATTTCTCAAGGAAATAAACACAAACAGGAAACTGTCTTATATTTTTGTATCAAAGTATGTTTGTTTTACTCTGACCAATGATGAATTTGCACTTCTGACTGTACTGTTACTTTCCTTCAGGGTTAGTCAGGCTGGAGGAGCATGTCTATATGTATGTATGAATGTATGTATGCATGTACTTAAAATTCTAATCTGATAGATGGAGAAACCTTTTAAGAATCATAGCATTTCATAGGTGGATGTTCCTAGCTCTGTCTAAAATGCAGCTAAATCCAATGGATCCTATCTTGGGGTAACCTTAAAAGAAGCCCTGACAGTGTGAGTGTTTATATCATGTCCTATAGCTTTGGAGACTACTATAGCTCTGCCTTCCTGTTCTGACTTTGTGTGTAGCTCTGTGGTTATGTGTAAGAGGTGATGCATAAAAGGTATCAGTGCTGAGTTCTTCATGGCAGCCAAATGGAAGTTTCCTGGCATGCCATCATTAGCCTCTCTAGCCCATCCTATCTCATCTCACGTTTCCTTCCCCTGATCAGCTTCCGAAAGCATTTGAATCCATTATTCTGAGCACACCAAGTATAAACCTGCCTAAATTATGTTTACAGGCATTTGTGTGTTATGTGATTTGTTCATGCATTTTTGTGTGTTTTGAGCACCCATGGAAGGTATTGTATATTGTTTCAGATAAAGCATTGGAAAAAAGATACCAAGTACCTAATTCTGTATAGCTTACATCATAGTTATGGGAACATAAAACCCAATGTATCTATTTAAGATACATTGTGTCTCAGTCAATAATGACTATCAAAGAAACAATTCAACTAGAGACATGGGATACAGAGGTTGATAGTGGTGGTGTGGTTGGTATTTTAAATGACTGTCAAGGTTGTCTTACAGATGGAGAAACACTGGACAGAGACTAAGTGGGAGGGAATCATGCTTTGTAGGGACTTGGCAGGGGAAATGTTGAGGCTGAGGGAATAGCAGTTCAAAGTCCCTGTGGCAGCAGAAGGGATGCCAATAGATTTGTCACTGGAGTAAGGGAGAAAAGCAGAACAGGGAGAATCCAAGGCTGGAAGAAGTTAATGCCAGGAGAAATTCTTCTGCTTTCATAGAGGAGGACATACTCATGGCTTATTTGATAATTCAGGGTAAGAATAAGATTTATCTGAACCATCACTCATGTTAGCAAAGTACAAACTTGAAAGATGAAGATCACTAATGTTGGCCAGTCAGTGGTGGCGGCACTTGGGAGGCAGAGGCAGGCGGATTTCTGAGTTCTAGGCCAGCCTGGTCTGCAGAGTGAGTTCCAGGACAGCCAGGGCTACACAGAGAAACCTTGTCTCGAAAAAAACAAACAAACAAAAAAACCAAAAAAAAAAAAAAAAAAAAAAAAAAAAAGATCACTAATGTCCTTATTTCGTCTGAACTACTTGATGTTTCGAAATATGACAAAAAGGAATTTGAGAGAATTGTTCTTGCAGGATCTTGGGAAGAACAACTTGAATACGCTTAATACAGAGCACTCATATTTGATATGGTGTTGATATATTGATAGGTACATAACATTTCTTTGGCTCAACATTAAGAGGCTATTTTCTCGCTATCTTGACAACCAATATTCAGTTAATTACTTGGACAATGTACATCGCTGCAACAGTTATTACATATGGTACCCCATTGTTGTATGTGGTATCATGACAGCCCATGTACTTGGAATTTACAGTTGGTCTCTTTTCTACATTTGACTCTTACTGAAATGAGGCTGTGACAGACTAGGTATCTCACAGGTAATAATATATTGTCAGTGCTATTACTGATGCATTAGTAGTGATTATTCATTTCTCACATTATGCTATGAGTAGGCACACACACACACACACACACACACACACACACACACACACACACACACACACACACACACGCATACCTGCTGGCTAGCATGGTTGAGAGGGAGAAGAGGTTGCTATGCCCTTAGTCAATCTTTATAATAAGAAAATTGTTGTACTAAGTATCTAAAAGAAACAATATACCAGGTTGGTAAAAATCAACTAAAGACAACGTTGCCCGTTTCTTACATTTACCTGTGTGAACAGTTGAGAGTGGTTCATTCTTTTTTGGGAAAATTTCAAAGTCCTGCCTAGGTCTGTGATTTTTTTTTTTAAATCCCTTTCTAGAAAATAACAAAGCAGGACAATTCTGCTCCTTTAAAGTCATCCCTACGTTGTTTGCAGAGATGTGCAATAAATTTAATTGATTTTCAGAAGAAAAGGTCTTTAACAAGATAGAGGTCAAAGGGCAGTGAGAAGGTAGCTATGAAGCAGTGTCAAGGGGGTGGGGCTTAGCTTTGTATCACTTGGTACAATTGAATAATCTGCAGTGTAATCACAGCCCAAATGTGGACTCGATTTCAGGCAACCTAAACAGCTGTTTATTCGACAAGACATGATTTGTGAAGGAAGGAGAATATAAGACAATATAGAACTACAGAAAAAGCTGCTGACACCATGACTGGGGGGTGTGAGAAGAGTCCTTTATGGGTAGCAGTCCTTAGAGAAACGGGGGAAGATTTAAGCAGGACTTGGCAGAGGGATTTTGATAGAGGAGGAGGGAAGCTCCGGGTGGGAGGAGCAGTACAAAGGGCATCAGGTGGGAATGGCCATCAGATATTCAGGCCAGGAAGGAACCAACATGGTTGGAATGGAGAGGATTAAAGGAAGATGAGGGTTTCAGAGCAAGCCTGGCTGGTATATAATATGAAGAGAGACTTGGATCAGAAATTTACATTTTTTTTGGTGAAGAAGAAGATATATGAATGGTCTCAGTGAAGATGGTAGACTAAGTATCTCCAAAAATGCTTTCTTTCTTTCTTTCTTTCTTTCTTTCTTTCTTTCTTTCTTTCTTTCTTTCTTTCTTTCTTTCTTTCTTTCTTTCTTTCTTTCTTTCTTTCTTTCTTTCTGGTTTTTTCAAGACAGGGTTTCTCTATATAGCCCTGGCTGTCCTGGAACTCACTCTGTAGACCAGGCTGGCCTCGAACTCAGAAATCCACCTGCCTCTGCCTCCCAAGTGCTGGGATTAAAGGCGTGCGCCACCACTGCCCAGCCCAAAATGCTTTCTTCCATCAAACCAATGGGGAAAATGGCATCGTTAACCACCAGAAGGAAGTTAATCAGAAGCATGCAACAACCTGGAGTTGAGATCAGTGCTCTTCCTGGAGTGTGACCCTGTCCCACTCGCATTCCCCTCTTCTCAGCTTTGTGATACTATCTCAAGCAGTAATCCACAATCACAATGAAAACCTGTGACCTGACTATCCTATGGGAAAGCACATGTGGCCGGAGGTCCTCCAAAGTGTCACAGCTAGAGAGAGGTTATCATTTGACTTGTCTTATGATTCCCTGGAACACCTCCCTTGACAAGCTGCATCTGTTTAACTGAGCTGGCTGGGGTGGCGAAATAATTAAGCCAAATGCTGAAGGAAAAGGGAGGGATGTCCCTAGGCACTTTGCAAATCTCTGACATCATCTTGGGATTTATAAAGTCATTGGAAGTATAGGCTGTATGTATGCTAAAATGCTTTGCACATGGTCAGTAGAGATCTGAGAGGGTCTATGCTTTAACCCTTGTCTGAGATTGAGGTTCTGGGGAGGCATAAATTGAGTTGTTATTTATTCAGTTGAACATAGTAGGTAAGTCCCAAAGATCAGTCTGCCACTTGAAATCAGGACAACTTTTGTCTCCCTGTATTTAGAAACTCTGTGCCTACCAGCTAGGTATAAATAAGTTCAATAAACAGAAAGGTCAGTCTCTAAAACCTTACAAAGGATAGACATAATAGAATTAGTTCACAGAAGCCATCAAACAGATAATTTTCAAAACCATAAAAAATGAATACCTGAAAGAGCATTGATTTAGGGACCAAAAA
Source organism: Uromys caudimaculatus (assembly GCA_028551405.1). Classification (NCBI taxonomy): domain Eukaryota; kingdom Metazoa; phylum Chordata; class Mammalia; order Rodentia; family Muridae; genus Uromys; species Uromys caudimaculatus. The sequence goes on from CM052703.1 coordinate 42,979,297, forward strand.
TTTCCACATTATAGAACTAAAATGAAGTCATGGCTAGATCCCCAACTCTCCTAAAAACAAACAAACAAACAAACAAACAAACAAACAAACTTTGGACATAAACTGTCCTTGATGAAGCTGAGACTTTGGGATTATTAATCAAACACTGTTAGTAATTTAAAATTTGTCCAAAGAACTAAAATAAACTAAATTAAAGAACTGAGAATGAGGCCTCACCAAGTGGAGTGCCAGGAAAGAGAAACATTTATGTATTGTTTGATATTTCTTCTCATTTTTTTAAAAGAAGGGTAGATTTATTTTGGCTTATGATTTGAGTGTATAGTTTAACATGGCAGGGAAGGAACTGAAGTAAGTAACTCCATGGCAGTGTGTGTACGCATCTGGGACTCCTTAATTCTTCTCATCCCAGTGAAACAGGAAGTAGAGTTAAGACAGGAAGCAGGAACCAACTATGAACCAGAGGGCCTAACCCAATAACCCACTTCTTCCTTAGGGACCCCATCTTCCAAAGGTTTCACAATCACCAAAAACAGCGCCAGCAAGTTCAGAAACAAATGTTCAAACACACGAGTCTGCAGAGGGAGTTTCACGATAACACTTGTCCCCGTTCCCCATAGGCTTACAGACATCTTGTAATGCAAAATGTACATTCAGTCCAACTTCACAAGTTCCAACACTACTAAAAGGTCCAAAGTCTCTTTTAAGACTCAAGGTAATCTCTTAATTGTGGGCTCCTATAACATAAACAAATAAACAAGTTACATACTTCCAGCATACACTGGCATAAAATAAACATTATTATTTCAAAAGGGAGGAATGGAGGCCCCAGCCCCCCTCCTCCAAAAAATCAGACCAAAGAAACAAGCAGGGCAAGCATTAAGCTCTGTCGCTTCAAATCTGACACCGAGACTCTTGGTGGAATTGTCTGGGCTTCAATAAGCTTGGATAATCCTTTCATCTCTGTAGCCTGTTCATGTGTGGCCTTTCTCCTGGGCTTTCTACTTGGTGTCTGAAGCCTCTCTAAGCAAACACACCATATTTCATGCATCTCTGATATCCTGAAGTCTCCACTGCAAACTTATCTTCACCTTCCCATGCATGGGATCCAATGGTGTTAAACACTGCCTCTCTCGAATGGCTCATTACTCTTGCACTCACATGCCTGTAGAGCCAGTGCTTGATGGATGACCCCAAGTTCCTCTTAGCAGCTGAGCTGTAGCTTTGCTCCTTTGGACCACAGGTACAATGTCTACTCTGCTCCTTCACAAGTGAAGTTGGGAAGGCTCTTTTTTAGACAATATTCTGGAAGCTCTCTGTTCCAGAACTGTATTTTTAAATAAAAAATTATCAAATGAGTTCACATTATTATGCTCTGGAGTTTTTAAAACATGTAGTCTTTTCCTTAGTGCATTTTTTTCTATTTTTTCAGTAGAAGCTGCCAAGTGTGAAGCTGGTTCTCACTTGTACTAATCACACTAACAGTTACCACCGTTCTGTCAGTGCATGCCTTGTCCACCTCTCTGGAACATAACCATATTTGTTCTTCTTTCCTGGCTAAAATATACATTTTCGCATATTTCTGCTCTGCTTTTCTTTTGTATTCTCACTCTAAGTCTCAATAAAAGCAGATGGTAACAACCATGCTACAGACTTATTGCCATACTGTTAGGAAATTTCCTGCACCAAACAACTTAGTTCGTTTCTAATTGAATTTAGCCTCACTCAAAGTTTCAGGACAGGGGACAAATGCAGACAGATGTTTTACCAGAATGCAACATGAATGATTCTAAGTCTAATGGAGCATTTGTTCCTTTCTTAAGCCCCACACACGGGGCTTCTGCTGTCCATGTTTTCATCATCTTTCTGGTCTTCTGGACACCCATTAGAATGTCCCATTAAGCTTTATCCACAGCAAAAAGACTTTTGTTGTGTGAAGCTCTAAAATCAATCAATTATGAAGGCTTATAAACCACATGGTTAATTTTATTATGACAACAACCCCACTCTTGGTACCTACCAATCTTCTTCATTCCTTATTTTTTTCATTCTGTATTTTTTAATTGCTGACTTAATATATGAACTTAAAGATTTATTTTGAATTATATTTGAGGGAATAGCCCATCATGGCTGAGAAGGGATGGCAGCTCTATGGTAATGGAACCATCCAACTGAGATGCCTCCCTCCTCACATTTAGGGAAAAAAGACTGCTGTTTTTATGGTTCTTGGAATACCCTTAATCTAAAGCTACACACCACACACACACACACACACACACACACACACACACACACACACCACAGAAATTCTAGGGTTCAAAAGTAACTATTGGGATTTTTTTGTAGATTTGAGAAGACAGAAGAAATAATCAGAAACTTGGAGATGTGTTAACTGAGTCTACTTAGTAAAAAGCATAGAAAAAAAAATGATGAGTACAGCTTGAGAGGCCTTTTGGAGACCATTAACTTTACCAAGGTGCATACAATAATAGGCCCAGAATGAGAAAAGAGAAAAGATCAGAAAATATTTAAAAGAAATAATGACTTGAGATTTCCCAAATTTGATGAAAAACATTAATCTAAAAAATTCAGTAAGCTTGGTGACAGTCATGTGGGATGAACTGAAAAGGTGTCCATCTAGAAATGGTATAATCAACTTGCTAGATGAGGAGACAGTCTTAAGATCAGCAAAGAAGAAGCAGCTCATCAGTTACATCTGTGATTCTGGGGTGTGTGTGTGTATGTGTGTGTGTGTGTGTGTGTGTGTGTGTGTGTGTGTGTGTGTGTGTGTGTGTGTATGAAAACCAGCCACATTACAGATGGTTGTGAGTCACCATGTGCTTGCTGGAACTTGAACTCAGGACCTCTGGAAGAGTCATTAAATGCTCTTAACCACTGAGCCACTCCTCCAGTTATTCTACTTGTCACTGGTTAGGGATTACAAGCCATGGGGGGCTCTGAAGCAGTAGGAAGACATTTTAAGAGCCTCAAAAAAGACTTTAAGACAAGAATTTCATTCTACTAAAAGAATTACTTTAAAGTTGAAGATAGATTAAAATATTGTTTTATACAAAAATTGAAAGCATTTGTTTCTGATGAACCTTTTGTGAAAGAAACATTACAGAGTCAGGATGGTGAGATGACTCTGCAGGGGAAGTGCTTGTCCCACAAGTTCTATGTTCCACAAGTTTGTTAATCTGAGTTCAGTGTCTTACACCCATAGAAGGGAAGGAGAGAAGAGAGTCCACAGCACTGTCCTGTGACATCTGTGTGCCATAACACCCTCATCAAGAACAGAAACAATTTAATAAAATTTAAAAAATACGTTACGGTCCTTCAGGCTGGCAGTAAATGAATTAGACAAGAACTTGAATCCTAATGAGAAAACAGACAGCATTAGGTAAAGCAATTGTGCAAGCAGATTGAAAAGATGGTATAAATACAGTCTTGTAACTTTCTCCTACATGATTTAAAGGAAGTTTCATAGAGCAATAATTGAGTGATAGAGCAAAAGTCAAAGAGTAATAATGGTATATATCTGTGCTAGTAGGCTTAGCATAGAGAAAGGTCCACTTTGTGTGAAAATATTCTGGAGAGGAGTAGACAGAGATGGTCAGAATTGAAGTTTTTTTGTAGTATTAAAAGTGATGTGATATTAATCCAAACTCGATTACTGTAAATGAAGATGCCAATTGTCCTCTTCTGAGAAGACTAAGAAAAGATGTGGCTTTTATTTTATTTTGCTATTTCTACCCATAATCCACTAGAGATACTAGCTAGATAGTAGTGAATGAAACAAATACAAAGGAAGAATACTGGAAAAGAAAAATTGGGCTTATATATGCAGATCATACGATCTTATTTGTAATAAATTCCAAGAAATCATCAAAAAGCCCATAAAAACTGAAAAGGTCAGCAAGTTTGTAGGATTTACAACAATGCATTAAATATCTTTCCCATTAGGATTAAATAACCAAAAAAATCCCAATAAACCAAGTGAATTTACAATAGCATCAAAAAGACAAGCAATTGGGAGTACACTGGACAGTGGGATGGAAGCGGCGGTGTCTTGAAAGCTGCAGAGCTGCTTGGAGACTTTTAGTAAAACCTAAATGAATGAAACAATGTACATGGATGATTGTTGACATAACTGCCCCCATGTAGGTGTACAAAGTGAACAGAACCCCTTTCAGAATCTCAGCTGCCTTTTTCCTCCCCGCAACTGACAAGTTGATTTTGTTATTCGCTTGGAAATCCGAGGTGTCTACATAGCCAAGCCAATCTTGAAAATGACTGCAGGACTCATCCTACCTAGTTTCAAGATTTAACATAACATCTTCTGAAGAAAGCCATAATGAAATCCATTCCTTTGCATGCTAATGAAAATTAATACAATGTCACATCAATCAAGGATGCTGCTAAAATAAGGACAGTGTGTCAATGAATAAAAGGGAGCATCTAGTAACAAATTTTATTTTAGCTTTTTGTTTTATTGATAAAAAAATTGTGTGTGTGTGTACCTGTGTGTGTGTGTACCTGTGTGAGTTTGTGCACCTGTGTGAGTTTGTGTACTCGTGTGTGTACCTGAGTGAGTGTGTGTACCTGTGTGTGTACCTGTGTGTGTGTGTACTCATGTGTGTACCTGAGTGAGTGTGTGTACCTGTGTGTGTACCTGTGTGTGTGTGTACCTGTGTGTGTACCTGTGTGTGTGTGTGTGTACCTGTGTGTGTACCTGTGTGTGTGTGTGTGTGTACTCGTGTGTGTACCTGAGTGAGTGTGTGTACCTGTGTGTGTACCTGTGTGTGTGTGTACCTGTGTGTGTACCTGTGTGTGTGTGTGTACCTGTGTGTGAGTATGTATACATTCACGTGGGTTCCTATGGAGGTTAGGAGAGGGTATTAGATCCCTTGGAGCCGGAGTTAACAGCGTGACATGGGTGCTAGAAATTGAACTTGTGTCCTCTAAGACAGCAGGAGGAGCTCATAATGACTGAGGCATCTCTCCAGCTCCCATGTTTTTAGACAATTGATTTTGTTTAAGGATTGAAGAACAAGTTCATTGAAAGAATAATCTTGACACATTTGATGCTGACACTGTGACTGTCCACATATTGAAGAATACAGTTGGTCTTAAACTTCCTACCATATGCAAAATTAATTCAACATAAATCAGTGTGTTAAATGTAAGAATTAAAACTATAAAAATCTATCTGTGTGTAAGTACATTGACCTGGGATTAGTCAATAATTTCCTTTTTAAAAAGAAGTTTTTAAAAATCATTTTTATGAGTATGAATGGTGTGTGTGTGTGTGTGTGTGTGTGTACACCTGTATACAGCATGTATGTGCTTGATAACCCAGGTCAGATTCTGGCTTTGGATTCCCTGAAATTGGACTTAAGAATGGTTGTAAACCACCATGTTGGTGCTGGAAGGGAACCTGGCTCTATCTTCCAATAACAGCGAGTGCTCATAACTGCTAAGCCATCTGTCCAGCCCCAATAATTTCTTAGATATAACATGTAAAGCAGAAGCCACCAATTAAAAATATATATTTGACTTCACCAAAATTAAATTCCTGAATTATATAAAAACATTGAAGTGAAAAGTCAAACTATAAAGTGGGGAAATATTTACACATCATGTGTTTTACAATGGTTTGACATCAAGAATGACCAATTCTTTCAACAATAAGACACATGACCCAGTTAAAGATGCATGAAATAATTAAAACAAACATTTATGCTAAAAATATACACAAATGGCCAATAAGCTATGGATAAATGGTTAATACCAATTGGCAATATGAAAATTCACATAACATTATGCTGTTACTACTTCCTAGACACTACATCATGCACACAATGGGCAGCACAAGCATGGACTAAGTGGAAAGAGTCTGAGGTCCTTATACATTGCTGGTAAGATGTAAAATGGTTCATTTGGGGGAAAATGTGGTAGTTTCTCAGATTATTAAAAGTGAAGGGACCATATTACCCAGCGATTCCACTTCAAAGTGATATTAGGGAAAAATTAAAACATAGACACATAAAAACTACATGTCGTTTAACTACTGAACTCCTTATGCCGGAAATGACTACAGCAGATGTGTCCACCAACAGCTTAAAGGCTCTACAGAATGTGCTATAACCACACTATGAAACGAAAGAAGCTAGAGTTAGGAGATAGCTAGGAAAAGATCATTGCATTCTGCACAAAGAGCACTGTATCAAGAGTCTCTATTATTTCAACAGTTTAGAAAGCTTTCTACTCAGAGGCATCTAGGAACAAAAGTCATTAAGAAACAGTAAAGGAGAGTTGACATCCAAAACTCCAGAGCTAGTAGATGGGTGAACTTGCCATTGAGGTTTTGTGTTTGTTTGTTTATTTTTTGAGGAGGCCAGAACCTCCTCTTCCTCCTCCTCCTCCTCCTCCTCTTCCTCCTCCTCCTCCTCCTCTTCCTCCTCCTCCTTTTCTTCTTCTTCTTCTTCTTCCTCTTCCTCCTCCTCCTTTTCTTCTTCTTCTTCTTCTTCTTCTTCTTCTTCTTCTTCTTCTTCTTCTTCTTCTTCTTCTTCTTCTTCTTCTTCT
>CM052703.1:42985978-43181055 GCA_028551405.1 Uromys caudimaculatus
ACCTAATCATACATGCTACATGTTGACTAATACATGTGCTCTGTATGTTTATGTATCATATTTATATGTCTACATGTGAATAAACACAGGATGGGAAAATAGGACCCACATCTTACTTAAATTTGATGTTCTTTTACCTAATATTATGCACAGATGCCCATGTTTGAAATATGTTTCTGATTTTTTTGTGAGAATATAAAAAGCCCTTCTAAGAATAGGAATCCAGTACAGGAATGAAACTTCCTCTCTTGCTTAAAGGGCTGTGTTTTCCTATGCAAATGTAGCAAAGCCCAGAAATTAGCAATGACTGCTAAATTAACACACTTGAAGAGCTTGGCTGGTTCTAATAGGCAGTCAAATGGTCTTGTTACATTGTAATGGTGCCAAGCTAATTGAAGTGATTACTGTTGCTCATGAGCAGCCTTTTTGAAGTAGAAGTCTTTTAAATTATCCATAGACGTTAAATGTCAGACACTATTGTGTAATTATACTTTGTAAATGCTGAATGTCATAAGGCATCACAGGTAATTGAGGTTTACAGAGAGGAGCTTTTTCTAAACCTAATTGGGCATCAATTCTTTGTCACTTTTTCTAAATCTAATTGGGCATCAACTTTTTGTGCCAGGGGACACTCCAGTGCCTCACGGTCTCCCTTTCTTCCCTCCCTTCTCCCTGCTAGACTTCCTCATGGGGCCCTACATGCCAAGATGTTTCCAAACCACTGGGCTAACAAACGGCTGTTTGTCTCACCCTGTGGCATCTTCTGGGATTGGGATGCCGGTTTGGGATTTCACAGGCTGAAGATTTCTGAAGCCTGATGTGGCTATCATGGCAGAATGAGGCCATCCGAGTGAAGCATCACCCTTTGGAATCTCAGTGTGTTCTGGGATTTTCACTGGTGTGGGGATGGGGGTACGGCATGTGATTTCTGAGACACTAGAAATAAACATTTTTTCATGAACATAAAATGGCTCTTTGTTTTCTACCCCTCCTGTTTCTTAGGTTGTATTAGAATTCATATCTTCCTTTCCAATTAAAAATAATAATGCAGGCAATTTTCCATTTTGCTTCTGTGACCAGCAATGTGGACTTGAAGGCAACTTCAGAGAGTTTGTGTCTCTGACCTATGTGAGCCCTGCTCTACCAAATGCTCCAGCTGGACTTAATGATGAAGACAGACAAATGTCTTACTGTTTACTATGAATTCTTTAGCTTGACTGACTGGAAATATATTAAAAGAACACTGATTTTAATCAGTGGCTAGAAAGAAACACACAAAATGACTTTTGCAGCATATATTCTTCATACATATTTAATTGTTTACCAATTTTATTAATCAAAAATGTTATTTCACTATAATCTCCTGGTTGCAGCCTCAGTGTGTGCTTCCAGCAGGCATCACCTTATGAAAGTCTTGGCTCATCAGAATATATTTGTGCTTTTTCAAAAAAGTATTTATTATTCTCTGGGATAAATTGAGTCGTAAGTAAAATGTTCTTTGACCTGAACAAGGAGACCCTGGAAGAAGCACTGATACAGACAGAAAGAAATATGAATGTTTTCAATGCTGGAAAACAAAAAGAAGAGCCAGATGTTCTTGCTGAGTGCATTGGAGAAGTCTAAGAGAGATGCGAGGATGCTCACACCAATGCTCTGAATGGTCCAGCCTTGTTATGGCTGCAAAGAAGTACTCATACTCATTGATTGTGATTCTTCGCATTGTGATACTGAAAGGCCAATTAAATGAGTGCTTTTTATACACTACAAGCAGTATACAGATACCTGTCAGAAGTAACACTAAGCAGTAAGTGCAGTTTTCTAAGCATCACTTTGGAAGGTGCCTTTTGTGATGTGCCTGTCAGAGAACAAGGTTCAAGGATATTATTAAAGTTGTTAGAAGTTTAAAGTAATAATGTGCAAGGTGCTGCACAAAATGTTGAATTATACATGGTTTTTGCACAGTGAGCACATACAATCTCTCTCCTTTTGCTTCCCCCCCCTCCAAGCAAATCACACCTCTCTTGTAAGACTCTCACTCTGGTGTCTTAGAAATCTTGCTTTCATTATCGGTTACTGTCGCCATTGTCCACATATAAGATGAATGCTTAAAACAGAGGCGTGTTGTTTCTTCCTGATGCAGGCTACATGGCTGAGTTATACAAGGGCTGGTAGTTCATGGTTTGGCAGAATTCCTTAGTTCTATTTTCTAGCAAAAAGTATGTGTGGCTCTGAAAACTGGGGTTTTGAATGGATTCTCTGCTGTCCCGTGGCCATCCAGTTGAGAATCAAACACATGAGGAACATGGTGGCAGAAGGCTGATTCTCCATGCTCTGGGGGCAGGGGAGCATTCTCAGGGACAGTGTGCTGTAGGCTTCATGGGACATAGATCAAGGTTGCTTATTATTTAATTCCAGCTCTCTGCCCTGTCCCAAGATGTTCTTGTATTTTTTAAAGTTAGTTTTGGGTTTTGTGATTTTATTCAGTTAGTTGTGAATAAAGACATACATCATTTTCATATTGGAGCATTTACTGACCAAACTGCAACTCCAGTCTCCATGACAATAAATCTCCCCCTTCCTCTTTGTCCTCCTCCTCTTCTCCCCCTCTGTTCCATCTCTTCCATACCACATCTCTCTCCTGACAGGATCTCACTCTGTGACACAGGATGACCTCATACCTGTGAAAACTGTTCTGGTTCAGAGTCTTGAGTATTAGGATTACAGGCATGAGGCTTGACCCTTGGCTTAAAACTGGTACCGTTCAAGAACCTTCGTTCTGTTTATTGTGACTGGCAGTATTGAAGATGATGACTGCTCTGTTCAGTCGAGTAGAGACCTGAATCAGAGCCATCACTCGCCTCTGTGGATCTGTAGTGCAATCAAGTGAAATTTGCTATTATTGGCCCTTTCCTTGCTGCAAAGCACAATAGCCTACTTGTTAAGCTGTACCTAGAGCAGCAATTCATTGAGCCAGTCATCAAATTGTTAGGACCTATGTCAGGGCTTACAAATACACATGCCATTGCTCATGAAACAACACTGGATGAAGGGAGACAGACAGGCATGAGGAAAGACATGCTATGTTTGTATATAAAGAATAAGCACATATTCTTTACAAAGGTGCATCTTCTGGTTTTTTCATTTTTTAGTGTATGTTCTTTGCTCTCTCTCTCTCTCTCTCTCTCTCTCTCTCTCTCTCTCTCTCTCTCTCGTGGTGACAGCAGCAGTAGCAATGTCTATACTTGAAATACAACAGAGGTCATGCCTGATGCCCAGACACTCTCTCCTTATGTGTTGATACTCTCTGTTGTAAGGATGGTGGTTGAGGCACTTCAGGCCACGCAAACCCTGTCTAAATGAGGCAGCTGGCTTTTCCTCAGCCCGAGGTACCCTTGACCTGCAGGGACACAGAATACACAGTCTTCATTTTCCCAGGAGAAGCTAAAGTTCAGATTTTACATGAAATGTTTTGAATTTAAATATTCCTAGGAACAACAAAGCACGCCATAAAACTGACAGTGTGTGATTTTGACCCTGGCCAGGTGCCTCACAGCCTTGGATCATCAAGCTGTCATCAACAATGATGGTTTTTGTTTTCCCCCCCTTTATCAAACAGGTTTCATGAACAGGATAAACATCAGCTGGCAATGTAATGAGACAGAATTGAAGCACCACACTAGCAAGTATCTGTTGATTTCTCATTACGTGTTCAAAACCTTGCCAGTTGTAATGAGAGACACCGAGAAACATAAATGAAGCTCTGACTGTAGAACTGATCCTGTTGGGCAAAATTGGCAAAAGATATAATGTCTAAGAAACAAATTGAGAAACAATTTCAATAAAATAAACAATAGGACCGATTTAAATAAGACAGTATTACAGTAAGCAAAGAACGTCCTTTTCCATTAGTTTGAATTCTCCAAAGGAAGAATTGGTGGGTTGTATGAAATCTCTCTCTCTCTCTCTCTCTCTCTCTCTCTCTCTCTCTCTCTCTCTCTCTCTCTCTCTCTCTCTCCCTGCAAAAATAAGGTGTGGATTAACATGATGGTGGGTGCTGAGAAATTCTGTGATCTCCTGTTCACAGGCTGGAAACACAGGGAAGCTGGTGGTGTACTTTGTGACCTACAGACTGTAGACTGGAGGGTGTAGCTCTGAATCCAGTTCTGAAGGCCTGAGAACTAGAAGCCTGCAGTGTTGGAGAGAATCTCAGTTTAGCTAGTGGGATACAGACTGGATTCAACCATTCTCCATTTTTTTTCTTCTACTCAGGTGCTCACCAGACTAGATGATTTCCACTCACAGTCAGGAAGGTGTATTAATTAGGGACCAAAAGCAAGTTGAGAAGAAAAGGGTTTATTTGGCTTATGCTTCCATAACACTGTTCATTACCAAAGGAAGTCAGGATAGGAACTCAAATGAGGCAGGAACTGAGAGACAGGAGCTGATGCAGAGGCTGTGGAGGAGTGCTACTTAATGGCTTGCTCCTCATGACTTGCTTAGCCTGCTTTCCTATAGAACCCAAGACCACCAGACCATGGGTGATCCCATCCCTAATGGGCTGGGCCCTCCCCCATCAATTGCTAATTAAGAAAATACCCTAGAGGCTCGCCTACAGCTTTAGTTGAGTTTTCCTCCTCCCTGTGACCCTGGCTTGTGCCAAGTGGACATAAAATTGTGTCCAGAGCAGAAGGGCATCTGCTTTACTTTGATTCATATGTGAATCTCCTCTAAATAGACTTGCAGATGCAACCTGAGAAATGATGTTTTCTCAGATTCCTGCATGACCCACGCATGGCCTACTTAAACTTGAAATGATGCAGGGATGTATATTTTATGGCCAACCTGTGCACTAAGTACTGTAGTGTGAGCAGAGGCAGGAAGGAGAGGGTGGCACAGCCTTGTGAGGATTTGAGAAAGGGGAATCACACAGAAAGTTGAACCATGGAGAGGGAGCTAGGAAAGAAAAAAATTCCAGTCGAAGGTGCCAAAACATGAAGGGAAGCAAAGCAAAGAGTACTGCTTAGCTAAAGTGGAAGGTGCCTGGAGGGAGTCTGACTGCAAGCTGCTTTAAGAGGATCCTTGGATGTCAGAATCCACTGCACAGATGTCATCACCAGGCTTTACATATGGTCGGATGAACTACAGTAGTGTTGGATTCACTTGTCAAGTAACTAAAAATCAAGACACTCAGGATGCTGTATGGCAGCCTTCTTGGGACAGGGATTTGAGTGAGCACGCAATGGGTTCTGAAGCAGGCTGGTACGGAAGTATGCCCAGCTGAGAGCCATGGTGCCTCAACGGAAGCGCAAGCTAAAACCAGGGTGGGGCCGAGCCTTCGAAGAGTCCAGGCTGATTTATGGCATGTCTCCTGCCCAGTCCCCACTAGCAAGCAAGAAAAAATTATTTTTGATACTTGTTAAGGCAGATTTTTTTTTTTTAAACAGAGAGGAAGATAGGGCAGGTGTTAGATATAGGGATCGCTGTCAAAGTTTTGCAGTGGGGGAGGGAGATTGAACTCAACTTTGACAGAGACCTGTGGGATTTAAAAACCAAGAAAAGATGGGACACGAGTGGTGGGAAATCGCTAAGAGGAAGCATCCAAGATGAATGGTTGTTTTTTTACTGTGATAATGTATTGTATGTATGTATGTATGTATGTATGTATGTATGTATGTATGTATGTATGTATGTATGTATGTATGTAGTTCAGTTTGCAGATTCGTCCCCAGGAGAGGCACATTCTCCTCTCGGCAGTCATCAGTTGCCTGTAGTTCTTTGTCCAGGGCTGGGACCTCTTGTGCCTTAGCTCATCTATTGATGTTCAGTCTTGTTTGTGCAGCCATTTCTAGGAGAGACTGTTTCACAGCAGGCTTCCTGCTTTTCTGGCTCTTCTAATCTTTCCACCAACCCTCCATGTACCCCGAGCCTTAGGAACAGGCGCCCTGGTGTAGTTGTATCCAGTGGTGCTGGGCTCTTCAGGTGCTGCTGATCTCTACATTGTGTCCAGTTGTGGTTTTCTTTGATGGTTTTAATTTGCCATAAAGAGAAGTTTCTTTGATGAGGAATGATAGCTGCAGTTATTCGCCAGTATAAAATTTGGTAGATTGTTAGGAATTATGCTGTCCAGTAAAGTGGTGATAGTGGTTTCTCTTCTAAAGTCCATGTGTTCATTAGCCCTAGGTCTACTTTCATTCTTCTGCAAGTGTGCATCCAGTTTTCCCATGTGTAGAAGATTCTATCTTTTTACAGTATTTTTTTGTCTCTTTGTCAAATATCAGATGGCTGTAGTGATGAGTGCTCATGTTTGCATCTATTTCATTTCATTGGTCTATATATGTCTATTTCTTGAGTCAGTATCATACTGTTTTTATTTCTATAGCTCTATAATATGTGTTTAAGTCTGGTATGCCAGTTGGACCAGCATTATTTTTGTTCATGATAGCTGTGGCTATCTGAGTTCTTTTCTGGTTCCATGTGAACATCAGGATTCTTCTTTATTTCTGTGATGACTGTTGTGGGGGTTCTGACTGGATTACATTGAATCTATAAATGGCCTTTGGTAGGATGGTTCTATTCTATGGTGTCTATTATCGTATTTCCCTCTGTATTTTGGGTTCTGTTCATTTGGGTCCTCTCTTTCTTTTTGGTTAATTGGCTCAAAATTCTGTCTGTCTCGTTTATCTTCTCAAAGAATCAGGTTTTGGATTTGTTAATTATTTGTATTGATTTTTTTGTTTCTATTTCCTTGACTTCTGTTTTGATCTTTATTATTTCTTGTTATCTACTAGGTTTGCTTTGGTTTGGTCTTGTTCTTGCAAACTGTTGTTTGTTGTGTCATTAAGTCACTTGTGCTCTTTACTTTTTAAATGTAGGCACACAGGGCTACAGATGTCTCCTTAGAATGGCTTTAAATGTGTCCCAGAGGCTTAGCTGTGTTGTACCATTTTCATTTAGTTCCAGGAATATTTTGATTTCTTCTTTCACCACTCATCCTTCAGTATTGAGTTTATATACTTACCAGAGTCTTGTTTCCTATCTTATGTTTTATTGCAGAATGGTCAGATAAGATGTATGGGATTATTTTGACTTTTCTGTATTTGTTAAGGTTTATTTTGTGTGCTGGTATGTGATATATTTTGTAGAAGCTTCCCTTGGCTGTAGAGTGTGTATTCTTTGGCAATTGTATGGACTATTCTGCAGGTATATGTTAGGTCCATTTGATGTTTGATGTCATGTCATTGTGAAGTTTCCTGTTTATTTTTATTTTTTTGTCCAGGTGATGCATGTACTGGAGAAAGTGGGATGCTGAAAATCCCTACTATTATTAGGTTTGCATTAATCTGTGTCTTTAATTCCATTAGAATGCTTTCTATGAAATTGGTTGCACTAGAGTTTGGTGCAAATATGTTTAGTATTGAATAGTTTCCTGATTAATTGATTCATTGATTAAAACAAAACACCTTTCTTTGTCTCTTCTGATTAGTTTTAGTTTTAGTCTGTTTTATCAGATACTATGATGGCAGCACCTGCTTGGGTTGCTATTATTTGCCTAGAATACTTTTTCCGTCCTTTTATATTAAGGTGGCATGTATCTTTAAAATCAAGATAATTTTTTTTTTGGTAGACAAAAGATGGATAGGTTTTATTCCTTAATTCATTCAACTAATCTATGTCTTTTGATTGAAGAGTTGAGGCCTTTAATATTTAGAGTAATTATTGAAAAGTATAAGGTATGTGTAGATTAACGTCAATTTTTCTTGTTTGTGTTTTTAGTTGTATTTTGTTTTTAAATTATTTTGTAAATATTAAAGTGTTAAATAAATTGCTCATTTTCTTCCTAGACTCTCTTGGCTGTGCTTATTTTTCTCTTCTCTCTTTAGTTCAGAGTATTGCTTCTAGTATTCTGTTTAGGGTTTTTGTTTGTTTGTTTTTTTTTTTTTGTATATGATTGTTTAGGCTGTTTGTATCATGGAAAGTTTTTCTTTTTCCTTCAACGAAGGCAGATGATTTTGCGAGGTATAGCTGTTTAAGTTTCAGTCATGGTCCTTTTTAGAACTTGGAATGTAGCACTTCAGGATTTTCTGTCTATCAGAGATTCTTTTGAGAAATCAGTTGTTACTCTGATGACTTTTCGTTGATATGTGACTTGTGCATCTATCTCTTGCAATTTTCAATATTTTTCTTTATTCTGTATATTTGGTGCCTTTCTTTCTTTTTTTCTTAGACAGAGTTTCTCTATATAACCTCGGTGTCCTGAAACTCACTTTGTAGACCAGGCTGACCTCAAACTTAGAAATCCCCTGCCTCTGCCTCCCGAGTGCTGGGATTAAAGGCATGCGCACCACTGCCTGGCTCTCATATTTGCTATCTTAACCCATGGTATAATGTGGTTATTTTCTTAATTGTCTGGTTTAGATGGATTTCTGTGTGCTGTTTTTATCTGTGTGCATATGCCTTTTTTTTTAGTTTGGGGAAAATTTTCTTCTCTGATCATGTTAAGGATCTGGTCTACAGCACTAACTTGCAATTATTTTCTTTCACCTATGCCTATTAGTAGAAAATCTGGCCTTTTGATGGTATCTCACATTTCTTGCATGTTCTTTTCCTGTGCTTTAAAATTTTAAAATATTCTTGGCTTATTTTGCCTATATCTTCTGCTTTGTCATTAGAATTCTAATATTCTATTTTCTGCTTGATTTATTCTACTTGTAATGTTTTCCCCTGAATTTTCTAATTGGGTTTTTCAATTAAATCTTTATTTCCGCTTGTGTTCCCTTCAGTGTTTCTATATCTTTACTGAATTCAGTTTTTATATCCTGAGTTTTATTTATCATTTCACTCAGCATTGTATTTGTATTGTTCGAGACATCACTCAAGAGTTTATTGTTATCCTCGTTGAGTTCAGTGAGGTGTTTGTTCATGCCTTATTTAAATTCATTAAATTCTTTGATAATTTTATTATTTTTCTTTTAAATTCTGTTGCATGGGTTCATCAATGTACTGCTCATTAGAGAACACTTTTTTAGAATTGGTAGGTTTGATGGAAGACATGCTGTCTTGGCCTCTCACATTATTTTTGTAATTTGATACAAGGATGTGGACTTCTTTCTTTGCCTGGACTTCTTCTTTTCCTTGCCTGATGTGATAATCTGGCCTTCCTTAGATTGGGCCAGTACAGCAGATACATTCGTGACCTAAGCTAGGCCAGGTAAAGCTGGTGGAGGAGTCGCTTCAATTAGACCTGGTGTATGGCTCAGAAAGCATAGGTTTGGACCTAGGCCTGCGAATGCAGAAATGGCAATGGGCAAAGGGAATAATGGGAGAGGGAAGGAGTATCGGTCTGTTGGTAGGCCTGTGAGTGTGGAGATGGCCACAGTCACAAGGGTTGGAGGTGGGAAGCAGGTGAGAACGCTAAGAAGTGACTTTCCCACCAGAAGTTGAAGAATAACAAAAAGTTCGTGGGCTGAACACATGGGGCTTGTGGGTTTGCAGATGATGGTGGGAAGGCAAAACCATTATTGGGAGAAGATTAACTATATTCTAGAAATAGACCTCTCTGCTATACTGCCTCCTCTTTCGGCTCTCCCCACCCCTTTCCCTCATCCCTCATCTGAGGAGCATCCGTGGCCGGCACATCTTCCAGCATGTTGACAGAGAAGCATTTCAGCCTAAGTTGCCTGATGAAATCCCATGGATAACCACAGAGATACAAAGAATCAAAATGACCTTTGATAGCTGTTCAGTCCCTAATAATGGAATAAATGAGGCTTCATTCAGGGCAGAACATTCAGATCCATTGAGCTATGCAGTTGCCAGAGCTGTACAAAGCAGGAATTTCTCTTGTCAGAAGTAAAAATAAGGTAAAACACACGGGAGAAGTTCCTAAAATGGAGAAATTAGTGGGAAATTAAGATGCAAACAGCATGTCCTGAGGACTGAAAACAATTTAGACAAATAAAGCAATCGGTAAATATTGTTTGTTACATTGATAAATAGGATTTGGCAATCATCCAAAACTTGCATTTAGTTTGAAGCCAAAAAGTATCTTTTTATTTGACAAGGTAATTTTATGTGTTGGTATAGACTGAATATTTGTGCCCCTCAATTTATATGTTGAAACTTAATCTCCCATATAATGACATTACAAAGTGAGGCCTTCAGAACTGATTAAGTTCATAGGAAAAGCTCTTGTGAATGGGAATAGGGGCCTGATTAGGGGCTCAAGAAACCAGAACGTCTCCTTCTCCATGTAAATACAGAGCTAGATGATCTTGTCCAGGAACTAGGGAGATGCTCTTTCTTGGACTTTCTGTGTCTAGAACAGAGCACCATCCTTCCTGTTCACCGCCCACTCATAGCAAGCTGTTATAGAAGCTGAAATTGACAGGGCTGGGCTAGCAGATTTATGTCACAAAATGGGCAGGTGGTGGTGATGTTGAAGGAAGACATCTGAGGGATGTCACAGTTTGAGAATGTGGCCCTCTAGGAATCGATTTCTACTTTCTCTGACATAAAGGATATGATCAGAACTCTGACACACAGGGCTGGAGAGTTTCCTTTTATGACACTGCCTTCATGGTATTTTCCTTATGCTCTATGAAATCATGGTGAGGGGAAGGGAGGGCGAATGGTGGATCCTTCACTGAAGACTGAGTTCCTTAACATTTTAAAATGTGTTCTCTAAGACTTACTGTGTGCAAGGCAAATTTCTGGGTATCCTAGGAGAAAGGGAAATATGCTAAGAGATGGTTCTATCTCTCAGGAGACTTTCATTTCACTCTTTGGGACTCCTTTGCTAGCTAGCCATGTGCAGGTTAATTTTTTTTTTTTTTTTTTTTTTTTTTTTTTTTTTTTTTTTTTTTTTTTTTTTTTTTTTTTTTTTTTTTTTTTTTTTTTGGTTTTTTGAGACAGGGTTTCTCTGTGTAGCCCTGGCTGTCCTGGAACTCCCTCTGTAGACCAGGCTGGCCTCGAACTCAGAAATCCGCCTGCCTCTGCCTCCCAAGTGCTGGGATTAAAGGCGTGCGCCACCACTGCCCAGCAGGTTAATTTTTAAACTCCTAGATTAAGGAATACATACAATAAGCAAGTGGGTGGATATTGACATTATAACTGGGTATATAAGGAGAGATGTCTCTGCTCTCAGGATCTTATTCTTACCGCAGGCCCATTACATACAAATTGTGGCAAAGAATACATTTTTCATCAAAAAATACCTGAAATGGACAGTAATGTCCTTCAAGTGCCTTAGGATTCTAAAATATATTTATCTTGATGCATCTGTTAATTTCACATAAACCTGGTGTATGAGAGCTGGGAAGGGCAGACTATACCTTTTGCCTTATGAGAAGACCAGGCTATCCTATCGCCTACATTTGTGTCAGATGCTAATTAAGTTAGAAAGCTGTTAACTAGAGACAAAATTCTGAATCAAGGATGATTGCCCCTCCCCCCATAGCAACAGTAACAACAGTAGCAGCTAATATTAATTCAGGAATGATTTTCCTGGCTTTAAACAGTCAGCTTTATTATTTATTTACTTTTACCTATTAAGTCAGGGTTTCATATAGATCCTATTGGCCTCAAACTTGATATGTAGAGCTAGGGATTACCATGAACTCCTGATTCTGCCTCCACCTGTGAGTTCTGAAATTTATAGCTGGTTTAGGTGGTGTAGAGGATTGAACCTTGGACTAGTACATGCTAGGCAAATATTCTACCAACTGAGCTACATCCCTAGCCACCTTGTTCTTTCAATCCACAGGATCAGGCTATAAAGATGTTGCCATGACCCTGATTTCTCAAAAGAGACAATCAAGGAACAGAGATGTTGAGAACGTGCACAGCTAAGGATATGGGAGAGCCAGTGGTATAGGTGGGCAGTGTGGCCTTAGAGTCTATACTCTGTTAATAACTATCTTTATATGCATCCCTGCCGAAAGTGAGAAACAGGAATCACAGCTGTACTTCAACTACAGTCATACTTATCTTCCTGACATCAATCAAATAGAGAAATCCTAACAGGCCTAACTGAAAACAAACAAACAAACAAAACACAAAACAAAACACAGTTGGTCTATTACAGTGTTTCAGTGACATGGCATCAAAATTGAGGATTTGGGGCATAAACCCAGGGAGAGTTCATGAACTCAAGGAACTATTTTTTTAGAGTAAAAAAAAAAAGTGTAAGTCCCACTTACCTGGTATTTGCCACTTCCAGATAGTTTTCTAATACTTTCACCTTCTGAGCATTTAAGAAAGAATTAAGATTACAGCAATTAATGTCAGTATAATGTAGAAATGATGCAAAACTCAGTCTTCACCAAAATAAGATTTTAGAGTGGACATGAATCTATGATGTGGTGACTAGAGGATAGAGTTGTCATTTGATACAAATATGGGTTACATCAATTAAAATGTCCTGTGTCCTTACCAGGAAACTGAGTCAGCCCCCCATCATCAAGCAAGAATCATGGAACATTTCTGATGGCTGCTGGAAAGGATACTGACAGATACTTTTCTGGATGTGTTCTAAATGTATTGATGTGTTCTAATTATATAAAAATTTGGGAAAATGTTAAAATTTCTCATAAGCTTATTACAATGGGCAAGTTAATAGTTGTTTCCAGTTTCAATGCTCAATATTATATGCTTAATTAAAAACAACTTGATTAACACTGAACTCCTTAAATGCTAATTCAACTAATATTTATTGAACACCCACTGTGTGCTCAGTAGGGTTATGAGAGAGATCTAACAAGAATATGACAAAAGCTTGGTACTATTAAAGGACTTCCTGTCTTTGAAATCTTAAACTCTTGCATTTGTGTTGCACAGAGAGGTAAAACCAGTGGGGTATAAATATGCATGTAAGTATCTGCATGAGTGTGGATTTATTAGAGGAATTGGCTCATAAGTTCTATTGTCGGCTCTCTAAAAGCTGGAGACCTGAGATGCTGGTAGCACTGCTTAGCACAGGTTCAAAAGTCTGAGAACCTTGGGCCACTGTTGAAATTTTGGGTCCAATAGCAATGGCTTGAGAACCCAAAGGATGCAAGTCCTGCTGGCCAAGTGTTGCAGAACTTGGAGATTTAATGTTAAAGGGCAGAAGTGTGCATTTTAGCTCTGAGGCAGGTAAATGATAGATATAGAGCACAGATATAGATGTTAGATAGGAAGATAAATGATAGAAATAGATTATAAATAGTCATCAGACATGGATGGAGAGGGGTAACTAGGTGGGAATGGGGCTGAGGAGGGGAGTGAGATGGGGCACACATGTGGGGAGGGGGACTGGAGATGGATAGGAGTGAGAATGGAAATTGGCAGGGGATATCTCTGGGACTAACTGGAATTCTGGGACAGAAGATAATCTGTGGAGTCTATAGGGGTGAACCTGACTGAGATTCCTACCAGCAGGAGATATGGAGACTGAAGTGGCCACCTCTCATAGCCAGGTGGGACTTCCAGTGGAGGGAGGGAACATCAACCTACCCACAAAACCTTCAACCTAAAATTTGTCCTGCCTACAAGCTATGCAGGCATAAAGATGGAGCAGAGATTGAGGGAACTGCCAACCAATGACTGGCCTAATTTGAGATTCACCATGAGAGAGCCAACCCCTGAAATAGTTAATGATACTCTGCTTATAGACAGGAACATTGCTAACTGTCACCTGAGATGCTTCTTCCAGCAGCAGATGGAAACAGATGCAGATACCCATAACCACACATGAGGAGAACTCAGAAAGTCTGTGGAAGAGAGGAGAATAGAAGTAAGCAAGCCAGAGGGGTTGAGGACAACACAAGAAGACCTATGGAGTCAACTAACTTGAGTCCATGGGGATTCACAGAGTCTGAACCACCAACCAAAGAACATGTGGAAGCAGGACCTAGGCCCTCTATACATTTGTAGTAGATATACAGCTTGGTACTCATGTGAGTTCCCTAACAATTGGAGCAGAGGCTATCTTTGACTCTGTTGCCTGCCATTGGATTCCCTACCCCTACCTGGACTGCCTGGTTGGGCCACAGTGGGAAAGGATGTACTTAGTCCTTCTGTGACTAGATATCCTAAGGTGGGGTAATACCCAAGGGGGCTTCCCTTCTCTGAGGAGAAAGGGAGGGGAGTAATGGGAGCATGGATTTGTAACTAGATTGGACTGGGACTGTAACAATGGACTGGGAGGAGAAGTGCTGTGATCTAGATGTAAAGTGAATAAATAAATAAATTATTGAGGAAAACAGTAAAAAAAATCTCTTTGGTTTTTGGTCAGCTATTGCTGAAGAGTGAGTTATAATTCATAAGAAACTAGTACCACTGACATAAACCTTTGATTTACTGGAGTAATTGATACTGATTAGCTGGAGCTAAAATATTAGCTGTGGCTAGTAAGAGACCAGCACCATTAAGGCAACATCTTCTAGGAAGCATTTCCTCAGGTCATCACCAAGAAGCTATGGTCCAGAGGTGACCAAGATGCATCTCAAGGTAGCAGCCAAACTTGTTTACATGCAAGAGTTTCCCACATGGTTCTGGTTTTAGTTGTATGAAAGTTACAAGACCGAAGGTGTTACAGAAAGCAGTTGAGGAGTTAGCATAGAGAGAGGCCAGTAGAGAGCACTGGTAAAGGTACAGGGTTAACTGCAGCATATGAGAAATGCCAGGTTATGGGATATCAGCCAAGAACAGTGGCAGATAGTGGGTGCAGCTTCCCTGAGAATACAAGACAAGCTGTATGTACAATGAATGGCATGGAGAGAAAACTGGACTACCTAAATCCACTGGAGCCCAGAAGTTTATAAGTGAGTCCAAGATGTCAGACACCACACTCTTTATATTATTGGATTTTGGTTTTTCTTTGATCTGATTATGAATGAGCCCAAGTTCTTTATTTTTGGAATTAAAAAAGTATATAACTTAGTTTTGATATTTCAAGATCTCTCAATGAAGAGACTTTGTTTTTCTGTTTTAATTTTTTTAAGAGATATTGAACTTTTTGTTTGTTTGTTTGTTTTTCTGAAAGACTTGTTTGTTGTGGGTTGCCCAGATGCTGTTTGTATTCTGATATTAATTCTGCTTCTTGAAAGGGTTGCCCCCTCCAGATTAGCAGATCATGCATTCAGGTGATCTCATGTGACCCTTCTCCCCATTCTAACTGGTCAAGAAAGGCTAGAGCATTGAGCAGTGGAGGGGAAAGGTGTGATGAGAGGTTTTGGAGAGTGAGGAAAGAGAAGGAGAAAGGAGGGAGAGACTGAAGAGGAAGAGGAGAAGGAAGAAGAGGAGGAGGAGGAAGAGGAGGAAGAAGAGGAAGAGCAGGAGGAGGAGGAAGAGGAGGAGGAGGAGGAGGAGGAGGAGGAGGAGGAGGAGGAGGAGGAGGAGGAGGAGGAGGAAGCCATAATGGAGCAGAACCATGTGGCCAGGAGAAACTGCAAGTAGCAAAGAGTCTTATAGCTGGGGAATAAGATAGTATAGTGCTAGATCTTGAGGCATGTAGCTTATAACTATAATAACTGGATTGAGCCTCTCAGGAGACAGCTTATCATGCTTCCATCAGCAAATACTTCTCAGCATCCACAATAACGTCCAGGTTTGGTGGCTGTATATGGGATATATTCCCAGGTTGGGCAGTCTCTGGATGGCCTTTCCTTCAGTCTCTGCTCCACACTTTGTCTTCATATTTCCTCCTGTGAGTATTTTGTTCACCCTTCTAAGAAACACTGAAGCATCCACATTTTGGTCTTCCTTCTTCTTAGGCTTTGTATGGTCTGCAAATTGAATCTTGGGTATTCCAAACTTTTGGGCTAATATCCACTTATCAGTGAGTAAATGCTGTGTTTGTTCTTTTGTGACTGAGTTACTTCACTCAGGATGATATTTTCAAGTTCCATCCATTTGTCTGCGAATTTCATGATGCCTCTGTTTTTAATAGCTGAGTAGTATTCCATTGTGTAAATGTATCACATTTTCTGTATCCATTCTTCTGTTGAGGGACATCTAGGTTGTTTCCAACTTCTGACTATTATAAATAAGGCTGCTATGAACATGGTGGAGCATGTGCCCTTATTGGATGTTGGAGCATCTTCTGGGTATATGCCCAGGAGTGGTATAGCTGGGTCCTCAGGTAGTATTATGTCCAATTTTCTGAGGATCCACCAAACTGATTTCCAGAGTGGTTGTACCAGCTTGCAATCCCACCAGCAATGGAGGAGTGTTCCCCTTTCTTCACATCCTCCCCAGGATCTGCTGTCATCTGAGTTTTTTATCTTAGCCATTCTGACTGGTGTGAGGTGGAATCTCAGGGTTGTTTTGATTTGCATTCCCTGATGACTGAGGATGTTGAACATTTCTTTAGGTGCTTCTGAGCCCTTCAAGTTTCCTCAGTTGAGAAAATTTTCTGTTTGCTTTGTTCCCCATTTTTAAATAGGGCTATATGGTTCTCTGAATCTTGAGTTCTTTGTATATATTGGATATTAGCCCTTTATCAGATGTAGGATTGGTAAAGATCTTTTCCCAATCTGTTGGTTGCCATTTTGTCCTATTGACAGTGTCCTTTGCCTTATAGAAGCTTTGCAATTTTATGAGGTCCAGTTTGTCTATTTTTGATCTTAGAGCATAAGCCATTGGTGTTCTGTTCAGGAACTTTCCCCTTGTGCCCATGTGTTCGAGACTTTTCCCCACTTTCTCTTCTATTAGATTCAGCGTATCTGGTTTTATATGGAAGTCCTTGTTCCACTTGGACTTGAGCTTTGTACAGGGAGATAGGAATGGATCAATTTTCCTTCTTCTACATATTGACTGACAGTTGAACCAGCACATTTATTGAAAATGCTATCTTTTTTCCTCTAGATGGCTTTGGCTCCTTTGTCAAAGATCAAGTGACCATAGGTGTGTGGGTTCATTTCTGGGTCTTCAATTCTATTCCATTGATCTACCTGCCTGTCACTGTACCAATATCATACAGCTTTTGTTTTTGTTTTTTATCACTATTGCTCTGTAGTACAGCTTGAGTTTAGGGATGCTGATTTCCCCAGAAGTTATTTTATTGTTGAGAATAGTTTTTGCTATCCTGGGTTTTTTGATGGTCCAAATGAATTTGAGAATTGCTCTTTCTAAGTCTATGAAGAATTGAGTTGGAATTTTGATGAGGATTGCATTGAATCTGTAGATTGCTTTCAGCAATATGGCCATTTTTACTATATTAATTCTGCCAATCCATGAGCATGGGAGATCTTTCCACCTTCTGAGGTCTTCTTCGATTTCTTTCTTCAGAGACTTGAAGTTCTTTTCATACAGATCTTTCACTTGTTTGGTTAGAGTCACACCAAGATACTTTATATTGTTTGTGAGTATTGTGAAGAGTATTGTTTCCCTGATTTCTTTCTCAGCCTGTTTATCCTTTGAATTTAGGAAGGCTACTGATTTATTTGAGTTAATTTTATATCCAGTCATTTTGCTGAAGTTGTTTGTCAGCTGTAGGAGTTCTCTGGTGGAATTTTTGGGGTCACTTAAGTATACTATCATATCATCTGCAAATAGTGATATTTTGATTTCTTCCTTTCCAATTTGTATCCTTTGACCTCCTTTTGTTGTTTAATTGCTCTAGCTAGAACTTCAAGTACTATATTGAATATATAGGGAGAGAGTCGACAGCCTTGTCTAGTCCCTGATTTTAGTGGGATTGCTTCAAGTTTCTCTCCATTTAGTTTGATGTTGGCTACAGGTTTGCTGTATATTGCTTTTACTATGTTTAGGTATGGGCCTTGAATTCTTGACCTTTCCAAGACTTTTGTCATGAAGGGTTGTTGAATTTTGTCAAATGCTTTTTCAGCATCTAATGGAATGATCATGTGGTTTTTTTCTTTGAGTTTGTTTATGTAGTGGATTACATTGATGGATTTCTGGGTATTGAACCATCCCTGCACCCCTGGGATGAAACCTACTTGATCATGATGAATGATCATTTTGATGTGTTCTTGGATTCAGTTTGCGAGAATTTTATTGAGTATTTTTGCATTGATATTCATAAAGGAAATTGGTCTGAAGTTCTCTTTCTTTGTTGGGTCTCTGTGAGGTTTTGGTATCAGTGTAACTGTGGCTTCATAAAACAAATTGGGTAGTGTTCCTTCTGCTTCTATTTTGTGGAATAGTTTGAAGAGTATTGGTATTAGGTCTTCTTTGAAGGTCTGATAGAATTCTGCAGTGAACCCATCTGGTCCTGGGCTCTTTTTGGTTGGTAGACTTTTAATGACTGCTTCTATTTTTTTAGGGGTTATCAGAGTGTTTAGATGGTTGATCTGATCCTGACTTAACTTTGGTATTTGGTATCTTCCTAGAAAATTGTGCATTTCATCCAGATTTTCCAATTTTGTTGAGTATAGCCTTTTGTAGTAGGATCTGATGATTTTTTGAATTTCCTCAGTTTCTGTTGTTATATCTCCTTTTCATTTCTGATTTTGTTAATTTGGATACTGTCTCTGTGCCCTCTGGTTAGTCTCACTAAGGGTTTATCTATCTTGTTGATTTTCTCAAAGAACCAGCTCCTGGTTTTGTTGATTCTTTGTATAGTTCTTTTTGTTTCTACTTGGTTGATTTCAGCACTTAATTTGATTATTTTCTGCCTTCTACTCCTCTTGGGTGTATTAGGTTCTTTTTGTTCTAGAGCTTTGAGGTGTGCTTTTAAGCTGCTCGTGTATGCTCTCTCCAGTTTCTTTTTCGAGGCACTCAGAGCTCTGAGTTTTCCTCTTAGCACTGATTTCATTGTGTCCCATAAGTTTGGGTATGTTGTATCTTCATTTTCATTAAATTCCAGAAAGTCTTTAATTTCTTTCTTTATTTCTTCATTGACCAAGTTATTATTGAGTAGAGTGTTGTTCAGCTTCCATGTGTATGTGGGGTCTCTGTTGTTTTTGTTGCTATTGAAGACCAGCCTTAATCTTTAGTGATCTGCTAGGAGGCATGGGATTATTTCAATGTTCTTATATCTGTTGAGTCTTGTTTTGTGACCGATTATATGGTCAATTTTGGAGAAGGTACCATGAGATGCTGAGAAGAAGGCATATTCTTTTGATTTAGGATGAAATGTTCTATAGATATCTGTTAAATCATTTCGTTCATAACTTTTGTTAGTTTCACTGTTTTTCTGTTTAGTTTGTGTTTCTAAGATCTGCCATTGATGAGAGTGGGGTGTTGAAGTCTCCCACTATTATTGTGTGAGGTGCAATGTGTGCTTTGAGGTTTAATAAAATTTCTTTTATGAATGTGGGTGCCCTTGCATTTGGAGCATAGATGTTCAGAATTGAGAGTTCTTCTTGGTAGATTTTTCCTTTGAAGATTATGAAGTGTCCTTCCTTATCTTTTTGGATGACTTTTGGTTGAAAGTCAATTTTATCTGATAGTAGAATGGCTACTCCAGCTTGTTTCTTAAGACCATTTGCTTGGAGAATTGTTTTCCAGCCCTTTACTCTGAGGTAGTGTCTGTCTTTGTAACTGAGGTGCATTTCCTGTATGCAGCAAAATGCTGGATCCTGTTTTTGTATCTAGTCTGTTAGTCTATGTCTCTTTATTGGGGAATTGAGTCCATTGATGCTAAGAGATATTAAGGAATAGTGATTGTTGCTCCCTGTTATTTTTGATGTTATTTTTAGAAACTTTGAACTTTTAATTGGTGTATTTTTTAAGAGTATGGTTTAACAGTGATGTACTTGTGTGTCAAGGTGACAAAGTGTCAGTTGTGCTGGTTAGTCTTTGTCAATTTAACACAAACTAGAGTTACCTGGGAATAAGCTCTTGGCTTTCCTTATTGATGGATTGTGACCTGATTTTTGTAAGATGAAGTAATCTCTTTCCTATGCAAGTGGTTTTGGTCACAGTGTTTGTCATAGAAACATAAAACCTAACTAGGACACGTAGGTATCCTTAATCCTGTCAAGTCGACACTTAAAATTGACAATTGCAGTTTTAAAAAATGGCTGGTGACTCACCTGAATCTGGGACAATTAAATTATTTTTTGTAGGTTAGTATTTTAAAGTTTCAAGGAACTTTTACACTGACTACTTATTTTGATTATTTTAACTCCAAAGCAACTAGATGAATGTCCAGTCCACACAGTCAGTAGCTCTGAGCTTCTGGCTTATAGTTTGCAGTTCTCACTATGGCAAGATCCCTTTGTACTCTATTTCTTCTGGGGTAAGTGCGTGGATCCTGGTCTATATTGTGAACACTGTTTGGTTGTCCCCATCTAGAGTCACATACTGTGCTAATCAGATGGTGGTAGGTGTGGTTTGAGGTTATGATTCAGGAGATTTCCTTTGAAGCCAGACTTTAATTCTTAAAACCATATTCTATTTTGTTGAAGCTATCCAGTGATGCTGGGTTGTGTCCATATAAAATTTGTGTATTGAAATGCTAAGCACTATGCCTTAGACTATGCCTATTTGGACATGGGATTCTTACAGTATAAATTAAAACCATGTTATCAATGTAGGGTGCAGCCTTATCCATATGACATATTGCTTCTTTCAGGCAAAGTTAACACCCAACTGAAAATCATGCTGCCTGACTATTCTGGGGTTACTTTTGATTTTTCTTTTCTTTTCTTTTCTTTTCTTTTCTTTTCTTTTCTTTTCTTTTCTTTTCTTTTCTTTTCTTTTCTTTTCTCTGTCTTCTTTCTTTTTTTAAAGAGAAGATACTTTTCTGTTAAAACAAAAAGAAATATTTTACTTTTAAAAGAGAAAATAAACCTGATGTATTGGTGAACACCTTTAATTCCAGCAGGCAGATCTCTATGAATTTGAGGCCAGCCTGAAATACAAAGTGAGTTCCAGCACAGCTAGGGCTATGTAATGAGATCTTGTCTACAAAACAAAACCAAGAGAGGGGGAGGGAGGGAAGGAGGAAGGGATGGAGGGAGGGAAGGAGGGAGGGAAGGAGGAAGGGATGAAGGGAGGGAAGGAGGAAGGGAGGGAGGGAGGGAGAAAAGCAGTGAATTAATTTGAAGAAGCCAATACTGAAGGTAGAAAGCAGGTTTCCATGGATTCCCAGGATGTCCCAAGGACCGGTACAAGACCAGCTGCTCTGGCCTGGTCACTAGTCTTCCAGTCAGGAGACTGATGCAGTAGAGTGTTTCAGATACAATGGCTCAAAAATTCACTGAGACGCTTCTGTAGGAGGAAAGCAAATGAGCAAATGTAACAAGTTAGTCTGTCTTCTAGACACATGATCAAAGACTCTGGGGTGCAGCAAGCAGACAGTCGGCCTTCCATTTAGCCTTAGACAGTCTTGAGAGACCTAGGAAGTAAGCCATCACTCTTGGGGGCTGGGGGGAGAGCTGTGCCCTGGCTGCTCCGATCTGCATCCTTGGTTTATCCTTTCTGTTTCCTCCCTTATCAAATATTTATTGTCAACAACGGGCAGTTCTGTTTGCACACAGTGTGATGGGGTAATGAGATAGTTAGGTTCCCTCCTGTTATTGATGGGGAGTGCTGATGGCATGAATAATTTCCTCTCTTTATAAATGGGAATTTAATTATTGATGCCTTGTTTAGGCAGTGACAAAGGTGCTATCAACAAATATTGCGGTAGGAGGCCTTGTGAGGCATGAGGCTGCCAGGTTGCGGTCTGGAGTCCATGAGGGCCATGAAGCAAACTTATTCAGTTGCTTAGTAGAGAGAATGAGTGTCCTTATTTTATCTCATCTCATCTAGATAATTTATATCCATACCCCAGACACATACATATACACCTATGTGTATATGCTGTTAGAAGAAATGATAAAACATATCAAGTAAAACAAAACTCTAAAGCCAAATCCTACCATAATACATGCAAGCCCAAGCAGCGAGAAAGCAGCCTCTTCCGGTTTTCATAGCACACTAACCAAATTCTCAGCATCCCCGTAGGAAAGTTTACTCATGCAGCAGAGATTTTTGAGGCCTGGCAACTTACTTCAGCTCTTAAGATTAAAAGGACATGAGGTCTTGAACTCAGTATTTTAAATTTTAGCTTTCTTTCCTTGATTGAAAAGCTGTCTATATTAAGAGTAAAAAGTCCTGTCGTGGGTGGGCATTATGCCTAGGAATGGTAGAATAACAGACACTGGACTAGACGGGTGGGAGGGAGGAGGAGGGAGAAGGGTTGGGCCTGTGCTGCATGGACATTGCGATCCTATACAACAACAAGGGAGTTCACTCAGTGGGTCTGACATGCTGGATGCAGGCTCGGAAGGTATTCCACATATGCTGCACTATCTCCCGTGAACGCCTGTGGGAGCTTATGCCTCATCTTTACTCCACAGACACCCAGAGAAGGTTGAGAAGGAGAAGCAGGCTACTGCTGAGAAGGCTGTGACCAAGGACGCATTTCAGGGTGAATAGACCACACCAGCTCTCCTGAGCTCACGGCTGGTAAGCCAGAGATGGCCAACTTGTCAGAGAGCGGGTGTCCTCTGTACCTGAAGACTGGAGTACTCAGCCAGCCGCTGAGGACTATTCACCAGCTCCCACAGTGCAGGCCACTGAGTGGGTGGGAGTCACCACTGAGTGGCCCTGAGACACCTGAGCAAACAGAAAATTAAAAAAAAAAAAAAAAAAAAAAAAAAAAAGAAGTGGAAGGAAAATAAAGTTCTCCAAAACTGGGGGGGGGGGGGGGAAGCATTATATGAAATTGTCAAAGAATTAATAGAAACCTTGTTTAAGACAAACCAAAACCCTAACATTCCAGCTGGGTAGAAGTTCACTTGTTGAGGGACCACCCTTAGGACAGTAGGCTTACTGTAAGCACGCTAAGGACAGAAGCAGAGTAATTAGTCCTTTACTGAGGCATCATATTTCTCCCCAGAGTCCCTGCTCATCATCGTGCTGTTCTTTACTGGGGATGCAGCCATGTCACCCACTTTTCTGAATTACCCAGAAAAGCAGAAATCTCTTTTTCTTCTCTCTATTTTCTAACTGTGCCTCGGCGTGTTGGGTTTCCTCAACATTTTGGGTTTTCTTACTTTTTCTCTAAAAGCCTTTCCTCTCACCATGTGACTGCTTGTCTGCCAAGTGTCTGATCTCCTTGCCAGCTTAAATGGCATGGCCTTTGCTCCTTCTCTCCTCCGTGTCCCTCCTCTGGGCAGCTGCCAAGGTTTACAGCTTGCCTACTCTGTCTTTTTTTTTTTTTTTTTTTTTTTTTTTAACTCTTGTTGTTTTTCTATCTTTTAAACGATAATAAAATTGTCCTTGAGCTACCAATCCAGTCCCTTCTTAAGTTCTTCTATTAACAAATCGAGGAACGCTGAAGGGATCCTGAGTTCCCTGGGTTCGGCCCTTGCGTTCCCACCCCACCCTATTCCAAAAAAAATAAACATAAAGCCTAACAGCAGTACTCATTTCTTCAGGAGGCTTTTCCTTAGTGCCTCTGCTGTTAAATAGCCAGCTGGTGTGACCATCTCATCCTTTTCTTGGAGTGAGCTGCACAGGATTTGGAGCTTTTGTCTCCTTTTCTGGTGTGTAAATGATGTGGATTTTGGAGTCAGGGCGTGTGGAGGCAAAGCAGTTGCTGTGGTTCCCTCGAAGTCAGGAACGACATAGAAGGCTTCTCAGACTGGGGAGCTCTCCTTTTTAGGGAGAGCATTTGGCTTTAGCAGTCAGGCTGGAGCCTGTTTCTATGCTTTCCACAAACTCCAAGGTGAAGCAGGACCTGCTGGTCCATGGATCTCACTTGGAGAGGTGTGAATTATTGGACCAGACAGTCAATCCAGACAGCAAAGGGCTAAGACAGGTAAACAGCAAATATGCTTATGTAGTTTCATTTTTTGTTGTTGTCTGATTTTCTTTTTATTCTTTGCCAGTCGTTACTGAGATGAGTGAGGTTTTTTTGTTTGTTTGTTTTTGTTTTTTGTTTGTTTGTTTTCAACCTGCCTCAAATAGCTTTTGGCTATAAGATTTTCATTTTTTCCTCCCAAAACCTCTGATGACTCTAGATAGGAAATGAGCAAGAGAGGCTGACTTAGGAACATTTTTCCCCCTTCTAGTACTTCTATGATCGGAAGTAACTTTAGGAAGTGTAGTCTAGCCTCACATACTACACAAGGCGTGGGTTACAGGTGTGGTGGCCAGCACCCTTTCAGTTTGCTAGAAGCATTAAGTTGGCATTTCCTTTACGTCATTTCCTTTATGTCTCCTGTTTAAAGGATTCTTCATCTAAGACCCCACCCCCACCCCCAACTTGCAGATGTTCTGGAAAAGCTCTGGTTTTCTTGGCTTCAAGAACTTATCCACCTCATCTTCACAGAGATGTCAGTTTCCTAGAGAAGACCATGTGAGCGGGGCAGATTCATAATTGCAGGTAAATAATAAATAAAGCAATAAATAAACCAAATCCACCCCAGCCACTCCAACATCTCAGCCTCTGTATAGTGCATGTCCAGAGAACAAAAGATGCTTGAGGGGGTCCCTTGGCGGGAGCCCTGTTTTCCTCTCTCTGACCCCAACAGGCAAGCAGGCCTGCTTGGTAAGGCCTTGCCTCCCTTGCATCTCCTGGCTCTAGATGTCAGCCTGATGCCCTCTTAAAAGTTCCTAAGGACCAGAGGTAAAAGATCTTCCTCGTCAAGTGCTGAATGATCAAAGAACAAGGGAGAGAGAGAGAGAGAGAGAGAGAGAGAGAGAGAGAGAGAGAGAGACAGAGAGAGAGAGACAGAGAGAGACAGAGAGAGCGGGAGAGACAGAGAGAGAGAGGGAGAGACAGAGAGAGAGGTGTGAGAAAGAGAGGAAGAAAGCTCAGGCCAATTATTTTTCTACAAAATACTGTATGTGACAACAGCAGCAGCCCCCAAAGGGCAGCGTGTAACAACAGAGCCTAATTAGAGTGATTTCGGTGTAATCATTAACTCGCATCTAACACCTACGAGAGGATTTCTGTTTAAACTAAAACATGACCTGCATGGTGGAGAGGCCTTGTAAACTGTCTCTGAAATAAAATATATGACAGGAAAGGTCAGAGCAGCTCTCATTTGAATTTCAAGTAGGGAGCTGGCTCTGAGGTGGCCAGTGCAGCAAGCCCGAGGCCTCCTTTTCCCAGGCCTGACTGCCAGCAGAAGCAGCTGAAAAAAAATCCTCCAGGACTAATTAATAGGATTGCAAAACAAGAACTTTTCATCCCCTGTCTCTGCTCACTTTCCCTTTTCTTCTCCCAACCAGGGCAGGAAGCAAGCAAGGCTCTGAAATGGTGTCTGGGGAAGGAGGTGATTTCTGTGTTGTTACTATGAGACAGAAGGTCACTGCACAGGGGTCTGATCCAGACACCTGCCTGCCTTCCCTGGGCCAGGCCAAGATGGCTCTGGCCTTCCTAGCATGTCTTCCTGCCAGCCAAGCAGGGGAGGCCTGACTAATAAACTCTCTTCGCAACAAGAATGATGCTAAGGCGCTGCTTTCCGCTGGGCTGCGTAAAAGCAGCTATCAAACCAGCAAGATGCAGCTTGATTTGCAGGTCTCCAGTGAAATTTAGGAAGGCAGACTGTAAAACGTTCAGGGAGAAGGAAGCAGGGAAACATTTTTAGGGAAAGCATTTAAAAAGTCAGAGACAGACATAATAATAAAAAACACATTGGCAGGGAAACTTTTATTTATTCATTTTGAAACATTGCAAGGAGCGCTGTTAACAACATTTATCTGCTTCTCTCTCTCTCTCTCTCTCTCTCTCTCTCTCTCTCTCTCTCTTTCTTTCTTTCCTTTTCTAAGGCAGCCACAAAGCCAAGGAGTTGAGTTCATTTCTTTTTAAAGCACTGTAGGTGTGGAGATCTTTTTTTGCACTTCTGTGAATTTGTAAAGCTATAACAGTTAGTGCATCCTGTTGACTTGGCTAAGCCCCCTTCCTTCCTCTGCTTCCTTCCCACCCCTTCCTTCCTCCTCCTCAGCCAGCAATGCAGGGCTGTTCTTTATCAGGCATACTGACTGTCCACTTAGTAACGCTGCATTTGTGTTTTGTCTTTCAAACCTCTTCCTTTGCTTTGTTTATTTTAAACGAACAGCTAGGATGAGAATCAAAAAGTGTATCTGGCATCTGTGACAGAAAAGTGAGACTTGGCAAAGCCCTCCACTACCAGGGAGTTAGCTGCCCATGTTACCTTCAACACAGGCCAAGTCAGTGGAGCCACCTCAAGAACAAGCATGGGTGACACTTGTTAAAGGGGAGATCCAGTTTCTCTGGGAAACCTCAGCGGGGAGGGTGACAGATCTTAGTTACCAGTTTATTAGGCAGCATGCATGGGCTTGGGCAGTAAAGAGATGATGTCACCTCAGGGGCGCTTCTTAATTAATCCAACTCATGAGAATTCTTGCTAAATCCAACCCAGCTAGGTCCTTCCTGGAAAGACCTCCAGTAGCCTAACAATGTGGTTAAGAAGGAAGGGCTCTGATGGAGGTTGTTACCTACAAAGGACTTGCGTGTGTGTGCAAGTGACTGGAAGTCTGGATGGGGACTAGATGAGTCGGCAGGAGTAAGAAGGGCAAGGGAGAGGGTAAAGGGAGCAAATATCACAATGCATCACATTTTATTTTTAACGTAGACAAAATTGTCAAGGAAGAACAGAATATTCTTGGCTGGTTCTTTCTGCTACTAAGCTGACAGCCAAGGTGTTCTCATGGCACGGTTTTGACACAGTAGTGAACAGAATTATATGTATCTGGACCCTTGTGCACTAAAAGGCTGGTATGAATTCCTAATTATATCTCTTCAGTTCTTAAAGCATGGAAGTAGGATGGTGCTGATAGCCAGGGGAAGAAGACACCTCCAAGTGACTGAATCCAGGCTTAACACCTCAGCTGACTTTGGTTTTCTGTTTCAGGTAGACATACTATTGCCCTTGAATGCAAAGACAAAGCTCAATGTCTGACTTTGTAGACATCTGTGCTGGTTGACACAACAGCGGTTTGCACTGCCGTTCATAGGCTCCAAGTGGAAAACCACTTTTTCTATTGTTCTCTCAACATCACCTTTAGTCTGTGTGTGTCTCGTCTTAGGTTTCGTTAAGTTGGCTGGTGTAGAACTTTGCCCTCTAAAGGGTTAATGACCTAAAAGGTGGACTGAGAAGCTCTGCATAGGAAAGCCGGTTTGACTAATAATTGAAGTTCTGATCAGGAGACCCCCAAACCACACCTGCTGGTATTGACCACTTTCAGACTGCAGGGGAACTGACTAGCAGATGACTCTTCCACCCTCAAAGTTTCCCCTTTCTTGTCTTAGAAAACCCTAAGACCCCTAACTTTGGCTGAGATTCTGCGGCCCTTCAGTGTTCTGATTAAAGAGAAATCTGCTTCTGGAGTCGCCTGTCCATTTTCTGTTATGTCCACATAGTCTCTATCAATCCCTAGTTAACCCTCCTAGAATTTGTTCTCAGTTGTTGATCTTTCTGTTAAAACCTGGTCAGAAATCATTTGAATGAGTAAAGCTCACTGGGGGGGGGGAGGGATTGGAAACTTTCTAGTGAAGTCCATTTTAAAACTTGAAGTTCATCCATCATAGGAAGATTTTCTTTCCTCCTCCTCCTCCTCCTCCTCCTCCTCCTCCTCCTCCTCCTCCTCCTCCTCCTCCTCCTCCTCCTCCTTCTCCTCCTCCTCCTCCTCCTCGTCCTCCTCCTCTTTCTCCTCCTCCTTCTCCTCCTTCTCTACTATCTCTGTCCCTCCCAGCTCATTCCCTGAATGTGAAAGTAGACTCATTTTGTTCCATCCCTGCTTTCTTGGTTTTGTCCTCTGTATGGGTTCCCTGGAATTGGGAGAAAGGAATCAAGTGTGAAAGAAGGGGGCAAGTCTTGGTTGGTGCTACTTGTGGCTTTCCTTTGGCCACACACTGATCCTTTATACGATCCATGGGTAGCTCCCGTAAGCAAGCAATTCCCAGATGCTGATCTCTTAAGTCCATCTTTCAGTTTTGCCTATGGTAGTTTGTTTCATAGTCTCTCAGTGCTAGAGTCTACTTGTCCAACAAGAATCTCTCTTAGGCTCCCATTGATCAATCAAGACAGATAGCAGATCTCCGTGTGGACTTGCGCTGGGTAGGTAGGAGGCCCATACGTTCCTGCAAGGTGCTGTTCTGGGAGAATGAACAGAAACTGCTGCCGAGCAGATGGCTCAGTTGGTAAAGTACTCACCATGCAAGCATGAAGATTTAAGTTTGGACTCTCCAGCACCCATACCAAAAACTAGGCATGGCAGCATGCACCTATAATCTTAGTAACTGGTCAGAAAATTTAGTTTATCCATGTGGTCTATGTTTGGAGCGAGACTGTCTCAAAAAATATGGTAGAGAAATTATTGAGAAAGACACCTAGCAGTGACCCCTGGCCTCCATGTGTGTGTGCATCCCCACATGTGTACCAACATGCGTGCACGTGTGTACACACACACACACACACACACACACACACACACACATACACACGGGGGTGGGGGGGAGATGCTGAATTTCCAGCCTTCAGGCAGCAATCACAACCACCGTTGTAAAAGGGACAGATCTCTAGGTCTCTCCTACATCCTCAAACTATGTGACCCAAGTACCCAATTGCATCTGGGTGGCCTGATGAGAGTCTCAGACTCAGTGAACCTTTAGTCATGAATGAAACCTCAGTGCCCCTTCCCCTTGTAAACCTCCCCCCCCACCCCCATAAAGGAAATTCTTAACTTGTTCCCTTCCTCAGAGAGCTGGTTTGTCTGTACTTCTGTGTATGAGTGGGACAGAATGTCCAAGCAGAATATGGATGACACTACTTAGCAAGGCCTAGAGCTCTTAGGAATGCAGGGGTGACCATAACCTACTGTCCTCAGCATTAGCTGACTTTTTGAAAACAAAAAAAGCATGTATATAATAATCTCACAATAGAAACACAAGTAACATTTTTTTTTGTTTTCATTCTTAAAGTGACAGTATTGAAAGCTCTTAGAGATAGTTTCTGCATGAGTGCAATGGGAAGATGTATGTGGAGGGGTCAGCTACTCTTTCCTTTGTCTCCTTCTCCCTTCTGTTCCTTTTTGTTTATTCTCTTCCTCCTGCTTCTCCTCCCCCCAAGGTTCCTAGGATGAGGGAAGATCTGATGGAGGCAGACAGAAATCAGAACTCTCTGAAAAAGAACAGCCATGGAAAAGGATTGCCCATTTCATTTATGCAGAAGGTGGAGCCACAGGAGGGAGATCTGGAACATTCCCAGCCTCTTGGAGGCAACAGCTCAGCCTGCTGCTGGGGGCTGCTCTGTACTCCCGGTAGGTATGCACACTAGTAAGTGGATTCCCTGGCGCACTGGCGATTGCCCTGCCAGGCCTATTCCTGCAGGAATGCGCTGCTAAATGACAGCAACCTCAGTCTGTGGTTCTTCAGTGTGCTTTCAGTTTATAGCCTGTGAGGGAGGGGGAGCCCTGGGAGCAGGGCCTGCACATCCTCTCATCCTCTGGTTGCCTCTAGTGCTCTCCGTGATGGATGATAGTTTGGGGTGTAATAACTGCTGTGATGGATCACAGAGGAGTATGAAAATTCATAAGGAAATGTTAGGTTGTATTTTATGGGACTCTGTCTCTGTGAATGTGTGTGTGTGTGTGTGTGTGTGTGAGAGAGAGAGAGACAGAGAGAGAGAGAGAGACAGAGAGAGAGAGAGAGAGAGACAGAGAGAGAGAGAAACAGAGAGACAGACAACAGACATAGAGAGAGATACAGAGAGAGACAGAGACAGAGAGAGACAGACAGACAGACACACACACAGAGACAGATCCCCCCCCCCCACAGATACAGACAGAGAGAGACAGAGGCAGAGAGAGAGAGAGAGAGAGAGAGAGAATGCCATGTCAGTGATTTCATAGAGCTATGCCATTTTGACAGTGTAGTGTTTTCTATTTGCTCCATTGTCCATGCACAGATCCAAGGGAGACAGACAGGTGCTGGCTCTCTGATGCATGGATGGCTTGCCGATAGGCCCTCTCACTGCCTTTGACTCTTTGTCTCTTACCGTCATGGTGTAGCTTCAGCTGTTCCATGGAGTATCTGTATGTGTTTGGTTTGAGCACTCTCTGCCTTCATATATTACAGTCTTGGCCACATCTGGGAGTATTTGGACTCCCAAGATACTGGATACGATCTTCATGGGACTAGTTTTAGCCTTGGAACCTTCAAGAATAAGCAAGAGAGTGAGGACAAAGACCAGTAACATTAGAATTAGTTTTCTCTAAGAGAACAACTTATCAGTGGGTTATAGAAATACAAGAGGTGGTTTTTTTTTTTTTAATTTTATCTCTCCAAGTTGAATGGTGTCAAATTCTTTTTAGAAAGCATTTATATTGTTCTATATAGGATTGTAATATTGAACTTGCTTGAGTATATCTTGGAAGCTCATCCTCTTCTGTTTAAAGGGATATCTTAGGGTGGTCAGAACAAAACAAAACAAAACAGCAGATGTGATGTAACATTCACCCCAGGTCTGAATCAGTCCTCCTGTGATCATGGTGGAAACCTCTATTCTGTCCCAAGAAAACATGGACAGATAGGACAGGAAGCCTGTCCTTCTGCCACAGAAAGGTTCTGTAGCTGCAGCTAATGGGATGAGCTTGTCCCTTTTGTGAGAAGCTGTAGGCATGCCAAGTTCCGTGTCGTTCTGGGCTCCTGTGTGTGAGCCACTGGTCCTTGCGGTGAGGCTTGTAGAAAAGAGTGTGGTCTGCCCTAGAAGGGCTTGTGAGGACTTGTTGGAGCATGATTCCCTGTTTCCTAGCTATCTTGAGGAAACTGCTTACTTCTTCATTGTATATGAATTTGGTCTTGTCTGTGCCTCCAAGTATGCTGTCAGCATCTTCAGGCAATTACTTGGGACTGGCTTCCAGGACCAGCTCCCCCGAGTTTCCCACATACCAAGCAGGCACGAGATAAAGGATCTGGCTAAGGTGTGGGGCACCTGGCAGAACTTCCAACAGTGTTCATCTCCACCACAGGAGAGGATATTCAGGTGTTTGCTCCTCTGTAAGCAGCCATTAGGTTAATATTGGCATAAGCAGAAAGGATATTTGCTTGCCAGTCTCTTGTTTTTATTTAGGACTTTCAAAGTAAGATTTCAATATTTGCTGAGGTCTCTGAGGGCCATGAAGGGGCTCCTTCCAGGGAGACTGCTGCTCTGTGAGGGGGGAGGAGGCAAATCTTTAACCAGCTGCTTTGATTTCTTTCCCTTTTCTCAGCTCCCTTGACTCTAGACAGGGGTCTGTGTAGGAAGCAAAAGTGGAAAGACACCCTCCCCTCCCCTTGACTTAGGCAGAAAACCAAGTTTGCTGTTCCCTGCTGGGTTGTAGGTGCACATTGATGCTGATGACAGCTAGAATGCCTGTAGAGTTGGATAGAAGAAAGGGGAGGGGGGAGAGAGCTTGAGAGAGCTGTCGTTTTGTGCTGTTAAGTGGGTGCTGGGGTTGATAGGAACCTGTAGTTACTTTGTGCATAAATCTGGGGTTGGTTGAGAGTTAAGGATGATCGGGATGTAGCTCAGGCTAGTTCATCAACCTGACACAAACTAGTGTCACTGGAAAAGTGGGGACCTCAATTGAGAAAATGCTTCCATAAGGCTGGGCTGTAAGCAAGCCTAGAAGGCATTTTTAAAATTAGTGATTGATGGGGAAGAGCCCAGTCCATTGTGGGTTGGGTCACCCCTGGGCTGATTGGTTCTATATATAAGAAAGCAGTCTGAGCAAGCCAGGGAGAAAGCCAGTAATCAAGACTTTTTTATGACCTCTGCATCAGCTCCTGCTTCCAGGTTCCTACTGTGCTTGAGTTCCTGTTCTAAAGTCCCTTGATGGTGAACTGTGGTGTGGAAGAGTAAGCCAAATAAACCTCAAGTTGCTTTGGTTATGGTATTTTACTGCAGCAGTAGTAACCAAGGCAGATAGGCACTGTTCACGGAGCACCCACCCTTACAGATGAATATTAGACATGTACTGCCTTTAGATGTTATAGGACTTATACGAGGCGAGTTTGTTTATTCCCACCAGATCGATGAGGAAGCCAAGGGTCCACTGCCAAGCTTCCACAGCCCCCATACAAGACAGGTGACCATCCATGTCCTGTGGATGTCTGTGCTCTGGCTTCTACAGCATGGAGGCCTTCCAGGGTGTGGCACAAAGGAGGAGTACAGGTGGAATGAAGTTTGCCAATCAACTGATCTGTAAAAAGACTCAACTGGTCGTTGGCTGCTTTATGCAGCAAGAAGTCCATGGGTTAAGACAGTGGGTGGCTTCAAGCAGCTGGGACTGGTAAGGAAACCGTTTCTTCCTCAGAGCCTCCACAGTACCTAGCAGCCAGCATCTTGGTTTTAGTTCAGAGTGACCCATGTCTGGTTTGTGACCTGTAAGATAATACATATGTATTGCCATAAAGTAGTCACCTGTGCTAATTTGCTTTAGCAATCGGCAACTGATTGAGCCTCTCTGGGGCAGAGGTAGAACTAAAACAGACTCTGAAGTTCATCTTCTCTCCCAACTTCTGTAAGTTGCTAAACACATAAAAATGCCACCAGAAAAAGCCTACTCGGTCTCCTGGGCGAGCTTCCTTCCCTGCCCCCTCCCTGGTTTTCTGCTATGCTCAGTTCACATGCTTCTTCTCCCCCTTCTGCCTTTCCTTAAATTAACAGATTCTTGCAGTAAAAGAAATTGATTCTTCACTCTAAAGTAGGTCATTATAACACAGGGTTTAAATCATTTGGTCCCCCACTTGTGAAATATAGACTTCACTTTAATCTTCTGTGCATTACCAGCATTAAAAAAAAGGCCCATAATTTGTGAAAAATGGAGTTTTCCTCTCACCATCAGTCACCGGGACAGATGCATGCGTTTCTCACCCTCTGAGTCTTACCTGGAAGGCAGCAGGAGAGATGTTCTTCATCCATACAGGCAGCAGGTCTTCCTTCTGTATCCACACCCAGGAGACCAAGGTCAGAAACGTAACAAAACACTGGGTCCAAGAAGCCATTGGCTCTTCTCTTCTCACCATTTCTTTCAATTTTCAATTCTCCTTTTCAGAACTCTTTATATTTAAATGACTTTTCTAATGTTCTAAAACCTTCCAATTGATTTCAAAAAAGCCCAAGCTAAGTTTGTCTTATTAGTAAAACGTTGGCATAGTCAGAATTCGTATTACGTTCTCTTTTATTTGCCCCGCGATGCTTGAGGGTGGTTTCATTAGGATTGCTGCTTCACTTCAGAAGACCGCCCCCAGAGCAAGGTGGACCTGTTCTGATATGAGACTCATGACAAGTGGGATATTGTAAACAGAACAAGTCATTATGGTGAATTCTAAATCCCCAGAGTCTAGTGTTGTGGATAAAAGCCTTTGGCAATGATTGTTTAATACAATCCCTGTCACTCTTCATTGTCCTCCCATATTTGGTGGCTTTAGGGACCATGATATGTCTTCTATGAATTCTTTGCTTCTAGCACAAGGTACCTGATACATAACTTCATATACGTGTTGGAATCTTGCACACCTAGCTTCAAATTCTTATTCAGGGGCACACCTTTGCATGGCCCTTGTCTAGCTATTTTTGATTCACTTTTGGTTCATTTATAGAAATCAACAGTGCTATGAGAATTAAACAAGACAGGACACTTAAGCCATCCTGCAAAATCTTATCATTGCCCACAGTAGGTACACAATTACAAGACATAGTGGGATGTGGCCACTGCACAGACTAACTCACAGCAGCTGTGGATTCCTGAACAACACCTGCAAAAGATCAAGCCAGTCAAAACTCCATTCTGAAAGAGAGAGGAGCTCAGATTTTCTTGAATGGGCTGAGTTACCATAAGTAAATGTGTTGAGACTGAGAACTAGCCTGCTGGAACACTGTTCATAAGCAGCAGTAAATTATCTCACTTCGTATATTTTTCTTCCCTCCCCTTCTTTGTGTGTGTCGTATATGGAGGTGGGGGTAAAGGTTAGTGACATGTGCTTTTCTCCATTGTTATCTACCTTACATTTGGAGGCAGGGTCTCTTTGATTGCCTAGTATGGCTGGCCAGCCCCTGGAATCTTACTGGCTTCTTACCAGGGTGACATCTCCTGGTCAGCCCTGTTTCCTCTCCCATCCTTCTCATTTCAGTTAGTTAGTTCTTGTTTTTGGATTTTATAATACCTGGAAGGGAAAAGTTAGTAGTCCTATGGATTATTTCAGAATGCTTCCACGTGCTTTAAAACGTAACTTAAGTGAGCAAAGACCCAAAGCCGATTCTCTATCCTCATATTTTCTTAAGATCCAAAGGAAAGGAAACTATAATTTCAAAGAGCCATATCCAGAGCTAATGGAAGTATGACTTCCTAAAGCAGGAAAAGCAGTTCCCATCCTGCTGGATGAAACCCAGCGTTTGTAACAAATGTAACTGCTGTGGCTTTGCATGTGAAACAACAGCATCTTTGTTTGATAAACCACACATACATATGCTTAGCTTTCTAAGCAGCAGCATTGCAATATGGTGTCAGAAATTACAGCCAGCTCTTGATTTCACTGCAAAGAAAAATTTTGCATAACCTAAAACTGTACTTATGTTGGAGATTGGACTGTCAGATAGAGTTTTAATTTTTGGTTCCCTCCTCCTTATATCCCTTATGGCAGTCTCCTTTTTTATGCTTTAAGCATCCCCCTTTGTTAGAGATGACAGACTTGTGTAGGTAAGATAAAGCCCTCCATCCGGGTTCTGTACCCTTTCACACAGGGGCTAAAGTGGGCATGGGGTTGGTTTCTCTTTCCTGCCAACTTTCTTTTCCCATCAATATCACAACATACTTGAAGGTTTAAAATTAAGCTAGGTTTGATTTATCCAATCACAAAAATCATCTAAAAAATGTCGGAGCAGGTGAAAAACACTCCCCTTTCCATGCTTGGCTCCCTCTGTAATGTCCAGTTGGAATTTGAGCTGAGAACAAGCATGAAGAATCATAGAATAAGATGTGATTATTTTCACCTGGTTTCATGTACCTAAACTTAGTATACCCTTGACCAATGTGAAGTGAAGCCCTGCTCTCCAAGAGCCAGAATGCCAGAGATTTCAAAATGGCTTATGCTTACCCAGAGCCCTGCCTTGACAACCCCCAGGTGGGAAGAAGTCCCTCATACACAAGGCTGATGTTTGGAGAAGGTTCATTCTTGAATAAAAACAAAGGATAGAATGAGGCTGATGAACTCTAATGACTCTGCTTGTGCTAACTTCCTGCCATGGCCATAGCAATGTGTGTGGCATTATACTTCGGTGATTTGATGAAGTTTGTGGTCTTGTAGCTCATAGTGCTTTGCAAGGAGGAGTTTGGAGTTCTTCATTTTAGAGAGAAGATGACCTGGGGACCTTGGGGATATCAACATCTGCTGGGGTTATTGTTCACTTTTACAGATGGCAGAAACTCAAGTATTCACTCTCTTCCTCTTCTCTCTATGATTTGCCTTTACTTGGGGTGATTGAGGATTTAGACTCATCTCTTCATCTCCAGGAAGGGCAAGATGTGATGACCAAATTCCAGGTACCAAAGTGTCCACAGTACTACAGAAGGACCCGCCTTGGCTGTCTTAGTTACTTTTCTATTGCTGTGCTAAGGCACCAGGACTGAGTCAACTTATAGAAGAAAGAATTCATAGGGCTTACAGTTTCAGAGGATGAGCCCATGACCATCATATTGGTAGCATGGCAGCAGGCAGGTCAGAAGGCAGGCACATCACTGGAGCTGAGAGACAACAACCTCACAGCAGAGGGAGAGAGCTCATTGGAGTTTCATGGGCTTTTGAAACCTCAAAGTTTATACCTCTGCCAAAAAGACCATACTTAGTCCTTCCGAAACAGTTGCAACAAATGGGGACCAAGTATCCACACATATGAACCTAGCCTATGGGGTACGTCTCATTCAAATCAACACATTTATTTAGCTTTATTCTTTCGATATGTTTGGGGAAATGAGAGTGCCTATATTTCCAAAGCTTTGAGATACTGCTGTCCAACTCAGAGACCAAACACTGTGGCTTATAATAACCTCCTTATACATAGTGGAAACCAGGAAACTGTTGATTGCTCATTCTCTTGTATGGGGGAGACACACAGAGAGTCAGATGCATACACAAAAGCACATAGACGCATGTTCAAGTATGTGGGGACAGATACTGTACATTGAGCCTCCCTTTCCACAGCAGGGACTATTAGTGAAGTTTAAGTTTGAGTTCAGAGAAGAGCAGATCTAGCCATCTAGTCCAGTTCTTTAGAGTCTACACTGGGACTTGTGACCCCACCTTGAGATCCAGCCCCAGTCACCAATGTTTATTTTTGAGCAGTATGCGTGGTACTTTATCTTTGCAAAGAGGAAAGGTGTTGGCTAGATTGGATAGGTAAGGATCCTTGTTCTGCCTTCCAGTTCCTATCTGTTGGTTAGAATCTCATTTCACTAATGTATGCACTGATTGTGCTGCTTAGATATTGTGAATTATAACATCAGCAAATTGTACAACCAAGGTTATATGTCAAGGACCATTTAGAGAGCTATACATGTAACTTGCTCCTTCCTCACAATGAACCTTTGATATAAAATATTGCCATCATGATGGAACGGCTGAGGGTACTGGGTCAGGAAGAGGTTATCTGGTATTTTCAAAGCCACACAGCATTCACTATATGACATCATCAAGCAGGGGAAGGATACTGTGTAGAATATGCATTTGGCAAGTCCCTTGACGGATGATATGGTACTTGTGACTTTTCCTTTTTCACTTTGCTGTGACAAAATACTTGGCAAAAGCAATCCAAGGAAAGAAGGCCTTATTTTGGCTCTGAGTTTGAGGCCACAGTCTACCATGGCAGCAGGACTTGAGGTAGCTAGTCATAATGTATGCACAATCGGAAAGCAGAGAGATGCATGCTGCTACTTGGCTTGCTTCTCCCTTCAGTCTAGGACCCAAGCCCATGGAATACACATTCACTGTTAGGACAGATCTTCCCACTGAAGCCAATCTAGGAACTCTCTCATAGGCATGCCTAGAGGTTTGCCACAGAGGAGATTCCAGAACCTGTGAAGCTAACAATATATGCTGAGCATAATGGGTACCTATTAAGTTGTTGTTCCCAACAATAGTTATCTTATATTTGTATTGGGAGATTAAGGGGAGCTTAAATGATAGTTTAATTACATAACAAACTTGATGAATTGGATATATGCATCAACACAGGATATTGGTCTGATGCTGTTGTGTATTCAAATGCTAAATACTGGCCCTAAGACCTGGTTGCTCTCAAGGAGAAGATTCTCAGATATACTAAGTGATGCTAAGTAACCTTGTTCCCCAAGTTAATTGGTCAATAAAAGGCTAAAGCCTGTGATTGGACAATAGATAGAGGTGGGCATGTTTTAAGTTTCCTGGCTAGAGGTCACAGGTGGAGAAAGAGGAAGAGAAAGAGACCAAGGGTGGAGGAAGCTGCCATTCGAGGAGATGGACCATGAGCACATGGCCAGGAGAAATAGCAAGTAACAAAGAACATATGGCTCGGATGTAACTTAAAATATTCCCCAAACCTGCCCAATCTAGGCTTAGAGTCTGTAAATAAAATGCCTGGATTGTGTGTACCAAGTGGAAAGTCACTAGAAGGTGAGAAAGAAGGTGTGTTATACAGGCCCAGTCACAGGCTGTCTTATCTTTTCAGAGGTTATACATAGCTCACTTCCTGTGGCAGGTGGAATCCTTCTATTGAAAATGAAGGATTTATCCAATTACAGATTCTCGAAAGTCAAATGAAAGAGAATTTTAGAGATGATTCAAATTGGATGGCCTATAGGGCACATGGAGAAACTCATGTCTCAATTTTGGATACTGAAAATGTTTTATTAGTTATTAAATTTGAAAAAGTAAGATCCATGTAATCTCTGAATCTGAAATTTACTTGGAAAGACAAAAGGATCTGGGGACATGGTATTCATTCTCCTTGTACAGGCACCCTCACGGGGCTGCATCTCCTGTCTTAGAGGAGACATTTAGGATCCATTTTCACAGACTCAGCCATTTTCTGTTACCTTCTTATTCATATGACTGCCTGTCCCTGTCAGCATTGTGTACTTCCTACTGAATTGGACAAACATACACATGGAGGACATGAGTGGTGGCTGGTGAGAGCTTGACTGTCATTTGTTTTCGAGTCATTGTGTGAATATCTCCACAGTTATGTGTCCATTTTCATATACAATCCTTATGTCACAAAGCAGCTGCTGGTGTTTATAAATTGAGCTATCTGGGCTTTGGTGGTGTTATGGCTTAAATGTGCTAAAATCCATACTGTGATGTCCTTATATCTAGTATGATGGCATCAAG
This sequence comes from Uromys caudimaculatus, assembly GCA_028551405.1. Lineage (NCBI taxonomy): Eukaryota > Metazoa > Chordata > Mammalia > Rodentia > Muridae > Uromys > Uromys caudimaculatus. The sequence goes on from CM052703.1 coordinate 43,024,293, forward strand.
AGGCAGGGCTTTTGGCAGGTGACTGGATCATGAAGTAGACCACTGTGAATGTAATTATTGCCCCAGTATGAGAGAACTGCCTTTCCAACAAGAGCAAGGTGCTATATATGAACCAGGCATCAGATTTACTGACACATTGATATTGGACTTGTACGCCTGCAGAATCATGGGAAGTATATCTCTGTTGTTAGCCATTCAGGAAACGTTCTTTTCCTAGGTATCCCAAATAGACTAAGGGCGCATAGCATGATGATGTAATACTGCCTTTCTCAGGTTATGAATGGGCAGGGAAGAGTGTCTTAGACTCAAACGTCACAGGAAACATAGCTCCTAACCTCCTTCACTGCTACAAAGTCATGATGTGATTTCGGTGGCAGGTGCCTTGAACCCTGAACTATTGCTATGAGGAGTGACATGGGGGTTGGGAGGTTGGGGATCTCCAGTGGGAATAAGGACTATCCTTGAGAGGGTGTTGCTGTGACCTCTGCCACTGTTCCGGATACTTTTATTAGGATTATTCAGCCTTGGTAATAGGCTGGATTCCGGCCAGATAAGTCCTAAGAAATCTTTGACTCTTACAGCAAATCCACCTGCATTGCCTCTTCCGTCCGTGCATGTGCACATTTCATCTTGGGTTTTTCATGCTCTTTCCCATTTCTAAGCCTGAACCCTCCTCTCTGAATGCAATGGCCTTTGCCAGCACCTCTTACACTGGCTAAATAAGCACGTGCTGAGGAAAAGGGCCCATGAGCCAAAGGCGTGCTGCAGAAGGAGGAAGGCTCCAGTTTGGATCCAGCAGCCATGTAAAAAGCTGAATGTGGCAGCACACACCTATAATACCAGAGTGGGGAAGTGACAACAGAATCCCCACAGCAGCCAGTCTGGTTGGTCAGAATGCTCCAGGTTCAATTAGTGAAGAGACAGAGAAGACACCAGACATTGGATTTGACCTCTGGCCTCTACATGTACAGGTGCACACACATGAGCACACACATATATGTAACACTACACACACACACAGACACACACACACACACACAGACACACACACACACAGACACTTTTCTTTGGTTCAATTGCAAACAAACAAACACACACAAAAACAATGCACACCCCTCACTGTTATCAATGTAAAAGCTTTTAAGAGTCAAATGGATCTGATTTTCCTCTTCACTCTCACGTTTCTAACTTCAAGACAAGTTGTTGACCTCCCTGCATGCCTTCCTGTAAAATGGGAATAATTGGTCTGCAGAAGAGCTCTGAAGAGTAACTGTGTAGCTGTGAAGTGTCTCCCACAGTCCCTGGCCTCTCAATGGCCACCCTGACAGTTTAGCATGCTGTCTGTTCTGGCCTTGTAATAGTGAGGCCTATTAGAAATTGGAAATGTATAGGAACTTTGAGGAATTCTCTTAGAAACCCAATGGGGTGAGGGCCTAATATGGAAAAAATATCTCCAGCATTCGCTCTGATCATTGGAGAAAAGGACCAGGGAGGAGGGACTGCTCGTACGGTGACCACAGAAGAGGATGGAACTTGAACTGCTAGTAAGAAAGGCAAAGAATGCCCTTCTCTTCTCTGTCCTCAGAAGGACAGTAAGTCCACAGCACGGACACTCAATAACTACTGCTGACTGACAGGCCATGGAATGTTATAGAAAGTTTACAGGGCAGGGAATATAATATTAATATCCATGCAATGTTTTTATGTTTTAATTTTGGTAGAGGAAGTCTGAAGCCTGGGGCAAAAGCTACTATTTTCATTTGCTTCACCTGAAGTTATATTGGCAGAGGCCCTCGGGGTAAAGAAGAAAAGGATTAGGTTTGGGAATGAAAAAGGATATGAAGGAGTTGTAATAAAATATCTAAGTGCAGGAGCTTGAGGAATAAACACGGATGGATTTCAGGCAGAGAAGAGAAGGATCTGGCATAAAGACATTTTGAAGGAAAAATAATACACCCATAGGGTAGGCTCTGCTGAATGGGAGAGAGACTGTGAGAAGTAATGAAAAACTTTTAATATCAGGGAACTCCCTAAGAGGTATGTGGATATTGTTGCTTTACATTGATTGAGGGCCCACTCTGTATGGAGCTGCCATCTGCTTGCAAAGCCAATGTATGAAAATATGGTTCAGTGAAAGGATAAAGCCATTATGGATAAGGATATATATGTGTTTCTATGGTGGGTGTGTGCTGCATGTGTGTGTAAGCAATGAATAAAGGAGACAGCCAGTGTCCTAAGAAAGTCATTTGTAAGTCAGCTGAAGCAAAAGGCTAGTGTTTGAGATGTACAAATCACAGCCTCATCCAAAGCAAGTGAGATCAGAGTTCTTCAGTAAAAGGATTCTCCTTACTGTGATGGGAATTTAGACTGATTTGTAGTTTAATGTGAATGTGGCTGCATCCCTTGCTTATCAAAGTTTTAAGAAGATTTTTGATGCTGTTAGACACACTCATTAAAATGGCTCTATGGAGGGCCCTCTGCTACCACCTAAACCTTGTTAATGTCTTGGTTTTGACAGCTTTTTCCTGCAACTTTAATGAAAAATTTCTTTGACAATTTCCTACATGTGTCTATAGAACATTCTAATGTCACCCTCTCCGTGTTGATCTTCCTCCTACACCTATTTCCTGGTCTCATGCTTACATCTTTTGTTTTGTGGTTTGACTCACTGAGTTTAACCTGAGGCAGCGTTGTGACCATGTGTTTGGGCCACTGCATCATGGGGGTTCATCAGTGGGAACATAACTGAAGACAATGACTGCCTCTCCTCCAGAACCCACCAGTAGGCAAGAGTTCAGTAGGCATGGATAGGGCCTGATAACCCATCTCTGATCCATGATTGACTGTTGACGGACTTATTCTTGCACAGGCCCATTGCAGACAGCCACAGCTACTGTGGGTTCTTTATTGCATTGCTTGGAGGTATTCCCATAGAGAGTATTTCACAGCATCCTTTCCCCTATATTCCATCTCTTGCTTTCTTTTCAGTGTCTCTTTCACAGTGTTCCCTGAGCCTTGGGGGTGGTGGTGGTGGTATAAATGTCCTGTTCAGGTCTGAGCACCCAGTCATCACTTACTCTTGGACAGCCGTGCATCTCTGGATTTACTGGCATTCCGTGCAAAGAGAATGTCTGATTAAAACTGAGAGATAAGCATAATATATAGAAGCAACTTGATGCCATGACATAGCTATTAAAGCTACACGCTAGTCACTACCTCAGGTCGGTTATGCATTTTTTGCAGTATTAAATAATAGCTAACGATGACAGCCGTGAGCAGAACGTGGTATGAAAATGAAAAGTGACTTGCCAGTCATGGTACCCTGTGCTTGATGATGGAAAATTATCACCACAGCAATCTCAAAGCCAGGAGATACTAGATAATAAGAGTACTGAGGAAAGTCCTGGGGGCAGGTGGGCTGTTTTGAGAGCTCAGAATTTGGAGGAAGAGAGCTTTCGGTAAGACGGTATCTGGTTTCGTTCTCAACACCTACCACAGGAAGGTTTTTCCTCACGTGGACATTGGGTTGCTCTCATAGCTTCAGTTTCTATATTCTTTCTTTTGGAGTGTTTTAGAGCCTCTTGGTCAGTTCTGTCTTGAATTTTAAGAATATTCCAGAATAAGTGTACTTGATATATTTACAGTTATTGAAATAACATTTTGACTCATGAAAGAAACCTTCTTTCCTTCAACTGATTGCTCAAGTCTCCTCACTCTGCACCTGTCAGGATGAGCTGGGTTTCCATGATGGTTACTGAACTTAGTTGCCTTACTATTATTTAAGTAGCTTTTCAGAATTTTTGAGGGCTCAGTGAGATAATGCTATTATGGAACAGAGCTGTGTCAGGGGGATAGTCGACGTTAAGCAGTTTTCTTTGAATGAAAAGCCTTTTCTGTTCGTTGGTTTTGATACTCTCAGAGCACCATTTTGCACAGCTTCTCACATCACCCAGAGATGCTTTTGTTCCTTCTCTCTGCTCTGGAAGCTCTCTGTGGACAGCTGTGTGGCTCCGTCATGATCTCCAGACCGCTCTTTGACTGTTCCACTGTCTGTCACATTGTCTCCATGTACTGCATCTAATACTCCAAGACAATCTCATCAAGGCAGCTGCTAGCCTTTCCTGTTCCTCTTCTTCAGCTCCTAGTCTCACTAGCATATGCCATGTTTTAATTTACAGATGGTAATCATGCTATGATGATACTAGGTACCAGGAAACCCATCCCAAATTGAAAACATTATTAACTGTAGCACGCACTTAGTAATCTGGCTTATTGGGCATTATAGCTTAGAATAGATTACCTTGAGCAGGCTGAGCACACTTGCATGGGCATCTTAGGAGAATATCATACAAAGGAACTTGACAAGGAGTGACAGATAACGGGAGCTTTGCTGATGGGTTTATGATTGCCAGGGCTTTCTGAAGGTAGCAGTTCATTATATGGAGGTGCTGGGTGTTGGCAAAGGACATTTAGGTCATCTAGTAGCCTGTGGCTGGAATATTGTTACAGCCCCACATATGAGCCCCACTCCATCCCATCTGCTCAGTCCACTTGTGTCTGCACTCTGGCATCCTTCTTGTCACAAGGATCATGTCATTGGTCCCTATCCCTGTTCTTCAGGAGGTTCCTAGTCTGAATGTTTTATAATTTATATTTTCCCGAAGAACCCCATTATTCAAAATGATGCCACCTCATTATCTAGCTGAAGAGCCTGGGTGCACACAGGTAGATGTTGAAGCAGGAGTGACCTGGTAAGTGTCTGGGTGCTCTCACAGAAGCTCATGATAATACAGCACAGCAGGCACTTGGCCCTCTGTGGAAGAATGTCAGTTGGTTTTGTGATGGTCATTATTATCATCACGATGTTTTTGAGACAGTGCCTCACTGCATACACAGTGAGTGTAAGGGCAGCCTCAGCCACCTTATTGCTGGATTGTAGGTATGGCAATAATGGGTTTGGTGGTCACTACTGGTCAAGATTCCCAGGGTGTTATTCTGAGCATAGTCATTTAAGTGGGATGAGTCAGGAGGTGCCAGTGAGAGAAGCAGGCAGAGCAAGAAGGATGAGCATAGTATATCTGTCAGTCATCTTTCTGTTATAAATGATTAGGTTTTTTTTTTTTTTAAATGAAAGGTTTATTTTGGCTCAGAATTTGGGAGACTTCAGATGTTTGGCTTTCTCTTGTCTATTTAGTCATTGTACTATTGTCATTACTTCTTGCTACCACATGGTGGCGCTGTTGAGGTGGCGTCCTGCCCAGCGCTGGTTTGCCCATTTGCTGTGACTGATTGATCATGGGCTCTTACTCCTATGACTAACAACTATTGTGATGGAGGTTGCTGGCATATGGGTTAAGGAGTTACATTGAAGGCAAGGAGGGAGGAAGTAAAGAACTAGGGGTATGATTAGGCAAGGATGTGTGGTTTACAGCTAGCGCACCTAATAGAGAAGGCCGTAGGCAAAACAAACACTAGAGGTAGAAACAGCCATGAATTATCTTCTGGTTTAGGTGAGAGTGTGCCTCTTGATTATCACTGGGGCCAGTGATAGGTAGATTTTGTTTTTTTAACGTGGACCTAAACTCCTGTTGTACTGTGAAGTTGGAGTCTTCCACAAGCAGGGTTAAGGTGTGATTGATTTGGGAGCAAGGAGGGAGTTTATCTGGGTTATAAAGCTCAAATAGCTGGGAAATGGGTCACTTTGTATGGTGATATCATCGACCCTTTGGTATGGATGTGTTTGTTGCCAGTAAAATATGATCAGAAAGCTTTCAAAACAACTCAGCCTCTCAGCATTAGAACCTGAGGAGGAACACAGTATATACAGAGGGCTAACCTGTTTCCTGGAGGACAGGCATGCTCTGTTCTTGTTCCAAGAAACCCACTGACCACACTTACTGTCAGTGCTAATAGCACTGTTCTTAGAAAAGGATGTTCTTAGTCTCTTTGTATATTTATGTGTCTGTGTGTTTGTTGCCATGACAGAATACCTCAGGCAGGGTCATTTATAAAGAAAAGAGTTTTGGCTCACGGTTTTGGGTATGGACAATCTAGACTCAGGTGGCCACATTGGGTGAGGGCTTCACAGTGTGCCCTATCACAGGGAAGCTGTAGGGGAACTGTAAATGGAAGAGGTTAGGGGGCCAGCAGAGTCCCTGTGACAGCTGCTTTCCTGAGTCCTAATCAGGTTCCATGTAAGCCACCCCACTCCTGTGAGACTGTCGTGAATCCCTTCCCCAAAGTGGAGCCCCCTAAGCTTGCTTATTTTCCATTCTGTACCACCTATGAAATATTTCCACCTCAAAACACTTTCTCTCTGGAGACCAAATTTTCAATATATAAGCCTTTTGGGGATAGACTATGTCGAACCAAACTTGCAGGACCCTATTACATCTACAGGAAGGTGTAATTAACTGAAAAAAAAATTGAGCTTACTTAATTTAATGACATTTTCAGAGAAGCTGGCTCTTGGAGTGAAATGAATCACCTGATTCTGTTTGGAATTTGAGGCTCATGGGGTCACTTGGCTCCTCGCATGGAAGCCAGACTCAAGCATCAGGATCATGACTGTGCCATTTACTTCTCTACTGAGACACCACAGGCAAGCCTGCGGTCCAGTTCCTTAGGATCATGAATGTCAAGGGCCTCTCTGAATAGTTAAAGCAAATCTGCCACGGGCACTGGTGATTGCGCTTAAATGTGTCTTCCTCTGCATCTCCACCCTTTCCCAGTGCTCTCCACGTTTAAGGCAACAGATTAGACACCAGAAGGGCTTTTGGTGGCCAGTTGAATTTATATAAAGTCTTTAGGCTCTGTCCTTCAGACAGAAATATTAGATTAAGGTATGAACAAGGAAATGAATTGCAACATTTGTGTCACAGAGGATATAGTCTCCCTTACACAAGGCCTGCATCTGTTTTTGAAGAGAGCATTCCTCTCTATAAGCCTCCCTTTTAGTCCTGCGTTTTAAACAAATCAGTTGTTTATCAGTCCATTTGTATTCTCCGGCTTCATTTTCTTCTAACTGCCCCCTGCCCTCTCCTCCCTGGCTTATATCCTTTTATAAATGCCTTGGATATCGGCATTGATCCCAAGGAAACTTCTTGATAGGTTTCTCTCTGCCTCTTGAGTTCCCCTCTGGCAAGAAGCTCACAAAGGATATCAGATATTCACTTATGATGCATCTGTGACAGTCCTAGTTCCCAAACACCATGAAACATCAATAAGCAGACAGTGCCCACTGGGGGATACCCATGTGCCTGAGGACCGGCATCAGTCATGTGGTGGCTCAGTGCTGACCCAGCTTCAGATTCACGGCTGCTGTCAGCTGTGCCTCGTGCTGCCGGAGAGTCACTCCAGCCTGTCTGAAGGAGGCAGCTGTTGTAAATTACAAGTGCAGATCCAGAGGATAATTCTTGGCTTTCAGCATGCTGCGGAGGCTTTAGCAATTAATTTCCTCTATTCTTTGCGTAGCCAAGGATTCTCCCCATTATTCATCTCTTTGGGCAAAAGCCATTGGTAGCTCCTGAGTTATTTTCTCATTAGGCTTATGATAGGAATTACCTGATTGTGGATGGCTTGTTCTTGTAGTTCATTTCGCAGGTGCGTTCTGACTAGGCATGGCCTCAGCAGTAATGTAATCAGTCTTAAGCTCGCCAGGCAGAGTTCAGGGACACATTTCCATTTGACCTGAAAGTACCTGCATGGCACTTTTAAATCTGGAGGCACAACTTGCTGATGTCTTAACCTCTAGGGGGTAGCTGGCCTCCCGGTGTGCACCTGGCAAGACTCAAGTAGCTTCATTACAGGCCTAAACCTGGGCTCTTGTCTCCAACACCTTTCTATACTTTGATGAGAAAACATAAAGCAAACAAAAACACCAACCTGTCTCACTGGTAACATAATGGGGTGGGAAAGGGCCCTGGGTTCTGAGAACTGTAGGTGGGAGTCAGAAGCCTGGAGTTCCAAGTCTCAGGTGCTCAGAGAGAACTCAGAAGAACAACATGGTGGTGGGGGTGTATCTGCAAGACCCATTTAGCAAGATCTCCTTAGCACGTATTTGATTTTGTTTCTCTGCCTGTGGAGGGTTGATAAAATCACAGCTCTTATACTGTTCCTGATTAGCAGTGCCCATGCTGCTTGCTAAGTTAGTAGTCAGTAGAATACGAACTCTGTGGTCTCATGGAAACCCATAGATAGGGTCAAGAATGGAGCCATGTTCAGATGGCCAGCATGCTGCCTGATTCCTGGGAGGCTAGCCTGGGCATCCTGTATCCTAGTCACAGGAACCTGAATGCTCCAGCTTCCCAAGGAATATTTAAGAAGTACTTCAAAGGGATACTGTGAATAGGCCAGCCTTGTCTTCAGTGTTCTTAGTTGCTTTTGCTCTTCTTCCTTGTTTTGTTTCAGGAGCAAAATTTTCTTATAAACTATTCCCAGGCTGTGGAAGTAGCCGGCTCACTGTAATGTAATCTGAACTACTCATTCTCTCTGAGGTATAATGGTAGGTAATGAATAATTTAATGTACTATCCTCAAAGAGTTATGTACAGTTTAACAAGTACACTCGGAGACGATAATAACACATTCAGAGCCTGGGTAGTGGTTCACTCAGAGTGACTGTCCTCTGAGCCAAACAACCATCATCTTGGGGGGTTCACCTGTGTCCTCTTGCACATGGGTCATTCCAACTGCACTTGCTGACTATTTATACCCTCCACGGAGGGATGAGGAGGATCAGAAGACCCTCATCTAAGTATACAGATGTTCTATAACACCTGGCATGCAACTCTGACCTAACAGCATGTGGTCTCAGAGCAGGGCTAGAGCACATAGTGGTGTTGATTAGGAGAGGGGTGGTATGGGAAAGCCTTAATCCTTAAAGCTGGCTAAAGGGTTTCCACAGTTGGCTAATTCAGGAAGGTAATGAATAAGTAATGAATAGGATAGCGCATCCCTGGAACTACCTACCTCTGCGATGTACTGAAGCCTAAGGTACTCATGGCTTCTCCAGAGTGACCTTTGATAGTACGGTGCCTTAGTTTGTCTTTGAAACTTTAGGAGAAGGGGGTAGATGTTACGAAGGTTGCCGTCCCTCCCTAGAAGGAGTTTTAACAAAATTCATGACTGAATCCTAGTATTCAAAAGGGTGAGGCAGGAGGGTTGCTGCAAGTTTCATACCAGCCTGAACAAGCACTGTTTAAAGAAAAAAAAGAATCATATTCAAATGGAAGTGTAAGTGGATCATAAGTCCCCGTTTTGAGGAAGGGGAGCTGCTTCTGCCCTTAGCACAGTACCCGGCTGGCTACCTTCTACACCTTTGGCACCATCCCCCCCTGACCCCTGATGAAACTGCAGATGATTTGAAAGATGATCAATCCTTAAAGTACTCAAGTTGCTCTGGGGCGGCGTCTCAGGACTCAGCACAGGACACTTGTCGAGAAATCCCAGCCTGGTCTCTGATAGTGTCACAACTGCAGGAGCAGGTTACTGTGCTGGAAAGACAGGCAGGTTCTCTGCTGCCTGCTTTTCAGAATTTTCCCCATCAAACAAAGCGTGTGTGGGCCTAATGAGTCTTGAAAATAATTTGTAGCTCTGACAACCTCTTTTTATGGCAGGCATGTGTTGAACATGAAGTCATAACCGTCAGGTCTTCAGTGGGAGGGAATGAGGAGGAGTCAGCTCTCTCTTGGTAGAGGTGGGAAGGCTGAGCAGTGGGATCCTAAGACAGCTTGCCCAAGGTCATTCAGCAAGTTGGCAAATGGCACCTCCTCCTTTCCAGGCCAGCTTGTCAAAGTCCTGCACACCCATCCTCCCACTGCGGAGGCAGAGTGTGCTGGAGTCTGTCTTCTTGCTGGGGCTGCAGGGAATGTGGGCTCAGCAGTCTGGTTTGCAGAGACTCAGAATCCAGTGCCAGGCATTTGTTGCAGGTATGTGCTGAGTGGTCTTCTCTCACCCTCTGCATTTGGAGCATTCAGCATATAACTGCACAATTAATTCATTAAAAAAATGAAAGAAAAAAAAAAACTACTTGCAGGTCACCTTTAAAACAAAGGAAGAAGCAATTTTGAATTTAGCAATTTTTCATTTTTGACATCTAGTACCACCTCAAGCTCTGCAGTTACAAATAACGCTGGTGGGGAACGGGTTCTTTTATACACATCAGAAGGGAGAAGGGCTATACATTATGAATGGAACAAGAATAGAAGAATTGGCTATTTGGTGCGAGATATTCTGAGTACATTAATCAGCCCATCTCTTTTAGAGCAAGAATCATTTTTAAAAGTGAGTATGAAACAGAGGCAAACAATCGGTGCAGTGCAAGTCTGGCTGGTGCACAGTGGACATGTAAGGGCAAAGGGAAGCCAAGAAGATGCCCAGAACAAGGCGGGTAAGAAGCTGTTCCTTGGGATACAGTAAGGCAAGGAATGGAGAGAGTTTGGAAGAGGCACCAAGATGCTGTTGCAGCCCATGTATAGCCCCACAGTACTTGGCATATTGACAGACTTATTTCACATACAGAAAGTAGGTGCCCTGCCCTGTATCATCCTAGCCATGATTCACACTCTAAGAGGGAGGTAGGCACCTATTCAATGAGCTCCATTTGGATTTGCTATGCAGAAGCAAATACGAATGCTTTCCATGTATGGCAAGCATTGCAAAAAGAAGGGGTGGTATCCTGAGAAGTTCGGTTATTGTGTGATATCATCGACTGTACTTTACACCTGAAGAGGACTATGACTTCCCTAGCTGAACTCAGTTAGGGAATGAATGGATTTTCAGTGTATGTGCGTCCTGTCTTTAATCAAAGTATTGTTATGTGGCCCTGGACTATAATAAAAAACACTGCCAATCATAGCTTAAATAAGTTGAGGTTTTCCTTGCATACAACAAGTGTAGATAGTCTAGTAGTCTACCATGAGTTTAATGCCTCAGTGACATGGATGCTTGCAACTCTAATTCTTTTGGTACTCTCCCTCTGCATTTCAAGATGGCAGCTATAGATCCAGGAATAACATTCATTTTAAGGATGAAGAAGAGACAACAGGAATGACCAGCTTGGCTTATTCATTAGGGAAGAAAGACAAAACAAAACAAAAAACAACAACAACAACAAAACAAACCCTTTCTCTAAGTTCCAAGAGCCAATTCTGTTGCTGTCCCATAGACCAAAGGTATAAAACATTACCTCTCACCAGTCACAAGAGAGTGAAGTTGAGAAGGTAGCATTTCTGGTCCCTCTCTCATTTGTTAGCCTTGATTCCTACACTGGGAGCCAGTAGATAAGCCACCCTTGGGCTCACTGGCTCTGCCAGCAGTGGATAAACCAAGAGAAGCAAAAGAGAAATGGCAGGCTGGGCTGTCTGCCCCAGCTCTGTCCCTAAATGGTGGCAGTGCGTGGCTTTTTGAGTATTGTCCAGGTTGCAGGCTATTGACTGCTGGCTGTCAGTTCTTACTTTTTCAGGCTCAGGGTGCCTGCTGTTGCTAGTACCCATGGGTACTGCAGTGTTCTGTTGGCTTTCTCTGTGTTCTTTGGGGATCCTGATTGATCTTGGCATAGGAGTTCTTTTAACGACCAGTACTCTCTGCTCCACATACCTGATTCTCTGAAAATGAGAGCTGCTAGATGGCCTTAAAGTGGGTCAGATAGCTGCCTGCCTCTAAAGTACATCTAATACTTGTATAGTTGTGTCAACTAGGGCAAATTCTTGGGACTTTAAAGTTGAAGTTTTCAGAAATGTTGGATACTTGCCTAGAGTTGTGCTTTAATATCACTTGAATCTTACAAAACAGAGGAATACATTCTGATGTTTATCTCCAAGCTGAGGAGGATAGGAAACTCATGCAAGGTTGCATGGAAAGTAATGGGACTGGAGTTTGGGCTGAGTTTCTTCCAGAGCTCAATGAGCAGGAAGTTTGCTGACATTGAGAAGTACCCTGGGCCCGCATGTTGACTCTATGTTTTCTTGTATTCATATATTTGACACTGTTCTGTGCTTCCATCACTCCAGGCCTTTGATTCCATGAGCATTTAAGTCTCCAGGCCATATTTTTTGCCTGGGACTTAGCCCTTACCTATAGAAGGAGTCTTGAGGTCATTGGCTCTGGAGCTGATATTTGATAGAACATAGCTTTGTGTTCTTGCGGGCTTTTTTATACTTAGATGGTTTGCCATGGTATTTGTTTCTGGGAGTCAGGAATAGGGACAACCCTCTGTCTGGCCTATAGTTTCCATTTCTGATTTTTGATTCTTTGCTCTCTGGTCGTCCTAGTCTTGCAGAACAAGAATGGCCCCACATGCGGCAGGGACAGTTAGCTCTTTAATGACTATTGGGAGTGAACTTGGAGCACAGAGAAGCACACATGTACTTGACTCATTGGTAATAACAGGGCAGTTGAGGGGGTGAGTTTCTTAGCCCATTTCTTGCTGATGTTAAAATAATATTGGTGTACTATGTCAGGGAAGCAGCTGCTACAGGGTGTGGTCTCCCTATGGAGCAAAGAATACTTTGGCTGAGGGCACTATGGCTTCCTTGCTTTGTCTTAATGTTCTTTCCCTCTGTGCTGTGGCCTGTTCATGAGTTTGTTGCAGAAATAATTTCTTCTCTCCCACCTCCAACACCAGCCTTTTGGCATAGACTTTTGTTCTGATGTAGTTCAGAATTGTTAGTTTGAGATTGGAGCTCTAAGGTAGAATTGAGGTTGTCCCCAGTCCTAAACTAAAGGTTAAGAGAATGTCACCAGGGCATGAGCATACTCTGTGTACCATTGATTTCATTAGTTGATTCATTCATTCATTAAAACTTGACCCTTCTTGGCAAATGAGGTTTGTGTATTACTTAAATATTAGTATATCAGACAAGCATAGTTTAGTAATACGTAAACCTAGAATGAGTTGATAAATGTGTCTCTTTTGCCTTCCTATTTTTAGGATGTAGTCAAGATCTTGGGAGTCATCACGGTAGCCAACATGGGCACAAAGCAGTGAAGACATACAAATATGGTCAGCAATGATGGCTCTTCCTAAGCCCCAGGAAGCTGACTTTCTTGCATTGACCCTTGAATTCTCACTAGGCCATAAGTTCTTTAACATTGGAAAGGGCTTGCTGTATATAACCTTGTATCAATAAGACTTTTAGGACAAGTGCTAGCTGGGAAATATGGCACAGCAAAGGGCCATAGGAAGTAGCTGCTGGATTTGGAGAGCATTGAGAATTCTGTAGAAGAGGAACGGAGAACTGAAAAGAACTCTAAGTCTCCTCTCTATCCCCAGAATCTCAGAGGCTGTCAAGGGATAGCCGCTCATCTATATATGAGGATTGAAAGCAATATTGCTAAAGTCTGAAAGAATAAGGTGCCATCTACAAGGTCAAGCAAATTCAGAAGCTGACATTTGGGTCACAACTAATGTGGGTCAGAGAATAAAGCATTACTTTGACTCCAAAGGCATTTTCTTTTAGAATTGGGCAGAGAGGCTGAGCAACCAGGCATGCCCAGTGTGACTTGACACAAACTACACAGAAAATCATCCAGTGTTCTTGTGTCTGCTACAACCACCGTCTTTAGGCTTGGTCTCCACCCAGGGCAGAAGAGGGTCTCCTTTTGGCTGCCTTTGGATCAAGATGTAGAACTCCCAGCTCCTCCTCCAGCATCATGTCTGCCATGCTTTCTGCCATGGTGATAATGGACTGAACCTCTGAAAATGTAAGCCAGCCCCAACTAAGTGTTTACCTTTATAAGAATTGCCTTGGTCATGGTGTTTCTTCACAGAAATAAAACCCAAACTAAGGCAGAGATGGAAAAGAATTCAGATATGAGCTAGACCAATGTTCATTGGTGGGCAACTTCCAGAGCCATAAATAAAATAAACACCATGTGTAAATAGGTGGTGGTTCTTTGAACTGGCAAAATGGAAGCTAAATGTACAGAAGAATGGCCCATCACAAGCTCTGCCTTATCAAAATGGTCGCCTTGGGGTAGAAGGAATGAACTGGATCCCCTCTCTAATTATTCTAAGTCTTTATGAGTGAAACATATGACACACGTCAGGGGCCCTGTTACTGAACCTTTATCCTTCTTTATTCTCCCTGATGCCTAATCCTGGATTAAATCCCAAATTGATAAAATGCCTTTGCTAGCCACATTAGTGCAGCAAGCACAGACCTGCCTGCGGTCAGGACATGCTTTTATTCTTTTGGAAAAACAAACAGGAAATGGTGATGGAAACCACTTGGAAACTGAAGGGGGAAACAGAAATAAATAAAAATAATAAAACTATTACTGCAGGCGATGTGTGAACTGGGGAAAAAACAAAAGACACACGATTTTGATTCATACCTTTGGAGAGGGCTTTCTTAATGACTGCTCTTTTGTGTCCCCAAAGCTGAGCTCATTTATCAGTCTGTGGGTTAATCCAAACCTATCAGGGTGAAAATTCAAGGAGGATGAAGGTTAAGTGACAGGCATTCTATCCTGAAAATGATGGAGTTGATGGATATCTAGAAAACGTGCCTTAGAGGCTGAGAGGGAAAGATCTTTCTGGAGACACCTGAGAGGATCAGATGTGGGTAGGGAAGTCTGGTCAGTGGTGTTCACACATCCAGCATGTGCCCACAGTGCTGCCATTAGTTCTAAATCAGCCACAAATTCTGAACTGCATTTTGCGTATAAATTAATCCTGATGAATTTGAAGAGGCTAGTGTATCACAGCAAAATACACAGGCATTAATCACAGAAACACCATTTTTAATGTATTAGTTACTAGGAAGCTGTCTGTAGCAGGATTGTCTGGCCAGTTCTTCCTCCTAGCCCAGGTGCTTCTTGGGTAATCTGGTTTATCTTACTGTATAGTACAATGGCGGGCAAGTAGCAGGTGCTTGTTAGATACTTATTTAAATAAAATTGAATTACAAGTTGATTAGCTGTTTTGGGCATATTCTACATTGATTGAGCCTCTTCTGATGGAATAGTCACCACTAGCTACTAAACTTGTTACAGTGGCTAAGATCTTGGTTTAGGAATCAAATTTGGAATGATCTCTAGCTGGTCCTTTGGCTCCATTTGCTTCAAGTATAACATGAAGGTACCGATGTCATGGAGCTATTAGAAGATTAACTGGGAAGAGGGAAGCTGAAGAGAGCTCTGAGTCTCTCTTCTCTTAGTCTTAGTCTTCTCTTACTGCTTGCTATGCAGGCTTGAGGACTTGAGTTCCATTTCTATAAGCCTGATAAAAACTGTTATGCAAGGTTGTACATATTTGTAATACCAGCACCAAGAAAGTGAAGACAAGTGGATCACTGGATTTAATGGTCAGCCAGACAACCCTAATTGATGAGTTTCAAGCCAAATGGGAGACCTTGTCTCAAATAAACAAGGGTGGATGGGATGTAAGGAGTGGCATCCAAAGCTAACTTCTGGCTCCCATATGCATGCACTCATGTACATCCTTTGACATGAAACACATACACACACAGACACACAGACACACAGACACACACAGACACACAGACACACAGACACACACACACACACACACACAAATGGCTTTGTATTCATTTTCTTAGAAGAGAGAAAATGTTATTCAGAGAGAAATGACTTGTTTTGATTATGTTTTCAGAATCAAATGTGTAAAATTATAAGTGTCTAGAGAAACATGATAAATGATTTGGCATAACAACACTTTGTCTCCTCCGTCATCTCTTCGAAAACAGAATCTGCCTTAGAAAACATACTGAGACCCATACGGAAAAGCGATAAAAATATTTGATATTTACAATGTACATGAACATCAGCCATGCAGTGTGACTGACCCCTCAGTAGTGCAGGTAAAAATCACTGTCTTCTTGTGCTTCAGTAAAGGGTAGTGATGGGACACCATCAGAGATTGGCCTCTGGGTTGGTGCATGCCATTTTAGTTGACTATTTCCTTTTTCTCTTCTTATTAAAAAGTGTCTCACTCAAGTTGAAGATTGGATCGTTAGCGAGGATGACACCTCTGTGGCATTAAAAGCATGGGTGCCAAGCTTTCATTGATGGCACTTTCCATATTTTAGTGAGTGGAGTGCTGTTTTGCTCTTGCAATCTGTCTTGTCAATGGAAGGTTGACGGGGAGTCCACTGGACCACCTGTGCTGTGGTTGAGCAAGATGCTGTGGTGATGGACTGGTGGCATTGGAAGAGTTACTCCGTTATGCCGCCCCACAGATGCTGAGAGATGAAGCTCTTCTGTGGGTTTGGCTGTTTCTGTAGCATGTCCTGTTACCTAAGAAAGGTGGTGTGCTACCAGAGATGCCTGGCCATGCCCCCTTCTTCCTTCCTCAGACTACTCTGAAGATAAGAGGCCTGTAGACTTTGCTGGTAGAGTAACCTGGGTTCATAAGGTACTTGGTCTACTTTGTGACCTGGCACGCTCCCTTTGATGCCCTGCATGACACATGGCATTAAAGTGCATTTTTGATGTGCTCTCTTTCCTTTTGACCTTGTCATGAGCCTTCTTCCTGTGTGTGTGATGATTTTCCTGTATTCTCACACCCCTAGAGTATCACTTCAGAACGTTCATGTTTAACTGACTTTGAGAGATAAACAAATATTGTGACAATGACAACAAACAAATGGCAAGAAGCAGAGGCTTAAAAACAAGATTCAGTTAAGGAGAATCAGACATCAGGGCCCAGCTGCCTGATGAGTAATTTTGAAGCATAACTTGAAATGTTGAAAATGTTTGAAGGGAGCCTTAAGTGGAGAAGCAAACAACCCCTATCATTACCACGACAGCTGTGCGCTTGGTCAGTGGCATCTTCTTCCTATGGTAACTTGGTGATACAACCTCATGCAATTATGCAAATAGAGCCATGTGATCCCAGAGAGCTAATGAGAGAATTCTTAAAATATCAAGAACAAACATATTAGCTTTCACTTGCCATCTTGTAACTCACTATTAGGCTGTGTGGTTTTGAGGCTCAACTACTCATGCTTTTGTGTAATATCCAAATTCCCATAGCCAGATATCTGTGGGACAGAGTGGGGGGATTTTCTGAGGACAAGGTGGAGGTATAGGAACTAGAATGTAACCAAGTCTCCAATAATGCAGGAGTTAGGGAAACTGCCTCTCCCCAATGCTGTCTAAAATTTGATCCTTACTTTTGATTCACCCCAAATAACCTGCTGTTAGAAGTGATGTAATTAGTAATTAGTACTCATTTTGTATGTTCTGTGCACAACATCATGAAAAGTACATAAGAGCTGTGAGGGAGTTCTTTGCTCCATGACACTCACTGTGTACTAGACACTTAGCTGCTTACACAGGACAGTGTCACATGATATTTCATGTGGATACTTGTCACAGTTGAGTCCACTGCAGTAGCAAGAGGAGGTAGCTACATAACCATTGCAGTTTCTAGTGTGACTACTGTTAATTCGGTGTAGTTAGGATTTTAATGTAACTTTATATTTGTTTCTTTTCTCAACTTTGATGGTGCCTTGTATGATCTGTGCTTGTGTGCATACATTTTTATAGACGTTAACTTTTCATAGCTCATTCATACCTATGGTATAATGAAGATAAATAGACTCTTATTCTTGAACTACATTTTCTTTACTTTTCTTAATATTTTGAAGCTATGTGGTTTCTTTTTCAAATTGTTGCAAACCTCTCAAAGGAAAAATCTCCATACAAGTAGACCCTAGTAATTCAAAGGGTGTTGTTAAAAGTCAAACTATATTTTCACATTCCCCCCTACCTTAGGGATAAAATCAAAATCTGAGCATAGAATTTATTCATGTTTCATATATATCTTTTATACATTACCTAAAGGTAATTTTATATAATTACAATTTTGTGCATAAAACAAAATTTCTTTTTGTATGGCATTATTTATGGTGCTCAATAAGGTTTGACTTTTGGAGTATTTTGGATTTCAGATTAAGGATGTTCAAACTATATTATTTTAGATATTTTCTATTTGTAGAGAAATTTAATTTTCAAATAAGTAAATTTAGGAAGCACCTCATCTAGATAATATGACCATGAACTCATTTAAACTGGGGTCACTTTGGAGAAGATACTTGCTATTATTATGATATCACAAGAGACAGAATATACTTCTGTCTGAGGGGAGTAGAATATATGTTTTTATGAATACAGAGCCAGAGTATAGAGATTAGGTTGGCATTAGTCTTTGGGAAATAACTAAAGATCATCAGAATGTAACTTTTTCACTTATTATAGTTTTGAAGATGAGAGCCAATTTTACAATATCATTTACCTAAAACAATAAATAACTAGTGGTGTATATTTTTCTACTGTGAGATTTTTTTCTTTTTTTAACATAGAAATTTTTAATGTGTTTGCGTTTATGTACGTATTTGTGTTTCATGTGTTTGTATGTGTGTGTACATGTTTGTATATGTGTATATGTGTATATATATGTATGTTTGTATGTGTGTATTTGTGTTTGTATGTATGTGTGTGTTTATATGTGTGTGCACATGTTTGCAGGCCAGAGATTGATCTAAGTTTTTCCTTTGGTAGATTTATTTTTATATTATATATTTGAGTTGTTTTGCCTGCATCTGTGTATGTACTGTATAGATGTACACACACACACACACACACACACACACACACACACACACACACATCTATCTATCTACGTGTGTGTGTGTGTGTGTGTGTGTGTGTGTGCATCACATGTGTGAGTGCTTGGTGCCCATGGAGAACAGAAAAGGATGCCAGATCTGAAACTAAAGTCATGAATAGTTGTGAGTAGTCATTTTCATACTAGAAACCAAACTATAGTCCTCTGGAAGAGTAGCCAGTGCTCTTAGCTAATTATCTGTCTCTCCAGCCCCCTCAGATGTTATAGGAATTGATCTCCATTTTATTTTTGAGACAGAGTCTCTCACTGAACTTGGAATTTACCAAGTCATCCAGACTGGAAGTCCCAAAAGCCACAAGTATCCTCTTGTCTTGGTCTCCATAAAGCTCTGAACCCAGGTTCTCATATCTTCAGGATATATTGGCTATTTTCTCCATTGTTGTGATGAATGACTGATACAAGTAACTGAATGGAGGAAGCGGGTTTACAGTCTGAGAGGATACAGTCCATTATGACAAAGAAGTCATGAGCACAGTAGTAGGAAGCTGGCTAGTCAGGTTTTGCTTGCAGGCAAGATGGGGAACAAGACACATGTTTGTATTCAGTTCCTTCCTCTCTTTTCTATAAACTGGGACCCCAGACCACTGGATGGTGCTGCCTACATTTAGGGCTGGTATTTCCACCATCAATAACCTAATCTAGAAAATTCCTTTCACAAATGTGCTCAGCGACTAGTCTCCAAGCTGATTCTAGGTTCTGTCAAGTTGACAATTTTAGCCACCATATATGGCAAGAGATTTACTGATCCAACTCCTCAGCCATGAAAAGTAACTTTACTTCTTAATTAACAGACAGTAAAAATCTTTTCTCCCTCTCCTCTGGACTTCCTTAGTTGGCTTTACTTTTACTAAGAAATTTATTCTCCCAATGAAGAAGATTGGAAATTGAGGTAACTCCTTCTATGGTATGCATACCTGGTGGAGTCTGGGGTCTTACTTGCATAGGCATAGGGCTTGCTTGTACTCAGATGTTCTAGAGTAATATTGTTTACTTTCCAAAAATTACTGTAGCTGATTTCTGTAGAGGTGGAAACCTATGTTATTCTTTCTATCTGGTCATCCATCCAGTTGTTCACTGATGAATGGGGTTATGAACTTTCTCCCTTAAGCCTCTGATGGCAATGCAGTTTGGTCACAAAGATTTGGCCCTTTCTCACTTCCCTGAGAATGCTGATCCAAAGCCATCAGCACATGATGACTTTCCACAGTTCAGGAAAATGTCCCTTGGTTAGGCTGATACACAGTCTGTGCAATTCACTTAATAAAGAGGTAGCAATCTTCCCTGGATGCTGAATGGGTTTAGTTTGACCCCTGTATCCTGAACCTTGGTTGCTTTCATTATTTCGAATGAAGACAGTGTGGTTGACTGCACACAACTGCAGAATGCCTTACAGATTGAGAAACATGCTGCCTCTGAAAATCATGGAAGGGCTGCTCAGGATGACAGATAATCTTCTGTTGGCTACTCTTGTCCCAGAGCAATTTGATAGTGCCAACTTTTTTATACACCTGAAAATACTTCTCATCCAAACTTCTACCTCAAGTAACCCTGAGCTTTGTGCTGAACCTCAAAGACTGGTAGGGTTTCATCTCCAAGGGTCCCTAATTTCAAAGAAGCTGTCCTCTTGGACAGAGGGAGGGAATTCTATTACATTTTTTCTTTTTTCTTTTAGATTTCCTAACAGCTCACAGCAGCAGGGAACATTCAAACTTAGACATAAATAATTCAGCAGCACTTTCTTTGAATTTCGTAAGCAATATTGGTTTCTTTTCCTTTCTTGCCACCGCTCCCTTGTCCTTTACTGGGAGGAATAACCTTCCTCTTGCACTGCCATCAACTTGGGCACTAGCATATTTGGGACAACAGCAAAGAGAAATTGATGATAACCTCAGTGGCTAAAACCTCATGCGGCCCTCGAAGGCACTTATAAGATTCCCTTTCCATTTTTATGCCATATGTCACGGGGTTTGATTTTTCCTATTTTAAAAAATTTTAATGCTTTATTACATTGTGTTACTGGGGCCATTTCTCCCCCAAAGAGAGGTATGATTGCAATAAAGGTCTGACATGTTTTTTATGAAGGCTCTTGTCTGCAAGGGCCAGGCCTTACTATTAGAGTGCTGCCGATTTCCCCTTGTGGCATTTGTAACACAGTTCCCAATACATTCCCTCTCACCTCTTGAATTGCCTTTTATAGTTAACTGATTAACAAAATAGAAATAATTATGAAAGTGTGGGCCTGAGCACCAAAAGGAAGAGAAGAACTTGCCTCAATTTCATCAATCTGCAACGAACTCTTTCCTTTTATAGATTGCCTGTCAACTAAAAATTCATTTAGAATGCCGCATGACTCAGAAAGATTTTGCACTTCTTTAAAAGGAAGACACGTTTTTCTCAGAAGATAAAGCTGTATTTCTGGGTATTTTCTGTTTTATAGGTACCAGAGCTGCTTCCCCTTGCCCTGTTCTCTCCTCTCCCCTCTTTCCCATCTCTGGATGCTCTTCTTTTCCTTTCCTTCTTTTTTCTTCCTTTCTGTGTTAAGGATTGAACCTAGGGCCTCACGCATTACGAGACAAATTTATTACCACTGAAGTGTATCTCTAAACCTAATTTTTTCTTTTCCTTCTTCCTGTGATATTTGTGATTATTAATGAATGGCTCTGTGGCAGAAGTTTTAATAGGGAAAACTGGGTTGATACAAAGATAAGAAGATCAGACACAACCATTAAGATGTTTTTCAGAAGACAAATCAAATGGTGGTGTAGTTGTAACAAATGTGAAGATGGAAACTATGCTGGGTACTGAGGGAGCTCTGAGGAGGAATGGCGGAGGAGGGGGCAGATTTTGTCTTGGATAGGGGAGTTTTCACTGAGAAGGGGCCACATGAGCTGGATTCTGATGTAAGAGTAGGAGTTATTGGGGTAGAACTCAGAAGGAAGGAGGCGTGCACAAGAGAGGCACAGGAATGTCACTGAGGAAGAAATACTTAAGTTTAAAGAGGAGTGAATGTGTGTATTTCCTCAAAAAGAAAGGGCCAAGATGAAGGTACTTTCTTTTCATCAGTTTAGCTCACTACGGTGAAATACATGACAGCACTTATTTATTTAGAAAAAAGTTTAATATTGGTGGGCAGTTTGGGATTTTCTTGTCCATGACCAATTGGCCCTGTGGTAAGGTAGCTCCTTTGTGGTGCAAGTTTGTGATCTAGTAAACGACCTAGCTCATGGTCCGGAAGCTGCAGAGAAGAGAAGGAAGCAGCCAGGCTTCCTTTGAGAATGCTTTTCCAATGACTTAAAGAGCTTCCCGAGAGGCTTCTTCTTTTGAAGGGTCTATCACCATCCAATAGCACCGCCCTAGGGGCCAGGCCTTCAGCACATGAGCCTTAGGGAGACATTCAACATTCTAACTCTAAAACATGTGTTTCTGAGCTGAAGTGGTCACCAACAGCTGTTATCAATCATTACCGATGCTATAACATCCTTGCTGACGTTAATGATGCTGTAATTATACACACTTCAAGTAATAGGAAAGCAAGGCTGAAAAAAGCCGACTCAGAGCTTCGCAGCTACTGAATGGCAGAGTCAGGACTCCACATTTTCATGGACCTGTCTCAAAAGCAGTGCAGCAGGAAGCAAGGCTCTAGAAGAAGAAGAAGAAGTGTCTTTTATTAGGTCACAAACCGACTCCAAACCCCACTGGCACAGAACTCTAAAGACCTGTTTCTCAGGAAAGGCAGCACTGTTGACTGTCAGCCTTGTGCTGGCTCCAGTCATGATCCTCTTACTCATTCCTGCATACAAGGCAAGGAAGGCAGTAAGTATACTGAGGCCTTTTGAATGCTGTCTCAGAGCAGCCTCTTCGTCTTGAATAAGTTATGCTGGAGTGAAAATAGCCTTCAGACCTCAGGTCCTTAAGTCAGACCCCACTGGCTTGGCTTCATGCGCATGTCCTGTGAATTGCAGCGGCGCCTTATGGCCCAGGCAGTGCTAGGCTGGAGAGCTCTCACACGGTCATCTTACAGCGCTAGCTTCTCAGCACAGGGGCTGGTGCTGCAGAGTTAAGCAGAACTTTGCAATTGTTTTGGTCCTGTAGGGCTGTACATCGCTCCTGCTGCCATCTGATCATGCAGCATAGGTCATGTGACCAACTCGATTCCATAGGGGTGAGGGATGGCCTATTAGAGGAATACCTTCTCAGAGGCATGGAAATGCAGATACTCCAGTATATCATCTCCAAGTCCAAATTCAAGATGGCTGCACAAGCTGCCACTTCTACCACTATTTGGTTTTCTTGCATTGTTACAGTTGTAACCAAGCAGATGCATCTTTTAAAATGAAAAGATGAAATCTTTAGTTTTCCAGCTATACTGGTTACATTTCAAGACCTCAGTAGCCACTTGTGTCTAGTGGCTACCATAATGACAACCGCAGAGATGAAGCATTTTCATCGTTGTAGAAAACTGTATTGAACAATAATGTCTAGAGCAGGGGCAAGCAAACTTTTCTATAAAGACCAAAATAGCCAGTATGTTAGAGTTAGCAGCACACATGGACTCAGAATAAAGGTAATCACAGATGACATGAAAGCAAATAAGCATTGTTGTTTTCCAACAAAACTTTATTAAAAACTAAGTAGGCAGCAGATAGATATAGTTCACAGCCTCTCCTTTGCAGTCCATGATCTACACGAATGGTCTCCACAAACAGTAGGAGCCATTTTTTCAAAAACTTCCCAGCCAGTATAGAAAGAAAACATTAACATTTTAGCTTCTATTAAGAATAGTCATCAGGGAAATGCAAGTCAAAACAACCCTGAGATTCCACCTCACACCAGTCGGAATGGCTAAGATAAAAAACTCAGGTGACAGCAGATACTGTTGAGAATGTGGAGAAAGAGGAACACTCCTCCACTGTTGGTGGGATTGCAAGCTGGTACAACCACTCTGGAAATCAGTTTGGCAGACCCTCAGAAAAATGGACATAATACTTCCTGAGGACCCAGCTATACCACTCCTGGGCATATACTCAGAAGATGCTCCAACATGTAATAAGGACACATGCTCTACTATGTTCATAGCAGCCATATTTATAATAGCCAGAAGCTGGAAACAACCCAAATGTCCCTCAACAGAGGAATGGATACAGAAAATGTGGTACATTTACACAATGGAATACTACTCAGCTATTAAAAACGACTTCATGAAATTTGCAGGCAAATGGATGGAACTTGAAAATATCATCCTGAGTGAGGTAACTCAGTCACAAAAGAACAAACATGGTATGTACTCACTGATAAGGGGATATTAGCCCAAAAGTTCGGAACACCCGTGATTCAATTCACAGCAACTGTTGGACTGAGCATGGGGTCCCAGAGGGAGGAGTTGATGAAGGTACTGAAGGAACTGAGGGATTTTGCAGCCTCATGGGGAGAGAGCAACTGTGTCAACTGGTCAGACCCCTCGGTGCTCCCAGAGACTGGATCACCAACCAAAGAATGCATATGGAGGGGCCCATGGTGCTGGCTACATAAGTGGCTAAGGAGGGCCTTGTTGGCCATCAGTGGAAGGAGAGGCCCTTGGGTCTGAGAGTGTTAGATGCCCCAGTATAGGGGAATGCCAGGGAGGGAAGACTGGAGTGGGTGGTTGGGTGGGGGACTACCCTCATAGAGGCAGGTGGAGGTGGGATGGGATAGGGGGTTTCCAAAGGGGAAACCTAGAAAGGGGAAAACATTTGAAATGTAAATAAAGCATTAAATAAATAAAAAAAAGAGAAAAGAATAAACTCCAAACATTTTGTACTCATTCCAATCACTTTCGAGGTCACCTGTGATGTATGTAAGGCAGGGGGCTCAACCCTCAGGGTTATATACTGTACTGAGTATTGGCATCCCTCACTTTCTAACACACCATGACATCACACAATCCATATATCTTAGTTATATAATATTGTGAATGATATCATCCAATTTGGGATATAGTAACCTTCCCGATATGAAGAAATGACTTAAACTATTTCTGCAAAGACTCCACTAAGTATTGCTAATGGTTTGAGCTTCATTCCTCACTGCCTGTGTCTCAGGGTTGGGGCAACCGTAGACACATTTCTGCTTGACCAGTTGGCTCCTTGTTAAATTCTGTCAAGCTGGAATGTAGGAGATAGAACTATAGGTTTGTTCCTTCATCTGTCTGCAGTTTATGCTTTTGTCACCCCAACTGGTTCCAGTAGCAGTTGGTGTCATTCCCAGCTTCTTCCCACACTCTGAAACTTAGTGCAGCAGCACCAGGCACCACCTGCTCCTGAGTCTGAGTCCCCCCTCAGGCCCCGCCCCTCAGGCCCCACTCCTCAGGCCCCGCTCCTCAGGCTCCGCCCCTCAGGCTCTGCCCCCCCAAGATAGTGCTGTTTCACATCTGCTTTCCTCCACTTTCCTCTTTTTGATTTTTGATTCTGGCTTTCTGAAGTCATTCTTTCTGTGACTAATGTTATCTTTCCCCCTTTTAAGACTCCTGTACTTCTGGAATCAATTTTCTTTAAAAATTTTCTGATTTTGCTCAGACACGTACAGGTACACAGTGGATTAAGATATACATTTGCTGATGAAGGGTCAGTCTATTGAGAGACTATTGAGGAATAGACCGTCCCTCCCTCCCTCCCTCCCTCCCTCCCTCCCTTCCTTCCTTCCTTTTTTCTTTTCTTCCTTTCTTCCTTTCTTCCTGCGCTTTATCCCCGAGCTAAATTTCCTAGCCCCAAAGACATATTCTTCATTTCCTGTTGTTCTGGATATTACCTCTGGTTTATAATATGTCTCAAGATTTCAGTTAATGACGGTAAGAACACTGTGCAACAGTACAAAGCCAAGTGTCCCCACACGAGGAAGAGCCTATGGATCTAAGACAGTTTTGGAATCATGATGTATCAGATATTTTTTCAAACGGACTGAACTTCATTCATGTTAAATGTTTAGAGGTAATTTTTGAGTTTCAAAAATAGCTTTCTGACCTCAGGAACCATGTTTCTGTTAGTTTTAATGATATATTGAGAACTTAAGACAGTTTTTAGCCTGCATAGATAATCCATGTATTTACTAGATAAATTAATGTGTACTAGCAGCAGATATCATCTTCATCTTCTTCTTCTTCATCATCATCATCATCTGTAACAAATACTCAGAAAGAGCAGAAAATTTTTGTATACTTCAGCAACTAAAACAGTAAAATTGAAAAGGGAAAAAAATCAGTAATAATACAGATTTGAGTAACCTATAAAACAAATCATTAACTTAAAACATGACAGGACACACATCCTATTTGTGTGCAGACTGATCGATACAGGGCTGTAAATCATCTCTCAATATCTATTAAAGGATTTAAAACACTTATAATTAACCTAAAAATTAATAAAAAATTATTTGAAGGTTCTCAGATATTAAGTGTTTTTGAGTTATGCATGAGTCAAAGAGGAAAATAGTTTTATAAATGATAATGTAAACGTGAGTTCATAGCTTAGGGAATGCTGGCAAAGCCACAGAGACAGAGAACATGTAGATGGAAAAGCTTGTAGTCAAATGAAAAAATAGCAAAAGGCCAATAAAGAATATTCTAAGAAATCAGCAAAAGCAAACTAAAAGAAGTCACTGTGAGGAGAAAACCACAAAGGGAGCTCAGAAATAAAAGAAAGAGAAAATTAGTGAAAGATGGATCATGAGGCTACTTTTTCGAGGAGAATGATAAAATCATAAACCTCTGTCAAGTTTTACAATTATCAAAAACACAACAACAACAACAACAACAACAGGACGATCCAGAATAAAACATGGTGCATTATCCCACAAGTAAATTCAGTAAATTTGAAATTTACAATAGAATGGGTATTGTGAACACACAGAAACAGAGGAAATAGGAAGTCAGAGATGTTGATGGAATTTAAAAAAAAACAACTAAGAGAGAAATGCATGGTGTTCAAGGAGAAGCTTCCTGTGTCTCCAAGCTGAGCTATGCACGCAGGGCAGTAGCTTGTACACTCAGAGTGGTTTTGCTTCTATGATGCTAGTATGGATAATAAGAACCAGACTCTAAAGTTTTTATGGAAATGCACAAATTCTAGGAGAGAAGAGATATCTTTAAATACATTTGTATGATTTTGCCTTGTATGAGCCGTCTTATTAAGATACAGTAGAAAACGCAGTGCGCTATTGGTGTACAGACATGCATATACTAATGTGAACACCCACAAATAAGTGTAGGCTCCATTTATTGCAAAATTTGCACTTAAAGTCTATAGGAAAAGAACAATATTATTTTCAGTAATTGATACTGTTGTGTTTTATATAAAAAAAGAAAGAGGCCAGGATCTGTTCTGGTAGAGGCAGGTATGGTGAGGGGAAAGGAGGGCCTCCGCAGGGCCATGCCGAGGAGGCATCACTTTCCCCCGAGATACAAGCCATATGCCAGATGGAATATGGAATAGTGTTTATTTAGGACATGGAGAAGGGAATTGGGAAGGGAGGGGGGGAGGGAGAGGGAGAGAGAAAGGGAGAGGGAGAGAGAGAGGGAGAGGGAGAGGGAGAGGGAGAGGGAGAGGGAGAGGGAGAAGAGGAGAGGCCAGCTAGGAACACGTGAGGGTGGGAGGGGAAGGGGATAAAGGGGTCAGGGGAAGAAGGGGCAGAGAAGGTAAGAGAGCGAGAGAGTGAGAATGGGGCGAGCAGCCCCTTTTGTAGTAAGGCAGGCACACTTGGCTGTTGCCAGGTATCTGTGGGGCAGAACCTAGAAGGAATGCTAACTGATTCTGTGTTTATTTTATATCCACACAAATAACTTACCTCATATCAAATCCCACATCAATAGCAGATGAAAACAATGTAAATTTCTAGAACATAATTTAGGATAATAAATTCTGACTTCAGAGAGCTGACAGGGAAAGATTGCTGAGCCTGAATAAGTTTTTCTCTATAAAATAACCTTACCTAGTGACAGAGAAACAGATGTTCAGGAAAAGCATTGGACTTCAGGTAATAGAAGGGCTCACAAAATAAATTCCTACAGATCAATACGGAAAAGCGAGGTCAATATGGCAGTTCTTCCCAAAAGACATTTAAAGGGCAAGAAAGACTCCAGAAGTTTCTAAATCTCATCAATACTTAAGGAAATGTAAGTCTGAATATTTTATACTTATTGTTTTTATTCAATAAGTATAAATTATAGCACATGCATGAAATGTTTTGCTTCTAGAGAAGTATCTTTAAAGTTGAGAGTTCCTCCTTGTTAGTTTTTTTCAATAATCTGTATATTCACTTTATATCCTATTTTCAGGCCCCCTCCCTCCTCTCCTCCAAGTCCCACTCTTACAAATCCCTCCCTCCATCACCCCCTCCTCCTCAGAGAAGGGGAAAGCCCCCGTAGGTAGCACCCTACCCTGGGACATCTTCTCCCTCTGAGGCCCAACCAGGCAGTCCAGGCAGGGGAAGGGGATCCAGTGACAGGCAACTCTGTCACAAGTCTTAATTTTTATAGTAGGCCAATAGTCTTTTGTCATATCATTAAACAGAATCAAGGTCAATGTACGTGTAAAACAAGTGTAGGAGAATCTGGCCTTTAAAGGAACTAGGCAGTGATGGTCTGCCTCTTATGGACCCCGTGTGTGATGCTGGTCCCACATAATAAATAGCACAGCCTAGTGACAATGCTATAGCTGTGTCAGTAGGTGACGTACATATGATGAAGGAAACTGTCCAATGACATGTTTCTCTGGCTAAGTCCCTATTGTTAAGCCAAACATGACATTATTTGAAGCCAAATCACAAACCACGAGGAAGGCTATATTTAGATATTAACAGTAAGGAAAGTTGTTAAGGATGTGGAATGACCAGAATTTAGAAAAAAATTCTCAGTATAAAGTGTAGTAAGTTTCATTTTTGTACATATATATTGTTATAGTTGGTTCTTAATTATCCACCTTACCTGATTTCTATTGTACCATGCTTCCTTAGAAGTGGTCTTTCATCTGCTTTCCTGAGGATGTCAGGGTGGCAAGCTGCCAGCCACTCTGGAGATGTTGGTAATGTCTACTGTACATACCCACTTTCTGAACCTGACAATTTACATCTAGAAATATGTGTGACAAGAATGTGGACATACAACTATAAGTTTGTACAAGAAGGTATGCATATGATTGTCCACAGAAACATTTATTTTTGGTAGTGAAAAACTGGGAGAACCAAACTTTTCTCCAAAGGTGGAATAAATAGATTTTAATCCTTCTCATTTAGTAGAAATGGGTTCCATAAGTCAAAGGCCATACTGTTCTCTGTGGAGTCAGAGGACAACTTGTGGAAGTTGACTCTCTTCTTCCACTGTGTGGGTCCTTGGGGTTAAACTCAGGTTGCCAGGCTTGGAAACAAGTGCCTTTACCTGCTGAAGCATCATGCTGGCCCCTGCAGCCTTATTTTTGGCTTGAATGGTAGCTCAATAAATGTGTCCAATTTCTTAAAATAAGTCAACTATGCATTTCTGATTTAAGTACGCTAAGGAAATATATGCATGTTAATTCCCCAAGGAGAGGCAAGTGGGAATGCTAGGCCGCTAAGCCAGTGTATGGATTCTTCTGTATCAGTGCTGTCCTCACTGAACACCTGCTACGTTACTCAGTTTATTATGATTGTTAGATATGGATCTGGGTTCTTGAGAACATGCTCTGATTTGGTGACTGTAGTAGTGGGTCTCCTTTGTGTGCTGCTGAGGCCTGGAAAAGAGCAGGCCAGGAGCATCAGCAGAAGGGCAGGAGACTTTAGTTAGAGCTAGTCTTGGAGAAGTTCAATGCTTTGGTAGGTGCTATGGTTAGAAAGGTGTCCCCTCTAAGACTGTGTTTGCTGTCACGTGTTACTTCAACAAGTTGCCCTCCCACTCATCATCATACAAGCAATCATAATTAAATGCAGTGATTCTCTCCCTCTCTCTCTCTCTCTCTCTCTCTCTCTCTCTCTCTCTCTCTCTCTCACACACACACACACACACGCACACACCCTATGAAAGTAGGAAGGAGATTTGTTGGGAAGGAGGGACCTAGTAGGAGGAGGAGGGGCATAGGATAAAGGGGAGTTATGATCAAGGCGCAGTACACACGGATGGAATCGTGAAGGAATAAATTTGAAAAGCAGTGGAGATGTTTAAGAGGTGGTTATACCATGAGGGCCCCACCCACATGGAGGGGATTGGTGCTGTACTTAGATATGGAGTTTTGTTCTCTCTCTCCCTTGCCCCTCCTCCTACCCTTGTTCCTCCTCCTCTCCTCTCCTGTCTCTTCTTATCCTTCTTCCTTCCTCTCCCCTCTCTCTCTTTCTCCCTTCTCTCTCTTCCTCTTCTTCCTTTTCCCTTCCTATCTTCTGTATTTTCTTTCCTTCTGCCAGGTGATAACTCAAGAAGCATTTCGCCTAATACAGGCACTGTGATATTGTGCTCTCCCATTTTCTAACTATAAAGCAATAAATCTAGGCTCACTATACATCGCCTGCTCCTCCTGTGCATTCTGCTGCAGGAGCACAGACAGACCAAGCTTCTGGGCTGACCTAAAGATGCACTTGTGATCTCCCAGGTGGTGAGCGGAGCAGAACCATTATACTTCTCAGCAGCTCTATTGTTCCCATTTAAAAGCTGTTTATCAGATTAACAGTGGGTGCTATTTAACAGGGGAGAGTAAGCTTGCTGGAAAACTTGCTGCAAAATGGAATAAAGATGCAAGAGTCTTGACAAGCCCCGCCTTATTAAAAAAGAGTACGGAGGACTAAGTATTGCTAACTGGTGCCAGCCTTTAAAGAATCATAAGAAATGCTGGGTCTACAAGGATGTTCTGAAAAAGTGTACATAATCAATTGTACTTAAGCCCGAGTAATGGAAAATGACTGCAAAAAGAACAGATCTAAATGCTCAGAAGAGATGTGTTGAAGATGGAGGGTGGCTGAGTTTGAGAAGGACATAAAAGCTGCTGTTCTGTCAGTCACTTTCCAAAATGAGCCTTTCACAGCCAGTGTTGGGCTGATGCTGTCTTCTGCATAGACACCTACCCTCGCTGTCCTTTAGACCTTCACCTTTGTTTCCAGAATGGCGTCACTCACTGTCCACTCTGGTATAGGTCTAGAGTGTCTGTTGGTTCAGGGAAGCTGCCCCCAGAGAGAGATTTGTCTTGGATTTCCTCCCTTATCCCACCACATTATCTTCTATCAACTAGCTGATTTGCCTAGTTGCATCAAGGACAGATGACTAGTCAGGCAAGTTTTTCTTGAAATTATTCTTTATTAGCCTGCTTTCGCCTTCCTTCATTATCTAAATTTAGAAATGAATTGCCAGCAGGCTTGATATAATCTTCAAATGAAGCAATTATTGAACACCAGAACTCCCAGCAAGAAACACCAAGGCGATCTTTGCCTCATTACAGAGACTGTTGAATGACTTCCTCTATCGGTTGAAGCCACTGCTGTTCCTTGAATGATTTCTACTGGTGTTTCTCTGGGACAAACTTCCTTGGACCCAGCTGGCCCTCTGGACCTTTAAGCCCAAGATCCTAGAAATCCTCAGAGTGCCTATGTTTATAAATATGATTTGCATATGGGTCTGCTAAGCTGTTTTGCATGTTGGCTATTTTGTAAACATTTCATTGGAAGATAGCTAGTTCTTCATAACATACATCAGTTGAAGTGTAATGTGAGCAATTGAACAGGTATTTAGAACTGTGAAGGTGATTCTTGCAGTCAACAGCTATACTTAATAGAGTTCTACATGAACACAAAAAGCATTTTTAAAAAAAATTATTGCTTAAGTATTTCTTGAAGGCTTCCTTAGAGATGAAATTTTTTTCTGGTAGCATGGATGGTGATTTGGTGTCAGCTCGCTAGCAAGGACTACCCTGTTACTGCTCACGAATGTAAGGAAAGGTTTGTTAAGCAGAGCTGTAGTTAAATATTAAATTATATGAACAAAATTAAACACTATTTTGTGGTGTTGGGATTGAACCCAGACCATAGACTGTTATTACTAGGCAAATTATCTATTACTGAGCTGTATGTCTCTAGCCTTTTTTGAAGATTTGAGTTTTAAATAGGGACTCACCAAGTGGTTTGTGCTGGTCTCATCCTTGTAGGTTAGGAAGGACTTGAACTTTGACCCACGTGCCTCAGCCTCCCAAGTAAATGAGACCATAGCTGTGTGCCGACATGATTTGCTGAGATAAAATGAACTCTAGTAAAAAACAAAACCAACACATTTCCATAAACTCTCCATAGTTATTTTATCACATTTTGTAATTGTTTATGCCCTTGAGATACATTTATTGTATCTATGTAGTAAGCAATACAAAGCCACAGCATCTCTGGACCTCTTCTTAACTTTCCAAGAAGAATGCCACCGTCAGCAGTGGTGTGTGTGGGTGCTTGTGTTAGATAAATCACAGCATTATCAACTGGAGCCTGAGTTTATTTTTTGCTGACTTTCTAGACTGAAGACAGTGATGGAGAAAATGTTAACAATGCAGATTAAATTTAAAAATGTGTTACGTATGTAGGTATTACATTGGACAAAACACAAAAATTGGGGGCTTGAAAGATGGATGACTCAGGGATTAAGAGTGTGCTCTACTCTTGCAGAGCACCTATTTTGATCTAAGAACCCATGCTGGGTGGCTTGAAACTCCCTGTAAATTCTATCTTCAAGAAAATTCAACACTTCTGGTCTCCAGTGGCACCAGAACATACCTCTACACACACACACACACACACACACACACACACACACACACACACACACACACACACACACAAAATAGATCCTCTAAACCCACCCAAATAATGGACTCATATTTTATTAAAAAAAAAAAAAAAAAAAAAAAAAAGATGTTCAACACTGTTCTGGCGTCCTGTCATTTCACTTTCAACTTATTTTTATAATAAAGATATCAGCCAACATTCATGGTAGCACATTAATTGCAAATGTAGGCTGGCTATAGTTATGAGTTAGGCCCACATCAAGTATTCTCTAACAATTAATTGGTCATGTTCATACTTATGATAAAAGAGTTTTATTTCTTTTATTACTTGTTAATTGAGACAAACGGGGTTGCTATGACACAGATACCCTGGACAGAGGGCAGATCACGTCCAGCTGGGCCAGAGTGCACTGGTAGGAGACTTTATGGTGATAGTTAGACTGGCACTCTATTAAAATCATGGTGTGTTTCTCCAATTTTCTATTTCCTATTCTTGGGCTGTGGTTGAGACATTGGGGGAATGAACCTGTAGATAAGGAAGGACTGCCCTGTGAACCTTTAGACAAAGAGTTCATCTTGTCAGGGCCACCTCAGTCTTCAGGGCTCCCCCTTCTCAGAGGTGAGGGGGGAGTGGTGGGAAGATCTATTTGAGGGGGTACTGGGAGGAGAGGGGGGCTGATGTTGGGATCTAAAGTGAATAAATAAATACTTTTTTTAAAAAAGGAAACATCCCCAGGAAGAATCTAGCTCTAACAATGCAAGACATGGTTTCCTCATTTGAACTACTGAATTATTTCTCTCTTTATGCAAGATGAACTGGAACCACAGGGCTAAAGCCAATATCTACAGTCAAGATCTCTCTATCGTGGATGGTGGTTTGGGCTGGAGAGATGGCTCAGCCATTAAAGGCTAGGCTCACAACCAAAAATATAAGAAATAATCTTTGTAGCCTATTTGTTATGGCTTTACTAATATCATACGGTCAGTTTTGATCCAGTAGCTCTGCCAATTGCTATACATTGAAAATTTGCTTCTTTAATTCACTCTAGAGTTCATCTTTTAAGTTTATGTACAGCTTAATAGAGAACATTGTTCTACGAGTGATCATGTTGTTTAAATCAAAAAACTGTAATGACTTTTTTCTTATTAATTTAAAGCATAACAATATGGTCACTGTGTGGTGCTTCTGCATCCAGTGTTTTGTTGCATTTATATGAAATTATATTAGACTTTCTATAATCATTTAAGTCTGTATATTTGAGGACTCTTAGTCACCACTCACATCAAAATGCTAAGCATTCACCAGGCATTATAATTTTAATATTGAGCCTCTACAGACTAAATGAAAATGAGTAGGTTCAATATTAATTAGCAATGAACTTCAAACTATAATAGTTTGAAATTCAAAAATTTTGAACAGGAATACTGAATGAATCTTATAGCATCCTTATCCGGCTGTTAATCTTTTTTGTTGAAGTTTGAATTTGTGAACAATCTTGATGGCTCTTATGATAAGTGAGCTCATAATTCTTCAAGTTTATGAAATAGTTTAGGTGGAGAGGGCTTGGTGAGAGACCTAATGTTAATTGTACCATCTGGAAAGACGAGCAATGAGGAGCTAAGGATGTGTCTGCCCTGCTTGTTGCTTTTGCTTTCTTACGAGAAAGAAGCTGAAGTTTTGTAGATGAGGCTGGTACAGAAGACTGCTCGTGATTCCTTAATATGCTTTGCCAGGGAAGCAGTGCTGCAGGCTCATGTATTGTGTGTTGTGAACTTAACCACCACTGGATAACTTGAACTGATGGAGATTGGTACCTTAGAATAGTATGCAGAAGCATGACACGCTGAATCTGTGTCATCATACAAAGAAATAACCATTAGGACAAGCACGAGATACTGTGAAGAAGAAACAAAAAAGGGAAAAATTCTGGACTGGGTGGGGTGGGGAAATGAGGCTGGGAATATAGTTCAGTTGGAAGAATTCTTCCCTATCTTTGTACAAATCCCTGGGTTTGATCCTCAGAACCACATATACCAGGTTTGGTGTCACATATTTGAAATCCAGGGTCAAGAAGGTAGAGTTAGGAGGATCAGGAATTCAAGGTCATACTAGGCTCTCTAGGCAGTTTGAGGTAGTTTAAAGGCTATATGACAGCCTATCTCTAAATAAAATAATACATGAAAATTAAGGACTTAGTAGGAACAGAGATGAGGACTGCTCCAAGAATCCAAGATGTAGGAACCAATGCCTTTTTAAGGTTTCCCATTGGTCGGACAGTCTTCTAGGATTCTATACAGTACGAGTCCTGGCTTGGCTCAAATTGTATGTTCAGAGAGCTAGCCTCAAAGATTAAGGGAAGAGTTTTCCCTGGCTCCAGTGGATCATGTTCTGCCAAGGAAAACAAGAACGTAGTGCTTGTGGAGAGACAAAATGTTACAGTAGCATTAACGGGCCATGAATGGAGAGCTTTTCCTTTCAGGTCAGGAGAATGGAGTCTCTGTCCTTGGTGGAGACCTAACATTCCGGTTGTACTGGTCAATCACCTGGTCAAGGGACTCAGCAAGATGGATTCACCTAAGGCTATGTGAAAGGTGGGAGGAATAGTTTGCCTTTTTAATGAGATAATACTTTTTCTACATGGAATTTCTGGCCCCTCTACAGAGGCTTACAGAGATGCAGCCATGGAGATCTGCTTTTCTGAATTAGAGAAAAGGTAACTTTTCCTTTCCCTCTTTCTATCTTTTTCTAAGCACTCTTTCTCTGACACTTTGGGCTTCCTTACCTTTTCTCTCAAGTTCTCCTTCCCCTGACTTCTGCCATGTGGCTGTCTGCTTGAACTTCTATGCCTAACGCAAAATGGCATGAGTTTCTCTCTTTCTCTTCTCTATCTTCCTCCTCCAGGCAGCTGCCAAGACTTACAGCTTGGCAGCTCTGGAGATTTCCACACACACCAATAAAATTGTCCTTGAGCTTTCTTCTGAGTTCTTCCTTAATTCCCCAGAGGGGAACCCAGTTTCCCCAGTAGCATATGGTGACGCCTCAAAATATCCAGCAACAAAAGATTGCCTGAAAGGTTTCGAACAATACTGTCATGGCAATTCTGGATCCCTCAGTTTTGAACTGGGTGGCCTTTCCATTCAGTTCTGTGATTGTCAACCTCACCTCTGTCTTTTCTATACACTTAATGGAATCTTTATTGTTTATAACCCTACCACATGGTTAGCTTTGTTAATACCATGACTAGCACTAGGTTAGATAGTCCATACCATCATTATAGGACAGAAAGAATGAAGGAACCTTAATAGTTAAATGAAAGGAGACACTGAAAGGTGTTTGGAGCTCCTTGTTTTGTGTTATATCATTTAAAGAAAATGAAACTGGGGGCTGGCGAGAGAGAAAGAGAGTTTAGTGGTTAAAACACTTTCTGCTCTTTTGGAAACCCCAGTTTGGAACCTAGCATCCACATCAGGCAGCTAACAACAGACTGTAAATCCAGTGTCAGGGGATACACTGCCCTCTGCGGGCGTCTGTGGGCACCTACGCTCAAATAGCATACATTCATGTACATACACACATTCATGAAAATTAATTTAAATGTGAAATAAAATGAAATTAGAAGTTTTACAGAATCGTTGGTGCCAGGTACAAATCCACATGAGTATAATATTGTGTAAAAGCTGACCTTGTTGATGGAAGAAGCTCTTTGTCTATTTCTTTTATCTCTTTATATACTAAGAAATCTGAATGGACACTCACTCAGGTAAGGCTTTGCATGGATGTTGCTTTTGTAAGTCACCATTAATATGTTAAGCATGCCTTTAGGCTGACTTGCTTTCTCTTTTCCTTTGTCTGTATGCATTACTGCAGTTTTTAATACTCCTAATGACTCTGAAATGGGACATTGACTCAGAATTAGTGACAATCAAGCATTAATGGTCCTTGCCTCTGTGGCCTGTCAGCAACTCATCTCATCTGACATTAGTTCTAGAAAATAAGCCAGATTAGGCTTTCCCAAGATGTGGCCATTCAGAAAAGACTCCCTCTTGTCACAGGCACCCTTTTGCTCATCATTTTACTGCTTTCTCTGTTCCCATGTCTTGGCTTGTGCTTTTGATGAAAGAGAGTGTCTACATCAGATTTAAGGGGAGGTGAATGAGAGAAAGAAGAAATGAAAGAGAAATATAGGAAAATATTCAACCCCAAACCAGGCCACATAATAAAAAAATTTAAGAACATAATTGACATAATGACCCAAGAAATGATCTAATTAAACCTATTTCTATTTTAAAAATGAAGAAACAGGATGAAGGAGGCAAAGTAACTGTCACAAAATTTATAAAGGAAAAGGATACTCACGTGACACTTGAGTTCTCTAAGCATCCCTGAATTCTAGAAGAGCAGAAAGCCTATCCCTGGGCTTCCCACAGTAGCCGCATATTGATGAATAAATTTACAAACCCAAACCAGAAAAGAATACGAGAATGATAGCCATTCAAAATCTTATTAGCTTAAAAGTTAGGAGCTCACTTTGCACTTCTTGATCTGTGATGCTCCAGGGACCTGGATCTTCCAAAGACAAGAAGCAAACAGGCCAAACCCAAAATACAAAATCCAGTCCCTCACCTGGAAGTGACATTAGGATGAACTGGTAGGCATTGTTTCTGGGAAGTAGCTTGTGAACCCAGTTGTGTTCCCTCGAACCAGGGTGTGGGAGAAGACAGTGATGGGGAGATTAAATACCTTCTTGGAGATGGCTGGGGGTGCCCTTTAATTGGCTTGCATATGACAATTTATACTGTGTTGCTTCTGCATATACGGTGTCCCCAGCCGCATTCCTGTCTTTTGCCTACTCTCCGCCGTGTCACAATGTCTGGAGTACTCCTGGCCTGCTTTGCCCAGGTTTTCTTGTTTACTAAACAGTTTACTGAGCTCCCATCGGTGTGGAAGATCCATTATTAAATGTTGAGAAACATTGTGAAGTGGTTGTGTACAGCACTCACCACCAACATTAATAATTTGTAAACTTTATAGTTAGTGAAATCATATTAAAAGCAAACAATATGTATCTAAAGCTCATTTTCTAAATATTTACTTTTTGGGCTAGTTGGTCTTTATTTACACTGCAGAAAACACTAGATCAGTAGCTCTCCACTGACCCTTCAATACAGTTCCTCATAGTGTGGTTACCCCCAGCCATAAAATCATTTCATTGCTTCCTTTGTTACTTCATGACTGTAATTTTACTACTGTCGTGAATTGTAAGGTAAATATCTGTGTTTTTTGATGGTCTTAGGTTGTTTGATCCCTGAAAGGGTTATGAGCCTTGAGAACCTCTGCACTAGATAATTGAAGACATCTCTTCCTGTTTTCACACTGAGGTAAGCTATAGCAATTGACCACATGGAAATTGGCAAATGTTGAAATCAGTTTCCCTCTCTCTCTCTCTCTCTCCTCTCTCCCTCTGTCCCTCCCTCCCTCCCTTCCTTCTTCCCTTTCTCTCTCTCCATCCTTCCTTCCTTTACTCCTCCCCCTTCTCCTCCCCCTCTCTCCCTGTCCCTTTCTTGTCATTTTTTAAACCCATTCTCCAGCTGTTTTTGGCATTTGACCAATGGGAGACCTAGAAGGAGTTGAGAAGATAGGCAAAGACATCATAGTGTTTCATTCCCCTCTGGGGTCAGTTTCTCGCTAATCTTTGAGCAACATCACTGCTTTACTACATGCTATTGAGTTGTTTACTTCCAGTGAGCAACTCTCTCCATTAAAAAAATGCTGTCAGTGCTTCAATGTGGGCCAGTGGGATAGCCTAGTCAGTAAGAGTAAAGGTGCCTGCTCCCAGGCTGACAAATGCAGTTCCATCTTTAGGACCCACATGGTAGGAGAGAACTGGCTCCCAGAAACTTTCCTGCGATCTAAACATGCATGCTCACACACACACACACACACACACACACACACCCCTCATGACACATCTGCATATCGTTCTTATATCAATACATAAACAGTTCAAAGAAGCTCTTGGACTCTCTCCTTTCTGCTGTCTGAACCTTGTCTGACACACGTAGAAACTTATTTAAACAAATGTTTCTTGCTTGTTTATATGCAGGAGCATTTTCCACATACAACCTTACACACTTACAATGATAAAGCAATAATAGAAACGGAAGTCCCTCTCTTTATTTCAGAAAATAACTAAAGAGCCCCAAAGGCTAAGCGCTTATCGAAGTGTCTGTAGTTTGTTGTTGAGAAGCAACGAATGCTTTTCCAGGTGATGCCAGGATCCATGAGAACCATGTTAACATTCCAAAGAAGGCCGAGAATTCACCAGACTCACTGAGGTCACCCAGATCATCTTTGAGGTCTGAGTTTTGAGTTGATGATTCATGTGCTGCCTTTGATTCGATTTTCACTATGGTTTTTTTCCTCATGGTGCCATGGTGGCTAAATGATATCTATAACTGGAAATTTCTAAAAAAAAATTGCATAGTTTAAAAATAGTGGATTGATTTTCTGAAAGTCAAATTGACAGTCTTAAAAAAAAAACAAAAACAAAACCGAAAACCCAGGGTATAGGCTGCTGTGCCTGGGCTGCACTGATGGAAGTCTTTAGCTTATCACTTCATGTATTGATCAAAGTCCACACGACTGTGGGACACAGAAGGAAGCCAATGCTCGGGAAGGGGACTTTCTTCCTTTCCTTCTGGGCTTGTTTAATACAGAGAAAATGGATTTTATTTGGAGATTCAGTGAATATTTCGTATTTCCCCTCATGGGGAAGCGTCGGTTTTGAAAATGTGCTGAGATGTCTTAGAATATAAACATTGTTCATATAGTTTTCTATCTTACAAGTTTCCTTTTGTACTCTGCTGTTAAAACATGAAAGAATGCTGATCAAATTTGCCCACATGGATACATTTACAAGGGTGTATGATGATTAATGGTGAGCTAATGTATGCACTCACAAAATATTTTAAGGTAGTATAACGCTGTCTGAGTTGATATCCTTGCACAGCCCCTTATTAACACTACCCGAAGCTAGATGTGAGGAGGCAGGAACATATTTTGCAATGGTATGCCTGCCAGCTAAGCAGGCCGTCTAAGAGTGCCATATCATCTGTGACCACAAGATGCCGCTCAAGCCGTTGTGAGTTAGGTCTTTTGTTACCAGCAGAGTGACATTTCCGTTTATTTTTTACATGCTCTCCAATTATATATTAAAACTCATGGTAGGTGGGTTGAAGGAGAGGAGACCCTGACTCTTTTCAGCCTGTGTGAGGAAAATTGATGAATAATTTCCTTAGGTTTTCACAAACCAAGACTGAGAATTCAGATACCATAAAATTGTTGCAGCCTCAGTTTCTGGGTTGCTGTGTCTACATGTCCACACGGGCCCTGTCTGCGGCCCAGTCTTTTACATATAGTCAGCAGTACCATCTGCCCCCGAACAAGTAATTTCCTGCCTACCCCCACTAGCCACATATGCAACAAACTGTTTCTCTAATATACAAAATGTCAAAAGATTGCTGTAAGGTGCAAACAAGTCATCAGATGTCTATGTCTCCACGGCAATTAAACAGTCACAACATGGCAGCCCAGAGAGAAAGCTTCCAGAAGTAACCGTGTGCAA
This sequence comes from Uromys caudimaculatus, assembly GCA_028551405.1. Taxonomy (NCBI): domain Eukaryota; kingdom Metazoa; phylum Chordata; class Mammalia; order Rodentia; family Muridae; genus Uromys; species Uromys caudimaculatus. The sequence goes on from CM052703.1 coordinate 43,064,317, forward strand.
AGGCAACCACTGGCTCCGGGTGATGTTATTTATCTCTCTAGTCCCTGTCTGTGACTAGAAAGAGAAATCCATGAGGTAAAGATCGGAGATGCTGCAGTCTCCTGCTTTCCTGTCAAACTTGCCCTAAATTTAAATTTAGACCTTCCAGTTTTTGACATTAAATGGAGGTAAGATTTTTCTTATCTTCTGACTGATGTCTAATCTAACCTATGGCTTACTGTAAGGCAGGGTGGCCTGTTATTAAAAACGTTTACTGGGAAGTGGCTGGGCCAAAATCAGGCAGGAAGCAGGTGTGTTAAATCCTCCAGGAATGTCTAATAGGAAGGTAACTTCTCTCTTTTCTCAAATTAATTTGGCAACAACAGAGCTGATTTGGCCCTTAGGCAGCATGGTTTCTGGAAGTCAAAGGATAGTCTTTCGCATATTAAAACAGTCCTTTTAGTCTAAGTTGCCTAGTAATCTGTGGTCTCAGTGGGCGGAGCCAAGGGTTTCAGGATGGGGAGCTTGGTGATCAGTAGAGCCAAACAGGAGAACCTGGATGGTGGTGAGGACAGAGAAAATCAGCAGTAGAAATGGGGAGGGGAGGAGGGTGTATCTACAAGGGGAAGCATGGTGGAGCTTAGTCTAGGAGAAGCCCCACAGAATGTGCTGTTTTGCCTGTGAATGCTCCTTCAGGCTGGATCAGATTGGTGCTGCGAGCTTTTAGCTAAGGCAATTCAAAAATGAATGGAAGGATGTATTCTGTATTCTTGTTTTCATATTAATCCCGGCTCCAGACATCCTTGGCCAATAGATCACTTCTTTTTTTCTGAATTCTCATTCCCTCATCCATTCTTGCTAATGTACCTGTTCAACTGCTCTTCACTTTTATACCTAATAGATGCCAGGTACTATGGATTGAGGATGAAAAAACATTTCAAAAACTTTTCAGATAATCATGGAACTCTTACGCAGAAAAATTCATCCTTTGCTTTAAAATATCTTAGCCTGTATAGTGGAAATTTTAAACGTTTCTACATTTAGTATAAACAATAGTAAAACGCACTGATATTTTAAACCAGTGATTCTCATACTTTCAGTAACTAGCCAGGGATTTGGCTAGCATCTAGCTCAGTAGGTCCAAGGTAGTCTCACAAGTACTGGATGGATGCTGACCTACTGGGACCACACTTCGAGGGACAAGGCTTTATTCTATGGCATGGTTTTAACATGGAAAAAGAAAGTTCTTACAGTGACAGAGGTCTCTAGTAGTTTAGGAGAGGTGTTCTGACAAGTCACTGTGAGACTCTGGGTAGGACTTGTTTCCTGTTTCCTGCCACCTGACTGGGAGTCTTCAGGAGCACACATGGCTGTCCTGCGCACCAGGATGCAGGTTTTTTCCTAAGAGAGGAATCAATCATGGCCAGCATCACTGTTTTGAAACATCACAACTGAAATGGCTTTTATGTTGCTAAAAGAAGAAGAAGAGGACGAAGAAAAAAGGCGCAGCTTTTGAAGGGGAAAAATAGTTTTCCGATAACCCCCATTAACTACAGGGGTCATTGTGGCAGAATGAATGGGGTTAGAAATCTGCTAAAAGCTGCAGTATATGGTACGCGGTGACTGACAAGCCTTTTGCTGAGTAGTTACAAATGGGACTAATGGTTTAAACTTGTTAGTCATTGTCAGAGCCTCTGATCCTTGAGTCAGCCATGGAAGCTATGGCAGAAATCGATAAGGCACCACTTTCCGCAGTGAACTGCTCGACCATATAGATTGCCTGAAGGGAAATGCTGAGTTCCCTCCTAGGCTGTCAGATGAAAGCAGGCCGCTAAATCTCCAGGAAGACTGACCACATTGCTCGGGGCAATTAGGCCTTTCACCACTTTGAACAGCCGATTATAAAGGCATGGGGAAGGGGCAAAGGCCAGAAGCCATCTTGGAGCCTTCTGAGCTGGTGGGGCATTTCTTCCCTTCTGGGTTAAGACTTACATGTTGGGGGCTGCCGCTGGCCTGGCCCCTCCTCTTTTCCCTGTATTTCCCTTCAGCAGCTGCAATGGGAGGCCGGGTGGGTAGCCGTAGCCCTCGGTTGCTGATGGGCTGTAACGGCAGCTGAACTCCATCAGCCCTCCTTGCACAGCCCAGGCTTCCCATTGGGCTCAGTTCAAAAACAATCAGGTCCCATTGTTCAGGGCCTTTTTGGGCAGAGCCTTGCGAGGGTGCCAAAATCATCAGGGAAAAAGAAATGGCTTGTTCTGGAAACAATGACAGACAAGCCGCAGATTGGCAGCAGGCTGTGAGGGGCCAAGTGCGGCCTTGCAGGGCTGGGCTCTGACAGGAGTACATGCTCATGCACAGAAGGCTGCCCAGGTCCCTGTGGCCCAGATGTACCAGAGGAGAGGAGCGTTGGGAGGTGGCAAAGCTTTGTTTTTCTGCTTCTAGGCAAGGTGGAGTGGCTCTGCCTTGCCTATAGAGTTTCTTGCCTCCTGTTTTATCTGCTTTGCGGTTCTGCTCAAACTCCAACTGTGAATGCCTTTGGTTTCTATTGCCCCTGATGCTGAGCACCAGTCAACTAACTCTTCCTTCCTAAAATTAGCCTCACGATTGACTTCTTTAATTTTTCTCTCCTTTCCTTGCCAGACCTGGCTCCTTTTCTGCTAACTTTAAGTTGCATCATGAACCCTGGCCTTCTAGGTATTGTTTTGCTGTCAAGGGGCTGAGAGTCAAGATACTGTGGAATCATCCCTAATTACTGCTCTGTGGGAGGGCTGTCAGTCCCAGCTTCAGACCACTCATTAGCCTGGTCAGTGCAACTCCTGTTGGAGTGTTGAAAGTCTGTTTTAGGAAGTTTGCTTGGCAGTTGGTGACAGGAAGAAGGGTTTGCATGTTAAAGATATGGATGTCAGAACAAAACACTGGTGTTCCTTAGTAATCAAAGGGTGGTTGTGGGATGCCAGAGTGGCGGTGCCATGTCTTCCATGGAAGAGACAATGGAGGGGATTGCTGCCATTTTCTGTGGCAGGGGAAGAGGTGCTCTGTCTCAAGGGCAGTTCTGATGGGTTGTTTCTTGGCTCATCTTCAATTCACAATACAGCCATGGGACATCCATCTATTATTAAGGAAGCTTCATGTCACTCATTCACAGGATGGATTGGCTGCCTATGGAAACAAAGGGAGTTGTAAAATGCAGAACAGCAGAAGTAAGCCCCCATTTGCTTTGAGCTCAAGGGTGAAGATACATCCACCGAGGTTGATTGCTGTAACATATGCACTTCTTGGGAGATGGCATGTCACCATGTTCAGGTAAAGGCATAAGGGAACCCTCTGTCTCTTCATTCCATTTTGCTGTGAACCAAAGACCATTCTAAAAAGTAAATTCTAGCTGGGCATTGTGGTACATACATGTCATTCTAACACCAGGCATCCAGGAAGTAGAGGCAAGGAGATGAGGATTTCCAGGCCAGCCTTGGCTACAGAGTGAGTTCAGAGTCACTTCTATGCTACATAAAATCCTGTCTCTCCCCTGCCCCAAACAAAAGGTGTGTGTGTGTGTGTGTGTGTGTGTGTGTGTGTGTGTAAAACTCTACTTAAAAAGACATGAAATACTCATCTGAACAACAACAATAACATCAGCAATAAACCCTCAAACCAAATAAAAGCAAAATGCAAGGGGGATGGATGTAAAGAGTACCTAGACCCCAATCAGGCACACAAGTGAAATGGAATGAAGCCACTGATTTGATTGAAATATCTTTCCATGAAGTGAATGAACCTGACCTCCAACCTCTTTTATGATGTTAAATGAGAATTTCTTTTCTGCAAACCAAGTACCCTTTTTAGGTGTCTGGTGAATTACTTTAGACATATACTTGACCACCAGGGAATTACCTAGAACTTACAGAATTTTGAGAGAAACTCAGGAAGACAATTGCTTTAAGAATTATCCTCTCAGCTGGAGTTTTAAAGACAGCTCTACTGAGGGCAGTGTAGGATTCTAGTACTGAGTTTTCACGCTATCCTGTATGGTTTGGAGCTCTGTATATTTGTCCCTCTTCCTTCCTGCAAAGTGGAGATGGAATTTCTTCACTCCTTAGCCTCAAGTGTCTGTGGTCAGCAGAGCGAATGTCTCACTTACAGTCTGCATCCTAATTCTTGCATCTGAGACTATGGTATGCTTCATGACAGAAGGGACTTTGCAGCTAGAAGGATGGTAAAATACACAGAGGTGCATCTGTATCCAAGTGAGCTCAGAGGTATAGGAAATAGCTCTAAGTGTTTTTTCTTTGAGTTTGCTTGCAAATGTAGGGAATGTCAGTAGATAAGCTTAGAAGAAAGGGGTTTCCAGAATTAAAAGGAGCTTTGGTGATTGATCTTAGTGTAATAAAAGAGATTGATCTCAGTGTAATGAATGCCAAGATTCACGTCACAGAGTCCTTGAAAACTTTTCTTTGTGATTCTTTAAAATATTACTAGCTACAAGGGCCTTCTACTTCATAGGACATTCCCTTCAAGAATAGCACAGTCCTACGATAGAGAGATGACTCAGTGGTTAAGAGCATATGCTGCTCTTCCAGACTACCCAGGTTGGGTTCCTAGTACCCATAGTGGGTGGGAACTGCCCAAATATCATGCATATCAAGACAAAGCAGGCACATACAATGCACATACATGTAAAATTAAAAAAAATTCTAAAAGAATTGTATATTCCTTGTTCTTAAATAACTTTACTTATGTGAAATCTTATCATATTGCCTCATGCTGCCCACTCTTAACTCCTTTAATAGTTAAAACATTGAGTCTCAGATGACCTCAAATGCATTTATTATTGAATAGAATAAGGACTCTTCCTGTTTTGTTGAGGACAGGGGCCTGATTTAGGACTGTAGAGAGATGAGTCAAAATATTTTGGGGAATATGTCTGTATAAATTAAGATAGCTTCATGAGACTTAATGGGAAAAGGTGCTTACCAACAAGACAGATAACCCTACTTTGATTCCTGGGATCCACACAGCAGAAGGGGAGATCCATCCCTGTAACTTGTTTCTCTGACTTACACACACTCACTGTAGTATACTCCCCAAATAAAATTTAAAATGCAGTTAAAAAACAGCTTCATGGAGTATATTTTATTAGTATTTTTACTGCTTTGTTCCCTGAACAGTATATAACTTAGAGTTTGCTACTAAATATACACTTGTTGGCTCAATTAAATTGGCTAATAATAACAGACACAAGAAATAAGTAAATTAGAAATCATGAAAAACAACTTGGATAATAAGATTTGGTCTGTCAACTTGTAAAAAAAGGCATGCTTTAAATATAGTGGGATTTCTTCCGCCCAGATATGTTAGTGTGCAACACATCTTAAGGGACTCTGTGCTTTCCAGAAGGGCTGCAGATAAAGGATAGAGGAATCCCGTGATCTCCCCAAGAAACCAAGAGGTCACTTCCTGTTCCTGAAGAGAATTTAGGGCTTCTCTGCTTGAAGGCAGATCTAATGAGTCCATGTGGGAAGCTGTAACCTCCCTGTAACATGGGATATGGAGGATACATTGGACCTTGAGCAATTAATCAGTGTTATGGCATAACAGCTCAAATATGGAAATTCTAAAGGACCTACATGTTGACAAATGGCCAATTTATGCTAAGATCCATCAAGTGTGCTGGAGCATTTGGAACTATCACTGCACAATCATGACATGGTCATTATCGGGTCGCAAATCGTCCAAGGAAATGACATGCCTCAGGAGGCAAGATTTGCCTGCAGAGCCTGCCTCTTTCGAAACTCAGTGTGTGGCTGGCTTGTTGTAAACGAAGCAATCCAGCATGTAGATGAGCGCCTGTGTGGCAGCTGCATGGCAGAAAGCAATTATAACACAGAGGCAACTCCGCAAGCAAGAACCAGGCCCCTGAAATACGACCACATCCGCCTCACCACCAATGGAGATGCCAAACTGAAATACACACATAGTCGTAATGGAGAGAGGAGCCTGAATATATAATGGCGAGGCGAGAAACTAGGGATGCTCTCAGCATCCTCCACAGAAACTGTGCTTGGCAGAGGCTGTCTTGGAAAACTCATTAGCTCCTTTGAACTTGGAAGATAGGACTCTTCCAGGGGCACTGCAGTCCATTGTTCCCTTTAATAATGTGCAGGATAGTAGAGAGAAGGCATCACACATCTTCTTTTTGTTGACTACCCTAGTCATTGCCAACCCTCCCGTCTTCTTAGACATATACTTTGTCAGAAAAGCACAGGCTTTGGGCCAGGAGGACTGACCCAAAGGATGGCAAGATTGACAGATGGCAGGCCTTGACTGACCAACCAGGTTTTACAACACATAGCTCAAAGCCTTGCTTGATATTTGAATATAGATATCAAAGCTTGGGCATGAATAATCCCTTCTGCACATCTCACGTTCTGCAGGGGCAGGCATGGCTGGTCTGCAGAGTCAGAAAGTGTCACATAGATACAGAGACAAGAGATTGAGCTGAGGGGATGGAGAAATTCCTCAGCTGTTAAAAGCACTGGCTGGTCTTTTAGAGGCCCTGAGTTCATTCCCAGCAACCACATGGTAGCTCACAACCATCTATAATGGGATCTGATGCCCTCTTCTGTCCTGCAGGCATACATGCAAATAGCTCATGAATCATATATATGGGGAATATGACCCGTAGAGATGGAGTTTAGCTTCTGAATTGGATCCTTAGTTTCAGCGTCTCATGAGGCCCTGTGATAGCTTCGATTCTTGGATTCTGTGAGCCAGCCACATGTGGGTTTACAAATACAATCTTTTTGATTCTGCTAATGAATAGAATTTGTTTAGGTGATTCAGGCTTATCATCTTCCTCAAAACAACCACCATTCAAGACAGACATAGTTACTTCAGCTTTTTATGAGGAGAATGGTCTCTTCAAAGTCACATGGTTGGTAAACGGGAAAAATAGTGATTTCTATTGAAGTTGCATTTGCATCGAAATTGATTTTACATTTTCTGTGCAATCATTAAACCACCTACTATATAGTAAATGATTTATGCTATAATTTGAGAGCAGAATCTATGCTGAATTACTGAATCAACTTGAGAGTATGACTAGAAACCAAACCATCCTTATTTAAATAGCTAAAACTGCTTATGTTTACTTGTGAGTCGAAACTTGCATATGCCCTGAAGAAAATAATCTTATATATAAGTGTATCTCTGAGGTAGAGAGGAATAAGGGTTGAAGTCGTGTCACCTAGAGTTATCATCATCTGGAAAAGTTTTTAACTTAAAATTAGATCTTCATTATCATGAAGGCAAGATAGGTGTTGTATTTTATAAAAAGAAAGAGAAGGCCAGGGATATGTTTATAGGAGGTACAGTAAGGGGGGGGAAGGGGGTGCCTCAGCGACCCATGCTGAGGCATCCCTTCCCCCTGAGGGACCAGCCACACTACAGTATAGTATAGAATAGAGTTTATTCAGGGCATGGAGAGGGGAGTTGAGAGAAAGGCAGAGGGAAGGGGAAGAGAGAGAGAGAGAGAGAGAGAGGGGAGGGGCAAGCAGCCTCTTTTATAGTGAGTCAGGCATACCTGGCTGTTGCCAGGTAACCGTGGGCAGAACCTGGACTAAATGCCAACAATAGATAACTTTATTTAGAGGGCAAAACTAATATTTGCCACACAGAGAATCAAAACATTCTGCTTATGGTGAGTGATTCCCTATTTGGGTACTGGAGATGGAAATGATTTTTCCTTTCTATCAATCACTAAGCAACATTTGGCAGTGCCCATAGTCATATTCAATAGCCATCACTGGAGAAGAAGAGAGGCTGCTACTGGCTTTTGGTGGGTAGGGCAAGGGATACATGCTGCAGTGAACTGGACAACACTCTCATGGCAGAGGACTGTCTGGCTTCAAATACTAAGAGTGCTGAGCTTAAGAGTCACTCATATGTTCTCTGGGGCTAGCACACTGTCTGAAAAAATTTATTTTCAGAAGAATATTGATTTGAGACTTTTGGGTGGGCCACTGTTTATATATAATACTTTACTTTGGAGTAACAGTATACCTGCAGATTATCAAGTGTTCAAATGACAGCAAAATATTTTCATCTAATTCCCTGGCCAGCCTCTTAGACCCTGGAAAAGTGAATTCAACTTATCACACAGGAGGTTCCAACATTGAGACTGAAGTCAGAGGTAGAATGAGCCCAGGGGAAACTTGTGGCAGGCAAAACCACTATTTCCTTTATGCATAAAAATGACTTAGAACTAATAAAAAGAGAGAAATACTACCCGAGTGTTCAAGAACTATACAACACACATTAACATTTCTGGATATGAAACATAAGATTTACTAATGTTAAAAGAATTGTTAAAGAAAACATGTTCAAGACAGAAAATATTGCCTTTGAATTTTATAATAGAGTGATTTCTCTCCTGGTTTGTTTTCCATTTGTGAATACATGAGGACATGTAGTTCTTCCCATGTAGTTGAATTTGGGACTGTGCAGTTACATAGACAATGCTGTTCAACATCTCCATTTAATCATCAAAACTAGAGCTTATTCTATAGTTCAGACCCTTATACCGTTAGAATACTGTTTTCCTTCAGGTTAATGAACACAGACATATATTACCTTTGTTATGGCATAGATAGTTTCTATCATCTGGGGCTGTACATTATAGATAATACAGATTATATTCTATGAACACAATGAGCATGTGTTAATATTGTTGTATGCCTAACCTCCAGTTATCCTTTGCATTGGGATTGAGGCGAGGACCCCACCATTATGTTGAGAAGCAGAATTCCTCTTGCCATCAAAAAAGTTGTTTCCCACCTGCTTCTTCCCGCTCCAGAGCAAGGCACAGGTGACTTAATCATCAGCGGGGTAGTCTGCGCTTGGATTTTGTAATACAGAGGTCTTGGGAAGCAGAGTTTCTATGGTGTAGTTACAGAGTAAAAGTTGTGTGGGTTCTTTGGTTAATACCTGGAAAAGAGATTCTTGGAAGAATTGCATGACCCAAATAAATTATAACTTGTGGTGCCGGCAAGATTTAAGGTGCTGTTTGTTACTGCGACTTAGCCCTGCCTAACTTGCCTCATGCATTAATAGAAAACAAAACAACCCCCCCAAAACAAAGTTCTTTAAAAACAAAAAAACACCTGGGAAGAGTGGGAATGAATGGAGCAGAACTTTTATAACCCCACAGGACTGCTTGGAGCCTCACTTCCGCCAGTTGTCAGCTGTGACTTTAGCGGCTAGTTGAAGGGAAGGAGGAGGTGAGTTCTGACCATTTTTCATCATTTACCCTAGAAAAAAGGGACAATAGGTTGGGATCTCATTTTGGCTGTCTAAGCACCTGATCTCATTCTAGTTTCCTAAAATGGCTTCCTTAGATCTCTCTGAAAAGTGTTCAACTGTCTTTCTCACCCATCCTACTCTCTAATGAATCTAGATGATAAAAGTCTTTTTAAAAATATGCATGTCTCATTCTACTTTAGTAAGCCAAAATGCCATGCTTTAAGTCTGCAGCTGGCATCTAACACTCTACAGGCTAACCTTGAGCTCTCGCTTGCCCATCTACGCCCTCCTCTTCCTTGATGCAGAATCTTTCGGTGTTTAGTTGGTTGTTCAGATGTAAGCGTTTCTGCCTGTTGCCCCCTCATTTCCTATCTTCAAAGCGCTGTGCTGGAAACTCAGAGGTATGTGACCTGAAACAAGCATCTCACAAACACTATTCTTCTGTGCCAAAGAGCTCACTCTAATCTAGTGTCCAATCTTCCAATAATTATCACATTTTTCCCTCCCTGCTGAGCACTCTGAAGCATTTTTTTTGCTAAGTAGCCGAGGAAGCACAGTGGAAATAGTCCTGGCCTCTGGTGGTCAGATTTGCAAATTTATCCCAAACCATCATAAAACTGATGCAAGGGCTTCACATATGCAAAAAGCCTTCTGCTATGCCAGACAGGTAAGTCGGTTATTCTGGGTGCCCTTTTTTGCCATTAGCCTTACTGCAATGGAATTGTGGGGCACTGACTAGAACTCCCAACAGCTCCGATTGCTGCCTGCTGCCTCAATGAATTTTATATTAGCAGGCAAATGAAACACTCAACCAAGTGAAAGGAATCCATAATGCTGAGGCTTCTTCAGGCTGGAATGTGCTGTACATTTTGCAAAAAGGATTGTGGCTATCAATGTGCGATGACTAATCTAGATAAATCGCCACTTTACGACACATCTGGTCTCAAGTCCTTTAAATTAGTGGAGTTCAGCTGTAGAACACTGGCTGAACTGGAGAATACAAATTCATGTGCTTCCTACACATGCATAAATGCTAACTGATGAGCTTAGTAATGACTGGGCTCCTCATTGCTGGGAGACCGATAAGCTAGTACAGGGTTTCTTTGCTGAACATTAATTAAGTCAGTGCAATAAAGCTTCAGAAGTACTAGTTTCTAAGCAAGATAGTTTGAATTAATGTTTATGAAAGCTCTTTATTAACCAGAAGATGATCTTCAAAGGTAATATGGGAAAAGCTTTTTCCTTCTTAATTTAGAACCTTAGTAAATAGCACAAATCTTCCATTTTATACTTACGGCCACGGCAGTAGCCTCAGAATCATAACTTACCCAGTTTGCCTGCCATTATCTTCTTCCATGTCTCCCTTAAACAAAGATAAAGCTTTAGAATTGTTTTTGTGATGCTTCACCACCAGGATTTTTTTTTTTGTAGATCTTACCGTTTAGAGTTGACTAATAGGGTCTACGAATCCAAGCACCTGATCCTGCCAAATGGGAAAACAAGGCCCTACTTAATATTAATCAAGCCAGCTCAGTGAGATTTGCCCCAAAAGGTTGTGGAACCGTAGTCTGTGATGGGTCAGAGCAGGATCAATACAGGTGGTACTGATGGTATCACAGTCCGAACATCCTGGCTTGGTCTTAGGGCCTTGTTGTATTCTGGTCTCAGTGAGTTTGTTAAGAACACTGGCAAAAGCAGGTTCATGGAAACAGGGCCGTGACAGTGAGTGATGTTAAGTCATGCCAAGAAACGCTTGATCCATCTCTGCACTCAGGAGGATGGGAGGTACTTTTTGGATAAAGGGAAGGAAATCATGTGGAAGCTTGGCTCAGAGCAAAGAGTGGGCTGAGGAGTCCCTGAACTTGGGTGGAATTTGTGCATATGAGAGGGATTGGTCTTTTAGATGGACAGGTTTGTAGAATTAACCAGAATCTCAAAGGCCAAAGTGCTATATACTAATCTGTGTGGCTAAAGGTGTCAGACCAACTAGCCAACAGTTCTGAATTACAGGAAGAAAACTATCCAGTTTGTAAGTAATACTGTTTTAAGAATGGGAGTTGCCTCCACAGGACTCGGTCTGCCTCCAGGTGAAGAGTTTCTTATCTCTTGACACTTCTAAGTCCCAACCCAATCAAGGGCGGTAGGGAGGAGCCTGGTGCTTCAGAGCAGGGTTGGATTAAATTGCTTCTGTGGCTCATGCCAATTTTGAATTTCCAGGATCCTGGACACATGGACCAAACAACGGCTACAAGTCATGGGCTTAGTTTGTTGGTTAGGTCTACTAGGAATTTCTTTCTTTCTTTCTTTCCCATTGTTTTCCTCATTTCTCTTGGATTAAAATGAACACATTTAGATCCTCAACAAAGGTCCCTCAAATGATTCTCTAATCATAGCAAGGCTTAGTTTTAATTTTAGTGTATCCTGTATGAAAACTAAAATGTATAAGGATGCTAAATTAGGAAACCTTATGCCTCACTGTTGCTTAAGAAATAGAACTTGGCTGAGAAAATGTACTTCCAGTAAACTTAGTCATATAGCTTTCTTTCATAATTATAAAGCATCACCAAACATACTCAGATACTCACACACACATACACCACACACACACATACACACATACATACACACACACAAACTCAGATACTCACATTCACACACACACACACCTTACACACACTCACACATCCTCATATAAACACATATACACACTCACATATGCATATAATACACACAGACATCTTATATACACAATGTCATACACATATACATATACACACACATATATACACACTCACATATACTCATACAATCATACACATGGACACGCATACACACATATACCCACATACACACACCACAAACACACATACACACAAACTCATACAAACACACATACGCACACATTCAAAAAAACCCACACTCATACACACTCACATATACATACACACACATTCAAAAACACAAATACATATATTCACACACACTAACATAGACACATACACAAACACACACATATACACATACATATATACGTATACACATATACAGATTTATACACATATACACACACAAATACACACACAATGCATACATAAACATATACCACACACACTTCCATACACACAGACACACACACTTAGACATACGTACACATTCACTCACAGACACACATATACTCACATATACATATATACAGACATAGACACATACACACATATACATACACACACTTATAAACCCACATGCACACATATACACACACTCACAATACATCAACACACACTCACACATACATACACACTTATATATATACACTCACACATGTACAGATGCACACACACTCATAAACACATAGACACACACACACATAGACACATACACATACACACATACCCAAAGACATACACATACTCACACACACAAACACATGAACATACACATATACACACACACTCATATACACAATACACACTCATACACACATGCATATACTTACACATACACACATATATACACACATTCACACATACACACACACATTCATACATACTATACACTCACACAAATTCACACACATACTCATACATGCATATTCTTACACACATACACATACACACACACTACACACAGTCACACACATATACACTCACACACACAAGTACATATATACACACACATACATACCACACACACTCATACATACAGGCACATACACACACACACTTACATTTTGTTCAATACTGAGGCTAAAATCTAGGGCCCTGCTCCTACTAAACCAGCATGCTACCACCATGTTATACTTTTAGCTCTATGTGTTTATAATTATATAGGTTCTATATATTATTTTATAATAATAGGTATTAGTTAATATTTACTAAATATCAGTTATAGAACCTAGTGCTTTATAGTTCTCTCATTTGCACTTTACCATATTCAATGAAAACATCATTTTTGCCTTTATTTTACTAATATAGATATTAGGTTTACAGAAGTATCAAGACAAATAACCAGTGGGGCTAGGATTTGAACACAGATATCTTTGACCCCATAGCATATGAAATCCTGCCTCCCAAGCTGTTTGCCAAGGAGCAGCTTTGCTTAGATAACGATGCCCATAGTACCAGGGCTGCTGTGTGGTCTGGTTTCAGTTAGGCTGTATGGTAGTTTTGTGATGTATTATTGATCTGGCCAGACTGAGCCACACATCCCGGACTCACCTCCCTGTGTACACCCAAGTATGAGAAACATGCTTGTGGAGATTTGGGAATGTGGAAGTGGAGCACCAGCTACGAGGCTCACAGATGGAATCATTTTCTGCCAGTTCACTCAGTCCATAGCTGGATAGAACGAGTATACTCTCCCTTAGCTCATCCTTGACCTTTGTGAACTCCTACACACACACACACACACACACACACACACACACACACACACACACACATGCACACACACACTCATTTTCTTTCTGTCTTTTTTTGTCTGTCTCTGTCTCTCACCGTCTCTCTCTGTGTGTGCATGTGCATGTGTGCATGTGTGTGCACAGGTGCTTCACTTACCAAGAGAGTATTCATCCCTCCCTAGCCATCAAGGTCAAGGTCAGAATGAGAAAGAGCTTTCTGGTGCTTTTGGCGTCCTTGAGGAATTCCAACCTTTTCTGGCTTCAGGAAATTCCGAAGTTTCTGACCCCTTACTAATTCTTTCAGATTTCAGTGCTATTTCAGAGGACAGTAGCTTTATGGAGTCGGTTTAACCGGTATGTAAAGTTGAATGAGTCAAATTGCTCTGACAGACTTGACCCTATAGTCAGCATGGAGTAAGAGTACAATATGGGCAGAAACGAACATCTCAATTCATAGGAGGCCGCCTCAGGATCGCAGGGTGTGACTACAGGGTTTGAATGGCTTTCAGGGTCTTTTGTAATATATGCTGGGTGATACTGGGGAGCTATTTATCTTCTATGGACTTAGAGACTGGCCTGCTAGAATGGATACTATCAGTATTTACTTTAGGTGGTATGTGAGGATTAAGTAGGTAAATGTGATATGTTTAGAGCAGGGTAAACCTTGTATTGGTGTTTGCTATTCTAGTTATCTTTGTAAACCCACAGAGGATTGATCCAGGGCTGTCCACAGGCTTGAAAATCCGTGGACGCTCACATTTCTCATATAAAATGGCGTAGCATCTGCATATAATCTCTACCTCTCCTTCACGTCCCCTAAATGACTTATATCGCTTAATGCAACATGAATGCTATACAAATAATAGTTGTATAAACTGTACTTTGAAGAGACTTATGGCAAGAAAACTAGACTGTACATGTTTAATATAGATGGGAACTTGTAGAACTAACTGTACAGTACCAAAAAGGAGATGTAGTATGACAATGCCAAACAAGGATTGTTAGAGAGAAGAGTTCACAGAATGTTGGGGACCACAACCGGGATGCTCACACTGCGTTATCTATGTAGATTCAAGGTCACAATACTCAGTATGTGGAAATTCAAGTTTTTCTTTGTTTTGCAACTTTCTAGAACTTGTTCCCCAAATATTTTAAACTATGGTGGATTGATTCTAGAGTTATAGAATGCTAAGACTAGGAGGAGTGTGCTTTTGAGAACTTTCTGGAATTCGCTCCGTCTATCCCCAGGCATAGTGATCAGTGGCTGATTAATCCTACAGACTTGGATCCTGCAAATATGGAGGGCTGACTATTTTGTTCTTATTGTTAGTTGTTATGGGGGAAGGGCACATTCTATCTTGTGTTCCTAAAGTGTTCCAATTCTGTCTCGTTTCTTTGGGATTGAAACGTGTACTTCAAGCCCTTGAGAGACTCTTAGCTTTCCTGTCCCATCTCTGCTCCTTGACTGTATCTTGCCCCTTTTAAAATGATGCTCCCCACCCTCCCCTGCCAGAGATAAGAAAGGGAGACGGATGGACGAGAAAGAGAGCAAAAACTAGGAAGAAAACTCAGGCAAATAGTCTCCATTAGCCTCTCTTTTTATATCAGTCTCGAGAGAATATGGGAGATGGCAAATGAGGAAAAAATAATGATTTGGATTAAGTAGGGCTTTTATGTGCACCAGCCCTTCACAGCAGCTGGGGCCTGGGCAGAGTCTGTGTGTGCCTTGCACTCAGGTGCCCTAAAAGCAGGTAGAGTGGTGAAGGAGTGAAAGCATCCTTCTTATCCCACAATTGAGCTCTTTTGATACTCCCTTTTAAAAAAGTGCTTTGGCCCACATGCATTGTGGTCCATTTTTCTTTGGAATGGCTCACCTTTTCTGGCTCCCCAAGATAGGAGAAACCTTTTGAGCACAGCTGCTTATTTGGGTTGATACAGGGACCCAGACAGACATTTATTCATTCCTTTTTGAGGACGGCTCTTGTCATCCCTCTGAGGCTACTTCTTGCCAAAGTGGCTGCTGTCTGGCAACCACATGGGCCAGGATGGTCAAGTTTCAAATGTCACCATGCAAATTGCAGTTTTAAACTGAAGTCAAGGATTGAAATGCCAGACCTTAAATGCCCCTCAAATCCATATTTCCCCCAGCTATCAACTTGCCACAGAAATAAACAATTATTCAGAAAAGCCCACCCTCCCTATCCTTCCCATTCTCTACCTAGTAACAAAACTATTTCATGGAGTGTTTGTGGTAAAAAGATGTCTCAGTGTGGCCCACTTAGTGTTCTGAAGCATAGAAATGAAAGACGCTGGGGCACATATACCACAGAAGCCCAGAATGACAGAGTCATCACTGTCCTAGTTTTGTGAGTCACAGTGACAGACTCAAGGAGATTGATTTTAAAGCTGCTGATGACACACGAGGAAGTCAGCAGTGCATGCTCCTGCTTTAGAAAAGAGACTTAAAGAATCTTATTTTATGATTTACAAAGGATCTTGGGAATCAGACCTTGTTTTTTGTGGTTTAAGAAAAGGAAAGCAAATGAAATGGTCCATACAGAAGACCAAGAGACATGCCTCACCTAGGAGCCTGTAGGAGATGCTCCAGTGGGCAGATGGGGGTACACATTTGCTGTCCATAATTCATGGTATGGTGTCAATGACTACAAGGGAGATTTCAAGACACAGCAGTGAGACAAAACCAGCGTATTCAGGCTGCTGTCATTCAGCTTCTTCACCACGAACAACAAATGATTAAAGCTAACTAATGTAGAAGGCCGAGTTCATTGTCTTTTGAGGGCCCCCAGAAGAATTTTCATCTCGTCATTTGGTCACAGAACCCAGTTATTTGTTTTCTGACTTCTGCAGTTACTCACCCATCTCTGGATCCAGAAGGAATCAGGAAAATAGAAAATGAGTTCTCCAAGAACAAGGCTGGCTTTTAATGAGTCTTAGAGCAGAGTGAATGTGTCAGAGGCTGCCAACGTTTGGATTATTTGTCCCTTGGAGAAAGCAAATGGTTTGAGTTTGAGCTTACCAGGTGAGAGAGAGAACAGAAGACACACTCTGACTCAGACTCTTCCGACGAAGCAGTCAAATAAATGAACAGGAAATACATCTGTAGTAGATGAACTCACCAGGTCACTGCATTAGTGAAGTCCCTAGGATGAACCCCACTGGGATGATTTCTTCCTACCAAAGCTGATTTCCTGGAGCTGCTTAGACTGTACTAGGTTGAAGTCAGCAGACTGCAGCAGGCTCATTAGTGGCAGCAGTTTGAATTTTGGCACAATATGGAGTGAGTTGCTTTAAGAAGTAAAAATATGGGTCTCTCCAAATTTCCGATAAGCAGTGAATAATACTTTTTCGTTCAAGTATGCATTAAATATTACAAGGTCATAGTTATACTAAAATAATCACATTTTAAATTGAAATGCTAAGAATATTGTTTCAATCAGGAGGCAGCCTAGTATTTTACCTAGGAAGCTTTGTGCCATACCACTCTAAAACTGTAAGACTCCATTTACCCTGAGGTAAATATTTTTAAGAAATCAACTGGGGTTTTCTGGTTTTGTTTAATTTTCTTGTACACCCTGGTATACCTGAATACTGGACTGTCCTCAGTTAGATGGAGGCTAAGTTCTACTCTGTTCATGACAACAGTCTACGGTCATTCCTCCAGGGAAGTCTGGGGCTTGAGATATTGCTGCTGGCTCTAAAGGAGTCTGTTGTTTTCCCAGGCTCCATGGAGCCATACAGAAATACAGTTGGCTTTGTACTAGTGTGCACAGCACGGTGCTGTCAGGAGTGTTGGGAAGCTGGAGCGTGTAGATGGTGTTAGCTACTTTGTGGTTTCTTTTCTCTTGTACTCATTTCCCACCCTTTGAAGCCCCTAATACTAGATAGAAGAGAAAAAAATAGAGGAGAAAGGAGGCAATGTTATTGTTAGACCATCTCCTGCTGATTAGGGGTGTTGAGTTCCTTGGGGTAAGTTGGATATTTGCTGTCAGGATATCTAATTTCTTCTTTCTTCTTTGTGTAGGACTACTTAACAAACTACCACCTACAGCAACCAGCATCAACCAACCAACAATGCCCCAACAGCCAACAACACATCTATCCAGACCCTAGCACTTACATACCTTCTGAAAAGTAGCCAGAATTCCAAACATCATGCCATCACAGAAACTGTCAGCAGCTGGAAAAATCATGCCCCTGTGAGAGCGCGTGGCAAATCCTAGTCAGCTGCTGTGGTTGGTCCAAAGCAGCTACATAACCCCAAACCTGAGGTTAGAACGAAAACATATTCCTATAATATTCCTGTGTGTTTTAAAGAAATCAAAATTGCCGCTACAGGAGTGCGTCACTGATTCCTTCTCCTATATTTGTCTTAGGAATCTTCTTTTGCAAATATTCAATATGTGTTTTTTTCCTCTCCTCTAATGGCTGGTCAGGCATTACAACTTAAAACTTCATCTTTAAGCACACACAATCAAACAGAATAGAAAGATGTAAGTTCTGAAGTGGGGTGTGCAGCCAAGTCACGAACGTGTCCTTTGATAACAACTTCCGTTGGCTTCAGGGAGACACCTTTGTAGGTCCTTGAACAAATGGGCTTGTTTTAGAATCTAGCTCAGGACAAAATACATTGTTAGTATATCACAGAATGAGTTACATGTGCTGGGGACTCGGTGCTTCTGACTCTTCAAGATTCTCTTCCTTTATTGATTCATTGATTGATTTAAAAAGAGTCTTGTGAGTACTTACTGTGAACAAAGTATGTCCCGGGGATTTAATGGTGAACACGATGCAGCCCCTGCCTGAAGCTGGCTGTGGGAAGGTGGATGAAAGGCTAGTGGAGACACATATAAACAGTAGACAATAATACAGGATAGGATAATTGCCACAAAAAAGATGTTTGGCTTATTTGGTGTAACAGGAATGACTGGTAACAGACCACGTGGCAGAGGAGAAATAGACTTGTTGTTGTTATTGTTGTTGTCATTGTTGCTGTTATTGTGGTTGTGGTTGTGGTTGCTGTTGAGGGAACTGATAGCAAAGTGGAATCTGTAAAGGAGGTGAAGAGTTTATATAGGTGAAGAGTTGGAGGAAGCGTGTTCCACCATGACTGCTAAGATTGCTCAGTGGATAAATAAAAAGCACCTGCTGCCAAGCCTGAAGCTGGGTTTAATCCCTGGGATCCACGTGGTACAGAGGAGAGGACTGACTTCCAGAAGCTGCCTCTGACCGCCACATTCATATCCCACATATGCACAGTAAATTAAAAACAATTTAAAAGAAAAAAAATATATCTTAATATATATATATATATATATATATATATGTATATATATCTTATTTGCATGTTTCAAGGTGAAAACTTTTTCTGTTATTCTAGAGTTATTGTGGGCTGGAGTTCTTATAAAATGAAGTAGAAGGTACACCGTAGAAAATCAAGGATGGCAAAATTAACCAGGGCTACATCTCCGAGGCCCGGAAGTGGCTAAGTATTTGAATTTCGGCTGGAGAACATTTGGAAAGCAACAAAGGGAGCCTGAGAGCATCCTATCCATGCTTCCTTGGCAGAGTCTCAGTATGGCCGAAGCCTGAGTCAGGGACGAGGGAGGCTAAACTGAAGGCAAGTGGACGGTTTTGAAGAATTTCCTTCAGTGGAAATGATTGTGAGAATGACTGGGAAAAGATGTTAGACTTAGAGAAAGGATGTGTGTGTCTGTGTGTGTGTGTGTGTGTGTGTGTGTGTGAGTGTGTGTGTGAGGTGTGTGTGAGTGTGTGTGCGGGTGTGTGTGTGTGTGAGTGTGTGTGTGAGTGTGAGTGTGTGTGAGTGTGTGTGTGTAAGTGTGTGAATGTGTGAGTGTGAGTGTGTGTGTGAGAGTGTGTGTGAGTGTGTGTGTGAGTGTGAGTGTGTGTGTGAGTGTGTGTGACTGTGTGTGTGAGTGTGTGTATGTGAGAGTGTGTGTGTGTGTGAGTGTGTGTGTGTGAGGTGTGTGTGAGTGTGTGTGTGTGAGTGTGTGTGTGTGAGTGTGTGTGTGTGAGTGTGTGTATGTGAGTGTGTGTGTGTGTGTGTGTGTGTGTATGTGTGTGCATCTACCTCTTGTAGTTGTAGACTAGATTGGACTGTAGTGTAAGCATGACATTGGTGAGCACGTTAGTATCTTGGAAAACATGGATGAAAGAAGAACAGAGTTGGACCCGACCGAGAAGTGATGATCCTCAATGTTTGAATTTCTACCTGGAAAGTGGGATGGCCTTCCACTTCAATTTGCTTGAACCCAACAGTAAAAACTAGGGTTATGAAAATTATGGGAGGGCATTTCATGTTGACAGAGTTTCATTCTTCTTTTCCTTTTCTTAACAGCTCCAGAGAAGCAGGGGAGCATCCCCCTCCGCAAAAGCCTCTTCTCTTCCTGTGCCTGGCTTTCTTTGTGTAGCTATGACAACATGGCCACATCTGCATCCTCCCTAGTAGCCAGGGCTTATCAAGGTTGGTTTAATCCTGAGCTTCACAGTTTGGGATCAATCACGTGAGCTCTATTGCTCCCAATAAAGTTTATACGTTCAAAAAATTTTAGTTTGCCAAGAGAAAGAAAAATGCTTATTAGGGATGGAAGCTAAAATTCTATGGGAATTTGCTCAAAGGGCGAATGGGGAACGGAGTAGGGAGTGGATTATCACTCCCGGTAGAATGCAATGGAAACGGTTATAGAAATGGGGGACTTTACTGAAACTTAGTTCACTCTCCTTGGTAGCAAAATACCACAGACTGACTTAAACAACATAAGCTTATTTCTTACAGTTCTAAAGGGTGCAAAAAAAGCTAAGACCAAAGTGTAGGCTGATCTAGTTTGTGGTGAGGTGAGGGCTCTTTTCCTATCTTACAGAAAGCTGCTTTCTCCATGTGTCCTCAAAAGATTTTTCAGTGGTGCATTGCTCCCTCAATGAGATACTCCCTCTCCCTTTAATTAAAAGGGTCTTAGAATCCCGTCTTTCTGACCTCATCTAACTATATGCCCTCCTAAATGCCCTATCTCCAAATACATCTGTTCATACTGAGGATTTGGCCTCTCTACGGCAGAGTGAGACCCCAAGTCATGAAGGAATATTTCCAGGAGAAGAATGAGGAGGCAGGGGAAGGAGAGCAGCTACATAGGGGGAGTGCACGTAGGGCAAGCCAGTGCAGAGATGGCTACTGCAGTGCATGCAGCTCGTTATGTGTTTAGAGAGGATGGGTCATGACCCAAAACGGAATCTGTGTTAGGATGCGGAGGAATGAAAATGCTCATCTGGTCTGGAATAAGGAAAGCGCCACAGTTCAAAGCATCAAAAAAGGTTAGATGTTCCACACAGGTGGGCTAGAAATACAAGCGGAAATCATAAGGTGAGTAAGAGTTTTCACAATATTTGCAATTATCCAGCTGTTTTATTACCGTCAACTTGCACCGGCTGTGTGCTTCAAATAAAGAGGTCTAAATCCATCCTAAGGACAGGAAAAACCTGTTCCTAGAGAGGAATTGTGGGTTTCCACAGCTGTATTTACATCTACCCTTTGAGCATTTCTGGATTGATTTCATAGCCACACAGGGATATCTGTGGCTTGAATTCAGTGTGTGTGTGTGAGAGAGAACTGATGTCCAACTCTATAACCTTTATTTGTGCCCAAGACTTTATCTGATGAGGGGAAAGTAAGTTGAAGAAAGACTTTGAGGAATTCAGTTAGTTAATTTTAGTGAACTTGAATTAGGACTGAGAAAAGCTATCTCAAGCCATTAGATGGACAAAGTAGACAACTTTAAGTACTCACACCTTGGTTTTAGAAAATTATCTAGTAAAGAGTTCTGAGAAATCTGTGCTATGTCCCATGTGATGGTCAATAGTGCTTGTCAATTTGACAGAGTCTAGAGTCATCTAGGAGACAAGCCTAGGTATGCCCATGCAAACTTACTTAGATTATGTTGAGATTGAAAAGCTCACCCTAAATTTCGGTGTCATAATTCCATGGGGCAAGAACTCTCCAAGAAAGTGACCTAAGTAACAACATTTGTCACTGTGATTCTTGACTACAGTTGCAATGAGACCAACCAGTTTCCTGCTTCAGCCACAGGACTTTCTCCCTTGCTACCATATCTTCTTCCCTGCCATAATGTAATCTTCTTGAACTTACATCACTTAGAGAAACTCTTCCTCATGCTAGCTGCTTATTGTCCTGTATTTGGTCACAGAAATGAGAGATAAGTAACTTATAAATTCAGCTGCTTAATCTGCATGCTCCAACCATCACCTCTGTGTAGAATTAATTAGAACTAGATACCGGGAAGGCCCTTCTCCACTGCATGTTGTCAGCTAGAGATGTGAGTCCATCACTAGCCATAAATAAGCATTCTGCTTGCTTCCATGATCTTAGAGTTTTAGAGGTTGATCATCTCTAGAAGTCCAAGATAGCATGTTTGGTTCAGTTGTCATTGCCCTGACCATTGTCTATTAAAACCTAGAGGATTTTGATCAACGTTATTCCCGAGACTTGCTTTTAAGTTTTGGCTGAGTGTCAACATGTCAAAGCCTTGTAACCCATTTTGGATCTCTTGTCTTCTATTCTCCATCCTTGGCGATAGATGACTTCTGAAATCTTTGCTTTATATCTAGGACTGTGAAAATCACCAGGATTCATCTCTAGCAGTGCACTGTTCCCTTCCTCTGTTCTCCATACCACCTTATTCTTCCCACTCTTTTTGTTTTGTTTTGTTTTGTTTTGTTTTGTTTTGTTTTGTTTTGTTTTGTTTTTTTGGTTTTTTTTTGGTTTTACGAGACAGGGTTTCTCTGTGTAGCCCTGGTTGTCCTGGAACTCACTCTGTAGACCAGGCTGGCCTCGAACTCAGAAATCCGCCTGCCTCTGCCTCCCAAGTGTTGGGATTAAAGGCGTGCGCCACCACTGCCCAGCTTTCTTCCCACTCTTTACCAATACCACGTCTTTCTTTGTTGTTTCCTTTCACCCCGTTCCTGATTTACCACTAGCTCCCTGTACAGTAAAGATCTTTCCAGAGAGTCACATGACATATTTTGTATAAATTAAGGGGTGTGTAAATTAAAGATAGATTCCTTTTCTTCCCTGAATGAACTTTAAAATACAAAGAACCCATATCTTACTATTCAGTACATTTTGCTTTCCAAAGGAGTATGTTTTATTTTAAGGCTTTTAGGGAGCTATGTGAGTAGCCTTCATGTTTTCTTTGTCTCTCATCAAGACAGTAGAGAAAATGTTCCTTGTTTCTTTAACGTCTTTAAGACTTTAACCTACTTTCCCATACTGTCTATGGCTAGGGTTTAGCATCTCCAGACTACATTTCCAAGGTTACTTGAGATCTGGCTTCCTGCTGATGTTTGGCATTTGGAGACACTGGTAAGGACTCAACAGACAGGAAGAAGTATGTTTGTGCTTTTAGGACCACTGGGTTTGGTGATTCTGACTTTACACAGAACCCGACTAGTTCAATGTTCTCATTTTTAGCTAATGAGATACCTTTTGTACACATGGACAATTACAGCGTCTTTCCAACATGTATGGCATCAGTGTGTCCTCACAGGAATCGTTCAACTAAATGCCATTAGCCTCTTAGATCACTACTCTTTCTTTCCCCAGCTTTTCATCATCTTGTAACAGCAACATCCTTAAGGAAATCTCCTCTGTTGCAGTGCTTATGGTAGCTTCTATTGCCCCACCTGATTACATTAAAGCAGAACATGGTGATAACAGCAGAAATAGTGTATTTTGTTCTCCTTTTGTTCATGTCAAGTTTTATTACCAATCAAAGGACACATTTTTTGATAAGTTTTCTAGACTGTAAACCCTCAGGGCTTGCCCCAGTGACCTACTCCTACAGTGAGGCTCTGCCTCCTAAAGGTTGAACAGTCTTCTCAACCAGCACTAATCTGGGCACCATATTCACACAAATGAGTCTATGGGGAACTTTTCACATACAAACCACCTCTGGCCTTCACAGGCTCATGGTCATCTCTTATTGCATAATGCATTCAGTTTAACTTAAAATATCCATTGCTTTCAACATTTTTGATAGTGATCAAAAGTCTAAAGTCTAATGTCACTTCTGAGACCCAAGGCAGTTGCTTAACTGTGAGATTTTCCAAAGTAAAAGGCAAGTTACGTACTTCTAACATAGAGTAAACACATTCCAGAAAGGAAGCAAGGACCAAAGCAAGACGGTTAAGCAGCAGGGCAAACACGAGATCCTGCAATTCCATGTCTGATGTTTGGGACTTGTGATAAAATCATTTCAGATACAAAGGGGTTAGAAAGTCCTGCTCCTACATCTCTGCTGTCTGCAAGTCATATAAGCTCTCTCTTAGGCTGTCTTTACTCTCTTTATACAGTTTCCTTCATTGAAATCTCATGGTTCTGCCCTCTTAAACATCCCATGATTTCTATGGCAAAGGAGGTTTCACCTTCACAACTTTATGCAGTGGCCTCTCAGGGCCTCTTTGGAGGGTTCCAACCCTGTCACCCTGCTTAGCATCAGCAGCTCTCGAGATGATGATGGAAGACTCTCTGACTCCCTCAAGTTTGCATCTTTCATGCCTCTGAACCCAGTACCACGTGGACAGCACTGCTACTTTCTGCTGGTCAGTTCAAGATTTATCCTGGCCCTCTTGGAGCTCAGTGGCATCATCTTCGGTGTGTTGACCCTGGGGCAACACTTTTCCAAGTTGCTTTCCAGGAGCAAGAAGCTACTTTTGCATTTTGAGCCTAGACTCTCTCCTCCGAAATGAATTTGCATCTTCACAAGTTGGAAGCTTTGATAGGTGGGCAGTCAATCTCTCAGGGCACCATTCTTATTATCCCAGTACAGAACATGAGAATTTTCTTTAGTAGACTGAATCTCTGTAAGATTTAAAATGCTTTGAGATCTGCATCCTTCTCTTTACAATTTTGATCTTTTGTAGCTGCACAACCTTCCTCACTAAACTTCACAGTTTTTACTTTGCGTTTGCTACATATTCTGCTCTTTCTCACTGTAGATCAGAATGAGAACCACAAGCAATAGCCAGAGCCTCAATGTTGTCCTGACTTGAAATTTTCTCTTCTAGGGTGGAGAGGCTCATGAGCCCTCCACCTCTAGCTGGGGAGCCATTAATGAGTCTCTCTCTGTCTCTGTCTCTCCCTTTCTTCCCTTCCCTCCTCCTTCCCTTCTTCCTTCCTTTCTTCCTTCCTTCTTTTCTTTCTTTGAAGGCTGTGGTGGCTGCTAGGTTATTATGTGTGGCCCTACATCCGTGAGGATGCAGCACAAAATGGACTACATAGGAGGCATTAAAAACATAGAATAAGCATTGGGAGGGGTTAGAGCTGGATCTTGGAGTATCTGGAGCAGAGTGGGAATGAATAGGATCAAAATATATTGTATGATTATGAAATTATAACAAAACTAATACAGATACTATATTTTTGGAAGAAACTTCCTTCTACAAACAAATTAAGCCATTACTCTTGATTTCAGCTTCACTCAGCTTCTTGGGATGCAGGCTGAATACAGTCACATTCTTAGCCCAAATGGCTTCTACCTCAGCTCCAAAGAGAGTCCTTGTTGCTCTCTAAAACCTTATGAGCATCCCCATTTTTTCCGCCTTCTGTTCTTTCAAACTCCTACATAATTAGGTCATGATGTTCTGCTTACAGAATCTGAGGGATTTGTTAGCCCAGCATTCCAAACTTTTCCATATTCCTCCCACAAACCTGTTATAAAGGGGAAAGAGATCGGTATCTGGTCCAGGGCCAAGTTCTCAGCACAAAAGAGATTTATTTGCACCAGAGGGATAGAAAGAGCAGGGAATAAGCCACAAAGAAGATTTAGGATGAAGGGGGAGGGGAAGGGAACAAGGGAGGAGGGGTATTCATCCTAGAGGGACAAAGGACTGTTTCTGGATAGAGAAACACAGACATAGCACACAGGAAAATGACAATTTATAAAAGTACAAGGGGAAACTCTGTGTTAGGATGAGGTATTTCATTGTCATTGGAAATGTTAAATAGGTGAGCCAAAGGGGGCTTTTGGTTGCTGGATTTCAGTACTTTGATAGCTGGACCTTTGTAGTCAGCCTCAGGAGGAGGAAGTGGCAGGGAATAGACCTTGGTGGCTAGCTTTAGGAATGTAATCTAATGGTTTTCAGCAAGGCAGAAGGACTTGAGGAGAAGGGCAAGGCCTGCTCGAGCCATGCTTGTAATGCTTGAACTGGCCAGAGTCCCTTCAACAGGCATAAGGACGACATGACCAGATTTATCACAGCAGTCACCCCTGCTCCACGGTACATATTTTCTCTCCTACTTACTTTTTCATTACTGTGATATAATACTCAGACAATATCAACTCAAGAGAGGAATGGTTGGTCTGGCACTGGAGAGGCAGAGGTAGAACTGAGTCCAAGGCCAGCCTGTTCCACAAAGCAAGTTCCAGGCCAGTCAGGGCTACACAGTAAGACCTTGTCTCAAAGTGAAGGAGAGAAAGGGGGAAGGGGAAGGGGAGACAGATGGAGAGGGAGGAGCTTATTTTGATTTACAACTTTAGTCTGTCATGGTGGGGAAATCATGGCAGCAGGAAGGGAAGACACGATATGGAAGAGCAGAAGGCTGGATGATCACATTGTAGTCATACTCAGGAAACAAGACAGCAAACAGAAAGTGGGCCCTGGGTATAAATCCTAAGCTATGTGTCCTGTCTTGTGTCTGCTCCCCATGTCTCCCATGCACTTTCTCCACCTAGGCCATGCCTCCTCCAGATTCTATAACTTTCTCAACTGGAACCATCACCTAGGGATCAGTTCAAAGAATCTAATCAATAGAGGGCTTTTCACATTCAAATTATAACAGAAGTCAAGGGTAATCCATCTCATTAAAAAAGAGTCTAGAAGTTGGACAAAAAAACACCATACAGAGGACAAGAACATTGTTCTTAAAAGTCAAAACATCTAACTTCATGTCTACCTTCTTAACCAGCATGATGGACCAGCCTTGACTCTTTGACATTTCTTTTCATCATTCACAAAAGCACGGCTGCACTATCATAAGGTCATAATAAAGATCATATGAAAACTCAGATGCTGTTGCTGTGTGTCTGTAGCCTAGTGTTTCCCTAGCATGTCCACAGTTCCGAGTCTGATGCCTAGTACCACAAATAGGAAAGAAATTATCGAAGATACTCTTCTTTTGAAGGTAGATGTGGGGGAGTGGGAGGACATGGGAAAGGAAGGGAGGAGAATCAATTTGCCACTTAAGGATGAAAGCCAACTTTCATCCTAGTAAAGTAGAAAGAAACACATATGCAGAAATAAGCCGAGTTCACATTTCTCTAAGGGCACTGTGCTTCTACTCTTAGTTTGATGCCAGTCTAGTTAATGATTTTTCTAAATAGTTATGTAGCTATAGGCATTTAAATATTCAAGAGAGCAATATGTGGAAAATGACTCTTAATCAAGGTTAAGGCAGTAAGTAATTTTTGATAGTACAATCATTTGGATAAGTTGGCTAGAAACACCTGGCCACTTTGCAACCTCAGTTTGTGAATCTGTAACTGGGGAGCAGAACACTGACCTGCCTCCTGAATGTGCTGTGTGCATTAATTAACTGTGTATGATTGATGAGCATCCTCGAGGCGAGCCCTGAAATGCCAAGTGTTCTCACGATAATAAAGCAGATACTTTCTTGATGGAGTTGTCATGAGGATTAATGATTTAATTGCGACAAAGTGCTCTGATATTCTTAGATGAAAAGTGCCATATAACTTTGAAGAGGAATCTTATTAAATAGCTTCTTCTCTGTTTCCCCAAAGAGCGGCTTCAAGGCAGGCAATGCCAATCTGCACGTTCCTACCCAGGCCCTTCCATCTCCCCTTAATACTGTAGGAACTCCGGCCTTCAGAGGAGGCCTGTTACAGGGTGATTAGGAATTTCTCATTCCTCTTCTGTAGTTGGCTCATGGGGTCACTTCAGGATGCTATCTTCACAATTGTCAACAATAAGATAACTGGGAATTAATCAGTGGAAACACTTTTCTCTTGATGAGAACAAAGTCTAGCCTTGGCATTTCTACAGATCTCCCTTTCTAAGTGGCTTTCGTCTCAATACTCCAGATACACTGACTTCTGTTCACTTTCTTCTATTTTCTGAATGCTTTATTTATTTTGCTTTTGACTTTTGTGTTGTCATTCTCTTTTCCTTCCATTTGCTTCTCCTCGCAGGCTGCTCTCTCATGACTCCCCCTTCACCACAATTGTTCCTTTCTGTCACACTAACTTTTCTGTCTGTTATTAGTATTCACTAGGACCTTGGTTTATCTTGTAATTTACTAGCTTAATTACATGTTGTTTGCTCCATGCTGCTAAAGTGTAAATGTATAGTGATGTGGACTTTATCTGTTTCATCCACTGCCTTCAGCTGGGGCTGAATATAGCAGGTATTTGGAGAATGCATTATTTATGCCTTTTTTTGTATGCCTTTTTTGTTTAGTGTAGCAGTAGTAAATTAGGTTAACCTTAAAGCATCTGTAACAGAGGGTGTATTGGCTAGTTTTATGTCAATATGATACAAGCTAGAGTCACTGGAGAGAAGAGAAGGGAGCCTCAAAAGCGAAAATACCTACATAGGATCCAGCTGCAGACAAGTGATAGGGCATTTTAAAATTAGTGATTGATGGAGAAGACCCCGCCCATTATGGGTGGGGCCATCCCTGGGCTGGTGGTCCCGGGTTCTTTAAGAAAGCAGACTGAGCAAGCCAGTAAGCAACATTCCTCTGTGGCCTCAGTTCCTGGCTCCAGATTCCTGCCCTGTTTGAGTTCCTGTCTTGACTTTCTTCAATGGTGGAATACAATTTGGAGGTGTAAGCCAAACCCTTTCCTCCTCAACTTACTTTTGGTCATGGTGCTTCATCACAGCAATAGAAGGAACAGTAACTAACACAGAGGGTGTAGATAGAAGTTGGAAACTTCTAGAAAGTTTTCTAAAACTTTCTAATTATCAAATCAGTTAGCTGTAAAAATGAAAGTTAGAGAAGCTAACAATGTAAAACGTAATATTTCTTTTTGTTTGAAACATAAAGCTATATCATTGACATTTTCTTTTTTATACATTTGACTTTGATATCATATTCTCTGGAATTCTCAATTTATATTTACCTTTCAAAAATGGGATTAAAAAAAAAAAGATAACCCACACCTCTTTTGTGAATTAAACTTGGTTAGAGAATAGTACTATTTATTTACTCCAGGTTTTCCATAGATGCTTTTAAACCTAGACAGCAAAAGTAAAAGTATTTACCATTAGTATCGACCCTTAGGAAATAGTTTACAATGTTTGGCTAAGAGCACCATTTCCTCAGTTCTGATAGAGAGAAGTAGCAAGAACTTTTGAAAACAAAACCTTAATCCCAAGAATCACTGGTGCCAACTTTTTTGTGGATCTTTCAAGAACAAGATAAATTACTTTAAGACTCAGTTTTGAGCATATACCCAAAGGACACACTAGCATAACTCAAGGACACTGTCTCAATTATGTTTATAATAGCATTATTCATAATAGCCAGAAACTGGAAACTACCTTGATGTCTCCCAACCATGATGTCTCCCAAGAATGGATAAAGAAAATGTGGACCTTTACACAATGGAGTATTACTCAGTTGTTAAAAATAAGGACATCATGAAATTTGTAGGCAAATGGATGGAACTATAAAATATCATACTGAGTGAGGTAACCCAGACCCAAAAGGACTGGCACGGCACATACTCACTTATATACGAATATTAATCATAAAGTACAGGACAACCATCTACAATCCACAGACCCAAAGAAACAATAAGTAACAAGTAGGGCCCAAGTAGGGGACAGTTGAATCTCACCGAGAAGAGGAAATTAGTTTAGACATCTGGGGTGGGCAGAAGGAGGGCACTGGGTTGGGGAAGCAGGGCACGAGAACAGGAGGGATGAGGTGGGCAGAAGACAGGGGGAGAGAATACTGGGAGAGACAACTGGATTGAGAGTGGGGGCATCTCTGGGATGAGCTAAAACCTAGGACAATGGAAACTCCCAGGAATCTATGAAGCCAACACTAGCTAAGACTCCTGGAAATGGAGGATATGGATCCTAAACCAGCCATCTCCTATAACCAGGGAAGACTTCCAATGATAGGATAAGGATACCAACCAAGTCACAAAACCTTCAACCTACAATTTGTCTTGCCTACAAGATGTGCAGGAGCAGGAGTCTAGCATAGTTGTTATCAGAGGCTTCATCCAGGAACTGATGGAAACAGATCCAGAAACTTACAGCCTAACATCAAATAGAGCTTGGGGAATCCTGTAGAAGAGGGAGAGGAAGATTTGTAGGAACCACGGGTCAAGGACACCACAAGAAAATGTACAACATCAACTAACCTGGGCCCATAGGGACTCACATAGACTGAACTGCCAACTAGGGAGCCTTCATGAGACTGACTTAAGTCCTTTGTGCATATGTAATAGTTGTGTAGCTTGGTCTTCGTGTGGGATTCTTAACAACAGGAGCAGGGGCTGTCTCTGACTTTCTTGCCTGCCTTTGGGAACCCTTCCTCCTACTTGGGTGCCACAGTAGGAGAGGATGCACCTAGTCTTACTGCAATTTGATGTGCCAAGGCTGGTTGATATCTAGGTTGCTTAATACCAGTGGACTTTGCTAATTGCAACAACAATACCAGCTATGTATCTGTGATGTAAGCGTGGTCTGGGCAGATTGGGCTGGGTAGGTTGGGCTGGGGACCTACAGGAGGGATGATGTCTTATTCTTGCAGCAACCTGGGAAGCAAGAGCTATTATCTCAGTTTTACAGATAAATGCTCAGTGCTCCGAGGATGGCAGCAACTTGCTCAGGGGTCCCTTGGTGCTAAGAAGTGGCCTAGAATTAGAATTCATGTCTGTTTCCGCCTTCCCAGGAGGGCAGCAGTTAGAGATAAGGGTTCCCTGTTAAATATAGGAAAACTGAGCTTCAGCTCAGAGGCAAAGTC
The DNA here is from genome assembly GCA_028551405.1 of Uromys caudimaculatus. NCBI lineage: Eukaryota > Metazoa > Chordata > Mammalia > Rodentia > Muridae > Uromys > Uromys caudimaculatus. The sequence continues at coordinate 43,095,036 of CM052703.1, forward strand.
AGCTCGCACAAGCTTCCCTGCTGGGTGACCCCAGACCAGGTGCTTCAGGCTGGGTGCTGTGCCAGGAGGCACTGAGCTGCTGTGACTCACAGTTGGAAGTGTGCTCCAGGCATTTCCTAGGAGTCAGGTATACAGTGATAGAAAGAACTGGAAGGGTGAAGTGCTTTCTCTGGAACCTCTCTATTAATTTGAAATGCCTGCAAAAGTTGGGCTACCAGCAAGTTTTTAAGGTGAATCACATTCTTTGCATATCCTTTGCAATGACAGCTTTTGGGAAGTCTCCTTTTAAACATTCCATGACTTTGGTCAAAGAGCAGGGGACCTGGTATTAAAGATTTTGGCATTGTCAGAAGCGTCAGCCAATCAGAGTGCCCTCGTCAAGAACACTGCGGCCTGCTCAATATTTCTTGTGTTCCTCTCTTTCTCTCTGACAGCTTCTAAGTCTCAGGGGACCAGGGAATTTTTCTTTAACTTTTTATTTCCTCTCTAAGGTAATATACACATACATATTTATAAATTACACACACACACACACACACACACACACACACACACACACACACACACACACACACACGGAAATTGTTGAGTGGAGGCTACCTAGAGGAGGTTGAGGAGGATAGATTTTTTTTTAAAAAACAAGAAGGATTGAATAATTTTTGCGCCAGTTTTTGTTACTCTTTATGAACTCCTAAACAATAATATGGCAATTTGTTCAGTCTCTCCCCCTTTGCTAATATTTAAAAGTATTCAATTAAGATTTTTCTAATGTGTCCAATGAATTAAACTGTCCTATGGTGTTAGAAAAATATTACACGTATAAATAAAATACGCTAAAGCATTAAAAAGCTATTACACACACTGAACATAAAGTGGCAGAATAATGATGGATCCCACCATGCAGGAAACATATTCAAAAATATTATCTTCCTGGTAATGAAATGCCATCCGTTTCATTTTAAGCTAAATATGTTAGACATATCAGTGGAGTCTGTGCTGACACAGCAGTGAGTTGAAATTGAAAATCTGAAATTATATATATGATTGGACACAGTGTTAAAGTAATTTATAGGAAAAACCACGAATGTGCTGGGTCTGCACCTTCTGGTGAACTCATTTTATAGAATCAGATAGAGGAAAACTCTACCATTTCTAATGTGCAGTTAGAATGGCAGCCTGCCAGGGCCCCAATATATTCAGTTTGAAAAGAGGACAGACAGAGACAAGGGCTAGGGGAGGGAGAGGCTGGGGGGCGGAGGGCAGCCAGGGAAAGAGGTGGCAGGGTGGGCCATGGAGACAGAGCAAAGCTGGGCCAGAGAGGCTTGCTTCAAATTACTGCAATTCTGCATAAGCCATCAAGAAAATGGCATTGGCTTTCATTGCACTGACCTAATGGGAGATAGCATAGGAGCTGCATTAGTGATCAGAACAAATGGGAGATAACAGGAAACCTGGGCCTGTTGCTGGGTGCTCTGTGACTCACTGGGGTGACAGCAGTCAAGCTCTGGTGGAGGTCATTTGACCCCAGAAGTTCAGGTCAACCAGACAATGCTAAGGGGAATAGATGAGACAATGAGCAGCTCAGGTTGTCTGAATGTCTGTTTGTCTGTCTGCCTGCTTGCTTGTCTGTCTCTCTGTCTTTTATCTTTCTCAGCATTGCACACATTCATCTACAAAGTGCAGTGGGAAGCAGGGTGAGCCAAAAATGAGGAGAGAAACAGGGCTGAGCTTTTGTGTGGAAATGTGTGACGAATTGGTACCCTGATGTGCTTTCCGTCTTTCATTTATATCCATAATCCTGCTTGAAACGTGGATTATTTGCATTCATATTGAGCTGGTCCTCTCTGGAATCCTGGCGAGCCACTGTTGTGATTTCCATTTTGGTGACTGCTTAAGGCAGAGACAGAGATAGTCTTGTATCTTCTTAAATGTCCTTTGTAACCCTCAGTTTCTCAAGAGAAAAAGGAGGTGACTATGAAAGAGAGAAGGATACTTTGATCCTATCATGGATGCATACATAGCCCAGGACTCCTGGTAACTTCAAATAGGATGGAGATAAACAAAAAACTTGTCTATGTCTGTCTGTCTGTCTCTTCAAACTGCCTGGGGTTTTAAATGATATGTAATGAATGTGAAATTTTTCTTTCTACATACTCAGGGTGTTTTCTACATGGTTGCTAGTTACAACATGGCCCCGCAGCACTGTGGCAAAGGTAGTAGTGTGCTTACCAGTTTGGGGGCAAGGAAACTGATGCTTACAGAGGTCAGATGACCTTCTTCAAAGTTACAAAGGCAAAAAGTACCCCTGCTATAAACTCTATATTCTTCAAAGTCATTGTGTGGCAAGAATTTTCTGCTCCATTTAACAGCAATCACTGTGGATGGATGGAGGGGTTAAATAGCTTGCCCTGGGTCTTAGCCTTCTCTGAACCTTCCGAGTACCTCAGCTTTCTCCTGTAGTCGGTGATTTTCTGCCTAGCACTTTCTAAGGTGGTAATTTTATTTATATGTGTGCAGATTACTGCCTGTACTGGGCAGCAACTGGATCTCTTTTATGCACTATTGTATCTCTAGGTATTTAAATAGTTTCAGGTGCTCAACACTGATTAATTGGATAAATGTCTGCTTGGAAGGTGCATTTTCACTGATAATCTGTAGAAGAGCTGGCACTGGGAACTTTCTGATTTATTGTTGTTGTTTTGTTGCTGTTATTATTTTTTAGTCTATTGTCTCAGTGTTCCTCTTTGGAAAAAAGTTGATAACCATTCAGAGTTTAATGTCATATAGAGTAGAGACAGATAACTCATGTTGAAAAACTTATGCAGAGAGAGTTTGCTTTGCGAGGTCCTGAGATAGAGTGTGTACTATGTCATCGTCCCACTGCCCTGTAGAGGCAGGTTATGGAGGAAGCCAGCTTAGAGAAACAGCTGTAATTTCAGAGGCACCATCATCCTAGCCTTGACTAGAGCTCTGCACATATAGCCTCTAACCTCCATCAACAGTCCTTCATACGGGTGAAGGCACATGTTCGGTTCCACACCGGCATCTCTTATGCAGGCTTTTCCAACCCAGTTTCCTTATAGATATGAGCCTAACACTATTTGGTCATCCTGAAAGGCCAATGCCCCATTAAAATGCGTAATAAATTGAAGTATTAAATAGTGCATCCCATATGTAATCAAAGCATCTTATCAATAAACCTTTCTGTCATTTGAAAATCCAAGCGTGACACAGTCCTATTATGTATTTTCCTGCATGGACATAAATATCAAACTGTATTAAATTTGTGACCAGCTAAAAGTTATCTGTGAAATTTGTTGATTCACCCAATAGATATTTCTTAAGCCAACACTACTTGTCAGTTATCAGTCTTGGTTGTAAAGTGAAAGAAGGCTTCTGCCTTCTGCCAGTTGGAGATCTGATAAGCTCCTAGAGAAGGCATAGAAACTGATACTAGAAAGGAGACCATGGGTAAAGTGGATTATGAAGAAGGATGGGGGTAAGAAAAAAGGACCGGAAAGGACCAGAATGTAGTAAAGAGCGGGGTTAGAGGTGGGAACCAAGGAGATGGGGGAATGAGATGGAAGGAAGATTTACTAAAGCACACTTGGTTTGAAAATGTCTAAGAATACCCAATGCCTTGTGTTTTAAATTAAAAGGGTTAACAGTTACAGGATTCATTAATTCTGTAACATGTATTCAGTGTTATAGAAAGTGACTTGGTATTTAATTTTATACCTCATTAATAGATCATTACTTTTTTTTTTTTTTTAAAAAAAAAGCTTTTTAAAATTTTCTTTTTGCTACCATGTTAATTGTATAAAGTAATGGGTTTCCATTATGACATTTTTCATATAAGTGTGTAATGTACTTTGATCATAAGCACACTTTTTGTCCACATATCTGTGATGTGTACTTGTGCATTTGCATGTGTGTTGCACATGTGTGCACAGAGTCACAGGCATGTCTGTGCATGTACAAGTCCAAGGCTGACACTGGATGTCTTCCTCAGTTGCTCTCTACATCATGGTTTGAGGTGGGGTCTCTGGCTGAACACAGAGCTCACCATATTTCAGGTAGTCTGGCAAGCCAGCTTACTCCGGGGAACCTTTCTATCCCCCAGTGCTGGCATTGCAAAGGGCTTCCATCCAAATCTGATTGGTTTTTGTTGTTGTTGTTGTTCGTTTGTTTTGTTTTGTTTCGCTTTTTGTTTTTGGCACTGGAGATCTGAACTCCAGCCCTCAGGCACGCACGCCAAGCACTTTGTCTACTAGCCATCTCCTCAGCCCTCAGCCACACTCTGCTATCCTCTCTTATCTCCTTTCTCATCTCCCCATTACCCCATTTACATCCCCTTTTACCTTCTAGCATTTCCCTCTTCAAATCATAGCACCTATCTTTCTGTATCTGGCTTGGTCTGTTTAACACAGGCTCTAGTCATCTTTCTCAAAAAATGGCATAAATGTTCTCCAAAAATGTTCTTATTTTTAATGGCTGAATTTTCCTAACTGAGTGACCACAGTGGTTGTCATATGACATGCCAGATGAAGGTATTGGACAAGGGAATGCTTGTATTTCTGCTTAATGGACAGAAATATTTTTAGGTCTGTGTAAATAACTCGTGTGTTGATACCCCTGTGGTAAGACATGTTATCAACTAGAGAGGAAGGGGACTGCCAGGCTAAGCTGAGAATCTGGGTGGTTATTTTCTGTGTGAGCATGTAGGGAAAACTCAACTTCACTGATTAGAGAGTTTGCTGATGAGCTATTGGGTCTTCCAACATGATATTTGTCAAACATTCATTACCACAAATGCAAGAGAGACAAGTTATTTTCTTTGGGCTGTAAGTAAAAAAATCTGGAAAGTTGCTGTGAATCTGTCCCTGCAAGCAATGTGGAAACAGGGCTTGAGAGAATCGTGGAAGAAGGTACCACAGACAAGGCGGAGTGGTGTGAGCAAAGGCCTGGAATTAGTGGGCAATAAATGCAGGATGCCTGGTTTGTGTGGAGCTTGGTGTTTGAGCAGACCAGCGTGGCTTTGAACATGTGAATAAAGCAGACTGTCCAGAGTCCTGCTCATGTATTAGTGAGGAAGAGTCCAGAATGACTGGATTTAGAAACATTGGGTTTCATACTAGAATACAATGGCTACAGTGGACTCTCTTTAATCTCAGTGTCAGATTGTTATAAATAAAAATAAATAAGATTACTGATGTTCTCCTTTATTAAAAACTAAGATGCCATGGGCAGGGAATGAGTGAGCAAAGGGAATCACATGTGAGGAATGTTGACTCTGCCTCCCAAAGCACCTCCCTCACCATTCCTAGAGCAGGTTAAATGTAAGCCTTTGCTTTTGGGCTGTACCCTTTTTCATGATTCTTTTTTTTAAAAAAGAGGCTGTCCCACTGCTTTCCCCAACCTAGCTATTGTTAAATATTTCTTGTCTCTCCCACTCCCCCCCCCAACTCCCAACTGGTTTTCCTCCCTTCAGTGTATACATTCTCACTTGCCCTGCTCAGGTTTAATGGCTAAGGATACTGGTATGTCCAATATTGTCATCCTGTCAGTTTCTTTGGAATTTGAATCTTTGTTAATGCTTTTTCTCTTAATGTGCTTTGCTTGATTGCTTGTTTATTAGAGGGAGGGGGAAGAGAGGGGATAAGGGAGGGGGAGAGCGAGAGGGGGAGAAGGAGACGGGAGGAGGAAGGGAGAAGGAAGAGAGAGAGAAAGAGAGAGAGAGAGAGAGAGAGAGAGAGAGAGAGAGAGAGAGAGAGAGAGAGAGAGAGATGAGATTTCAGTAATAGCCTTGGTTGGTCTTGAACTCACCATCCATTCAGTCTTCTGAGTTCTGTGATTACAGTGTGAGACACTGCCAGATTTCCCTAATGCTCTGATATTGAAAATCACATGTATGTTTTTGTCTTTATTCAAATCATTCATTGCAGATTTCAGAAAAGACATCATCGTGGGAAGAATTGTGATGCCCTCAGTGAGAGATGAGCACAAGGCTTGGGGTAGCCTCATCTATCTCAAAGCTACTACCAGAATCATCTAAAGTGTTTCTCTGATATAAAAATAAAATGTACGAAGAACACGCTTCTAAATATCTTCGCGATTATATTAAGTAGGAAACAAGGTCAATGTAACTTAAAATTATACATGAATTTTAAAGATATATGGCTAAAAATGATATATAAGATAAACATTTTGCTTCCATAAAATTTCTCTTTTCTCTGGTACAGCCCCATAGTTCTGACACCCATATCAATTTCCTTCTGTACAAACTGCATAGCCTATTACTCTTTCTCTCCATGACTGAGCTTTGATGAAATGTTCTCACTGGCCCTTGGTTGTCTAGGAAGCCATTCAACATTCCAGGAGACCAGAAGGGATGATCTGTCATGAAAAACAGAATTCATTCCATTTCAGTTCTGCTTTTCCTCACTGAAGTAACCAGCATCTGACATCGCTATGCTCTTGACAGTATTGCGTCCCACCAAGTCTGTCTATTGAAGAGTTAGCCTTAGTATGACTGAAGTAGAGTGGTAATGACAGTGAAATTAAGCTGTAAGTGTGGGCCACTAATCCTATATGACTGAAATCCTTATAAAAAGAAATGAGACAGACAGGGATGTGTGTGCATAGAGAAAAATGGATGTGGAGCCAAATGAGAAGATGTCTAGATGTCTACCCAGGGGCCAAGCAGAGCAGTCCCAGGAGAAAGCAAAATTGTCAATGTCTATATCTTAGACTTTGAGACTCCAGATATGTGAGGAAACGCATTCTGTTGTTCAAGTCACCCAGTCAGTGGTGCGTTGTCATAGTAGCAGAGTACAACAGAACCTCATACTACCTTTTAAAGACTATGTTACTCAGGGCAGTGGTGGTACACACCTTTAATCCCAGCCTGGTCTACAGAGTGAGTTCCAGGACAGCCAGGGCTATGCAGAGAAACCCTGTCTCAAAAAACCAAAAAAAAAAAAAGACTACGTTACGCATTACATTCTTCCATCTAGGAAACTCTTTCTTTCTTTAAATATAGGCTTTTGAGAGGAAAAGTCACCATTTTTAGAGGCTACACTATTTTTTATTTTTACTTATGTGTATCCCAATATATGGGAGACTTGAAGAAACACGAAGAGGGTATCAGATTCTCTGAGACTGAAGTTGCAGGTGGGTTTGAGCAATCTATCACAAATGCTGGGAACTGAACTCAGGTCCTTTGGAAGAGAAACAAGTGTTCTTTTTTTTTCCATTCTTTTTTTTAAATTTACATTTCAAATGTTTTCCCCTTTCCATGTCTCCCCTTTGGAAACAGCCTATCCCATCCCCCCTACCCCTGCCTCTATGAGAGCATTCCCCCACCCACCCACCCATTTCCATCTTCCCTCCCTGGCATTCTCCTATACTTGGGAATCTAACACTCTCAGACCCAAGGGCCTCTCCTCCCACTGATGCCAACAAGGCCCTCCTCTGCCACATATGTGGCAAGCACCATCGGTCCCTCCATATGCATTCTTTGGTTGGTGGTCCAGTTTCTGGGAGCACTGGGGGGTCTGACCAGTTGACACTGTTGCTCCCTCCCCATGGGACTACAGACTCCCTTAACTCCTTCAGGCCCTTCTCCAACTCCTCCATCTGGGACCCCATGCTCTGTCCAACAGTTGCTGTGAATTGAATCATGTGTGTTCCGTACTTTTGAGCTAATATCTGCTTATCAGTGAGTACATACCATGTTTGTTCTTTTGTGACTGAGTTACCTCACTCAGGATGATATTTTCAAGTTCCACCCATTTGCCTGCAAATTTCATGAAGTCATTGTTTTGAATAGCTGTGCAGTATTCCATTGTGTAAATGTACCACATTTTCTGTATCCATTCTTCTGTTGAGGGACAACTGGGTTGTTTCCAGCTTCTGGCTATTATGAATAAGGCTGCTATGAACATAGTAGAGCATGTGTCCTCATTACATGTTGGAGCATCTTCTGGGTATATGTCCAGGAGTGGTATAGCTGAGTCCTCAGGTAGTATTATGTCCAATTTACTGAGGGTCCGCCAAACTGATTTCCAGAGTGGTTGTGCCAGTTTGCAATCCTACCAGCAATGGAGGAGTGTTCCTCTTTCTCCACATCCTTGCCAGCATCTGCTGTCACTGAGTTTTTAATCTTAGCCATTCTGACTGGTGTGAGGTGGAATTTCAGGGTTGTTTTGATTTGCATTTCCCTGATGACTAAGGATGTTGAACATTTCTTTAGGTGCTTCTCAGCCCTTCGAATTTCCTCAGTTGAGAATTCTCTGTTTAGCTCTGTACCCCATTTATAAATAGGGCTATTTGGTTCTCTGGAATCTAACTTCTTGAGTTCTTTCTATATATTGAATATTAGCCCTCTATCAGATGTAGGATTGGTAAAGATCTTTTTCTAATCTGTTGGTTGCCATTTTGTCCTATTGACAGTGTCCTTTGCCTTACAGAAGCTTTGCAATTTTATGAGGTCCCATTTGTCTATTTTTGACCTTAGAGCATAAGCCATTGATGTTCTGTTCAGGAACTTTCCCCCTGTGCCCATGTGTTGGAGACTTTCCTCCACTTTCTCTTCTATTAGATTCAGTGTATGTGGTTTTATGTGGAGGTCCTTGATCCACCTGGACTTTAGCTTTGTACAGTGAGATAGGAATGGGTCAATTTGCATTCTTCTACATGTTGACCTCCAGTTGAACCAACACCATTTTTTGGAAATGCTGTCTTTTTTCCACTGGGTGGTTTTAGCTCCTTTGTCAAAGATCAAGTGACCTTAGGTGTGTGGGTTCATTTCTGGGTCTTCAATTCTATTCCATTGATTTACCTGCCTGTCACTGTACCAATACCATGCAGTTTTTATCACTACTGCTCTGTAGTACAGCTTGAGATCAGGGATGCTGATTCCCCCAGAAGTTCTTTTATTGTTGAGAATAGTTTTTGCTATCCTGGGTTTTTTGTTATTCCAAATGAATTTGAGAATTCTCTTTCTAAGTCTATGAAGAATTGAGTTGGAATTTTGATGGGGATTGCATTGAATCTTTTCTAGATTGCTTTCAGCAAGATGGCTATTTTTACTATGGTAATCCTGCCAGTCCATGAGCATGGGAGATCTTTCCATCTTCTGAGGTCTTCTTTGATTTCTTTCTTCAGAGACTTGAAGATCTTTCACTTGTTTGGTTAGAGTCACACCAAGATACTTTATATTGTTTGTGAATATTGTGAATTTCTTTCTCAGCCTCTTTATCCTTCAAGTATAAGAAGGCTACTGATTTGTTTGAGTTAATTTTATATCCAGCCACTTTGCTGAAGTTGTTTATCAGCTGCAGCAGTTCTCTGGTGGAGGTTTTTGGGTCACTTAAGTATACGATCATATCATCTGCAAAGAGTGATATGTTGATTTCTTCCTTTCCAATTTGTATCCCTTTGACTTACTTTTCTTGTCTAATTGCTCTAGCTAAAACTTCAAGTAGTATATTGAATAGATAGGGAGAGAGAGGGCAGCCTTTTCTAGTCCCTGATTTTAGTGGGAATGCTTCAAGTTTCTCTCCATTTAGTTTGATGTTGGCTACTAGTTTGCTGTATATTGCTTTTACTATGTTTAGGTATGGACCTTGGATTCCTGATCTTTCCAAGACTTTTATCATGAAGGGATGGTGAATTTTGTCAAATGCTTTTTCAACATCTAATGAAATGTCCATGTGGTTTTTTTCTTTGAGTTTGTTTATGTAGTGGATTACATTGATGGCTTTCCGGGTATTGAACCATCCCTGCATCCCTGGGATGAAGCCTACTTGATCATGATGAATGATTGTTTTGATGTGTTCTTGGATTCAGTTTGCGAGAATTTTAGTGAGTATTTTTGCATGGATATTCATAAGGGAAATTGGTCTGAAGTTTTCTTTCTTTGTTGGGTCTTTGTGAGATTTTGGTACCAGTGAAACTGTGGCCTCATAGAAGGAATTGGGTAGTGGAAGTAAGTGTTCTTAACTGATGATTTATCTCTCCAGCTCCTGGGTTGCTTCATTTAAAGGTATATATCTTAAAAGAAAATACATTGCAATTTGTAAAAGATGTCTTCAGAAATGTGTGTGTGTGTGTGAGTGTGTGTGTGTGTGTGTGTGTGTGTGTGTATGTGTGTGTGTGCTGTGTTACATTATTTAGAGTAGCTTTTTTCTAATTAACAATCACCAAAAGGATAAAGATCTTTGTTAGGTGTCTTCATACACTAGTGTTTTGCAAATCACTTCAAGATGATCACCTTATTCTCCTCTCATGACAACATTTATAAGAGGACTCATAGACAGAAGGGAAGAGTCTTCATTCCTGGTTTTCAGAAACATTTCAGAAATGCTGCTGGATTAAAGACTTCAGCAAGCATTCTAGACTCCTACACAGGGTCCCTTCGGTTTTGCTGTTATACTCAAGCAAAGGTGTCTAGTTCTTTTCTTTATCCTCTGGACATAGCTTATCTTTATGTTTTTTTTTTTTTTTTTTTTTTTTTTTTTTTTTTGCCAGATAGTACAATATGCCATTACTGCCATAATACAATTTCACAAAGTTAGCAAGTCAGAACACCACGCTAGACTATCTCAGTTACCTTGACCCATAAGATGTTGGCAGGATTGCTAACTTTTCTGGACACTTCTGGAAGGGGACGTCTCCTGAGCTTATTGAAGTTATTGTCCAAAGTTAGTTCCCTCTGGTTGGTGGGACAAGGTCTGTTTCCTGGGTACTCTTTGTAGTTGCTTGCTTTCCATGTGGCCTCTTTCCATCAGTGATGGGTATGAGACAGGGCAGAAAGATTAAAAAAAAAAATTACGAGGATGTGGGAAGGGAAAGGAGTTCCTCATTCCAAAATCTGTTTGAAGCCTCTTTGCAGCTGAGTATTAAGAATTCCTGTACAGAGCCATACTGTACTCTGCCCTGAGGCATATCCCCCAGACCTGGGAGCTTACTTTGTGTTTACAAGGAGCTTCATGACCAAAGAAAGGAGATGCGGTCTTCCTGTGACACCTTGTTTGAACATTTACAAATGATCCCAGACAGCCTTCCTAACTGACTGCAGCGTGTGGTGATCACTACCGCATCTCTGTGGCACGAGGACCATCTGCATGTGGGTTGTTCGAGCCTAGATCCTGCTGGCCACAACACAAAAGAGGACCCTTTTTGTGCCCTCTCTCCTCTCAGGGCTAGCTAATGTAATCTGACCAGGCCTCATCCCACTGTAGGCTGATGCTGACAATATCTGTAGAACCAGCAAGAGTGAATTACTGGAGAGCAGGAAGACCTAGGCATCCCTGTCTGGTGCCAGGTGGGCCATGGACATCATCCTGAGCTTGGAGTCACTTCCTTCCTGATTGCAGACTCTGTTTCTCTCCCCAGTCCAAGTGCTGGAAGGTAGCAACAGATCAGGCAGCCACCATCTTTCAGCTCTGAGTTAGATCCTGAGAAAAGCAGGCAAAACACTCTGTGCCCATGGATGAGGAAAACCCAGCATAGACTTCTCCCAAACTAAAGCACCAAAAGCCCTTTGGGTCGTTTCTGTGTGACATGTGGAGAGCTCTATGTAGCTTCTGAGAGACCTTGGTCACCCTCTTCTCTATTCAGTTTAGGTCTGTGGAGATGTTGCTAACCCAGAGAGAAACCAGCTGAACTACAGGGGTAGCATGTATCATTTTCTTCCTGGTCCTCTAGGTGGGAAGGGAGGGCTCAGTGTCTGGAAAGGAGCATGTAGGAGAGGAATATCTACAAAAAAAAAAAAAAAGAATTCCTGTACACAGCTGGAGAGATGGCTCAGTGGTTAAGAGCACTGACTGCCCTTCCAGAGGTCCTGTGTTCAATTCCCAACAACCACATAGTGTCTCACAACCATCTGTAATAAGATCTGATGCCCTCTTCTGGTGTATCTGAAAACAGCCAAAGTGTATTCATATATATAAAAAAATGCTTTTTTATTTTATTGGATATTTTCTTTATTTACATTTCAAATGTTATCCCCTTTCCAGGTCTCCTCTTCAGAAATCCTCTATCCCATCCTCCCTCTTCCTGCCTCTATGAGGGTACTCCCCCACCCACTCACCCACTCCCACCTTCCCACTCTGGACCAAGGGCGGTTCCTCTCACTGATGTTCAACAAGGCCCTCCTCTGCCACATACTCGGCCAGAGTCTTGGGTCCCTCCATGTGTACTCTTTGGTTGGTGGTCCAGTCCCCGGGAGCTCCGGAGGGTCTAAAAAAGTGAATTCCTGTATAATTAACAGCATTTGCTGTGAAGACTTCTGACAAAGAGACAGTATTTTTATAGAGAGATACTTTCAAACAACATTACAACAGGGCCAAGGAGATGTTTTGCTTGATAATGTGCTTGCTGCACAAGCCTGAGGAATTTAGTTCAGATTATTAGCATCTGTGTAAAAGCAGAGCATAGTGAAAGTACATGTCTGTAATCACTATGTTGTGGGGTTGAGACAGGAGAATCCTTGTAGATCAGTAGTTAACCAGGCTAGCTAACAAGAAGGCTGAGGAGCATTTGTTCTCTGAGTGTTCTATGATTGTAATACTTCTAAAAAAAACCTTTCAAAGTAACAAACATAGAACAGGAAAGAATGGACTGTTTCTGGAAGGAAAGGGAAGAAGGAACGAGGCAAATCCATTGTCAATAAGATACAAGGCATAACAAAACAGTTAACTTCTGCATAGCAGTTTGCTTATTGAGCACCAGGGGTTGAATAATGTAACCCAGTAATTTGGAACTTTAAAGTATGTGAGTCCTTATTGTAAAGGTGAATGGTACTTACTATAGTCAAGATTCTTAACCGGCATTACCATGTGGAGTTCAGATGGGTGGGATACTTGCTTCTGAAGGAGCTGCTTACTGCTCACTGAATAGTCATGTGCTACTCATCTCTCAGTTCCTCTTTGGTAGGTGGGACCTCGACTAAGTTTTGTCTCTTTGCTAAGTGCAAGAGACCTGTTTATTTCTGGACTGAGCCACAGAAGTTTTAGCATGTGACCTTTCAGTTCCCTGATTCTGTGCATTATGTGGGGATAATGAAGCACCCCTTGGTCTATACCTCAAGTGACCATGTGCAGCGTAGCCAGTCCTTCCCTTACAGTCCATGTGGACAGAGCCTGAATGAGAGATAGATATTTGTTCAGCCATTGAGGTTTAGTTTAGTACAGACCACTTAGCTTCCTCTGAAGAACTCAGCTCTTATTTGGTATAAAAGAAAATAGAAATCATGGGGAGAGGACAATATGCTTCGATGAAATGATATTGAATTTTACAGCTTTTCTAAATAAGTTCTTGGCAAGAATCAAATAATTTTAGAGCAGGAACACAGTTGTTAAGAGGAATTATGATAAAGGAGATTGAACACTTAGCTGTGCCTCTTTAACAACCATTTCCGTCTCCCTACAAAGAGGAAGGAGACGTTAAAGTCTATCGTGGAGTGATTCACATGTGTGCTGCCAACTCAAGCATCTGTAGGGCCCTTGAGCCAATCACTAAGTATATTCGTTAAGTGCCTACTGTGTGCAGATCAATGGAATAGGTATTATGGGAAGATGTAAAAACATCATGAGGCATAATATCCCTAATCTCAAGGGTTTTTCAGGTCAGAAGACAGAACTGCCTTCGTGTCAGGATAGAGCATATAACTGGGGATATGTTAAAAGATGTTAATTTTAAAAGTCAGATTTTTCAATGCATAGAGGAAACAAATAGGAAAAAAGAAATTGTAAATATAAAGAAAGCCAAAATAAGAACAACCAACATTAGGAACTTTCAAAAAAGCTTTACGTTTTAAGACTTGTCTTATAAACACATTGACTATAAGATTACATAAGCATGTGCTTAATGTGTTCACAGTTTTGCAGTACAATTTGTTGCCAGATTTTCAGAATGGGTAAAAACCATTTATTCTTTCATTTCTTTCTTTCTTTCTTTCTTTCTTTCTTTCTTTCTTTCTTTCTTTCTTTCTTCTTCTTCTTTTTTTTTTTTTTTTGCATAGGGACATAAGCTAAGGTGCTGTGCACAGTAGGTGAGCATTCTACAAATGATCTCTATCTTCTACCCTAGATTCTTGTAGACAGAGTATCATAGTTTCTTCTCCATGATGTTAGAAAACACACCAAAAACATTGTTTTAATTGTCTCCCCCAAATGTGACTAGTGAATGAGAAAAAGTTAATCTAATACTTCTAAATGATTTCTTGCTATCCTCTTGATGGCTGAAAAATGAAGCCTCCCACAATTGCTCATGAGACTTATTTTGCCATATTTGCTTAAGACATGGACTAGGCAATTAAAGTGTATTTTCTTTGTACTGTTGATGCATTATTATATTGAATTTAACTAAGAACTTACCATCGAAGATTCTGCTATTATGTTTTGGTGTCAGAAGGGTATTCTATACAACTTAAAGGAGAATATGAGAAACATGGCAGGCATGGACTCTCCAGGCTGTTCATCTATCCATGGAAGGTTATTTCTCTATGAAAGAAAGTAAAACACAGATGAGACTCCTTCTACATGGCAGCTGGGAAAACACCCATGTTTGGTCAGTAGGAAAAACTGAGTCAAACAGACAAAACAACTGGTGAACTTGAAGCCAGGCCACTGTAAATCATGAAATCTGACGTGTGAAAAGAAACGAAAGCCCAGTGTTGTTTGAGAGCCTTACGGTATCCCAGAAAAATAATAGCATGTGGAAGCTGCAGAAATAGAAGTGTACTGGGAGGCGGAGAAAGAATATATTTGAAGAAATAACGGCAGAAAAATCCCTAAACTTGAGGGAGTAAATAGAATTCCAGACTCAAGAATTTCATATGGCATCAAGAGGAAGTTATAATCACACATACCTAGCACCACCATCAGCTAAGAGTTAATGGTTAGAGAGATTTGTAAACAAGGGGAAATTTATTCCCCACACTAAAGAGACCTTCTAAAATTATCAGTAGATTGTTCAGCAGAAGCCTTGCATGCAACTGAGGATTGACATATCTTCAACATCTTGAAATGGAAAAAAATATCAAACAAGAATACTATACCCAGGAGTTCTGTTTAAAAAATGAAGTGTGATAAAGACTTTTTCAGGCAAACAAAAACTGAGAGATATAACACAACTAGACTTGTTTTACAAGATATTCTAGATATTTAAGTCAAGGAAAGACCATGTAAATTGTTAATCTGCAAACATCTGAAAGTATAAAATTCACCAGTAAAATTAAGTACATTGTCAAATCCAAAATGTTCCAGTATTGGCAATAAGTAATAAATGACATCTCCAGGATAAAAGTTAAAAGGCAGGGCTGGAGAGAACTCAGTTGGTAAAGTACTTGCTTAGCAAGTATGATGACTGGGGCTCAAATTCCCAGAACTCACATAGAACAGATGATTTGTAATTCTGTCCTGGGAAGGCAAAGATGAGGAGATAAGCATATGCTGGGGCCCAAGCAAGAGCAGGTCCTGCTATGGATATCTACCTGTGTTATAATCCATTTATCCAAAAGCCGTGAGCACATGCATGTATCAAATGATGGACAAGAATGTTTGTAGGAGCATTGTTAGTAACTGCCCAAGTGAAGATGATCCATCGACAGTGAGGTGCATTGAATTTTAGATATAGCATTCATACAGTGATATATAGATGGTCTGTGATTTACAATGCTGAGACTTATAATTTTTTGACTTTACAATAGCAGGAAGGCAATTCATAACCAATAGGAAGTGCTTTGAATTTTGGTTGTTTCATGGCTAATGACAGGCTATGATATTTGCTCATGGTGCCTGGCAGTGCTGGTCACTCATAATCTGTAGTCAGCCTCACAATTAAGATCAAACAAGCAGTGTGTCAGCATCTGTATTCTTAAATGGGGGCAGTCAATAGCTTAGGTAAATAAATGCCTTTCCACTTAGGTTGCTTTTAACTTACAGTGAGTTTATGTGTACAAAACTCAAGCATAAGAGATTGAGAGTATTTGTGTTACATGGAAATGAAAAAAATACTGGCAAAGGTACCAGCCCTATGACTCACAGAAAATAATTTTGTCAAAATAAGACATATTTTTAAGTGTATATACTTTTCTTGTTTATAAACTTAAAAAAAAAACAAGCAAAAGCAATCTATGATAATTAAGACAGTTTAGTTTTATGGAGAAGTGGAGGTAACTGCTTGGGGAAGTCTGAGCAGATGCACTCAGATGCATTCAGAGGTACTGTTACTGTCTTATATATTGACTATGGTGGTGATTACACAAGTGGGGCTATCTTGTTATATTTGTTGAACAGTATGATTATGATATGTGGATTTATAAACTCATAAGGTTCTACAATTGAAAAATACATCAAAAATGAAGGATTGTGAAAAGCATCTTAGAGGTTGGGTGATTGTGGCACACGTCTTTAATCCCAGCACGTGGGAGGCAGAGGCAGGTGGTTTTCTGAGTTCGAGGCCAGCCTGGTCTACAGAGCTAGCAGAAGTACTTCTAGGACAGCTAGGGCTACACAAAGAAACCCTATCTCAAAACAACAAAACAAAGTCATTTCAGGACTGGGTAGAGGGATCAGTAGTTAAGAGTGCTTGCTCTTCCAACATGAGGACATGAGTTCAATTCTACGGCGTCTGCATTAAAACACACACACACACACACACACACACACACACACACACACACACGCACACACACACACACACACACATGCATGCACAGATGGAGAGTGGGGAGAGAGAGAGACAGAGAGACAGAGACACACACACAGAGAGACAGAGACAGTAACAGTCAGAGAGAGAGAGTCTCCCTTTGTCTTCCTTGTTTCCAGTAGCTAAGAATTGCCAATAGTTCTTTGGCTAGTGGTATGACTTCATGCCCAACTCTCTTCTCCATGCTGAGATTTAGTCTGGCTTGGGCTTGACAGGTCTTGCGCATTCTGCCATAGCTGTGAGTTCATATATGCAGCTGCATTGCTAAGTCCAGACGACACTGTTTCACTGTGTCACCTGCCACCTCTGGCACTTACACTTTTTCAGCCCCATCGTCTGCAATGGTCCCTGAGACTTGAGAGGAAGGGATGGTATGTGTGTGTGTGTCTGTGTGTGTGTGTGTGTGTGTGTGTGTGTGTGTGTGTGTGTGTGTGTGTGTATTCTCTTTAGGGCTGAACTCTGCAGTCTCTATTCTTGGCCAGGTATGGGTCTCTACATTAGCCAATATCTACTTCAAAAAGAAGTTTTTCTTACGATAGCTGCAAGATGCATTCATGTATTGATTAATTTTAATTTTGTGTTATATTTTAGTATGACGATCATCACTTAATAAATTCTTCATATGTATGAAAGTGAGTATACTACAGGATATTACTAACACTTTTCTTTGAAAACATATGTAAATGTGTATGTAAATCTGTTTATTTTTAAGTACAACATATGTAACTTCACAGGAACATGATGAGTAAAGGAGCAGAAAAACACCAACATGGTGACAGCCATTTGGAGGGCTTTGTCATTTAAATTTTTAGAAAATTTCTCCATCTTTTAGGAAATTACAACTTCTCTATTACAAATGGCAACATAAATATATTTCAAGTGGTGATTTCCTCATAGTAAATAATCAAACATTAATGATAATATTTAAAATAAGCCTCCATAATCTGATTAATCTAACACTATTATTATACTCTTTATAATATTGACCTCCTCACATTCTCCAACTGCATAGATAAGGACAATAATGATATGAACATAACACTAAGTTTGTAAGTAACATTAATAAAACAGAAACTGCAAGGCATAAAAGGGCTTTTAATAAAAGTATATGTACATGATGTGGGGTCTCACGAATTGTACTCTTCTGAATCTTAGGATCTGTCGGCCTCATTTCTAATGGCTAAGCTACATTGTCGGATTTGGTCTTGGCAGTGCTGCAGTGTCTTAAACATTTGTTGCATTGAATATTTAAGCCTCAAATCATCTTGTCCTATGACTATGGCTGAAGTGTCATTTCTTTGATGTGGAACCTCTTGTCTGTAGCACCTGTCTGCTGCTGTGTATAGCTATGTAAATGAATATAGACACTTTTCTTGATGAATTAGAAAACACCTTTTTTAAGGTGTTACTTTTCACTCAAGAACCAAGAGAAGCATTAAACCAGAAATCACCAGCTTTCCTTACAACGAATGTCTGTTAGCTACACATTCCCTCAAATGTTTGAAATCATCAGTCAGAAAGCACCATTTAACATATAGCAAATTAATCTTTCTACTGTATGAGTCAATGTTTTACAAGAAGGTATATAAGTCCCGAGGTGCTAATAGGCTTTCACGGTCTCTGCTCCCTCCACTCTCTCCCTAAATCCTCTCATGTAGACCACAGCCATGTCTTCTCACTTTCTTGAACGCTTTTCTGTTTTCAGAAAACTCTAGGCTTGTATCCTTTGTGTCTTTGAAAGAGTTCACCTAGCTTTGTGTAAACGTATGTCCTGAACATAGACCTGGTCAAAGAGATGTCTGAAAAGGTTTCTGTGGTAACAACATTTTACACTGTTTATGTTTCATTCTCATCCCACTATAGGATGCACGCAGGGACTTTGTTCGGCATTTGGTAAAGACTCCCCGAAACAGGCAGTGAAAACCGAAGCTCTAGTACATCCAAATGTAAACTACATCACATTTAATGGTGAAGGGAAAGCCTATTAGCCTCCAAACATGCCACATCTGGGAACCTAAAACTTCCTACACTAAAGCTGAAGACACAGTGTAAAGTTCTGATAATATTCCTAGAAAGCAGAAACAAAGGGGTGCAAATGCTTTCGGAGGATATTTTCCATAATCCAGGTTACAGCCCCCACAAAATATCCACTTAAGATATATTTACTCTAAAGTGTTTAAGATCAGTGCATCATATGGTGGGGAAAACCATGTGGAAAAGCAGTTATTATAAATTATAGAATTAGAATCTTTTACATGGTACACACACACACACACACACACACACACACACACACACACACACTGTGGGGAGATGAGTGGCACAGATATGCTCAGGAAATAGAAGAAATCAAGAAAAATGGTGCCAAGTTGCAGTAGTTGATTTTCATATTGTCTAGAATACTAGACAAAAGCAACTTAAGACAGGGTGGGTTTTTTGTATGATGAACTATTCTTGCAGAGATACAGCACACACAGCCTCTCACTACAGGCAGGGACTCATGACAGATAAAAGTAATGATTACCCCAAAGTCCAACTTGGTGACCTAGTGAGGTTCCACTGGGATTACTAACAGGGGCATGGGTGAGGGGTTACTACCAAAGAACAGGGGCAATGCAACTGCAGCTAAATCACCACAAAGCCCACCTCAGCATGGGTGCCCGCCCACTCAGGAAGGTTGCAATCCTGGAGCTCTCTAAACACCTGGCAAGCAGCTCAACGGACTGCAGATCTCTGCTTTCTGATGTTGGGCTAGTCAGTCTCTCTCCCCACCAGCTGTTTATTCCATTTTTATCCTATTGGGGAGGGACCCCCAAGAATCTTCCAAGTTTTGGTTCTCCCGGGTATGTGACCTTTTGTTTACCTTCTAAGGTTCATGACCCACTTCCTGGGTGAATCTTTTGATTCAGGGGAAACTGCTATCTAAGAGTTTATTTTAGCTCTCAATGTGAGTCTCCTGTCCATCACAGCGGGGAAACCTTGATGGCAGGTGGGGGAGGGGCAGCCGTAAGGAGGAGAAAGGCTCACCTCCTGAATAGTACTGTCCTCATCGGATTGGTATTCCCATCTCAATTAACCTGATTTAACCCTGTCACAGACAATGCCAGTGCTTTCTCTCGTAGGTGATTCCAGATCGTGCCAAGTTGACAATCAATATTAACCATCATGCAAGGAAAATCAAAAGAGAAAACATTTAGAAGAGTAAAACCTAGTGGAAAGGTAAATATCCATTTAGGCACAGAAGAAGAGAAAAGTCCTAACTAGAAGTTACATATAAGAAAATGCCAACTCTTCAGCATAGTGACATGAAAAGAATGGGGGGGAGGAGCAAGAACTAGATTATACCTGCTAATAGTCTTAAATGAGCTTGAGATGTCAGATTGGAGGAGAACCTGGACATATTTTATTTATTTGAGAATTGCCTGTATATATCAATGACATTTTAATCATATCTGCCTCTCATTACAGCTCCACCTAAGCTTCTCCTACCAAGTACCCTCCCAATAGATTTAAAAAAAAAAAAAAAAAACCAACCCAAGTGGGTGGTTTAATTAAAGTTTTGTTTCTAAAGCATCATTATCCTGGTAGAGCAGACTTAAAATTCATTTTTATTGCTGTTCCTTTGAACATATAGATGCAAAATGCTTCCTGAAGCTCCATTTGAACCACACATATAGACTCTGTTAATCTGGTGTGGGAAGGCGACTTGAAGAGTTCATCTCACGTAGATTGTAACCCATTCACGAAGGGTCTGCTTTCCAGCAACACTTCTGATCCCCAGTATTTCACTTGATAGCAGTGAAGAAAGATTACTTGAGAAGACTTTAGATTGGAGATTATTCAGCAGGAGGCATAGAAGGACCACAAAAGAATTAAGATATACATAGAATAAGTTAGACTAAAGTTAAAAAACATCAAAACCCAATAAATTAAGAGAGTGAAGAGACAGCTATGGGAGCAAAGCCTTCATGGCTGTCCGTCAGACAGAAGCTTAATATCCAGAATTTACAATGACCTCAGAAATCTTATAGTAACAGAATTTACAAATGAATCAATGATTTGAATATATAATTCTCAAAAGAAAAATATAATTGGCTAATAAGTATATAAACATGCTGAATAACATTACTCAAGAGGAAAACAAAGAGCAAAATGGCGATGATATTGATCCCAGTTGGAATGGCTTTGCAAACAACAACAAGAACCAAACGCTGATAAGGCTGTGAAGAAAAGGAAACCTTATATCCCATTGTTGGCAATGTAAATGGTGCAGTCATTCTAGAAAACAGTATAAAAATATAACTACATGGATCAGCTGTTATATAGGGTATATAAAGGAAATGAAGCATTCATTCAAAGGAGAGATCTACATATACATATTTATTTTTGAATTTAAGAAAATACTTAAGATACAGAATCAAGATGGGTACACACCTCTGGCCCCAGCATTTTGGAAGCAGAGGCAGGCGGATTTCTGAGTTCAAGACCAGCCTGGTCTACATAGCATATTCTAGGGCATCCAGGGCTATACAGAGAAACCCTATTTCAAAAACAAACAAACGAACAAACAAATAAACAAAACAAAGGATATAGAATCAGTCTACATGTTTGTTAACAATTAATTTTAAAAGTGGTGTGTGTGTATGTGTGTGTGTGTGTGTGTGTGTACATGAGCAGAAAGAATGAATTCTATCATTTATAACAAAATGGATGGGGCTGGAGGACACCATGTTAGGTGAAATAAACCATAAGAACTGAAAAGTATTGAATATTGTTCCTTATATGGGTAAACTTAAAAGCCTAGAAGTTACAAGGGACTGGAGTTGGTGGAAGAAATGTGACTGAATATGATTAATGACACTCTATGATATTTTGAAATATTGTGCAACCTACTTTGTACAATTAATATATGTAAATAAAAGAAAGGCACATAGGTTTGAGAGTACAGGGGAAAGGTAATATATTTATGTAATTTGACTAGAAGAAACTTCTACAGCTATGTGTATCTCCTTACTGTATGTATCATCAGTGGATAATGAAATAATTCACCAGGAAGCCATACAATTTAGTTCATATAAATACTTCAAAATCTAACCTCAGTATATAACATGAACATAGACAGAATCTCATAAAAGTTCTGTCTCAGTAGTTGATAGATTAAGGCCACAGAAATTAATAATAAGGGATAGAGCAAGGTAATTACAAGATCAGTCACATAGACATACGTAGAGTTTCCTTCTTAGAGCTCTAAGAAAGCTAAGTATTAAACAGAAGGTAGGAACTAGCAATGATGCTCAGTGGGTAGAGTGGGTGCTCAGAATGTACAAAGCCCAAAGTTTGACCCCCAGCAGCACATCAACTGAAGAGAGAGGTATAAAAGTCTAATCCTAGTACTTAGGGAGTGGAGGAAGAGGGGCAGACATCAGGGTTTTACAAGAAAAAAAAAAGCTGAGATATAAAACAGAAAAAAATTCACCAGCTTCTTATTTCTCAGTCTCAACTCAAAGTAGAAGTAGAAACTAATGAATAATGTTTTTTAAAAAATCTAAAAATAACATTTTTTTTCCTCAGCCATCGGCGCTCACATATTGCTTCTTGAATCTGCTGGAGGAATTACATCACAAAGCATGACTAGTTTTCTTGATTCTTTGTATAGTTCTTTTCATTTCTATTTGGTTAATTTCAGCCCTGAGTTTGATTATTTCCTGCCGTCTACTCCTCTTGGGTGTATCACCAATGGAGGAGTTATGGGAAGGACTGAAGGAGCTGAAGGGGCCTTATCTGGCGTAAATGGGATGGGATGCCTTGGTCCTGTGAAGGTTTGATGCCCCAATGTAGAGGAATGCTAGGGCAGTGAGGCAGGAGTGGGTAGGTAGGTGAGGGAGCACCCTCATAGAAGCAGGATAAGGGGGGATGGCATAGGGGGTTTTGCAGAGGGGAAACCCGGAAAGGGGATAACATTTGAAATGTAAATAAGTAAAATAAAAAAAACAACAACAACAAAGCATGACTAAATCAAGACAGGAAGGCAACCACAGTAGAGAGGGAAAGGGAGTCCAGTACAGTTGTGATGATAAATCCTACTGTTAGCTGTGCACTGAGTAGGCCAGGCCAATCCAGACTGAAGAATGGCTAGTGTAAGAGAGGATTTGGAAGGGTCAACTCTATTGAATATCTGAACATCTTTAAATTCTCTTTTAGATGCTGAGGAGTTGGCTTTTGAGTACATATTTTTCAATCTCATATAAAAGGTAGCAAATAAAAAGGCAACAGCATGCACTGAAAAAAATACAGCCAACCAAGGAAAAGTTCTCATGGTTTACTGTGTGGTTCAAATGGAGAGTGTTTCCATAGCTGTAGTATAAAAGCAGGGCGTTTAAGTAAAGTGCATGTGTAACTTTTAGTAGAGGAAGGCAGAGTAGAATGGCCCAGTGAAGGGACCCAGGAGAAATGGAGTGTAGGTCTGAGACTGAAATAACAATGAGTAGTGAAGCAAGTTTGTTATTCAGAAACACAGAAACAAGCCCTGAAAAATGAGCGGAAATAGAAATGCATTGTCTGGGTGGAGGAGCAAATGGTGCAGAGAAACCTGCTGTGTTTCACCACAAACAGAGCAATTGGACTCCTTAAGATGTGCTCATCTGTAATTTCAATAGAAACAGATTCGGTCTGGAAACAAAAGCCAGTGTAATTTGCCTTATCAACGACTTCGAAGAGAAAGAAAGAATAGACTGAACTAATGAATGTGAGGCATTTAATTCAGTTCAGTATTTACCGTGATAACATCTCTTAGAAAGCTTTCCTAACTGGGTAAGGGATAATTTACAAAGCAATAATTAATATATTCAATAGGGACATGACAAAATAATTTATTTTCAAAGTCAATAAAAATAAAGCCCCTCTCTCCATAGACGATAGCTACCATGAAAAGATAAAGTTTGGGGACAAGAAAGGAAGAAAGACCCATTATTTACAGACAATATCATCATCAACATGGAAAGAGCAGTAGGAATCTGACACTGCTTTCAGCTGGTCAGGGAATCCAGCAAGACTGATGAATGGAATGTCCACCTATAGACACATATTTCCTTATGGAAGGAATAACCATAAAATGTAGCTTAAAATATTAGGAAAAGCACATCCCTTTGAGATACCTAGGAAAAAATATGCAAAGAAGCTGAAGACACTATACTAATGGGCAAGCTTCATAGCCTCATTGAGGAACATACAAGAAGACTTAAGTGAATGGGTAATGTATCATTTTACTGCATGGAAGAACTGGTATTCCCAAGGGTCTTGGTAAGGTTTCTATTGCTGCAATAAATGCCATGGTCAAAAACAACTTAGGGGCGCTGAGCAGTGGTGGCGCACGCCTTTAATCCTAGCACTTAGGAGGCAGAGGCAGGTGGATTTCTGAGTTCAAGGCCAGCCTGGACTACAGAGTGAGTTCTAGGACAGCCAGGGCTACACAGAGAAACCCTGTCTCAAAAACAAAACAAAACTAAACAAAACAAAAAAAAAACAAAACCAACAACAACAACAACAACAAAAAAAAAACCACCAAAAAGAAACAAAAACCAACTTAGGGAAGAAGGCATCTATTTTATCTTGGAGGTTGTAATCTATTCAAGTCAATGCAGGAACCTTGAGGCAGGAGTTGATGCAGAGGCCATGGAGGGGTAATGTTAACTAGCTTGTTGGCCATGGTTTGATTGGCCTGCTTTCTTATAGCACCCAAGGCCATGAGCCCAGAGGTAACACTATCCACAGTAGGCTGGGCCCTTCCACATCAGTCACTAAGAAAATGACCCATAGGTTTGCCTATACCCAGATCTTATGGAAGCATCTTTACAACTGAGGCTCCCTCCTCTCAGATGATTCTAGCTTGAGTCAAGTTGACATAAAAACTCATCCACACCCCATGTCAATAAGTACTTTAAATTACCAATTTCTATTTACAAATTATACTAATGTCATAAATTTTCCCTTATAATTGAAGCTGATCTTAAAATTAATATGGAAAGAGAAGAGCCCTGGCACCTTTGAACAAAAATATAGGGTATATGAACTATTAAGTGACACTTAAGTAAACTAGTCCCTAATATTTTGAATGCAATGGGAAAAATAATCACAGAGGTCAATGGTTCTTTACTGGAAGGTTTAACAGGCAGGAGTGGAGGCATTACTGATTGTTAAAAGTTGGGAGATGTTGCTTGTTGTCATTTAGAAGCCAGGGATGCAAGTATTCATTCAAGAATGTATAGCACAGATTTTTACAAAGCAAAGAATTATCTGGCTTGGGGTGAACCCAGTATTAGTCCTTTAGAGTTGTTTATATCCTGTATATACAGATACATAATCTATCAATGCTTCTTTCTTTTAAATTAAATAAGAAGTCATTGCCAGCAGTCTGCCTCTGTTCTCTGAGTTCGATGTAACAAGTTGCCCAGAAGCCCTACGTTTTCTATCTAGCACTGAAAATAAAACCAAGAAAGAACTGGCTTTAAAAAGTGAATAGCTGACTAACCAGAGGCAGCAAACTCCCATGACATCATGCCCAAATAAAGGAGATGCCTGCTACAGGTGGGCTAAGGACAACTGCACTTTGCTTCCCTGTTTCTTCTGTTAAACCTGGCAGCTCTTGCTGCTGTGCCATCTTTTACAAGCATCTAGTTCATGAATTATTTTTTGCTCAAACACTGTTGAGTGCATTTTGGCTAAAGTTTTCTGTGGCAAAAATATTTAGTAGGTGAAAAACTTTGAGATGGAGACAGTGTTCTGGTTTGTGGGCCATGGAAAGTGTAATTGTGGGGTCCCTATAGGATGGATCCAGAGGGTCAGGGAAGGAAGACTATATGAGGATGCAACAGGGAATAAGATCATGTGATAAGAGGCCAAAAGCCAAGGTATAGGGCTACCTTTAAAACCCACAGGAGCTTCACAGATGTTCTTGCCTCTGTCTTTTGAGTGTTAACAATAGTCACACCATTTTGTAAAGCTCCTCCAATTTTGGCTAAACAATAACAGTTCTTGAAGTGAAGCTAATTTGTTTTTCTAGATTTTTTGCTCTGTGTTTTATCCACCCCCAAGAAAGGTTAAAGAAGTGGCTGCCATTTTAAACCCCCATCTTAGCCACTATTCTTTTGCCATGACAATACACCCTGAGCAGGCAACTCGTAGAGGAAACTTGCATGCAGTTTCAGAGGTTTAGTTCATGATCATTATGGTAGGGAATATGGTGGTAGGCAGGTAGGCAGTCCGGCAAGCAAGGTACTGGATTAGTAGATGAGAGCTCACATCCTGCTCAACAGGCAGGAGACTTAGTAGAAACCACAAAGCTTACCCCCTAAACCCCAGTGACAGACCTTTTCCAACAAGGGTACATACCCTAATCCTTCCTACACTGTCCACCGACTGGGAACTAATCATTCAGATATCTGAGCCTATGGGGACCATTCTTGTTCCACCCTCCAGGGAACCACTTGACCCTCTAGAGCTACCATACATCCTGTCTCCTTAGTCATTGGCAGCAATGGCTGACCACCAGCCACAAAATGAAAAATTCCAGTTCCTTTCTTGCTTCTCACTATCTGCCGTATAACAGCTGAGTCTGGACATGGATGACAGGCTCTGATTTTTTACTGTAGAGATCCCTGTCTTGGGTCTCCCCGACCCCCAACAAAGTCTTGGCTGTCTTTGAACACTAATCCCTTTGTCTTTTCTTCTTGCTGACTTTACAGTGAGCAGCAAATCCTGCACACACCTTAACCTCGGTCATTCCACAAACATTTGGCTTCTGCAACTGTAAGAGTAGAAGTAATGAGAGATGATAGAAACTGGCCAGCTGGGACAGAGCCCCAAGGCTGCAGTTCAAAAGCATCCTTGTTAGAGGAGAGGACAGGCATTCCAGATAAGAGTCTGTTTCCTGTTTCCTTGGTGTCTCCTAAAGGAGCACCTCAGTCTGTAGGTGCCTACTTGAAAGATACAGGAAGGAAGCACTGGGACACTTGGTTTGCCCAACTGGACTGATCAGCTTACCCTCTTCTCTATATTTTACCCAGTTTTAGCCATAACTTCTTTTTAAAAGTTCTCAGTTAACCAGGTCAATGGTACCCTGTTATCTGGGACCCCTCCTGCTTTACAAGAACTCTCCTTTCTTTTTCTTTCTCATTAGATGGCACCTGTGGATCTATATAAATCTTTGTATAAAGCTTACCCTCTGTGGTCCATGAATTTTATTTTTCAAATTTATGGAAAATGAACTTGCGAGACAGGATCCTGAAGGTTCAGGGTGGTTTTGGTAACCAAGAGCAGAGAAAGACTTCATAGTTCTTTAAGTTGCCTCCTTGTCCCACATCGTCCATTTTTATAGTTTCAAGATAGTAAATCTGTAGCAATTTATTAAAGCAGAAATAGGAGCCCAGTGAATACCCTCAAATGCCCACAGAGCCAAAGTTGTAAAATCCTGACACAGAATATCATTTCTATGTTAATGATTATAAAATACATTATATGTGATATACATATATGCATTTTAATTCATTCTTAATTTTCAAAATCTTTGTAAATTTATTATACAACCCAAGATTACAAGATATGTACATATTGTACATTGGTTAACTATAACATGTTAGCATATTTACCTCACAAATCAGTGATCTTTATGGTCAAACAAAAATTTACTCTCAGCAATTTTTAACAATACAATGTTGCTATTGTGGTATGACAGGGATGAAGATAGTCTAAAGAGAGCCTTGTGTTCCTCTCTCATGTCGAGAATGGGAAGCAGTGGACCCCAAGCAATTGGAATTCCCCCAGGAATCTCATGCTGAGAGAAGGGAAACCATGAAACCTAGACCAGTTTAGACCCTATAAGCAAATGGTATGCGTAACTCTGCTCCATACTTAAATCTCAGCCTCACTTTAAAGTTGCAAAGATGGACTTAAGGATTGAGGATGGCCATTGGATGTCTTAAAGGCAAAGTCAAGGAAGAAATTAAAGATACTAGAAGGTGGAAAGACCTCTCAAATTCATGGATTAGAAGAATCAATAGTGTGAATATGTTTATATTACAGATTCAATTTGTAAAAGCAATCAACAGATTTAATGCAATCCCCATCAAAATGCTTAGGTTGTCAACTCAGGCCTAATCAGGCCATACCCACCTTCCAGAGCCTCTTTCTTTTTTACTCTCAAAGCTACTATAAAGAAAATGGCAACCCCCTCTACAGAGAACCCTTAGGTGTATCTGTAACTTTGTAACAGACTCTCCAGGAGAATTACAGATGGTCTAATTCTCAATTTCTCAAGGAAGTTTAAAGGCCCAGGTTACTAGGAGCACATCAACTATCCATATAATGGATATACCTTAATGTGACTTTCTTCCCTATTCCCTCTACTTAGTCAGGGCCACATCCTTTCCTGGAATGCAGACTCCTCCCCTTCCTTTGCTACCAGGAAAGCAGAGACAGCCTGACTATTAGCAGTGCTTTGAACTCCTGTGCTCTGAAAACTTCTCCTACAACATCTACTCTGGCCTCATGGGCCTGAACCCTATTTACAGCATTGAGTCCTGAACTCTCTTCAGAGCCCCCCCCCCCAGCATGCTGTTTTTCTATGACATGTACATCTCTCCTGATAAATCTCTTATGGAATCAGCCTAGTGTCTATCTTGAAGCCCAGACCCAAAACTTTCAAAAAGGGTTTATTTGAACTCACGATGTGAGTCACTATGTGACCCCTCAAAGACCAGACCCAAGACCAACACCATTCTTCACAGAATTAGAAAAAAATCTTAAAATTTATTGCACACACAAATGATATCAGATAGTCAATGAAACTTGAGCAAAAGGGTAATGCCAGAGGCACCATCATACCTGATTTCCAATTATACAATGAAGCTATAGCAATGAAAACAGCCAAGGAGAGGATCTACACCCTAGAAAAAGCAAGAATGTAATCTTCTTTCAACAAGCCCAAAAGAAGATAGTCACACAAACATAATATCAAAAATAATTGGAAGCAACAAAAACAGTGTGGTAATGGCACAAAAACAGACATGACGATCCTTAGATAGGAATAGTTGACCTAGACATAAACCCACATAGTTACAAACACTTGATTTAGCAAAAGTGCCAAAAGTACACATTGGGGGAAAGATAGCCTCTTTAACAAATGGCTCTAGGAAATCTGGATGTCCGAACACAGAAGAATAGCACCAGACCATTATCTTTTACCTGCACAAAAAGTGAATCCAAATAAATCTCATACTGTAACTAAAGATTGGAAATAGTAAAGGTAAAAGTAATGAAAACACTTGAAAATTGAGACACTCTGAACAGGACTCCCGTCACTCAGTAAATAAGGGTAATTATCACCAAGTGGGACCTCAGGAAACAAAGCTTCTGAACAATAAAGGGAAGAGTTAATTGAGTACAGATAAGTACATAAAATGGAAGAGAATATTTGACAGCTACTCATATGACAGAGGATTAATATCTAGAGTATACAAAGAACTCAGAAGAGTAGAAAATGAACACCACCACCAGTAAACGAGGTAATGAAAGAGAGAATTCTCAAAATAAGAAAGACAAATGGCCAAAAATGTTTTTAACTATTTGAGTTGCTAATTTTGCTTCCAGAAGTCATAGATTCTTAAACCCAACTCCTAGATTTGGCTCTCTTGTTTTCTAAGGAGGTTTTTAGGGCTATTGCTACTGCTATTGATTGTCACCAGAACTAGACCTTGTTGCAGTTTGAAAGAAAAACGTCCCCTGTATGCTTATGTAGTGTTTAACACTTGGTCTCCCCCAGTGGGGCTGTTTAGGAAAGCGATGGAACCTTTATTTAGAAGGTGCAACCTCACTGGAAGTGGTTTGCTGAGAGTGGGACTTGAGGCTTTGTAGTCCAGTCCTGATTCTGGTTACTCTCTGCTTCCTGAGTGTAGAGATCACTGTGATTGTCAAGCCTCTCCTTGACATCACACCTTTCCTGTTTGCAGTCACATCTTCCTTACCAGGATGAATACTATTCTGGAACAGTGAGCTCAAATAAACTCTTTCTACCTTACGTTGCTTTTGTCAGGATATTTTATCACAGCAACAAGAAAAATGATGGTGACACACTCTATTGTTAAACAATTCACATGTTCTGAATACAGGATACTGAGAAACCAAGCTGGAACCAAACTAAATGTTTCCTCCTTGCTATTAACAGTCCAGTGCTGGAAGGTGCTGTGTAGGCTGCTAGGGGACAAAGCTCATCACTAACCACGTCCAGCTGTGGACCCTTGCCTAACAAGATATACCCACAGGTGTACTAGTGACGTAAATGTTCCAGGGGTAGTCTGTCATGTTCTGATTGGATCCGAGGCACACTCCATTGGGGGAAAATACAAGCCTGGTATTGTAGATCTATTCAAAAGCTTATGGCTGGAGAGGTTATAGGTCTCATGGTGGGGGAATCTGGACATGATATAGTTAAACTGCCTTCTAAATATTTGTTTCTACCCATGGGCTAGTACAGCTCACAGCCTTGGTTAGCAAAGCCTGTTGGCAATGATTAACAGTCAAAGTGGGGATTCATAAGTGTTCAGATTGCTAAGAATTAGCTACTGTTGAGTGCTCAACCCTAAACGGGGCATGTACATTACTCTCCCTGAGTCCCAGGAAACATCACTGAAATGGGATGAAATGTTGTAGAAGAGCTACAAGAGATAATAGAGTCTAGGAAAGAATGCCACGAAGCTTTGTCTTATTTCTAGTCATATCTTCTGGATATGATGTGGTCATTGCAGTCATGAACACACAGCTGCTGTGACCATTCCCTCAGAGCCTGCCACCAACCACCACCTCCACCACCACTACCACAACCGCCACCACAACCACCCCCACCCCTACCCTCAGCACCACTACCACCACCACTGCCATCACCACCACCACCACCTATAACCACAACAATATGAGATGGGAATGGGAAGGGCACTAGCTGGGAAGAAGGGTGTTGGTGAGACCAACGAGAAGCAGAGGAAAGGATGAAAGAGTAGAAAGGGAGGCAAATGTGACCACCATGCATTGGAGACAGTTAAAACTTTTTTCAAAAGTTTAAAACAGCACTGCAAGTTTTAAACGTTGAGAAAAACAAATTCAACAGCATTGTTCATTAGGGAAATGAAAACTACCTCGCGTTCCCATCAAACTAGCTATGATTTTTTAAAAAAAGGCAAATGACAAAAAATGCTGGCATGAGTGTGGGGAAAGAGGAACCCTATTCATGGTTGGTGAGAAAACAAACTGGTAGAGCCATGGTGGAAATCAGTGTGGACGTTTTTAAAGGGGTTACCATTTAACTACCATATAACCAGCTCTACCACTTCTGGCGTATACTCAATGAATTCCATCCTACCTCCGAGATCCTTGCTCATCCATGTTTATTGCAACATTATTCACGAAAGCAAGGGAATGGAATCAGTCCAGGTGTCCATCAATAAATGAATAGATGACAAATATGTAGTAATGCACACAATGAAATTTTATTTAACTATATAAAAATTATAAAGCTTGCAGGAAAATGAATAAAATGGTAAAAAAAAATTAAGTGAAGTTACTCAGGCTTAGAAAGACAAGCACTGCTTTCATGGTCTTTCTTACATGCTGATCTCAGCTTCTAATTGTTATATAAGTGCAGGTACACAGGAGTGAGGGAGGAAAATAGGGTGCACGAGATGGGGGAAGTTGGGACTTTAAAGACAAGGTGGAGAAGGGTAATAGAACACCTGGGACCTGAAAGTCCACGAGAGAATACTGAGGTGGAAGGATATGTGAGAGGCTGTGGGTTAGGAAGATTTGGGAGAGGAGGTGGTAGTGGAGAGGGTTAACGCAAACCAAGTGTCTATGAAAAGGCTGGAAGGAAACTTGCTACTTTGCATACTAAAAATTAATTTTAAAAAGTCACCGGAAGTTTTACAGAGATTGCAAAACAAGTCTGTAGGCCATGCCAGTTCCAAAACACTATTCTCACATTAAAGAGGATAGAGGATCTATTCTGGAACCAAGTTGTGTTTAAACAGGAACATAGATTTAGATTACTCAAAGGTCTGTGTTCCCATGTGGTAACAGTTTCATGAAAATTTTATAGAACAGAACAAAGAAAGGTGTAAGTCAAGACACTTCAAATCTATTGGTAGAAACATCAGAGAGGTGGCTTGCAGCAACAGGGGACAACTCTGTCACAGTTATGGCTGATGACAAAGCATTGCTATGGTAAATGTATTGCACCCTGACAAAAGGCCACAGCCTGGACTAGGTGCAGAAATCGTTAGCCTGTTGTGTTTGTGGTGAACTTGCAGTGATGCCCATGGTGGTGACAGTTGTCCTGACTTACATGGAATCTTCCTCTACTGAACCCATCTCGGTGGCACTGATTCGCCAGCGAGTTCATTTCCCCCGTCCTTCCCCAGGGAGGCTATACCTGGCAGGATCTTATATGTTGAATTCTTCCCCTTGGTGTCATAGAGCTGACTGTGCCCAGTGCACGCAGTCCTTTGGACCAGGCAAAGACATGGCTTTGAGACTTATGGATCACATTGTTATGCTTGTCTTTCTCAAAGAGAGGAGGCTGAACTTGACTTAAAAGTGGTCTAGTCCTAAGGACAGTAAGACAGATGGGTTTTATAATTGACTCCCAAGAGCCTCGGGTTTCTCATGTTTTAAAATTCCTTGTGAGAGGAAATAAAGTTAAATGTCATTTTAGTTCTTCTGGAGTTAATTTCCAGCTACATCAAGAATTCCTCATGGTGCTCTGAACTTTAATGGTCTTGTCTTCTAGTTGCACTGTGGTCTGTTTATGTGCTATAGCTTGGGTTTGAAATGTCCTTCAAAGTCCAGAGGTGTTGAAAGCCTATGGTGCTATTGGGTGGCAGTGAAACCATCAAAGACTACTTTGAAAAAGCTATGTCATCAAAGGCACCCAAAGGAAAGAGTGCCACCCCTGTTCCTTCCTCTTCTCTCTTCCTTCTCAGCCACCCAAAGTAAGCTGCTTTGCCTTACTACATAGTTGGCTGCCTAGCCACAGTCTAAAGCAATAGGGTCAACTGGAATCTTTAATCCTAACTAAATCTTTTTTCTTTAAAAGATGGTTGTCTTGAGTGTTTATCTTATCAATAGAAAGCTTATTAATACAACAAGGCAAAGGCAGATGGACTTTGTCTCTCAGGAAATTTAAAGCTTTGGGGGTTTGATCTTAATTTTCCTTCCATAAGAAGAATTTTTACTTTTATTGGGGTAGAAGTTATATTATTATGAAGACTTAGGCTCTTGCTATTGTTAAGAGCTCCTTATTATAGAGAAATCAATAATGGCCAATAACTTTCTTCATTTCTCTTAAGATGATAAGACTTTTTTATCTCCACTGGAGGAAATAAAAATCAATTCTCCTTCAAGGCACATTCTCATGTGCTTATAGACTGGCGATGGAGCCTGCTCTGGTTTATGGCCTGCTGGCCTTCAAAGTAATCTTTCAGACAAAATCCTAATGTCAAAATGATGAAAATTATTAAACTCCCATAGGCATATTTGATGTTCCTATAGGATATCGGAGAGATCTCAAGAAGAGTTCCATAGCTTCCATTCTAAAGTTCCTGTGGGTTGCTTCTTCAGGAATAATAAGAGGAAGAGGCCGTCTTGTAGGCTTGCTGATTCTACATCATGCAATGATCCCCATTCCATCCTTAGAAAATAAATACTTTCCCTCTAGAAACTGAGAATGAATCAGGATGACATATTGATTCCTGCAGAGCCCACTACAGACACATTCATTCAAATGCCACTCCAGGTTCAAGTTTGCCAGAAACTATTAGCACAATTATTGGAAGGGATATTTCTAATAGTGCTTCCAGTACAAGTGTCAGAAGGGACTTAAATTAATGCCAGAAAGGGTCCTTATAACCTGCGGATAAAAAATAGACTTATTTTATCTTGGGCCAGAGGACACCAGAGAGGTAGTCGTACATACAAACACGTCTTCATTTGCAGTTCTGGCTCCCGAGTGGCTTCACAGAGTTCCCAGACCCCCACATCACTGTCTAATGTAGTTGGACCGAAGCACACTGAGATCTGGGGTGTGACATGGCATACAACTACAGCTCTTAGGCAGAGGTTCCTAACAAGGAGCTTGGCTCCACTTGTGTGATCTTCTTTGCATTTTGTTTTCTTCTCTGTGCAGTTAGGATAAACAGCTTTTAAATACTTTTCTATCTCTCAAATTCTCTTCTTAGATCTATTTATTGCATTTCTCAGCTGTGCACTCACAAACTTGGGACATAAATCTTTGGTGAAAGGAGCACTTGGGAAATTCCTAAACCTAACAAAAACAGACCCATGGAGCAAAACAGAGGTGATGGTGCAACATTTAGTTGTTAAGATTTGCTTATTGTGTTCCAGTATCTGAGTTCCAGCATCACCGCTTACTTGGGCTTGGTGAACACAGCCTCTTCACTGATGGGACACTAATAGACTCTACTGCATAGGGGCCACATGAGATCTTTTAACAAAGCCCTCTGCAGCCTGCATTTCCCATAGAACCTAAGCCAAATGTACACAATACTCAGGAAATTAAACAGAGGGAAGAAAATGGAGTTTCAGGAGGACCAACATTCTTGTATCTGAGGAGCCACAGGAAAAATAGGCATGAAGTGGGGGATGGTAAGGTCAAAAGTGACTACACAGAAAGATGAGGTGGAACTTCTCCTTCCACTGACCCCAAGCATCCCACCGTAGCCCTACAGATGCCTTGCAGGAGAAGCTAACACTCTCATTTCAGAGCCAAAGGACACATGGCTCATTACTCAAAGAGACTGAAGGATGAGATTACACAGTAGATGAGTCAATAGCATGCATGATTTAGTGGTACAGGCCAATGAGGTGAAACAGCCAATCAAAAATGGTGTTTGAGCTGTTACAGTCCTAGTGCCTTAACTACTGAGCACAAAGAGAATAATAAGTCTGACTTATGTTTTGAGAGAGAGAAAGAGAGAGAGAGAGAGAGAGAGAGAGACTATATAAGAATGCATGTGCCCCATATGCAGCTATGTCCTTATTCAAGGAAGGGAATTCTGGAAAACATATATTCAGTTTAGTTAACTTTACAGAGTATGAATATGTATACTAAATTAACTAACCCTTGTTATTTATCTTCAGAAAAGGATATCTAAAATTCCCATATAAAGTCACCCCATCATCTATTCTATTTAGCACCACCTTATTTATTCATTTGTATTATTTTTATATCTATCTATCTATCTATCTATCTATCTATCTATCTATCTATCTATCTATCTATCTATCTACACTCCAGATTTTATTCCTCTCCTGGTCTATCCTCTGACTATTCCACATCCCATACCTCCTCCTCAGCCCCTGTCTCTACGAGGATGTCCCCACCCCCCACTCCCTACCCCACCAGACCTCTAAACTCCCTGGCGCCTCCAGTCTCTTGAGCATTAGGTGCATCTTCTCTGACTGAACCCAGACCCGGCAGTCCTCTGCTGTATATGTGTTGGGGGCCTCATGTCAGCTGGTGTGCTGCCTTGTTGGCGGTCCATTGTTT
Source organism: Uromys caudimaculatus (assembly GCA_028551405.1). Lineage (NCBI taxonomy): Eukaryota > Metazoa > Chordata > Mammalia > Rodentia > Muridae > Uromys > Uromys caudimaculatus. The sequence continues at coordinate 43,130,359 of CM052703.1, forward strand.
GAGAGATCTTGGGGGTCCAGGTTAATCACATGTTCATATTTTTTGTTTTTCCAGAGTACAATAAAATCTCTATGAACATAGGAAGAAGATTGCCTTGGCCACCATTGTTTATAACCCAAACCCAGAACTATGCCCAGAGGATACTAGATGCTCAATGAATTTTAATGGTTGAGCCATAGCATTCATAAGGATTTGAATCAGTTTGTACATTGCAAACCCTAACCCTGAAGAAGCCAGCAATTGGATTATAGTTATGTACCACATTTTAAATAAGCATTTGCACAGTGAATTGCTTAGGACTGCTGTATACAGTATGACCTAAAGTTTCAGTGGCTTCTCACTAAATAGTTTTTTCCCTAAGTTTTATTTTTATTTTATGTGTATGACACTCTTGCCTGCATATATATGTGTGCCATGTGTGTGCAGTGCCTGAGGAAGTCAGAAGGAGTCAGAGCCCCTGGAACCAGAGTTACAGATAGCTGTTAGTCACCACAAGAGTGCTGGAAACTGTGCAAAAACAGTCAGTGCTCTCAGCTTCTGAGTCACCTCTCTAGTCTCATGTAAATAAACCTTTTCTGGTGTGATGGGCACTCCTGATGGAATGCCAGCCTTCTCTAAAGGGCCGAATGACCAGCTCTTTATATCACATGGAAACAGGACATTACTGTCTTTTCTCACAGCCAATGGAATTTGGAGAGAGGGCACACTGTTTCTTAGAAGACCTTGCTTGGAAGAAATATTTGTAATTTCTACTCACATTTGATTGGGGAGAGTTTGGCTACCATCTATAATAAGCAATGAGTCAAACCCTCAGGAAAAGAAAGTGAAATTGTTATTGGCAATTCTTCATTTTGTGGTCGTTTCTCCAAGTTGATTGACTGATGTTGCCTCAAACAAGAAAGCAAGTTTTATGAGTTTACATCTTGATTCTGTGTATGTATATATGCATGCATGTGTGATTTGTGTATGCATGTATTTGTGTGTGAGTGATTATGGATATGTGTGTATAAAGGAGCCCAGAGGTCAATATCAAGTTTTTTCTCAATTGCGCTCCACCTTTGGGAGGGGGGAAGATCTCTCACTGAACTTAAAGCTTATCCATTTGGCTAGTAAGCTGTAAAAATCCTTCTGTCTGCTCTTCTCCCGAGCTGATATTACAAGCATGCAGTCCTTGCTTGTTTTTGTTTGCTTGTTTTGTTTTTAATGTGTGTACTAGGGATCTGAACTCAGATCCTCATGGTTAAGCAACAAATATTTTATGAGTCAAGCCCCTTCTCAAACCCCTCCATCTTGTTTCTTAAATTGATACTTTGATAGAGGAATTTGAACTACAATATAGTTCATGAAATTTGGATTGTTTTTCATAAGATATCAGTAAGGCATTTGTACCACACATTTTAAAGAATTGGTATAAGGTTTCTGACTTTAGACATGAGTACATTCAAAAATAAGAGTGAGGCCAGAGTATTTTCATTCTGAGTTGAGTGAATGTGATGATTAATATAAAGTGTGTGCATTACAATACTAATTGAAGGAGAAGGGGGAGGAGGAGGAGGAGGAGGAGGAGGAGGAGGAGGAGACATTATACAGTTGAGAGGGAGAGGGGACATGGGAGACATTGGAAGGGGAAAGAGTTGGGTGAAAAATTATATAAAAACAGTACTCATTTATGAAATTCTCTAAAAAACTAAAGAATAAACTCTTAATTGTCATCTTGGCAGAGTATAGAGTCATCTGGGTAATGTGGCTCTGAATATGCCAATAAAAGACTATCACAATTGCGCATTGAAGAAGGTGACACCATCTGCCCCCTGTGGGCACACCATTCCTTAGGCAGGAGACTGACTGTGGATGACATGAGAAAAGAAGCTGATCTCTAGATCTTCTCATTCATTGCTCTCTTCCCCTGACTGTAGATGCGCAGCAGATATGACCAGCTGCTTCAAGAACCTGCTGCCACAATTGGACTGCAACCTAAAACCGTGAGTGGAAATAGCCCTTTCTTCCTGAGGCTGCCTTTGCAGGTATATTCATCACAGCAACAGAAAAGAAAACTCAAACAGTGAGTGTGACACTGTTAGAAAATGGAAGTGCAATTGGAAAGGTTCTGCAGTTCAAAGCAAATAGACAAATGAGTCATGAGAATCACCCAAGAGAGTCCATACATGTGACATGGTTGAAATTATTCAAGAGTCTTTTATATTTGTGGTTCATTATAGAACCAATAATAATGTTAATTTAGCAGAGAAGTTGATTTTTATAGTGTGACTGTGTGGCATAGAGGAGGGCATGCAATTTATGGGAAGACCAGGTCTTTGTTCTCATTCTAGCTATGCATCTTACTTCCTATCCAAGTGCTTCAGTCTCTAATAATGAATCTGGACATCTTTAAGTGGTTAAAGGAGGGGGTGGGCCAATTCAATTGATAATTCAGCCTTGGCACAGAATAAATGTTCCACCAATGACAATTTTTAATTGCTTTTTCTTTTAGACAAGTGTCAAATTAAAAATATGTTGTTAAAATAATATAAAGCCAGTCTCTCTCTGTAAAGGCTTATGTTTTTTTGGAATATTTTCTATTGCCTGGAGAATAGGTGCAAATGTGGCTTGCCCATAATCATTTGCTCAGGACTCTAGCTGTGTCTCCATCAGATGGCTTTGTATCTGGGCATTCTGCAACTACTTCTTTCATGTGTCATAATAAAACTTCATATGTAATAAAGGTGGGAGAGATGCTGTCCTAGCATTGTCTCCATATTTCAGAATCTAAGTAGTCAGTGGGAGTGTTTGGAGTCAGGGCATAGAGAGTGACCTGGAGGTTAGCATACAAAACCCAGATGGTAGCACCACGACTCTGCTGCTTTAGTTCCAGCTTCATTGTCTAAAGGACTCTTATGTATCTTGAACTAACAGCGTTTCTTATTACAAATAATCTCTTTTCATAAATGGATCCATGAGAGAGTTTAGTAAAAGCAGAGCCACCGATGTGATAACAGGATCCGGGGCTTATCAATGTCGTCATCCTTCCAGATTCTCAGTTTTGCATGCCTAACCATCACGGGCCTTTATTTGAAAACAAGAACTTCACCACTGAGTTAAAACACCCGAATAATTTATGAGCTCCCACTACATTATTTTTTCCTCAAGGCACTGTCTAGCCTGATATCGCAGCATCTGATAGCTGGTTAAGGCAGGAAGACCTCTGAATCATGATTTAGATGGAGGCAAGCTCCATCTCTAATGGTGTAAGTAAGCACTTTTGTCTGTTAGTAGCAGAATGGATACATATGAGGACTGTTAATTTAGCTCTAATGTGGACTGCATGGGTAAAGCTATAGGGGTTCTGTTTAGTTGGTGGTAAACAACTTTGGAATCAATGTGTTTTTCTTTACTGAAGACTTGCTTAGTGCGTTGGAAAAAAAATTCTATTAGTTTGCCTCATTTAGTCGTCACCAAGAAGCCTGACGTGTTTGAGCCCGTGGTACACATTAAGGCCAGTGTGACTATTTGCAGCAAACTGAACCAAGCCATCTGAATTCAACCCCTGTGGCATCATTCAGCAGGCCAGACAGAGCCATGATTTAGGACATTCCCAACATTTTATGGCAATTTGTTTCATTTGCCGCAGGCCCATAACGATGCAAATTGCCATAAAGTGGGATAATCAGGCAGTAGAAGTGTCATAAAACTGCAGGGGAAACAAATTTCCATCTTGGAACTTTGCATGCCGATGAACATGGGGGAGAGTAAATGTGGACCTGGCTTTCCCCGTATTCTCTGGTTGCCAAAGTCTATGCCAAGCAGAAATGATTCCATTTTGTCAATTTGTACTCATTCAAGCCAAGGAGAGGGAATGAAAGAGGTCCAGAAAATATGAGGACGCATTGGGCCAAAGTCTTCTTCACATGCTTGGCCTCTGGTACCAGAAGGAGTGACTCAGCTCAGGGAGGCCAAATGTATACCATTAGATAGATGGAGGCCAAATGAAAGGGCCGTTAAGGGTTGGAGTGCTTTGGCCTTCTGAAATGTCAAAGTACTTCTCTGGATACATTTCTGGCATCACCTCTCTGTATCTCTTGCCACAATAGGCTTGGGTCACGGTGAGAAAGGACAGAATGGATGTAGCAAGATTAGGACATGGCTTTCTGGATCCTGCTGAGAATGGGATGAGGCTGAGAGGAAAGCGTCCTTGCTCATATATCCATTGCTTGTCCTTGGAAAGGAGTGGGAAGTTCTCTTCAATGGCTGAATAGCAGACTCTCTTTGTTTTCCTGCAGTTTCATTCCTCTTATTTCCTTCTGGCTCATGGACCACTCAGGAGTCATCCCGGAACACCCACAAAGCCCAGAGTTCTTTCTGATAATGGGTTGTTTTCTTTTATATTTGTGTTGTCTGTTTTGTTGTCTAGTTTGTAATATTACATTAGTGCCACTGGCTTGAAAGTCCCCTAAGGGCACACTCCATACCTTGGCTCCTGCTAAGTGAACTGATAGATCTCTCAGTAACATAGCAATTCTTTGCCAAGCTCTTGGGGGTGAGACCTAAAATTATTTCCTCCTTTAAAAATGTAAACTGTGACCCAGGAAGAGCAACTCTAGAAGTACTCTGATTTGATTTCATAAATCAAATTTGTCATGAGCTACAGAAGAGCAAGTCTGTTTCCCAATCATGACATCTGCTGTATCCCGAATTACAGAACTCTGAAGCTGGTGGACAGAGCTCTCCTGCGTCCAGTAGATTTTCTTTTCTATTTTTAATTAAGAAGATGTGAACAGCATTCTGCAGGATGTTGAGTTAATTGGCTCTCTTTCTATCAGAGGACAAGATCCCTTGGGTTATGTAATTTCAAGGTGTTATCTTACAGCATACATAGAAACTAATCTCTTCATAACTGTGCATTTAAGTATAATACAGAAATTTACATTGGCAAAAATCTGGGCAAATGAAAAATTATATCTGGGATACAGGAAAATGAACCCACTAGAAATTCTTACAGTGTTGAAGTGATTCAGTGTGATGTCCCATAGAACTCTATGTAGGATCTACCCTTAATCATGTTAATTAAGTTTAAAATTTAAATATTAATTAATTGATAATCACATATGTGCATTGCGTGTGCTCACGTGTGTGTGTGTGTATGTGTGTGTGTGTGTGTGTGTGTGTGTGTGTGTGATGTGCGTGTGAAGGTAATCATGCTGTGTCATCCTTTTGAGGTCAGAGGACAGCTTGGTAGAGTCAATGCTCTCCTTCAATCTCTCCATGGCTTTGGGGGACTGAACTTATGCTTATGCAGAGAACAAACACTAAACCCGCTGAGACATTTCGCCAGCTCTGATGCAAGTACCTTCTTGAACAATGTCATGGTCTCCCAAAGCCAAAGTGCAAACTGCCACTGTATGCCTTTGGTGATGTTCGTCAATGTGTTTTTTTTTTTTTTAATTTTTATTGGTTATTTTATTTATTTATATTTCAAATGTTATTCCCCTTCCTGGTTTCCCCTCCGAAAACCCCCTATCCCACCCCTCCCTCCTGCTTCTACGAGGGAGCTCCCCCTCACCCACTCTTGGTTCACTGTCCTAGCATTTCCCCTTCACTGGGGCATCAAGCCTTCACAGGACCAAGGGCCTCCCCTCCCATTGATGCCAGATAAGGCCATCCTCTGCTACATATGCAGCTGGAACTCTGGGTCCCTCTCTGTGTACTCTTTGGCTGGTGGTTTAATTGCTGGGAGCTCTGGGGGGTCTGGTTGGTTGATATTGTTGTTCTTCCTATGGGGTTGCAAACCCCTTCAGCTCCGTCTGTCCCTTCTCCAACTCCTCCATTGGGGTCCCAGTGCTCAGTCCGATGGTTGGCTGCAAGCATCTGCATCTATATTGGTCAGGCTCTGGCAGAACCTCTCAGGAGACAGCTATATCAGGTTCTTGTCAGCAAGCACTTCTTGATATCAGCAATAGTGACAGGGTTTGGTGGCTGCATATGGGATGAATGTCCAGGTGGGGCAGTCTCTGGATGGCCTTTCCTTCAGTCTCTGCTCCACTCTTTGTCCCTGTATTTCCTTTAGACAAGTTTTTCAACCCAGATATTCTTTTCTCAATCTTCCTACTGTCTTGTGTGTCCCTATCTATTTTATTTTTCTAGAAGTTACTCCATGAATGGAACTTTCCTCTTGTTTCTACCCATAAACATTTGTTCTAGCCCTTACAATATCACAGCTGATTGAAGAAACCCAGGGGTTTCAGGTGGAAAAGTAAATAATGCACATTATATTTTCTCAAAAAATTTTTGTTTTTGGAGAAGTTTTTTTCTGTTTTTAAGAATGACATCATTTTTAATTTAATTTTATTTTTATGCATACATTTTGATCATGTTTTACCTCCCCACAAACTCTTCCCAAATCCTTTTCACATCCTTAACTACACAATATCATGCTCTTGCTCTCTCTCTTCCCCCCAAAACCCAAAAAACTATAAATCCAAAATCCCCAAACCAACAACAAACCAAAACAAGCAAGAAAAACCAAATAAGACCAAAGAATGAACAAACTAACAAATAACAAACAAAAAACAAAAACAATTACAACCTCGCCCCCAATACAGACAAATATCAGAGAGGTTGATTTAACTTATAAAACCAAAACTATTCTAGAGAGCATCTCTGTTATGTACAGGGACACATGGAATGTAGTAATTTATAATTCATATGCCTCTTAGTAGAGAAATAAGTTAGAGATTCTAAATATGAAGAAGCAAGTGCACCAGTGTAGGTGCTAAGAGGTCGATGAGGTGGTAGTAGGTGCTATCTTAATATATGGTAAGGTGGCACAGTCATATTTGGGTAGTAGCCCATAAGTCTAAGGATTGAGCCTTATTATAGAGTTCTGAGTGAAGATAAAATGAAGGAATGGAAGTGGTATTTTTTTTTTTTTATTGGTTTACTATAGGTTCTTCAGCCAGTGTTCAAAATCTAATCTCAGAACTACCACAGAGACTAGTTATAATAGTGATGGGGACTACATTGATGGGAAGAATACTTGGAAATCTCATTCAGCCAAAACCATTGGGTTTCTTTTTATTTATTTCACTCATTAAGATATTCTCACTGCAGAACAAAGAATGAAATTGCTACTCTGAACCTATTCTGATCAAGTAGGAGGAACTCTGTGAGTACTTACTAGTCTGTGGCCTGATATGCACTAGAAATTGTGATTGGAAATATTAGAAGCATGAAGACTTTGTTCTAGAAGTGTGAAGGGGCAAAGGATTCTAAATTCTGAAGGAGACTTTAGATGTTCCAGATAAATTATGAGTAAGATGAAGCAGTTTTAAAAATATTTTTTTTGAAATTTAGATATCATTACATTGATTTTCCCCTTCATTTTCCTCCCTCTAATCCATCCCATGCACTCTTTTGGTCTCTATCAAATTCATGGTCCCTATTTTTGAAATTGTAGTTGTGTGTGTATGCGTGCACACATACACACATATGAACACGTGTGTATATATAACACTAAATACATAAATCCAACTGTTCTGCCTGGTTAGCATTACCTGCATGTATAACAATCCGAGGTTAATTGATGTTGGATAACCAGTTTGTAGGTTTTTCCCCAAGGGAAAATATTTCTTCTACTTTTGACATTTTTCAGGTACCTGAAGTTCTTTTTTTAGGGGTGGGGTCCCATGAGAGTTCCTCCTTCTGTGTCAGCAAGTCTGTTGGTGTTGGGCTTGTTAGGGCTTGTTTAGGTAGCCATGGTGATAAGACTTCATGGATATAGCTTCTTTGACATTCATTTCTAGAAGATGAAATCTCATGGGAAACTTTTTCCTCGGCTCTTATAGAAGCCTTTCTGTCCCCTCTTCAGCCATTCTCCTGAGTCTTAAGCACAGGAGTTGTGTTGTAAATCTCTTAAAATGAATTCTTGCTATTGTATCACAAATACTCCACATACATACTTTGGTGCACAATGTAGGAAGTTCTACAAAAAATCCCATGCTTTAATTCAACTTCGATAAGAAGTAAAATTGATACATTTTAAATGTCAGATGTATATTTCAGGTAAATAGATTTTCATGATAACTTAGTACTAAGCAACACCATATGGTCACATGATTTCTAGTATTTGATTAAGTTTGTATAAATTGGGTATATCAGCAGGTGTTTAATTGTCAGTGAGTTCGTCTGAGGAGTGACGGAGCTACAGAAGGTTCTCCTCCACATGCAGTGTAACAATCTTGGTGGTAGAGTTCTGGTGGGATGTGACCGGCTCTATAGGATCAAGGCTGGAAAGGAACTTTTAGAAGACATATGAGATGCAGTCATCAACTGGTCTGTCCTCAGGTTCCTTATGGTTCAAAAATTCATTGACAGCCGGGCAGTGGTGGCGCACGCCTTTAATCCCAGCACTTGGGAGGCAGAGACAGGTGGATTTCTGAGTTCAAGGCCAGCCTGGTCTACAGAGTGAGTTCCAGGACAGCCAGGGCTACACAGAGAAACCCTGTCTCAAAAAAAAAAAAAAAAATTCATTGACATCCAACATGCTTTTACTAATTTGCCCCTAACTCAAGATGGTAACTCTCTGGAGCGAAAAAGGGCTCATTCTGTGAGGAGTCTTTCTTTTATTGACCAGAAATGAGGAAATACACTAATAGTGAATGCCACAACTTTTGCGTCATCAATAAATGGACCATTATTCAATTTTTATAGTAGCCTTATATTAATGGGTTCATTTTGGTTAAATAGGCTGCTTCAAAACTCTCAGAAATTATAGATACAACTTGGAACTTTGCAAGAGGGAAGTGAGAATGACCCAGGCGATAGGAGAGATTCCATTCAGCCAGGGCCACTCAAGAAAAGCAATACGAATCCCAGACTAGTGTCAGAAGAAAAATGCAGAACTAGTTTAGACTGGCAGAACAGTAGGAAAGTCCATTCAAGGGAAAACATCTGAAATTATATTTGATATATTGACTGTTTCTGAAAGGACACAAATAAATGGTTGTCTTGACTGAGTTGCTGAGAACTGCATAGTGGTTAGAGGGGAATTTACTTTGCACCAAAGGTTATTTTATTTCTTGGATTTTAATTTTTATTTGTTTATTTTTAAATTTATTATTTATTTTGTGTGAATGGGTGTTCTGTCTGGTGGGATGCGAACTGCTCTAATACATAGGATCAGGCAGGGCTGGAAAGTGACAGAGAAAATCTGATGGATTCAGGAGGTGGAGCAAATAGGACTTGCAGATGAACTGGATGTAGAGGTGAGGGAAAAAAAATTCATGATAAGGATTTGCTTCTGTGCTTGACCAAATGTGACATTTTGAGGACATGGGAAATTCACTGGTATGGGAAATGAAATGCCCTATTCTTCCACATCAGCTTGAAATTCTTCAAGTGAAGGCATGAAGTAAGGAGTTATGTTTGTGAGTGTGAAGCTCAACTGTGAGATGAAAGCTGTCTATTGATGTTTCTATCAGTGATGGATCTCATTCGGATAATGGCAGGTTATAACTGATTCTAAAAATCCTATTTTAGCTGTTTTGCTTTGCAATCCTTTGTGTTTAGGGTGGTGATGGTACAACTACACTTATGATACCAACAGCCACATAAAAGAATAGTACACACATATTCAGTATGTAATACTTGAGAATGTTAATGCATAATTCCTGCATTCCTTATTGTTATTTTATAAAACCCTGCTTGTAAAAATTAGTTTAAAACAATGTGCTGTACCATGAAGAAGTCTCACAGATCTGTGTTTGCAGTGCCTGTGACTCATGCTGAGGCCAGATCCAGTGACCCAGGAGATCACTCCTGAGCTTACTGAGGCTCACATGCAGAGAGAATCACCTAGTGATGCCTTCTTCGTGTGTTCCCACCATGTATAGCTATAGAGAAAAATGCCATCTAGTGTTGATTCTAGAACCTGTATTTAATTTTGCAGTCTTTTGTTTGTTTGGAACAGCGTCAGTATACAGACCAGGCTGGGCTAAAGATGTAATCCTTATACTTCTACCTGCAAAGTGCTGGGCAAAGAGTGTGGGTGTTTTTTGTCCTTGGCCTAAGAGCTTGCCTGAGGCTAAATTTAAAAGTAATGGACTAATTGCTTTGGTAAAGGGGGTTTAAGACAGCCTAACATTGACTCAGCTGAATAGTTATTTAGTAATTGTTATTATACAGGTCTTCAATGACAAAGAGAAAATGGTGCAGAAATAAATACAAACTGTGTAGTTTGGGGAGTTAAGGGGCACCCCCACGGTTAAAGTTACAACTAATGCTTTCACTGGAAGATAGGCTGCAACTCTTAAGGAGATTAGCAACATTAAAGAGGGGGCCAAATCTGCATTAGAATAAAGAGAAGGATTCTCCATTCAACTACACTTCCGAATTGCGAAAGGAGAGGCCTGAGGAATTAACAAAAGTTGCTGCATGTGTAATCTAGGTGGGATGGGGGAGAGAGTACAGTATAGCCGGACTACCTTGGACCTGCCAGTGATATAAATAATGGCACAAGGGCTTTTTAGTGTTTTAAAGCTTAGGCTTTTCACCTAGGGCGGTCTCCCAGATACTCTAAACTTAACCAGACTAACCCTAGCACTTATGTCTCACCACATAGCTAGCTCCACCTCTCTGCTTCACTCTGGTCTATCTATTCACCTCCATGTCTTTGGAAAATCTCCTGCATCTCCTTTCTTCTTCTAGTCTGTTTGTTCATCTGTCTGTCTGTCTGTCTGTCTGTGTCTCTTTCTGTATCTCTCTCTCTCTCTCTCTCTCTCTCTCCCTCTTGCTCTCCCTGTCTCTCTCTTCCTCCCTCCACTTCCTGCAGCCCTTTATTACAGCCAATCAGATACAATTCTAATTTGCTTCTAGGCTAGTGAGAAAGGATGAATATTTACAAAGTAAGAGACTGGTGTTGGGCAGTAGAAATAACAATATCATGAACCTTCCAGGTTTAGCTCTCTGCTAAATCCTGGATTGAGTATACAGAGACATACCTTCACACAATATACCCCAGAGCAATGCAGATTCATCCCAAGCAGGTATCTAAACTTGGCAGTGTCATCTCTATGGTTCTGTCTTTAGAATCATGAAATACAAACAAGAGACTGTGGAATCTTTCTCTAGAGTTAAGGAGAACTGCTGAGATCAGGTAATGGATGGGTTGGTGGATCTGGCAGTCCCTCTAGGAAAAACCCAATAGGGCCAAAGGTTTTGAGAGGCTGTTGTGTGAAGCATGGACTACATTGTAGGCCCCAATATGCTGGACATGCCAGAGTCATGATATATCTGTCAAGGAGAGCTGCACACAATGATTGGGAACAGTAACACACACACACACACACACACAGAGAGAGAGAGAGAGAGAGAGAGATCTTTTTTATTTTTTTTTTATTTATTTTTTAATTTTTTTATTTTTGATACTTTATTTACATTTCCGATGATTCCCCTTTTCTTTGGAAACCCCGTGTCCCCTCCCCCTCCCCGCCTCTGTGAGGGAATTCCTCCTCCCACCTACCCGCCCACCCATTCCCATATTCCCACCTTGACATTTATAAGCAACACTTGGAGGACCGGAGCCATCTCATCACTTTGCAATCAAACATGGAGTAATATTAGGATTTGGTGTTGGCACTGATGGGTTTTGGTCTTGGTTTGGCTCAGGATTTCCTCACTATGTCCCCATTCTTCCCTTTAGGATTGATAATGTGTATTTTTTTGCCTTTGTATGATGGAAGCATATAATTTGCATTTTGATTTTACAGAAAGTTATAATTAAGAAATTGCTTAGAGTCTCAGAAGACTGCAATTTTTAAGCAGTGTTTAGACTGTAGGGACTTTTAAAGTTGGACTAAATGGATTTTACATTACAATATGGCCACGAGATCGTGGGTGCTAATAGAGCAAAATGTGTACTTTAATTGAGATGTCCTCCATAGGGCTCATTTGGATGCTTGGTCCTCATTGCTAGTGCTTTTTAGGGAGTCTTAGGAACCATGTCCTCACTGGAAGAAGTTGATCATCTGGGGGCAGGCTTTGCTGTATCAAAAGCCATATGACCTTTCCAGTTAGCCTTCTCTGCCTCCTATTTGTGATTCGAGATGTGAGCTCTCCAGTGCTGCTCCCACTGCCTGCTGCCTGCTACTTCTGCTTCTCCGTAATGGACTCTCACCCTATGGAACTGTTACTTTAAATTAAACTCTTCCTTCTGTGAACTGCCTTAGTCATGATGTTTTATCACAGCAATAGACAAGTAACCAAAATACTGTCTTTAGTTTGCAGTACTTAAAAAACCCCCTCACATTTAGTCAATAAGAAAGTTTCTGTACACATACAAATCACACACACACACACACACACACACACACACACACACACACACACACACACCCTTAATCTAAATCATCCAGTAATTTCTATAAAGATTCTGGCTGTCAGCTACTAATGATTCTTATTACATTGGTAGTATCTGTAAATAATCATCCATGTCTGAATTCTCTTTCCCTTTTTTATATTTTTAAATCTGTATTCTTCTTTAGGATGTCTTTTGAAAACCAAGCTGTAGAATAACTTCTCAAGATTTTGACAGGCAAGAGTCTGTTTTTTCTATATGGCTAGTCCTGAGAAAAGAGGAAAATATCACTCTTGATTTTCTATCGTGGGTCCTTTTTCATAGCTATGGAGACAAAATTCCAGCTGAATCTTGCCCTCATTTTGAACTAGTCCTCCAGACACACAAGGGTTAGACAATATTTAGTTTATTTGCTTACATGTTAATTACTTATTTCTGTTTTTCTGTGTTTAGCATATGTATCTTCACATCACACTTAACAATTTAATCACTTGTTCAGTGTGTTGAGAATATGGTGTATCTATGGATTTCATTATTTATGCTATAAAATGCTTTGTGAAAAGATGAATCCATTGCTCCTACTGATATTTAAAACAGATTTATGGCTTTCAAATATAGCCCTAGCTGTTAAAATTTTAATTCCATTTGAATGTATTATTTAAACACTATTTCAACATTATATCTTGCTTTTTGACTTTTGTATTATCTCATATTCTATTACTTATTAGTATTTTTGTAGTGTTTTGTGTGTATAGAAAATATTTTCTTGATCCTTCATTGTAGTAATTAGGCAATAGTTCCCACTTATCCACAGTTTAACTCTATACAATTCTGCCTCTATTGATCAGCTGTAGCCTAAAAATATTAAGTAGAAAATTCTAGAAATAAGCAATCCAGGGGTCTTAAATGTCTCATATCTTGTTAAAGTTATTATTTCTAATTTATTGTGATCACTTTATAAATTAAACATTATTATGTGAATATCATAGGAAAATGTGATACAAACCAGATGCTTGCAGAGTCAGGCAGGCTTGCCTGACATGGGGATTGTGGAATGATAACTGGGAGTAAGGAGGAATTCTTGTGTATAAAATTGGAAAAGCTTAAAAGTTTCTTTCATTGGAGGGCAAATGCAAGCTGAAGACAGAGCCCTTGTCTGTCTTCACATAGTTTAGCTTCTGTTCTCATCCTCCGGGTGAAGCAGCAACATTCAACACAGGTGTCTCAGAAGTAACAGACATACATTCTGCTCCAAATTCTCACGAAATGAGTATTCAGCCAAAAATAGATTTAAAAATGAGTCAGGATCACTGACAGGGACAAGACCAGTAAGTGAAAGCTGAAACTGAAATCTGTGATAAAAATTAGAAGCTGTAGCCTTCTTAGCTAATGGTTTGTGTGTGTGTGTGTGTGTGTGTGTGTGTGTGTGTGTGTGTGTGTGTGTGTATACATGTACCGAGTATGCTATCCCATAAATTAGATAAACATGCTTATGTCTTTTCACAACGTCAGAATTTATTTATTGAATTACAATAAATTCATAAGATTTAGTGGTTTCGATGGCAGCAATGTGTCATAAAATCTGTCTACCTTATTAGGTTGGCCAAGGCATATGCAGGCTCTTATTCCAATCTTAATTGCAAATATTAACTCACTTATCACATATAACACAGTGACTCCTCACACCCACCCCTGGGTGTGTGATAGCAGCATAGTCTAAAACATTTCAGAGTGGACTCAGAAAAGACACTGGATAGATAAAGACAAGGCTGCAGGGCAGTGCTTGGGATTGCTGCTGTTGGACCCTGCTAAGGAGGCTGCTGGAATCAAGTTTGAGAGCTCAGCAGCACAATTCGTCTGCAAGATGCAAGATGAAAGGCCAAACAGGGTCAGAAGCAAAACACAATCCAGGAGCAGGGATTAGGGTCAGGTCCAGATCCAGATGAATGAGCAGGTCGATGGGTAAGCAATCAAGCAGGCTGTGCAGCAGTGGGGGACTGAATTACTTCAGAGATCCTTGTTCCTTGATGTACACATCAGGTATCAGATGACAGGTTGGTGTGAGTCACGCTATCTTAATGTTAGGTTTCCATCACTTTATAGTGTCCAGGTGAGGGAGTCACACCTTTTTATAATCTGGTGTGTTCGGTAATTCTTGGTCTTGGTTTTCCTGATTTTATTTTAACACACACACACACACACACACACACACACCCCGTTTTGATTCTCTCCAATAAGCTTACAGGGTGACTCCCTTTCTATTCTTAGGAACAAGTCATTTATCAGTGTATTAGATGGTAGAGGTCCTGCCAGTCCTCTGTCTACCCAGAGGTTGCAATCATGCTTCATCCTCAAAATGGAATAGAAAGTTGCCTTCCTATGGAGGGCAAGGTGCAGCCAGAGACCACAATTTTATGCAATGTGCAGTGAGAGAGAGTAGAACATAGCCTGATCTCAACACTCACATGCTGTGTGTGTGCATGGCACATGTGCATCTATGTTCTACATGCTTTCTGTGTTTTGCTAGTTAGCTATGGAAATGGTCACCTGCCAAACAGGGAATTAATAGGATTCTTCTTTCTTTTTGGTAAAATATGGAATACAGGGAAGACAATGGAAAGAAATGTGATTTAAATACCACTCAGATTATGATAGATTTTTGTGATTTCTTAGATTCATGGAGTATTTTCTTATTTCTTGTTTGTTTCCATCATTCTTTGTTTTTAACTACAATCTTCAAACAACAACAGCAACAACACAACAAAAGAAAGCATTTAAGCATTTTGCTTAGAGAATCAGTAAGTGTTTAACTCAAGAGAATGGGCAGCAGGCACATGTTACAGGTTAGCAGAATGTCTGTAGCTGTGTTTTTCAGTGTGTATGTAAATTTATAACTTATGCAGAGCTGGGCAGACCATTATAGAGCCATCAGCTGTGATGAGAGAATGGAACTGTTGAAGGCTCTGAAATTTCAGAAAGTCAGAACTGAGGATTTCTGATGTGAGACGTAACAATGCAGCCTGGATTGCTGAGGGGACAGGTGTATCTCAGCTGTCAACTGCAGGTGAGATTTGATGCTAAAACGGAATGCATCCTATAAATGGCCTCTTATTATCAGGAGATCTTAGCAGACACATCTCTTTCTGATGGTGACAGATGCCACATTGGCTCCAGGAAGAGGTTTGATGCAAATGAAGCTTGTTAGGGAAAAGCCAGATGTCCATTAAGAAACTTCTTTTCCTCTGCCTCAAGGCCTCTTACCAAGCCTTCTCCCAACAACGGGCCTCTGCCCTTATAATATCTTAAGGTGGGAAGCGGGGCAATGAGTGAAACTATTTGCTTTCTTGAGAAATTTTCATTTTATCGGTAGTGTGATTTCTTTTGTCTTTTCCTCCAGAGGTGTAAAGAAATGCCTATCCAACCCAGATAGAGGGGCATAGGCAAAACAAAGAGTTTCTTCTGAGAGTTTATTGGTATCACTTTCAGGCATGTGACTGAGCTGACTCTTGGACAGCTGTATCACCAAAATGTCCCACTGCCCTGGATGGGCAACTTTGGAAAAACTGCATCCCCTACAGGTATCAGCCTCCAGTTAGCCTTTCTAGCTCTTTCACTAGCATCCCTACAAACATGCACAGCTGCAGCAGTGTTACAAACTTGGGGCAGAAGGAAATGGTGACTAGAATTTCCCGTGAGGAAACATTAACAGTTTCATTACCATTCCCACGGATCTGGCTATCAGCCAGGTAGCTCTGTGTATTTCCTCACCTTGGAATAGCAATCAGAGGTTGAAATAGTAAACTAAAGAAATAAGGTGCCCAAATTGCAATATTTTAAATTAATGAGCTATGAGAAATTTTTAAAAGATGACTTCCTTGTGTCCTTGAGATATGCTACATCAAAAACAAGCAAATGAAACCATAAATAATTTGATAAGTGGAATTTGTATCCATTTGTACTATATTTTTTCACTTCAAGCAATTCAACACAATATTTTCACTTCCAGATATGGGGAAAAAAAAGCCTATGTGAGTTTCAAAAATTTAAAGATGTAGTATCTGGGATAGACATTTGCATGTTTTGGATTAAATTAAATTCTTTGTATTTAACTTTTTCTATATCTTGACCCTGAGAAGAAAGAGCTGAAGAAAAGTCTACCTATTATATATATATGTGCTAGTTCAACTTGAATTATCCTCTGTCTTATCTCACGATTTCAGCCATTACTCTAGGTTTAATGCTATTCCTGACTTGATAGTTAACTTAAATTTGTTTGTTCCCCAAAGGTTCAAGTGTAGAGCCTGATCTCTGGGGTCTGTTGGGGTCTGTTGGAATCTCTAAGAGGTAGAGCCTTAACAGAGGTGACTGGATACCTACCTTTGAAAGGACTGCCTGATGCTCTTACAGAGGGAATAAATGTATTTGCTGTTGCTCTGAAAAAAAAAAAACACCGTGACTAAAGGGGATTAAAGACAAGTTTATTTTGGCTTACAGTTCTGGAAGGACATGAGTGCAGGATGGTAGAACAGAGGTCTGGCAACAAAGGGTAGGCATGGCAACAGGGACAGGAAGCACAGAGCTCACATCTTTTACCATAAGCATGAAGCCAACAGCGCAAAGTGGAAGGAGAAGACTTTTACTCTCAAAGACCCAGCCCAACCCCCAGTGTTATACTTTATTCAACAACGGACTGTTGCTGTAAAGAATCATAGTCTTTTGGAGGAATGTGGAAGACTTCAGAACCCTTGGCTGGAAAGGTGGCTCAAAGCTCTAAGCAGAGTGCAACAGGCTGTCTAAGTCCTAATAGGAGCTTGGAAGGTAGCAGTTCTGGGAGCAAAGAGTACTTGTCCAGACCAAGAGATTTCAGAAGAGAACAATATTAGAAAGGGGATAGAGGCCATTCTTGTGATATTTTGTCTGCTTATGTTCTGCAGTGATCCTAAGAACTTGACTGAAGTGAAGTTAAAAAGTAATGAGCTAATTTCTTTGGTGAAGGAAATTTCAAGACAGCGTAATATTGAATCTGTGGCAGGGCTATTAATAATGACTTTATACAGGTCTACGATGAAAAGGAGCAAGTGGAGCAGAAAGAAACACAAAATGTACAATTTAAAGAGTAAAAGAATGCTCCTAAATGTATTCTTGCAGCTGAGGCTTTAAGTTGTTCTGAAGGGTAAGGTTAAGATAAGTACCATCAAGGGGAGGCCTCCTACTTTGCACTAGAGTGGAAGGAAGGGTGCCCCTCAGGAAAAGAGCCAGTCCAGCTACCATCTTCTCAAAAGAAACATTTGAAGGAGCTTTCTGTATTGAGAATATAGCTGAGAAAAAAGATGCTATTACTGTGGTTTAAGCGGCTCAGAACCCATTTGAGCAGAGCTTGGTGCTGTTGTCCATATGGTGTTGGCTTTAGAAGCACGAACGGTACAAGCACAGAGGGTCACATCTTCTTCCTCCACAGTTTCAGAGAGTTTCAGAAGCAATGTGCAGCAAGAGAGTCCCAGTATGGAGGCCCTCAAAGGCCAATTTGGGAGTCTGGAATGTGAATCCTTGATTGTGTTGGAGATGCTAAGATATTGGAGAAGTCAGAGGTATGGAACAGTTGTCACAGATAACAGAATATAGGGAATGCTACCAGACCAAGGGGGAAGGGGTTGGGGAGGGCTGTATGTAGCAAAGCTGGAAGGACAAAGCCATATAAGCCCTAGACACTGTGAATGCAATGACAGGCTTTGGCGTTTGTCCCATGGGGTTTTAGCCTTGCCTGGGTCACTTGCTTGTCACACTATTGCCTTGTGCATTCTGTGTCATCATATGTTTCAAGTATGCAATTTGCTTTTTGTGCTTACAGGGGTTAAAATAAAAAGATTGTCTTATGTCTCAGAAAAGCCTTGAAAATTTTAAGCAGTTTTAAGATTGTGAAAGACTACAGGTACTTTTAAAGTTGAACTAAATGCATTTTTGCTTTCTGATACAGGAAGAATGCTTTGGGAGCCTGGAAGGGAAATCTGGTGGTATGAATAAGAAATGTTCCCCATAGTCTCGAATACTTGAAATACTTGGTTCCCAGTTGATGGTGCTGTTTGGGGAGGTTTGGGTAGTGCAGACTTCCTGGGGATTTGGGGGTAGGCTTTGAGATCAGAAAAGCCTCACTTAATTCCAGATTGTTCTTTGCTTCTGGCTTCAGATTCAAGATATAAACTCTCCAGTTGTTGGGGGAGGCTGTCCCTAAAGCTGTAGCTTGTCTGTGGTATCTGTTCATTCCCCGACTGCCTTGTCTGGCCTCAGTGGGATAGGATGCACGGACTTTGGCAGAGACTTGATGAGCCAAGAAGTGTAGTTATGCATGGGGGGTCCCACCCACTCAGAGGAGAAAGGGATGGAGGACAGGAGAGGGTCTCTGTGAGTGGGGGCTTGGAGGGGGATCAGCGTTTGGGATGTAAATAAATATAAATTAAAAGTTTTGAAAATAAGTGAACCCTCATTGTTCAGTACATGTTACCATGCCTGTCATTGGCTGCTATGCTTTTCTGCCAAAAATAATATTTCTTATAAAAGTTACCTTGGGTATGGTGTTTTGTGACAGTGACTGAAAAGTAAGTAATATAGTACGTGTAAGAGAGTTCTTCCCCTTGGCATGTAATTTTTCTCTGTCTCCTCCTCTATTGTGTTGTAATGTAGCCAGGCATGTCCTTACTATTGGTAAACAGTTATCCAACAGTGGACTCTCAGGCTCCAAAAAAGAATGAGTTAGATAAGTCTTTTCTTTGTGAAGTTCTTTGCTATTATGTTATAGCAATGAATACACAGAAAAAATTTTGAACAAATTATATATACATATATATATACATACATACATACATACATACATACACACACACACACATACATACAGTCTGTGAAATTTGGAACAAAAGGTTTGTTTTCCCTGACTATTGCTATTTTAGACATATATAAATTGATAAAATAACAATGTATAAATTAGAAAACATGATTGTGTGTGAATAAACTCAAGTTCAGTATCTGATGCCAAACAGAAATGAAAGAAGAAAAAGAAGTGATACTAGGTGTTCTGATGGACTTTAGGGGTAAGAATAACTTCTGCTGCTTTGATGCTGTTACTTTAGGTTAAGAACTACTCATTGGGAGCTGAAGAGATGGCTGAGTGGTTAAAGGCACTGGCTGCTCTTCCAAAGGTCCTGAGTTCAATTCCCAGCAACCACATTGTGGCTCATAACCATCTGTAATGGGATCCAATGCCCTTTTCTGGTGTGTCTGAAGACAGTGACAGTGTACTCATATACATTAAATAAATAAATAGATAGATAAATCTTTTAAGAAGGAACTATCCATTGAATGGAACTCAAATGCACTATTTTAAAAGCAGTAATGATAAAATTCAATTTATGGGATTATATAAGTCACCTAATATGGAGGCTAATATCATGCATATGTTAATGGGTTTTTCCAAGACTCTAGGTGATATTGGTTCTTAGCCCTCAGCATTGGCTCAGTCTTAGTTATGGTGACCAAGAACTCTTTACACTTTCAGCCTGCCAGGGACTGCCAATTACTCATTTAAACAAGTGCAGCTCTCCTTGGTTATCCCAGAGCAGCCAGATGGAATAGCCTGTTTCTCCATATTTCTGATTTCTTTCTGTTTCACTTGGATGATACCCTACAGCAGAGGGAGTAGAATGTGGGCTGTCAACCAGAAGTGTGCAAGGTGACTCATGGCATTATGCATTGACCAATGGGTAACAGGAGATCAGGAAAAAAATATGTAAGACAAATTTATGCCTGCATTTCTCCCTCTCATGAACAGGCTGTTCCTCAGTCAAGTTCCTCTGTTTGTCATGTCTGGAGAAATGCTGCCAATCTGAGTTGAATTCATTTGCACAGCAGATCACGTGTCTTATAACCTTTGGTGACACATGACCAACATAAGAGTGTGTCATTATGTACCTCTTCTTAGCTCTCTATTAAACTTTTTCTTGCTTTGTCCCAACCATAGGCTTATATCTCTCATAAAAGCATAATTGTTGCACCATGTTCATTTGTTTGGAGAACCCGTATAAAGATATTGGTTTGCACATAAAACTTGCTGTTTAAATATTAATTTTCTTCTATGCTAATATTTTCAGTCTAACATTGGCCAATTCCAGGATAAAGTTGAACTAAGTGCTATGTGTCTTGCTTCCTTTATTGTTTGTCTTTTCTTCTATATGAACATATTTTACATAAGAACTGATCTTCTATTTGACTGGTGTTTGATACTGAAAAAGAATTGATTGTTTTGTTTTGTGTGAGGTTTAGTTTCTAGAAATCTTGACTTGGTCTAGATTCAGGCTTAAGTGAAAATCTCTCATAAAAGTTTTAGCTCAAGGAAAAGGAAGACCAACTTGTGGATGCTTCAGTCCTGCTTAGAAAGGGGAGCAAAATACTCACAGGAGGTAGAGGATGGGAGGGACTTGGGAGGAAAAGAGGAAGGAGAGGGGGAAAAAAGGGGGACAGGATCAGGTATGGGAGGAGACAGGGATGATATACAGAGCATCAGGAAATTGAACAGAGTGTATAGCAATGGGGGATAGTAAACTGGGGTAGCTACCAGCAAGTCCCAGATACCAGGAAAGCAAGAGGCTCCCAGGACCCAACAGGGATCAGCTGAAATGCCCAATAAAGGGGAGGTAGACCCTGCAGAGACAATATCTACAGGTTAGGCAAGGCCTGCTTGGGGGATGAGGCCACCCACTCATCTACAAATTTTTAACCCAGCATTGCTCCTGTCTAAAGGAAATATGGGGACAAAGTGTGAAGCAGACACTGAAGGAAAGGCCATCCAGAGACTGCCCCACCTGGAGATCCATCCAGTATACAGACACCAAACTCCAACACTATTGTGGATGCCAAGAGGTACTTGCTGACAGGAGCCTGATATAGCTGTCTCCTGAGAGGCTCTGCCAGAGCCTGACCAATACAGATACAGATCCTCGCAGCCAACCATTGGACTGAGCACAGGAACCCCAATGGAGGAGTTAGAAAAAGGACTGAAGGAGCTGAAGGGGCCCATAGGAAGAACAACAATATCAGAACCCCCCAGAGCTCCCAGGGACTAAGCTACAATCAAAGAGTACACACGGAGGGACCCATGGCTCCAGCTGCATATGTAGCAGAGGATGGACTTATCTGGAATCAGTAGGAGGAGGTCCTGTGAAGGCTCGATGCTCCAGTGGAGGGGAATGACAGGGCAGGGAAGTGGGAGTGGGTGGGTGGGGGAGCTCCCTCATAGAAGCAGTGGGGGGGGGGAGATAGGGGGTTTGCGGAGGGGAAACTGGGAAAAAGTATAACATTTGAAATGTAAATAAATAAAATATCTAATAAAAAAAAGTTTTAAAAACCCCACCTCTATAGACAGAAAATTTATGACATATCTTTTCTGATTAAAGTTTTGGGAACAGTATATAGGTTAATACCCAAATCATTCACTATTCTTGACATTTAACTAATAGTAATGTATTATGTATATGTGTATGTGAATGTGTATGTATATTAAACTGAATAGCTGAATGTGGAGTCTTACAAACTTTAGATTTTGTGCAGTAAAGTGTCAATCTTGGGGAAAAGAAAATGTCTGTAGATCAAAACTCCATCTCCCATTGTCAGAGATTGATAGACACTGTTGTTGGGTAGATCTCATGTCTATTTCTGAAAAGAAGAATATAAATTTTACTTGGTCAGATTCTTGTCTCATCTTAGAAGCCACAGACACATTCATTCCTGACCAGTAGGTAACTAGCATGAGTTTTCGTTACTTTTAGATCTGTGAGAACAAGGAGAGTTAACACAGGCTCCAAGGGTATTTTACTAGTGCAAGTCTGTCAGCATTTTCCTGTGACATGCACATCTTTGCTCCTTCATCTCCAGTAGTCACCAGCATTACTCTAAATGGGAACCTGTTCCTCATCTTGTCTGAAAAGATTTCAATCTCATTTGAATATCTACATACTTTATACTCTATATAGTATGGTATTATTGACAAACAACTTTTGTATATTAACAACTGAACTTTTCTAAGGTAGAGTCCAAGTTTCTTGATTCTTTGTATTAATGTCTTGAATAGTATTTAGCTCCTGACATGATTAAAAATGTTTTTTGCATTGAATTTTTCCTGCCTGTCTTACTTATTTGGCTGTGTGCCAAGCACTATGCCGAGTACTCTGTAGTTCAAATCAATTCTTTCTCACTGGACCAGCAGACATCAATATGAATATTTCCTAAATGATACAAGAAAGCAATATTCACACAACAGTTCAGCTTTGGATCACCTATTGGTTTGAACAGATCTATGTGAATTTTAATATTTCTGCCCCAAACACTTCTCAACATGTTTTGATTATCAAGTCTCTTACTATGGAGCCATCCCTTGCTGTCATTCATGGGTGTTTCTCCAATTTCAGATCCTCCCAGTTTGCCTCTATGTTCTGAGTTACTTAGTCTTGTTTCCATGTATCACCGCTTGTGTCAATTTGGGAAGATGTAGGCACCAGGGTTCTGCCATATTTCCCAGGTTCTTTTCTGTGCAAGAAAACTAATTGTGAGCATGAGTTTGTGTTTTATAACCTTTGTTAGTGGTAAGATAAAGGTCTATAGTTTATAATTAAATACAAGATGCTACCTATGATTGTGAGCAGTTCTGCACACAAAAAAAATTCTGCAATGATATAAATTTTGAAATCTGTAACACCCTAGAGAGTAGCTCCTGGCCACTGTAGCTAAATGGACACTCTCATTTGGTTAATACAATTGAGGACATGGAGTTTTAATTGAATTTAGGGCAATTTAAATGCTCATTGGCATGAGTAGCCAGTGGATGTTATGTTTAATGGTGTAGATATTATCCTTGACATAAATTCTTCACGTATGTTTTATAAATAGATCAAATGTCCTTTGATAAATGCTTCGGGAAAGAAGTGTGGTATCCTGTATTGTGTTGCAACTCCCTCCCAGATCCCCATTGAAGATTTACATTTAAGGCACTCAAAGGAGCTACATCTAACAAGCACATCATACCTGTTTATACTGACTTTACTCAGAATTTTCTGATCATATTTGCCAGTGGACTCAGTGCCCACCTCTTCTTCCTCAGTTTTTGTGGAGCACTTGTGACCATATTTTTAACTTTGAAAGTCTGCTTTAATAATTCTTCATATTAAAAGATTATGTTATAGCTTCAGTAAGACTTATTGCCTCCTGTATTTCAGGGGAAGCATCAAGATGACTTAAGTAGGGTTAAAGGGAGCCTTCTCTAAGTTTTATAAAATGTGATTTGCTCCATAGAGAAAGATCATGACAGTTTTTTCATGATCATAACACCACTATATCTGTGAAGAAATGATCTATTCTAGAGGTAGTACATGTTTTCTGGGTATAAGTATGTCTGGGATGCTAACTCATGACCTTTTCTCACTATGGCCTGGAAAACTGGTAGTGCTCCCTTTTGAGGGCTGGTTGCTAGCAGTCAATTACATAACCTTTGGAGTCACCATGGCTACCTGCTTATACCGCTAACAATAACATGGGAAGGAATATGATAACGCTCAGTTGTCTTTTTCCCTTCCTCTTAATAGACAAGGTGGTGATGCTCTGGATGAAATTGGTCTGAAGGCTGAGAGCAGATCTGTTATTGGAGCATTTGCTTTAAATTATGAAATTCAGAGAGGCTTGTGGCAGAGGCGGCCAGTTCTGCTGCAAAAGGCGCTCGCTTATCTGTGTCTTGCGTTCTGTTAAATATTTCTTATTTCCTCAGAATATACCACAAGGACCATTTGACTGTCCCCTCTGGCTTCTGCATCTTGCTTCCAGCATGAACAGACAGGTAATAACCGTTCAGCTAAGCCATTACCTCTTCTAAAGACTATTATCAAAATGGTCATTATACATAATGGAGATGATTACAGACAGCCTGAGAGATTTTCTAGATACATCTCTACAGTAATAGGTGGCCTTTTTTAGCCTTATATATCTGTAGGGATAATACTAGGGCACAGAATACATGACAAATGGTGATTTTTAGCAAAACTCTGTCAGCTTTTAATGCACTAATTGGATTGTGGATTTAAATGACATTTATGCAAAAATTCTTGAATTTTAACTCTTGAAAAGTACACTGCACAGCAGTAGTATTCCAAGACCTGGAACAAAAATATACACAATGCATTGTCCATGTTTAGCTATGAAGTCACATATGCAAGAATACTGGCATTAATGAATCCTTGGAGAGCAAACTCTTTTATAATGAAGTAACTAGTCTGTAGTGAGTCGATCAATAAGTATTTATAGACTTTGGGCTACATGCCAGACACTGTACAAGGTGGTTAGAAAGAGCAAAGGAAGGGCTAGAAGCTTAGATTCTAATGGCTTGGCATCTTAAAAGTCAAATTTAAAATTTTCTAGATCTGAGACAATATGCCATCTTGTATAGTTTTCACTTATCCAAAAACGTGAACTCAGGGTTGCTATTCTTGGTGAACATAAAGATTCTGCTTTATGATACATAACTGCTTGCTTCTCTGAAGGTCTTTTATCTTTAAAACAATAGCTCTTGAAATAAAAATATTTATTTTAAGAATTTTATTTTTGTGTATGAGTGTGTGTCTGTGTTAATATGTGTGGAGCGAAGAGGAGAGTGTTCTACACCTGGAGCTGGAGGGCCAGGTGGTTCTGAGCTACCTTATGTGGGTGCTGGGAACTGAATCCCATCCTCTGCAAGAGCAAGCTGCATCTCTTCAGCCTGCCACTTTTTATTAGAAAAATTATCAATCCCACAACAACATTTTGGAAGATAAGATTTGTTATTAAACTGACTCAGTCAGTTTAATAGGATGTTAGTTAACATGATATTCTTTTGTATCTCAGTATTGGTGGGAGACATAAGAAAAAAGGAGGCTAATAATCTGTCATTCCAAAGAGAGGCAGTGGATGCTAGATCACTCACACTTGATTTTGAAAGTGTTATAAAGGCATCTAGTTATGTATCACTCAACTGGTTGGTATATAAGCTTCCAACCAAGGAGTTGCAGGGGGACTCCATTGCAGAGGTGCACCAGCGCCCATAGCTGCAGAGGTCTCCTTCATCATGTCAACCTACAGAGCCAGCAAGTTTTTTTTTCATGGAATGCAGACTCAGTGTATTCATGGACTATACCTGGACCAGCCTTGCCAGGTGACCCTCAGCTTAGTTGCCTGATGTCTCCCAAGATAGCAAGCTACCTGGCCTGTCTGGACAGAGAATTATCAATAAAGCACTATGTTATCAAACATGAGGCAGTCTTAATGACAGAGGAAGAAGTAATGCCATAAACAGAAGAGTCCCCAAAGGCATTAGCCTCTCAGCAAGAAGATAATCTAATGAATGTTCTGCTCTAGAAGTTTCTCAGGACCCAGCAACATCAGGAGAAGGCTACTGTCCTTCCACATCTGCCACTCTCTCCCTCCTATATCTGAGAAACCTGTGGTGACATCCACCCATTTGAAATAGCATCTTCTTGAGGATTAGACTGAACCACTTGTTGGCTCATAGATGACCTAAAGGATGGAAAGTAGATTTACAGATAGGCTTCAAGGTACGCATTCAAGCATTTTGGCCAAAATAATGTTCTTGTTGAGATAAGAAGAACAAAAGGCTTAATATGTGCTCTTTTGCTCTTTGGATAAGCCCTCTACAAGCTCAAAGACACCTGTGCTGTTTTGACTTTGTGCTCACAAAAATGCAAACTTGGTTTTTGACCTGCCAACTATGCATGTATCTAGTCTTCAGAGTGAGCACTCCATGCACAAGGCAAGAAACTGTCTGCATTTTCCAAGCAGATTTCCAGACTTTCCTAAACACACTAACATTTGCCCCTTTCGTGTTTTGCCATCCAAAGAAAACCAGAGGAGAAACTTGGTAACTGATCAGTCTAAACATCTCCTCTTTAATACAATGAATGAGCGCCCAATTGGACAATCAAAATATCCAAAAGAACAGCAGGCTACTGAGCACTGGCATATAACCTCTTCATTCCTGTGTTTCTGTAAACTCTGCTAAGATCTATGTGGTCCTTGGAGCAGCTTCTCAAGGATTGTCTTTGGTAAAATTGGATAAGAGCTGGAGAATCTCTGTGTTCAAAATCAACACTTCTTTTTCCAAGAGGCCAGAATCTCACAGGACAGAGGACTTAGCTCACGTGCCAGCATGGTTCACATTAAGAACCATCTGGTTTCTTCCTCTGAGGAGTACCTCCAGTCAGGAAATGCTCCGTGTTAGGGAATACTCACTCTGAGCCTTCATATGATTTAGTTAAGGAATCAATGGTCTGAGGCAAAAGACTGGGAGGAGTCTGTGCATAGTGAGTGTGTTTCCCCAGTGGTGGTGTCTGTGCAAACTGTGGAACATGAAATGACATAGAACAGTAGACAGACATAGTCTAGTTAAAGTAATATGTACAAACTGAACTTATAGAAGATTACTGTGATGTCAAAAATTGTATTATAAGGAAACAAGTGGAATTGAAAAATAGTAAGAATTTTAATAGAAACCAAGAAAGTAATCTGTTTTTTAAAGGGCTGAATAAAGACCCCTGTGTTTGAAATGTCATCTACTATTTTCTTTGGTGTTTTTAGATATTCCACCCTCGTAATTGATTACTGTGAGTTGTACCAGGAAAATTATAAGAAGGAATATTCTGTTGAATTTACTAATTTTGGTAATTAAAATAAGTATATATTTTTAAAAAATTAAAGTGAAAAGAGAGTTCTTTGTGGAAAGCATTTTAGTTTTCATTGCTGGTGGAATTTCCCTCCACTTTACACCAAACAAGAGAGATTGTGAATAGCACAGGGACCTTGTAAACCCAGGGGTTGAAAGAACACAAGGAACTGACATGTTACCCGTGAGTAAGAAATGTAAATGCTTAAGACTTAGGTTATTAAGTTGCATGTGTAGCTGAGCAGAGAGATGCCCCTTCCTGGCTTTACATGGTACCACTAGACTTTCAGATACCAGTGACATAGGAGTCTTCTAAATGGGCCACATAAGAGATGATCCAAAATAGTTGTCAGTTGTATGCGAGAAACGAGTCTGTGTGGAGTGTATCCTTGATGATCAGATGCTGTGGAGGGGAAAGTGGGACAATGAAGGAGAGGAAGCTTCACGTGTTCACATGTGGGTGCCTCAAAGCCCCCTGCAATGGGAACCACTTTAGTAACATACTTTTTCCCTTAGAAGGACTCCCTTTTCCATCTGTCTCTGTACTGGCTGGTTTTGTGTGTCCACTTGACACAAGCTGGAGTTATCACAGAGAAAGGAGCCTCCCTTGAGGAAATGCCTCCATGAGATCCAGCTGTAAGGCATTTTCTCAATTAGTGATCAGGGGTGGGAGGGCCCAGCCCATTGTGGGTGGTGCCATCCCTGTGCTGGTAGTCCTGGGTTCTGTAAGAAAGCAAGCTGAGCAAGCCAGGAGAAGCAAGCCAGTAAGCAGCACCCCTCTGCACTAGCTCCTGCCTCCAAGCTCCTGCCCTGTACTTCCTTTGGTGATTAACAGCAATGTGGAAGTGTAAGCTAAATAAACCCTTTCCTCCCCAACTTGCTTCTTGGTCATGATGTTTTGTGCAGGAATACAAACCCTGACTAAATCAGTCTCTTACTGTTCCCACAATTCCCCTTTGGTAACAAGAGCATATTTTTCCTTTTTTGACCTTAGGTAACATCCTTTCATTGTTTTGGCCAGTATAGTTGGTTCCTACCATGATTCAAAGAATGGACACATATCTTAGAATTGATCCACTCATGGTTTATGAAGAGATTAGTGCAAGGATCGAAGATGATCTGAGGACTCTTGCTGATACTACTGGGAAGAGGCATTTGATTTTGTCTGGAGTTTCTAAGCAAGAATGTTGTTCGAGACTTTGAATAGTTCACATACTCTATTTACTTTTAACTTAGGAGTTGAAGCCAAGGGAAGAGCCAGAAAACCTTGAGTGTCTGTAGCCAGAAACAGATGAGATCACATGCATTTTACTTGCAATGAAGAATAAATTGCTTCCCCATTTCCTTAGTTATTTTTTGTTAGGTTCTGTCACTACAGATTAAAAACCTGCCTATTAAGTACTTATATTCATGGTGAAATTGCTTTAAGTAAGGATTTACAAAAACCATTTCTTTACTTTTCAACTAAGGAAAGTTCAAATGTATAGAAAAAGGAAGTGTATCAGGCCCTGAGACCTTAGCACAGCTGATATCATATAACAGGCACCGTTCTGACCTTAAAACCCAGCAGATAGGTCCCAGCACCTGCCAAATTGGTGCAGAGACCTAAAGCTTCAAAAACCCAGCCCATAATGAAAGTCCCTAACTGTACTTACCTTGCTTTTTGACTTCTGTGGTTCTGACTTTTGCTTGTGTGACAACCAGAATGTGTGGGGATTTTTTTGTGCATGAAAGACAAAGGGCTGTAAGGTAAAGGTGAATTCACCATGCATCTACCAGCCATAAACAAAGACTTTCTGTTTTGGTTTAAGACAGCCTGTTGTGCTGGTCTCTGGTAGGTATACCTAGCAACATTTTGGTTGACAACATTTCCAGAGACTCAGAAGCAGGACATTGGAGGTCTTGGATTCCATCTAGGGTGATAGCTGGAAAATGGACAGTTCCTAAGGGGTGTGTACCCTGAGACATCCCAGGGACTCTTTCCTCTTGGTTTGGCCAGGTCCACCACCTCTGTGTGTTATTTCAGCCCCAGTGGAGGAAGTTGACTTCCCCCTTTGTATGCCCTAGGATGGCCTATGGCCGTACGTATGGAGGGGGAGATAGTTCCCCTGACCACAGTTCAGAGGAGGCAGTGGAGAGTGGCAGTCTTTTTTCCTGAGCACCCTTCTCCCCTTCACACACATACAGTGGCTCTGGCAATGGGAGCAAAGGTAGCTATCAAGGGTGATGTCCATAGTGGGCACAAGACATGAAGGTTCTCCCTCTGTGCTTTTCAATCAGTGATCTGTATAACTGGAAAACTCAGAATCCACCACTCTGAAAAAGCTCAGGCTCTAATCAGTCATCTTGAGACATACACCCATCAGCCAACCTGGGATGACTGCTGACAGCTCCTAGCCACTCTTTTTATGACTGAGGAGCAGGACAGGATCTGGCTTGACAGTAAGTAGGAAAGGCACCCTCAGGCTGGGTAGAGGATCACTTGAGGAGAATGCAACTGGTATAGAGCGAATCTTCCCTTCTGCCCAACCTAACTGGGGCCCCACACAATGATCAGGGTAAGGAGATTCTGGACAATTTTTGCCAGTCCCTTTTAGGATGTTTGAAAAGAGCTGATAGAAAAACAAACAAACAAACAAACAAACAAACAAACAAACAAACCCACCAACCTGTATAAAGTGAGCAAGGCAATACAAGAGCTCCAAGAATCACCCGCTGGTTCCTTGAATTGTTCTGTAAGGCTTACTGGGTACTCATCCCCATAGACTCAAATGTACCAGAAAACCATCGAGCAATCACTATTGCTTTTGTTATGTAACCATCTGTGGACAGTTGAAAGAAACTTCAGAAGTTAGGAGGGTTTGAGGGTATGAATAGGTTCCAATTATTGGAGATTGCTCAAAAGGTTTACAATAACTGTGACTCTATAGAAGAGATTGACTCAAGCAGTAGTAGTAGTTCTCAAAGAGACAAGTAAAAGACATCCCAGAGGAGAAAGGCAGAGACACCAGGAAAGGCAGAGACAGGAGAAAGAGGAGATAGAATGACCAATGTACTTATTGTAAACAAAAAAGACACTGGAAGGATGAATGTCCAAATCCGAAGAGGGAGGAAGGACTCTGTCCTTCACTTGGGCAAGGACCAACAGGGCCAAGGCCATATTCCACTGAGCCCCCAAGAGCCCAGGGTAACATAAAAGGTAGGGAGCAAATCTGTTAAATTCCTGGATGACATATGAGTGGCCCACTCATTCTGACAAAATCACTTGGGTCAATAATGTCTTGACAGTTGTCTGTCCAAGGGGCAACTGGACAGACTGCTCTCTTTTCCTGGATGACCTGTCAGATAGTGGTCTTGGGACAAGGTACTGTGACCCACTCCTCCTGAATCATGCTAGACTGCCTTATCCCTCTAGTTGGGAGATACTTATTACAAAAACGACAGCTGTCGTATCCTTTGGGGAGGCTACCACTTACTTTATTTTGAATAGTACTTTTCCTCAACCCATATCCCTGTGACCTTCTCCCTTTTGAAAGAATATTTCCTCCAACCAAGGGTGGTTCTCCAAAATGACTCTCAAGCTTTGAGATACCTGCAGATCCTTTTCCTGCCAGTTGGTTGACTTGTTGGTAGGCAGCTGTCATTACAGTCATGCTAATGAAAAAAGCTGACAAGATCACATTGAGCCAGGAACTGTTCTTAACCATCCTAAACAAACTCTGGAGTGGCCCTTTTAAGGGAATCTTATAAAGGCTAACATTTAAATAATCCATTATCAAATATTTCAGGACCAGCCCCATATCGAATTCTGGAAAACCATTGGACATCAGCCCAGCCAACATGATGCCAAATGATAACCCAACAGAGCCTCTACATGATTGTCTGGAGGTGAATGATACAGCCTAGTCCATCACATCTAATCTATTAGGTGCCCCACTATGAGAAACTGAAGAAATATTGTATAGTGATGGGAACCATTTTGTTCAAGATGGAATTAAATATGCTAGGATCATAGTTGTCACCTTGGACAGGACACTGTGGGCTCAGCCCCTCAGCTGAGAGACTTCCACACCAAGGGCAGAGCTTAAGGTTTAACCTGGGCACTTCACTGGGGTAAGGGCAAAACCATTACTTTGTACCTGAACACTTGGTATCCTTTGCTACAGCCCATGCCAAGGTGGCCCTCTATCAAGAAAAGGGTTTCTTACCTGGGTTAAAAATGAAATATCAAAAACAAAGAAGAAAACCTGGCCATGCTAGAGGCCATATGACTGCCAAAAAAGATAGCCACTGTCCATTGCAAAGAGCATAAAAAAGGGGATTTCCTAGCAGCTCAAGAAAATAGAGCAGCAGACTTGGTCACCTGGAAGACAGCCTTAGAATCAGTGGGGCCTCTTCAGATCTTATTTACCTTGCACAGACCTCAATTGCTCCAGTGCCCAAACTAAAGGGATGATGCCAAGAAGGAGGTAAATGGATAGAGATTCTTGCTTGACAGGTGATTTGTACTACTCACTACTCTTGGAAGACAAATGATCACCAACTTCCACCAGGCCACTCATCTAAGGGCATCCAAAACTACTGATATACTCAGAACCAGATATTATATACCTCAACTAGATAATCTTGTCACATTGTGTCCATGCATACCACTTGGGTACAAGTGAACCCCAAAGAAAAGTCATAGAAGAAATCTGCACCCGAGGAAAGCCTCCCAGAGAATACTGAGAAGTGGAGTTTACAGAGATTAAACCCAAAGTTTTGGGTGTAAGTGTTTGATAGTTTTTCCCCAGTCACCTCTGGATGGGTTGAGGCCTATCCTACTGGCATGGAGACAGCCTCAGTGGTCACCAAGAAACTCCTCCAAGAGTTGATTTCTAGGTTTGGTTTGTCCTACTCCCTGAGGTCAGACAGTGACTTGGCCTTCACAGCCAACATATCCCCAAATCTGGCAAAGGTCCTAAATATTAAGTGAAAACTACATTGTACCTGTAAGCTGAAAAGCTCGGGACATGTAGAAAGAATGAATAGGAGCTAGAAGCAAACTTTAACTATCTTTGAGACCAATAAAAACTGGGTCAATCTTCCACCATTTGACCTCCTTATGGCCAAGTGCAACCAATATTTGGAAAGTTTTACCCCATTTGAGATTATGTCCAGGAACCTCCCTGTCTGCTACTTAAGAGAAGAGTCAGCGATTACTAACCACGCCCTCCTCAAGTCCTGACAGGCCATGCAACAGATGCAGAGGACTATTCATCAGATGGTTCAAGAGGTGTTTAATTCTGCCCACAATTTCCAGCCTGGCAATCTTGTGTGGATAAAGAGTGTGGCTCCGACTTGGAGCCTAGAGCCCATATCCCGTGGTCCTCACCACCCCTACAGAAGTGATAGCTTATGGTATCATCTTATGAATCCTAACTATGTAAAGCTGAGAGTAAATTATTAAATTTACTCAATTTTACTTTAAACTGTTAAATTGTTAGAACTAAGGAGACAATATATTTCTCTGCCCCAAGATGAGTCCAATATTTGACTCATGTCCATAGAAACACTGGGGAAACAACAGGTTACTAGACCTTAGCACAATTCGCAGTATGTTAGAGGCACCATTTTGACCTTATAATCTAGCACACAGGCACCAAAACCTGCCAAAATGGGAACAAAGATCTAGTCCATAGTTCCAAGAAAGTCCCCAAATGTACTTACCTTGCCTTTTGGCTTCTGTAGTTCTCCTTCTTGCTAACAGAAATGTGACAATCAAGATGTGGGTTTTGTGCATAAAAACCAAAAGGCTATCAGGCTGGAGCTGCGTTTTGGGCAAGTTCCCCTTAAAGCCACTGGCCAGCGATAAAGACTTTCTTTTCACTTTTATGGGTGCCTATGTGGTGGTCTCCAGTTGGCCTACCTCTCAATAGTAAAAGAGCGTTTTATATATCTACTCAAATTTCAACAGTCGACACACATTCTCCGTTTCTCTTTTTCTCTTTCCATTCCTCATTTTGTTGGACTGCTTGAAAGTACATTGGACACTGGAACACCTTAGCCTGAGGATTTCAGTATATGTCTAGTCTCCAACGTTAATGGGCCTTATCCCAGTTGAGAAAATTAAGAAGGTAATTTAATAAACTGCAATAGTTGCTTGAATTTCGTCTCTAAGTGTTTTACAAGTGTCTACCAGAAAAAAGATTTTTGTCATTTTCCCATTGACCTGGACTTTTACACCTTTTGGGTTTTGAGTTCTTTCCGGTCTTGAAAATTTTAAAATTATACCAAACTTCTGAAGAATTCAGGCAGTTAGCAACAAGGAAGGCAGTTTATCTTCAACTTGTGTGGTTTGCATGATAGTTTGTCTGCTCTTTTCACTTGTTCTTTATTTAGAGAAAAGTTAATAAATTGGAAGGTGGATTTAGAGTCAGTACACTCAGGATCATTTTTCATATAAAAATGCTTTATAGGCAATGCGATCTTAGTCTTTTGTGTAGGCACTCAGTGCCTTCCATACTTAGTAATGTGTATGATGGCATTGTATAAATCCTCCCACATGTAGTTTCTGGTCCTCTATAAAAATGAATTCTCTTCATTTCATCTTCCTTCCCTCTGTCCCCTTCCCTTTAAACCCCAACTTTAGATCAAGTACGCTGAAAACTTTGGTTTGCTCTTTTTTTTTTTTTTTTCCAAAGGTCTTTACCTTAATACTGGAGGATGTTGTCTCTGGGATTTAGAATTCTAGGTTGGCAGTTGTTCTCTTTCATAGCTTCCAAGTTGCTGGTCAACTGTTTTGTGGCTGTAGTGTTTCTGTTGAGAAATCAGCTGTCCTTGGATGCAGATTGTCTTCTAATCAACAGCTGCTCCTATGATGCGTGCATTATTTTTTACTTGGCGCCGCTTTCCTGTCATGGATGTGCAGGCTGACGTTTCTTGTATTAGAAAGAATCATGAGCATTCCTAGCATGCCCCCCATGAGATTCATGAACCCCGCCTACGCTGCTCTGACTCATCCGGTTCTAACAGCTAACTAGTCTTTCTACCATTTTTGTATGGTTGACATTTTACAAAAAAAAAAAAAAGAAGAGAAAAAGAAAGAAAGAAAGAAAGAAAGAAAGAAAGAAAGAGAAAGAAAGAAAGAAAGAAAGAAAGAAAGAAAGAAAGAAAGAAAGAAAGAAAGAAAGAAAGAAAGAAAGAAAGGGAGAAAAAAAGAAAAACCATACCTCCAAATAGGGGGTAGCAATAATTTTTAAAATGGTCACAGGATGAGGAACAGTCAGAGGGCAGCCTGGGAGGGGGATAACGAAGACTGTAAAAAAAAAAAGATTAAATAATAGTAATATAAAAAAAGAAAAAAGAAAAACGGGTACTGAAGAAGATATATATATATGTCTCTTAGACTACAGGCTGCAGCTAGTCCCCAGGAACTGAAATTCAAGATGCCGTTTCATCTTTCTCTCACTCCCTGCAGCTCTTGCTTCCTCTTCCTCTTCCCCCTTCCTACTCTTCTGTCATAGACCCCCAATGCACATAATTACAGATGCCGTCTTAGTGGCTTCTATGTTCATATTTCTGCCCCGTACAAAACCAAACAAGCCACGTGTTATCTTATGCCTAACCAAGTGTCCTGGCAAGAGATTCATTGTTTGATTGGAAGAAAGGCCCAGCCCTTGTAGCATCAAACTGTGCCAGTCAGTCAAGGTCACATTTAAGGACGTGTCCTCTGGAGATCCAGTGTTTTAATTGTGGGCGTTGGGAGGCTATGTTGGGATACTTTGAACAGATAACCCAAGAACCTTTCGTGGAATCTTTCACTGTCTTTGAAGGATAGGCTTGTGCCTTGTTCTGCTCTGTAGAAGATGTGCTTTCAAGAATGTGAAAATTCCTAAAGGCATTTTTCTGGAAGTCATTTTAAACATTACATAAATGTAGTAATTTGAATACTCTTTTACTATACTGTAGGGTCTTGAAATCATAAAGGCGTTCTTTTGGAGGAACAGCTGGCCTTCCCCATGTAAAAGCTGCCGCTCTAGGCGCTTCCTTTACCTTTTGAGATTGTTTTTAAACCTGCCCTTCTGTGTTCCCAGCTCCGAATCCCTGGGTGTGCACTGGGAAGATCCTTTAGTGCATTAAAGGATTTGTTTCCCATCAGTTTCCTTTTATCTGCGACTGCAGACAGCAGCTCTCTGTGCATTTGATTCGCTGTTAGTTATCAAAGTTGCTGTCAAAGAAGCACATCATAGGAATTAATTGTCTTCATTAAGAGAGAATGATTCTACATAAATGTGCTATCTCAAAGCAAATTATTTACCATAATTTATACAAACACAAAGTAGGCACTTAAAATCCAACAACCACTGAGGTATTCTTGAAGGTGAAATTTTTAATCTGCTCAGAATATGGACTACATGTTTTAATTTCTGATTTTCCCTCTATTCTTTCATTATTCTCTTTCTATAACACACACACACACACACACACACACACACACACACACACACACACACACACACGAATGACATCTAAAGGGAATGTACAGCTTTGTTCCCACATAATCTAATAAACTAGCAATGAAAACATTAACAATAGCATCAAGCGTTTCTTGAAAAAAATTTTCTACTCCTTATTCTTAATACTGGTAAAGTCCTCCTGGATATATGGTTAGCTTTGCTAGAAAAACTGCTTACAATTTTGAGGTCAGGATTTTGCTAAAATTAATACAAATTAATCCCATTCCTAGAACAACATGATGCTAACAAGTGGTTTTGATAGCTGGAAAAGAGGGTCGTTTTAATTCGGTTTTCTTCATGCATAGCTGATATAGCTAACAAATATCTGTGACAAGTTTTGTTACAAAAAAGCCCTGTTAACAAAAGCCTGTCTCCTCAGGGATTGGCTTACGATTTTAATTATAACAACAACAACAACAACAACAACAATAACAAAAACAACAACATGAGTTGTATGTGCTAAGGGATTTGGTAAGAAATATTCCCAAGACCCAATTTTGTTGGGGCCCCACAACTACATTGCTGTGGGCCAGACCTGTTTTATTTCCCCCATACCTGCTGAATGCCATTTATCAAGGGAGCATTCACCAAGCACCACTGAACGATGTATTCCTCATCTGAAAAGGTTGGAAAACAGAATGTCTTGACCCAATGTCTTCTGAGCTGGCACAGCTACCTTAGATATGAATGTGGCGTCATTTCAAATGGCAGCTACTGATGCTGTGACAGCCCTCCTCTGCCTGGCTTCTTTTTCAACTGGAACATTTTCAAAAATTAGTTCTTGTTAAACACTTTGTAACACTGGTGAAGGACAAATTAAAATCAAAGCCTAAAAACCAATCCTAGGCTGGTGCAGTACATTAGAATCACTCAATGGCCCTGGTAAATTACTGCTGATTCAGGCATTAAAACAGCAGATATGTAGTTCCTCACGGTTCTGCAGACTTGAAATCCAACGTCAAAGTCAACAAGGTTTTGATTCCTCTTGGATGGTTTTAGAATCTAAATCTGTTCTGTGTCTTTTTCCTAGCTTCTGGTGGTTGTGAACCTTCCCAGCCAGTTTTTATTTTTGTAGCTGCAACCTTGTAATCCCTGGTCCAGCACCTTATCACCTTTATGCATTGGTCCTGCATTCTACCTTTTCGTAAGGATAGCACTGATTAGATTTCATGTTCTCCTCTATGATTTCATTTTAATTTACATTATTTTCTCTTTTTGGTGTGTGTGTGTGTGTGTGTGTGTGTGTGTGTGTGTGTGTGTGTGTGTGTGTGTGTCTGCCTGTGTCTGTGTCCTGGTGCCCATGTTTGTGTATTTGGAGGCCAAAGGAGGACACTGTGTTTTTCTTTGTCACTCTGAGCTTTATTCCCTTGAGACACCGTCTCTCCCTGAGCCTGGAGCCTGGCCAGCAGTCAGCAAGCTTTAATGATGCCTCTGTTTTCCTTTTCCACAGTTCTGGGATTCCCAGAGTAGAGCCACAAGCTGTGCTTTTGTAGTCATGCTGGGGATTCAAACTCAGAGCCCTGAGCTCTACCAGCAAGCGCTCTCACTCACTGAATGCTCCCCAGACCCTTGATGTATGTCTTGATGACATTTTCAACTTCATTGCAAAAATGATTTATGGTTGTTGCAGATAGAAAAGCTGGAAGGACAGAGCCATTTAAGCCTTCAGATATGACATCAGATCCAGAGCTATAGGAGGTAGAGTTTGCCCTTGTAGGTTCCATCTTGCTTTGATCTGGAATTTCTTTACTATGTCTCAATTCCTCTGTTTTCGAGAGGTAATAAATGTGTGACATTTTGTGTTGGAAGTATGTAATTTGGATTTGATTTTTGAGGAGACTACTTTGGTCTTTGAAACAGTATTGAGTCTATGAAAGAATATGGGGACGTTTGGAGTTGGATTGAGTACATTTTGTGTTATGATATAGTCAGGAGCCTGTGGGTGCCAGAGAGTGGAATGTGATAATTTGAATGTGATGACTCCCATTAATCTCAGGCATTTGAATGCTTGGTCCCCATTTGGTAACCATTTGGGAAAGGCTAGTGGGCGTGGCCTTATTGAAGAGGTGAGCCACTGAGGACTGAGGTTTCAGAAGCCTCCCACCATCTCCAGTTGTGCTTTCTCTGCTTCCGGTATGTAGGTTCAAGATGTGAGCTCTCAGCCATTCCTGCCTTGATGCCTTCGTTTGATCATCAGTCTGCCACCATGGACTTTCACTGTAATAGGAAGCCCAATTAAACACTTTCATCCATAGGTCTCCCTGGTCATGTTTTATACCAGTAATAGAGAAATAACTAATGTGCCAATAGATAGTATTTTAACATATTTTTTGACAGAGAGTATAAGTTGAAAAATTATAGTTTGATTTTGTTTCACAACTCTTTTGACTCTCATTCCTTCTATCTTACCCTCACTTCATCTCACAAATACAAATTTTGATTTTTTTTATATTTTATTTTTTAAAGATTTGACTTTTATAAAATCCTCAATAAAAATTACCTTAGTTGGTGAGACAAGTAAAAAAATTCATAACTAGTTTCAACACTCTTCTAAGATATCTATATAAACATGTTTTATGGATAATATCTAAAATTAACTTCAGTGAGTAAATGCTGTACTTCCTTACACAATGTTTTGAATCACTGACTAGACTAAAGTTCAGTTCAAAAAGGAGGTCTTCGATTGGCACCAAGGCCAAGACAATGCTACAATTTGAGGATAAATTTAACAGAGTAGCGTTTATCTTGGTTAAAAATATAGGCAGCACCAAGACACAGGTAACTAATCATCTTCCAATAATTTGGAAAGAAAACATGACACCACAAGACAGATTAGTGGTACTATTTTTCAAACCAGTCCTTCCCAGAGGAATGGTGGTGCCACTGTGTCTTGTAGTTAAGTCATGCAAACATCTCTGCCTTAAGCAGAGTGGGCAAACACCTGGGGTGGCTTCACTGTTTTCATTGCCTTTGCAGTTATCTGAATCTTTCATCATTCAGTATGACCTTACCTTTCTTGCTTTAGTAACCCTTTTCTGTGTGATGGATCCCCCATATTCTCAGCCTCACATATCTTGCTTCGCCATAGAAAATGTCAGTCTTACTGGCTATGGTGGCCAAACCTTTGACCCAATTTTTCCCAATAGTGTCTGCCATCTCTACGAACATAGATGCCATTTGATACTGTCCACCTAAATAACAAGTACAGAGATTCTCAAGATATTAGTAAACAATTAATGACTATTAAAATAAGCATATGTGTATCATAGTAAACTACTCAAGGAGGTTGTAGGGGTGTTACGAAAATATGAGAGTTATATAAAATAATGATCTTTGGCTATAAATATCAATGATGAAGTTCTATGAATCTGAGTTTGAACAGGCAGTTGTTAGGCAGCTATATTTGCAGAAATGCTGATATTATGCAGTTAGGGCAGGCTTTATTCAAGTTTGTGTCTTAGTGGATTCTTCTAGTCCTAATGTCAGACTGATAGGTATACATGACATCCTAATATCCTGACTCTATTTATTGTGAAGGTTTGACAAAGAGATTCCATTTTGCTTCTGCCAACTTTCAAAAGATAACTTGTTGTCTCATTAGCATGAGCTTTGAGAACATTTGAGTACCAATTCCAGCATCCAGCTCCAGAGAATTGCTAGGTCCCCCATGGAGGCATATTTTCCTTGGAAATGAGACCTGTTGACCATCAGAGCTTAAGTAAGGGGAATAGAAAGCAAAACATTTTTTAGTGGCTCATTAAAGACATAATGAGACAAGCCTCTTTCATATCCTATATCCTGGCATTTTAGCTGTGGTAGAATGTTGCTCTATATGGAAAATGGACTGCCTCCTGGAGGACATTGTCCAATCTCTTGAATTACTGTTTCTAGTATGACACCATAACTGAGTCTCCTAAAGTCATTCTGTTTTCTGTCAAGCTAGGTGCCTTGGAGTGATAAAGAAACTCAATGAAAATTGTCAATTGCATTCCTTATTTTCTATAAAGCGAGCTTCTTGAACAAAAGCTGTGAGGAATGTCACAATAGGAGCCTTAGAGGTCAAAAGTCTAAAGGAGGATTAATGGGGTTAAGATGTTCAAGGTTATCTTGCATTTACCACTTTCTTTTGGGGATAGCATTCTTCTATGGAGGCCAACATTGTAGCCTGGTGGCACAAGATAGTGGCTCACACTGCTTGGTGTCTTCTAAGCTCAGATACATCTCAGGTGCTCTTCCCTGAATGAGGAGATCATCAACAGATGATGACATGTTTCTGCCCCAAAGTTCTATAGGCCTGAATCAAGGATCTCCCCAAGGTGCCTGTCTTAGGGTTTCTATTCCTGCACAAACATCATGACCAAGATGCAAGTTGGGGAGGAAAGGGTTTATTGAGCTTACACTTCCATGCTGCTGTTCATCACGAAAGGAAGTCAGGACTGGAACTCAAGCAGGTCAAGGAGCAGGAGCTGATGCAGAGGCCAAGGAGGAATGCTGCTTACTGGCTTGCTTCCTTGCTTCTCCTGGCTTGCTCAGCCCGCTTTCTTATAGAACCCAAGACTACCAGCCCACAGAGCCACAAGGGGCTCTCCGCCCTTGATCACTAATTGAGAAGATGCCTTACACCTGGATCTCATAGAGGCATTTTCTCAACTGAAGCTCCTTTCTCTGTGATAACTCCAGCTTGTGTCAAGTTGACACACAAAACCAGCCAGTACAGTGCCATTCAGCTTTTCTATCTATCTTGGTCACTAAAGGGATCACAGGGTTTAACTGGCAGAGAAGCTTACAGGCCAGCTTGTAGTTCTGTAAGTGGGCTGGAATTGCTCATGTAATCGCATTCTTTGTGAATTCAAACTTCAGGCAATTACTTGTGCTTTAGTGAAAAGTCCTAAGAGGTTCACAGGATGAGTAGCTGTACTGGAATGGCTGTGGTAGTATACATTCATTAATTCTATTGTGAACTACCCATAAAAATGCACTTGTATGGAATATTTTACAAGGCTGATTGACTGACTCACACTCTCGTGAGGGTAGAAAGTTGGAATGTTAAAGAACCAAATTATCTTGGAATATTTATCTTCTAAATAGCCTCTATGTTTGAACAAATATCCATCCTCGTGACCGCTATCATTTTTGAAATTCACTAATATCAGATAGCATGTGAGGCCTATAGCAGACCTCTTCTTTGTTGTCATATGCAAAGTCCATGTTTCATTCAGTGTGTTCATAACACTTGTTCTTATGTGACTATAAAAATGTCATGCAAGTGTACGCTCTAACATGGAAACTTTCATTGTTTTCTGCTGTGTAGGCCAAAGTATCTGGCTCATGAGCTTCTGTGAATTCTCCTTTCTGCCTCTCTCACCCTGTCTGGTATCCTGGAAGCTGGAACTATGCATCCAGTTTTTACCCGAGTCTGGGAATTTGAACTCAAGTCCTCACCCCTGCATGGCATGTACTTTAACAAAGTGTACCATTTCCATAGCCCCCTTCCTGGGTTTCTAAGAAACAAAATTCAGAACCCTTGTCAGAAATGATAGATACATAGGATTTCTATGCAGTGGTTGAAAGTAGGACTCAAGTCTAGGTCTGACTTGCAGCTCTCATATGTTCAGATCATGTGACCTTAGGCATGCCTCATAGTCTCTTTAATTTTGATTATCTGTACTTGGGTAACAGCTCCTTGTAGAAGCTGAGCTGAGGTTTATATATTTAAAGCACATGAAACAATGCCCAGCCAACTGAGCCCATTCTGCAACTAAGCCTAATCTTTGTGATTGGTCCAACATCATCCTGTGCCCATCTACTTTTGATCATGATTCAATCAGTCCAAACTCCTTTCACTTGTTCCAGTAGTTCTTGACTTCACAGTGTGGTCTTTGCTGCTTCCCTCTGCCCAGAAATGTTCTCTTCTGTACTCTACAGTTTGGTAATGAAGCCTTTAGGATGAGTCTCGCAGATCTTCTGCAGAGAATATTGAAAACTCATCTTATTCACTTTTCTATTGCTAAAACAAAATACTCGAAGGCAGGTAATTTATAACATAACTGAGGCTTATTTACATTGTGGTTCTAGAAACTTAGCAGTCTAAGAACAAGACAGTGGGGTTTAATGAAGGAGGGTCTTTCTGCTGCATTGATTGAGTATAGTTTCACCAGTTCACTGAGACTGTACAAATATTCTAGCTTTGGTTTTCTTTTTTTCTATGATGATTAATTTCACAGTGGGTCCCCACCCTCTTAACTTATCTAATTACTTCCCCAAAACCTTATCTTCAAATACCACCAACATGTGAATTTGAGTGTTAATTTAAGTGTGCAACACATGGAATTTCAGAAGTCCATTCATCTCATAACAGGGCCCCAGTTTCTGTGTTTGAAGCTATGCCCAGTGGACTTACTAGGGAACCCTGTTCCCGGGAAATATGGTACTTTGATATCAAGTTATTTTGGCTCTAGGAATCTATAATGGCATCTTTGAAATGTTCTTAGATTTCATGATTGTCTAGAACGCTTCTCACAAGACCCACCCCTCTTTCCTCCTGTACCTGGGATCAGACTTACATTGTGCTCCAATGACCACCTCACTCTTTCTCTGCTTCTCCTGCCTTTCTTTCCAACACATTTCTTCAATAAAATTCCTTCATACTTAATCTTGTCTTCCTTTTGCCTCTGGTGATACCTTTTTGTTTTATTAATTTCCCCATCACTTTTTGGAAGGATAAAAGTTGATGCATTTGACTAACTGACAGAACAGAAATGGAGCCTGCAGTTGTACATTTAGTGCCTACATCCCCTTCTGTTACCAGAGAATCAGGGATTATACATATATTGTTTGTTTACTCAACAAGAATAGGCTCCAACAAGAACAGGGGGCAGACACATGGCAAGCTCCTGCACTCAACTGCATTTTGTGGCATATCATATGTACAAACCATGTATTGTTGAGTTGAATGGATATTAGAGATTTTCAGATGAGGGTCTTGGAGTTTGAGGAGCTAAGCAACTATGATGATTTGAGAATATGGGATATGTTTGAGGTGGTTAAGTCTAAATGAGATACGGATGAATTGCTGGTAGCAATACAAGGTCCTGATGTCTTGGGGAAAGATGTAGCATATATTGGCTGTATGACCCCACTCTCTGGAGCAGTTCCATTCCTATTTTGCTGTTTAAATATGTTAGATTTTGTCAAGATATTTACAAATTGAAAGCCATGGGAACAAAAATGGGGCATCAATAATGTCCAAAGCAAGCATAGCTATAATTTAAGATGGCTCAGTCTAGCCCAACCCTTGTCTTCTCTCATGGTGTGGGAGGAGGGCATGGAGCATCATTGCCTCAACTGAAAGGGGAGGGGCCAGGTCTGAGTGTCAGAAGTTCTGATTTCAGAAAACACAGACCTTATGGGAGAGGATAGTGGTTAATTGGTCCTCATGCTTAGCTACATGGGAAGTGACATAAAAATTAACTTCAATGAACCACGCCAAAATACCACTGCTCAGTGCTCAGAAATAGTTCCAATTTGGAGGGAAGTTAACTTAACTTCTGAGACTATAAATCACCATCACCCCTACTAGACCCCCATCACCATCACTAGACCCCCAACACAGAGAGAGAGAGAGAGAGAGAGAGAGAGAGAGAGAGAGAGAGGGAAAGAGACAGAGAGAGACAGAGAGAGAGAGAGAGAGAGCACTGTATGTACGTGTTGTGAAGAAGCAGGAGGTAGTCAAGTCTGTCTTTCGGGTTGTGAGGCTCCTCTCATCTTAGGGCAGCTTCTCAAAGACAACTAGCCTAGTAGTCAACCACTGACTTGGCTCCAAATTACAGAGAGAATGTGTGTCTGCTTGTGATGCACAACTGGACAGAGAAATGGTGACTTTTCTGTCTTTCCACATTTCTATTAACCTAAGTCTGTATAATTTAATCAAAACATAAGAAAGACTCATGAATGCAAAACCCTGATCAAGGTATACAAACCAGAGGCAACTGAGAGCATAGAGAAACTTGCTGGTATCTTAGAAACAGGAAGAGAAGCTATCCTTTTGCAGGGGGTCTAGATTTAGAGCATTTCAAGTCTAGGGGAAAGGCACATTTGCCTGTCTTCACTGTCAGGGTGCAGAAAGAAAGAAAAGAAACCGCAGGGGAGACTGGAGTAAAATTGTCCTTTCTTTTACAACACAATGGCTTGTGTAATTCTGTCACATGCATCTGTTGCTCTCATCTCTTACTAGCTGCTGAAGTGCCCACCAGAACATTCAGGGGAGCCCTTCTCCCTCCCACCCCTGACACCTGCCAGGAAAATGCTGCATTATTCATCGGGAGCTAATGGCAGGTGATGAGATCTTTTCACGCTGTATCCCTCTCAGTGGGTGTTTATCACCCTGTTCACCAGCAGCCCTGCTATTACTGAGGGGCCAGAAGAACCCTACACA
This sequence comes from Uromys caudimaculatus, assembly GCA_028551405.1. NCBI lineage: Eukaryota > Metazoa > Chordata > Mammalia > Rodentia > Muridae > Uromys > Uromys caudimaculatus. Next base: position 43,174,380 of record CM052703.1, read on the forward strand.
CTCGCTTGAAAGTAATGGGAAACGTGCCCAGCTTCCTGGACTCCCAAGTGCAGATGAAGGTTATCGCTGGGGCAGATGCGAAGGCCTGGGTGGGAGGAGGGTGGTCACTCCGAACAGCTTAATTTTGGAAATCCATACAAATCATGTCAGAGCCATGGTAATCCATCTTCTTTAGCTTCTAGCCTTTCAGCAGTCATTGCGCTGTAATAATTTCCCCGATTCACCTGTGATCTCTATAAATAACCAGACTGAGGGAGGGAAGCGGAGGAGGAAGAGATGAGTTCGGCTGAGTGTCTGATGAGCGGTCTGGCAAGGAATTCATCTCTGTCTAGTAAGCAAGATGTTATCTTCTCAAAGCTGCGTGGGCGAGTGACCTCACACAGGAAGCTAGCAGGGTGACAGTTCTGAGACCCCAGCTCAGGGCTCTGGTGTCATTTAAAACTGGCCTGACAAGTCAGGTAGCACTGCTATTGATTTATAGGAAAGCTTATGGCAAAAACATTATACAGCTAAGGCACATCAGCATGTGGACAACACTGAGGGACAGTACGGAGCTCCCAGGGGTCCCCAGATCAGAAGTTTCCTCACCATGTTTGCCACAAATGCCTCCAGTTAATTCTAGCCTTTGTACTTACTTGCTTATTTCATAGTTTTGTTTTTTGTTTTGGATTTTGTTTGTTTGTTTGGTTTGGTTTTTTGGTTTTTGGTTTTTTTTTTTTTTTTTTTTTTTTTTTTTTAGTAAAAAGATGTTTGCTACCTAGTTTCATACAAGTTGAAAAAGCCATTTTGTTCAAGCTAAATTGAACGGAGGCAGGCAGGGTTTGGTTTTCTATATTCACTGTAGCAGATCTTACTCTTTGGATACTGTCTCTGCATCCATGGTGGAGTGGCTTCTTTCAAACCATAGACAACACAGTATGTGAGAGCCCCTGGGTGTACATTTCTTAAGATGCTAAAGACAGATTTTATCTATCTATCTATCTATCTATCTATCTATCTATCTATCTATCTATCTATCTATTTATTTTTGGTTTTTCGAGACAGGGTTTCTCTGTGTAGCCCTGGTTGTCCTGGAACTCACTCTGTAGACCAGGCTGGCCTCGAACTCAGAAATCCACCTGCCTCTGCCTCCCAAGTGCTGGGATTAGAGGCATGCACCACCACTGCCCGGCTAAAGACAGATTTTAATCCTACATCAACTATTTAGTAGAAGTTGGAATTTGACCTTCTATTAAGAGTTACTTTTATTACTCTATGTGCGCCTTTCTGTATGCAGGTGCCTGTGAGCAATGGCATGTGTGTGGAAGTCAGATATGACTCACCAGCTTTGGGTTTCTTCTCCCGTGGGGGTCAAGGGACCGAAGTCAGGTTGCCAGGCTTGGCAGTGTGCAACTTTACTTTCTAAGGTATCTTGTGGGTTAGAGTTGAACATTTTTGACTTTTGCTTTTATTATTGGTAAAATACTACCCAAGGTTACTTTGATAACAAAATCATAGCTATTTAGAGAGTACTTGACAATTGCTACATCACTTTCTTTGCTCAAACTTAAGTTACCCCTCACGCACTTTTCAGATCTTTAGGTAACCTAAGCAGACCTAGTTTTTTGTTTTGTTTTGTTTTGTTTGTTTTGTTGTTGTTTTGTTTTTTCATGAGAGAAGAAAGCCCAAACATTCTGATAAATGTTTTGAAGTTGGCCTTGGTCACTGGAGAGATGCTCAAACAGCTGATAAACATCTAGACCACGGTGCAGTCTTAGGAAGATCTCTAGGCAGACTCTGCTAAAACAGTCAATGCTCCCAAATCGGATGTTACACAATCCTATTTACATGACATTTTTGAGTAGCAAAGGAGGATAGACAACTGGTGACAAAGGTTAGGGGTGGGGGAAGGGAGACAGGAGGTGAGGAGTTATAAAAGGACAACAGGGAAGTCTCCTGAGGGTGGGAGTTCTGGATCTGAATGGTGATGGTGGATCCAGGAATCAGCACCTATGGGAAAATAGCCTGGGATTAAACTCACACACGTGCACACACATGGGAAACTGAATTGGTCAGCATGCCTACTATACCATATTAGCACTTTGCCTGAGAAATTATGCAATACTGTGGCCCTACTTCATCATTTGGCCTCAATAAAGTACACACCTGACACACATTTTCACACATATTTGGACAAGGCCAGTTTCTCAGCCTGCTATACTTTGGATAATTATAAATGAGCAATTGGGTAACATGATCGGTTCTAACTTTGGTGCTAATTTGAGGTGTGTTGCTTTAATCTCCATGCCAAGGCCTTTACTCTGGATATGAGAGGGCAATGGTAGCAATTCATTTTAATTTGAACTTTGTCAAGCTCCTTTTCTTTTGAGTAAAGCTTGTTTAAACTATATTTCTTCATTAAATATCTCATCACGACTTGCTGGCATCTTTGGCTATCGTGGATAATAGCTCTAGTTTTCAAATGATAAGGAAAGATGACAAGATAGTTTCAAAAGACAGGATAAAGGAGATGTGAATATAAGCCTTTAAAAAACAAGAAAATTAAAAAAAAAACCCTTTTACTAAATGGAAATAATCTACTTTTGTTAAGCACTTCAACTTTTATAATCTTCCCTATCTAGAACATAGTCTAAGCCTAGAAGAAAAGAGAAATGTCCTCAAAAATCTTAATATACCTTATTAGAATAATCAACATTATGTGGAAGAGCTATTTCTCTAAAAACTCATAATCTGAGAACAGTGTAAACAATGGTCATAGAATTTTGTTTCTATGCCTTGGCTCTTGGTGTGCCACTGCGTGAGTCACACAGACAGCTGTAGGGTCTAGATGCTTAGAATTCTGAATTTGGCCTCTAATTTTTTGTTGATTTTGGATAAGCTGTTCTTTCTTTCCAGGCTTTAGTGCCCTCAGGGCAATACTGGCTTTATAAAATCTATTACGTATAGACTGTTTAGTGATTCCATGAAAGAGTCCTTATAAAGTTATTAATTGATCAGCAGTGATGAATAACCAGAATTACTAATACTAAATAAATGAGGCTCATCATGATAAGTCGCTGAGTTTGGTGAAGGTGTCTGAAAAGAGTGGTTGTCAGAGAACTGACCAACACATCAAATTTACACTTGAAAGAAGCTTCAGTAATATTTCAAAATGCCCACCAGGGGCTGAGAGAGTTCAGAAGCTGTTCGCTCTATTCCATCTAAATGAATATTCAGCACCAGAGAACTTTCCTATTGTGTGCCATCAATTATACAGTGGGCTATAGCAGTTTGAGGACCACCTGCTCTTGTACATGCTTGAGCAAGTGCTTCTGCATCGAACCGAAGTATGCTTATCACATAGTTGAATAGCATACTATTTCTGAGACTGTGAAATCTTTTCATCTCCTTTTGATCTAGATAGCTACTCTCTTTCTTCCTTCTATGCTGAACCAGCCCAAGCCTCTGATCTAGTTCTGTCAAATTAATACTTTAGCATTATGAATTATGAGACATGCTATTTTTAAAAAAAAGTCCCATTATTTTGCAAAATTTTGCAATACTGTGGCCACAGAAGAACTTCTATCTTCTTCTGCGTGGAGAAGACGGCAATATGTGGTGGCTAACAACGTAAGGAAGAAAGTATGGCTGGATCAACTCTAATGGAGGGGGAGAGCGTGCGTGTGAGATGGAGGGGCAAGCCAGAGAGAGCAGGTTGCACAAAATCTGCTGTGGGTCTGATTTTTTTCCCAGCATTTTCATTAACAATCTTGGTGAGATCGCAGAATCTCAGTGAGTCTTTGGCTTGTTAGCTTTAGAATGTTGAGAATGTAGGCTCACAGGCACACAAATTGGCTTTGAATTCTGGCTTTTCTACTTAGCTGGTTGTATGGACGAGGTATTTAAAGGTTTTATGCTTCAGATGTAAAATGAAGATATTAATAGGTGAATTGCATAAGATTTTGAGGGGATTAAATGAAGTAACATAGTTAAATATACCTAAATCATCACCCATGTAATAACACAGCAAAATTAGAACTACTGTCAAGGGTCTGGTTGAGTTAGAGAAAAGCAAGACTCACAGGCAGTGAAAGTGGCTTCTTTCCATCTGGTACTGTTTCCGCTCTCATGGTCCATGGTGGTAGTGGTATAGCAATGTTCTCTCCAGAGTTATGCCTGTACTTTAACTCTTGGGACCTGGGGATGTGTTAGTTTATGGAAAAGATGACTTTTCAGTTATCATCAAAGACTTTTAGAGAAAGGTCTTACCCTGTCATATACCCTCTTTAATTATATAAGTCCTTAAAAGCAGAGAAACTTTGCTGGTTGGAAGTATGAGACTCAGCAGAAGGTGTAGTCAGAGACTTTTAAACATATGAAAGATTCAAACAGCTGCTGCTGGTACTGAGACACAGAGATTATATCATGTATAATAGGTTCAAGTCCTAAAAATCACCAGCAACTGGAAGAGCTGGGAACCAAATTCTTTGAGCCTCCTTTTAAGAGCCCAGCTGCAGAGCCTGCAGCTTGCTTTACCTTCTCTGTGAAACCAAGATCAGAAAACCCAAGTGCAACTTCTGGCCACTTAGAATTTGGAGATGATGAATATGTGTTGGTTCAGTCAGCAGTTGCCACAATTTGTTACGCTGCAATGGAACATTAACGTTTCCTTCCGGATGTGAAGGTTATTGCTATCAAGAATGTTTCAAAGGGATGATGTCACCAGCACAGAGAAGTCTGTATGGAGACTGAGATGCTACAGTGTGTGAAGACTGAGATAAGAAAGCTGGAAGGGGATAGTAGTTGGATGTAGGCAAAATTAACAACTGAAGGCTTCCTTTATTGCTATCACCTTTATCCCTTGTTTTAAAACCAAGAAACAAATGAATAGACTTGCACAAGGTCAAACATCTGATTGCTGCTTCTAGACTTAAACTAGACCATTAATATTTTACAGCATTTTTCTCACCTTTAGTACTGACCACATGTAGTAACCCTAGTCCTATAGTGGCCTGTCAGTCATTTGCATCACCAGAGCTGGGTAGCTGACATAAAGTTCAAGTACAGGGGAGATTGATTTCAGCTCCTGGTGCTGGAGCTTTTACTCCATGGTCTGTAGGCAGTGTTGTTATGGGCCTGGGCTGAGCCTGAGTCATGGAGGTAGACTATGTGGCAGAAGAAGACTGCTCAGCCCATGGCAGGTAGGAAGCAGACAAAGGAAATGAAAGGGAGCAATGTATACCATCAAAGGCAAGCTGATAGCAACTAGATTCCTCTAGCCAGGCCCATCTCCCTGTTTCCATCACCTCCCAGAATACCATCTAATTGGGAATCTATCGATGGGCTTCACTGTCAGTGAAGCCATAGACATCAGTACAACTATTTCTGCAAAGCCCTAGCCCCAGCAAAACTTTTAACACAGAAACCTTCAGCGGACCTTTCAGATTCAAACTATAAGAAGTGTCAAAACTGAAGCCCGAGTAGAAATGAAGAGTATTTTCCTATTCAATTAGTGACTAGCCTTTTCCTGTTCAAGACTAGTTTCTTGAAAAACTGTTTATTTATCTGCAGTTCTGGGGATCAAACCTGTGGCTTCATGTATGCTAGACAAATCTGAACTAGATCATCAGCCCAAAAATAATATTTCAGGTGTGAACCCACACAAGACTATTAGCCAAGGCTAATGCATGTGAATTCCTACCTAGTGTGACTGTATTTTTTGTAGCGTTCTGCTGATGTATTAGCTAATATAGGCTGAAGTGAAACATTAGAAAAAGTATTGAGTAAGATGCCAAGAAAATGCCCCATACAGTTCTGCTCAGTGTACTCAGCAGGGTGACTTATGTGCACCTAGAAGGGTGCCATCCAGAGTTAGACCAGTGTTTGAAAACCATTTGCCAGCCAGAAATGCAAGGAGATAATTCCTCTAGTCAGTCATGTTTTGATATATTGTTCATGAAATCACTGAGCAGACAGTGCTGCCTCATAGAACCTTCTCCCGAGTTCATATAGACAAGGGGTGATTGCCTTTAGAGGCATCTGTGAGATGTCTGGCAGCAAAGGAGAGCAGAAGTTTTGAGGTGCTGAAAATATGGCTTTTTTTCTGGATATTGTTAAAATCCTAGTGGATGCCAAAATCATGCCGTAAGTAGGGTATGCTTTTCTTATGTCACTCTAGTATTGATGTTAAGAGTTAGAGTTGAAGAGGGTTCAAGGACCTCTCAGTTAAAGAACTATGGGAATGATGCAGGCTAGTCAAATGTCCAGAACTTAAGCAAAATGTCCCATCCTTCTCATGGAGCCATTCCCCCACATCAAAGCTGATAAGAATACCAGGGTATATGTTACTTTACTTAAGTTGTCATAATAAAGTACCATATACATAGTGGCTCATGCAACAAAGTTTGCTTTACCATGTTCAATGTGCTATCAGGTTTAGATACTTTTTGTGGATTTTTCTCTTGAATTATAGATGGATGCCTTTTCTTTCCATTTCCTCTGGGTATCTTCAAACGAACATCCCCTGTCACCACCCCGTACTTGTCTGTGTTCTGATTTATTCTTTTTTTTTTTAAATTTATTTATTTACTTTTTTTGATACTTTATTTACATTTCAAATGTTTCCCCTTTTCTAGGTCTCCTCTTTGGAAACCCCTTATCCCTTCTCCCTCCCCACCTCTATGGGGGAATTCCACCT